>OY856415.1:159241079-159971079 GCA_963693085.1 Alisma plantago-aquatica
GTAGCCCCACTCTACTCCGTCGTGATTTCCTCCCTCGCCTCCCATGGTTCCATGGTCTCGGACGGCGACAATGTGGCATGAGAGTGCGCCCTGGCATGGCAGAGGTGTACAGGGGTTGGGGCTGGTAGGCCGGAGGAGTAGATGTAGCGAGAGGGTGGTTGGGGAAGGGGGCGGCGCCGACGGTGGTTGTGTACAGGGGTTGAGGCTGGTAGGCTGTTGGAGCCCAACCACACTACCTCGTGGACTCTCTTCCTCAGTTCCTCTGTCTTTCTGGTTTGGTCCCTTTTTCCATCGTTTACGCTTCTTATCCATTCCCGACCCTGTGATCCTATCTCAACCTCTCTCCCTCTCTCTCTAGCATCTGAAATTCCCGTGTTCATCCTCACCGACAACCAACCATGTGTGGCATACTCGCCTACCTCAGCTGCTCCGACGACTCCAAGGCCAAGAGGGTCCGAGTCCTCGAGCTCTCCCGCAGGCACGCACGCTGAACACTCAAAAGCTATGTTTTTCGATTTAGCTTTTGGTTCAAAACTCGGAACGTCCAAATCCTGCTTCGTTTTCACGCTCCGCACATCTGACCAACGGGGTCGATTCTATTTCATGATGATCGAGCAATTGATGGTTCAGCCTGTGATGGATAGAACACATCGAAGAGATGAGCAGTTTGGGGTGAAAGAAACGAACTTGAAACCTTTGCCCATCCAACTTTGGTGAAGAGATCGAGCAATTGATGGTTCCACGTGCCTTTCTCTGGTCAAATTAAAATGAATAAGCCAAAGAGATTAATAACCTCAGATGTACACATGTGGACATCTGTGACAACATAAATAGAATGTACACAGTGTGGACCCTGCAATTAGATTACGAATGTGTTGGTTAATGATGGAAGACATTTGTTTCCATCCTTTTTCCTCCTTGCAAACCAAGTCAAAGATTCCATGTCATTACAAATTTATAAAAGATATGTGTGAAGCTAGCCAACCACGGTATTAAATACGTGTGCAGTTTGTAACCATGTACATTATAATATGTCCACCTATATAATTTGTTTCTGCATATTACAGTTTCTTTATATACATTACAAAATGTCCACCCACCTTATTATTTAATCATGCATGTTACAATTTTTCTGTGTACATTACAAAGTATCTACTTTATAATTTGTTCCTGTATATTATGGCTTCTTTATATAACACAAAAAAGTAACTATCTGAAAGTAGTACCAGGACACAAAAAGTGTCTAACTGACACTAAATGTAACACCATCACACAAAAGTAATTGTAATAGGCAAGACTCAACCGTAATGTAGGTGAGAGTTAGTAATATGGATAGTCATATTGTAATAAGCAAGTGTCATCTATAATATGGATAGTCACACTGTAATAGGCAATAGCCAACCGTAATATAGGTGCCAATTTGTAATATGTATAGTCAAATTGTAATAAGCATATGTAATATAGACAATCACATTGTAATATGCAAGAACCAACCGTAATGTAGGTGACAGTTTGTAATATGGATAGTCATATCGTAATAAGAAAGTGTCATCTATAATATGGACAGTCATACTGTAATAGGCAAGAATCAACCGTAATGTAAGTGACAATTTTGTAATATGTATAGTCAAATTGTAATAAGCAAGTGTCATATGTAATATAGACAGTCACATTATAATAGGGAAGAGGCAATTGTAATGTAGGTGACAATTTTGTAATATGGATACTCATATTGTAAAAAGAAAGTGTCTTCTGTAATATGGACCGTCACATTATAATATGCAAGAACCAACTATAATGTAGGTGACAATTTGTAATATGGGTAGTCATGTTGTAATAAGCAAGTATCATCTGTAATATGGACAATCACATTGTAATAGGCAAGGGCCAACTATAATGTAGGTGGCAGTTTTGTAATATGGATAGTCATATTGTAATTTTCAAGTGTCATATGTCATATGGACAGTCAATTGTAATATGCAAGAGTTCGTAATGTAGGTGACATATTGTAATATGGATAGTCATATTGTAATAAGCAAGTGTCATCTGTAATATAGACAATCACATTGTAATAGGCAAGGGCCAACAATAATGTAGGTGATTGTTTTGTAATATAGATAGTCATATTGTGATAAGCAAGTGTCATTTGTAATATAGACATTCACATTGAAATAGGCAAAAGCAAACCGTAATGTAGATGACAGTTTTGTAATATGGATATTCATATTGTAATAAGCACGTGTCATCTATAATATAGACAA
Source organism: Alisma plantago-aquatica (assembly GCA_963693085.1). Lineage (NCBI taxonomy): Eukaryota > Viridiplantae > Streptophyta > Magnoliopsida > Alismatales > Alismataceae > Alisma > Alisma plantago-aquatica. The sequence goes on from OY856415.1 coordinate 159,243,341, forward strand.
TCACATTATAATAGGCAAGAGCCAACCGTAAGGTAGGTGATAATTTTGTAATATGGATACTCATATTGTAATAAGTAAGTGTCATCTATAATATGGATAGTCACATTGTAATAGGCAAGAGACAACTATAATGTAGGTGATAATTTTGTAATATGGATAGTCATGTTATATTAAGCAAGTGTCATATGCCATATGGATAGTCACATTGTAATAGGTAAGAGCCAACCATAATGTAGGAGACAGATTTGCAATATAGATACTCATATTGTAATAAGCAAGTGTCATCTGTAATATGGACAATAATAGGCAAGAGTCAACCGTAATGTAGGAACCAGTTTGCAATATGGATAGTCATTTCTCTGTGTACATTAAAAATATCCACCTTTATAATTTGTTCCTACAATATGGATAGTCATTGTAATATGTCCATCTGGTTCCTCTATGCTGCCAACAAGCTCGTAGCCAGACCAATTGCTCGGTCCCAAATAGCATCGCTCTGGCGGTACCGTCGGTCTCTACCTCATCATCCGCCTCCGACAGCCTGTTAGACATATGCTAGAAGTAATAAAATATATGAACCATTACAATAACAAGTTTAGCATGTCTCAACCACGGAAGATACTACTTGACCGACTCATCTGGTATGGTAGCAGTACAATCCGGAGTGGAGGTAAGGAACGCTGGAAGATGGACATTGTCAGCATATCTCATAGGAACAATTGTGCTTTCTCTTCACTGATGTCTAATATTTACTCCTCCAATTCATCCTTACTAATAATAGTAAAACAATTTCATTCTTTAAACGTATCTCTGTAGCATTCCCTCAAACGAAGTTAAAGCAGTCTCTGTATTCTTTAGATGGTAAACAAAATAGAAGAATAAAGATGTGATCTGGTTGTGGGGGACGTCAGTCAATTACAAGAACTAGTTTACATTCCCCGTACTAGCTAGTTGCACAGTTGATCGACTTGTTTGTAAAATACACAAAATACCAGATTGGAAATATACAACGACAACTGTAAGAAGCCGCATCCCCAAAATCTATTGAGTGTTTGGGTCTAGTTTGTCAACTAAACACCAAATAGAATGAATAAATGCCCATGAATCTAATACCCTTCTATGCAAAATGTCAATCATGCATTGAGAATTCACATCGAATTTGTCAATCACACAAATTTTAGCAAAAAAGGGAACTCGACAACTAAGGGAAGACAAGAACGATAAAGGTAGGATGACAGAATGTTGGTCGGCATCCGTCTCCGATTCCAGGAATGGTCACGGAGCGACCCACAACGGTCACGACGCATCTTCACGAACGCTGCCGTGGTGGATGAAGGTGGCAGCGAGGGCACGTAATATGACCTCTGGGTCCTCCTCCCCCTTTATTTCCCAAGGATTCGTATTCTGACACATCTTCCTCAGAGGGTGGATATGCTTGTCTGGGAGCAGGTGCTTTACGTTGCGAAGATCTTACTCCAGGCACTACACATTATTGAAGGTCGCGACGCCGCTCGCTGCATGATGGAACAGTGGCAGCCTGGCAGGTGAGGCCAGGCTTTTCTGTTGCACCGAGCAGACAATGACATGGACTGTCAGGAGGTCGGCAGGCCACAAGCAGATACTTTGCTGGTGTGCAATGAGGTAGGGGAAGGGCAGTGGCTTGGGACCCTTTCTGTGACCTTCTTCCTTATGCCTGACGCCGACGGACACCAGCGAGTGGCGAATTTGAGAGGAGAAATAAGAGGTACTTGGCTTGGCTGAGCGCATCAGCGACTGCCACTGATGAGTAGGGGCCGGCCAGGTGGAAATTATGCAGACTGAAGACAGCAATACAGTGCGGCAGATAGAGCAAGTTCAGCGAGAGAAGGATTCTAAGACATGTCGTAATTACAACTAGTGCCACCGCGCTTCTGCACGGGTAGAAATTGCAACAGTACCCACGCGGGCATTGAGTAAATGTCCTATATATATATATATATATATATATAAGAGGAAGCATTATTCTCAATGGGGGTTTCACTAAATGCTAATCATTGCAACTAGAGTAAATGAAATACTTTGTATTTATATTAATTAGATTCATATATAGTTCATAGTCATGAGATCTAAAACTTCTTCATCATGATTTCTAAATCTACAGAGCTACAATTGGATAAGATAACTTAAACATGGTATAAATGATATCTTTAGGCATTTGATCAGATTGGTAGATGGAACCCCACCAGAAAATGTTCAAATCTTCCTTGTCATTTCTTGATCTTTTCTTATTCAATTGCTCCAAATCATATGGACGTCACGTCCCCAACCATGCAAAACAAACATAAATGAAAGTAAGGGGTACTTGGCACTTTATAAGACATAAATCAACTATAACTTGACATGAAATAAATTTGGCATGAACTTGGCACGAATTTGACCATGGAGTATCATAAGCATTCTTTGAATCACTTAAACATGGTGAATTGGATAAGTGAATATATGCTTCCTCTCATAATATCCCACATGATCCCATAGTTTCTAGGAAGCCCATAATGCTAGGAAAGCCCATAATGACCCAAACGTCCATGATCAAGGTGCACATAAAAACTTAACTAATTCCTTAAGTTTGTTCATTATCTTAGATCTTGACTTAAGAATTAATGTCTTTAATCTTAATCTTGACCATAAAGAGATTTCTCCCTCTTATTGTGATAATGGGATTTCCCCCTCATAATGTCTTAATGGGATATCTCCCTTCTTGGATACAATTCATTAATCATAGATCATAGTCATAGTTGGGGCTTTACAATAGACCATAAGCAATCAGTCACACAATGATATGTTTACATGATGTCATTTTAGAGAGCATTCATGATTCCAAAGCACCTGTCTTGTTTAAGGCATAATCCTCCAAGAAGGTGGGAACACGATCAAAACGAAAGTGTGCAACAATGTCTTGAAGTTGAATTGGGGAAAACTGAGTATGTGTGAGATCAGGAGATGGTGGAGGTGGAATTTGATAGTAGTTGTAGGAAGGATTGTATGGATTTATCATGCCAGGATTAAGGGAATAAGTATATTCATCAGGTTGGTTAGGAGAGAGGGCTTGCATCCTTTGGTTTAAATAAGTCATGGCATGGTGATTGTAATCTAATTACCTACTTATGTGATATTGGGATCCAGCTATGTATGTCAAGGTGTTTGTAATAGGATCATGGGGTAGGTTGGTAGGAGGGGGTGGAGGTATGTCTTGGGTGGATGTTTCCCCTTCAGTCCTAGCCCTTTTGTGGCCAAAGTCGATTCCCATCTTCTCCACCATATTTTTACTTATCTTTTGGGGTTTTCTATCCCATTTGTACCCTAGGTCCTCAATATTCTTCTTAAGAAAATGTTGAGTGATTTGGCACACAAAGTCGGCATAAGGTGGATTGCCAGAAAACTCAAGCATATTCTTAAGGATGATACAGTGATACCTAGATCAACACTCCCTTTTCCTAGGGTATTTTAGAATAAATTCCTTTTTCAGAATTAAATAATTTTTTAAATAATAAGAGTTAGGAAATATATCATTTTATCAAAGTGGGAATAATTTTTAGAATGGATATTGGTGGAAACAATGAGATTTATGATTGTAGCTTCAGGTTTTAATTTTATGGCATAATTGGTACCCCTATCTTCATGACAAGTGGTATTGGATAGAAAGATGGCTCTTTTGATGTCACTAAGGCTAGTGGTAGTGTCATCTTGGGAGAGTTTATTTAATGGATTTCTTGTGGTGAGATCAATAAAATATTTATAGTCTTCTATGTCTATGTTAAGCATATTAAGAATGCCCTCCTCAGTAAAATGGAATCCATACCCATTAACCATAGAAGAGAAGGAATCATGGTCAGGATGTGGGGTTAAATTGGCATAGAATTCATTAAATACTTTTGAGGAGTAGGAATCGAAGGAGGGATTCAGAAAATCAGTCAAATGTTGCACCCCAAAGAGTTCCTCCAGATCAACAATGTTGTGGAAGTCCATGACGTCGACTGGCCATCGTGGAAGAGGAGTTCTTGAGTATAGCCTGAGGTAGCGATCGCCTGTAGCTGCGTCGTTGAATGGAATGTCGTTGATGAACGACAGCACTGGAGAGACCGTCCTTCCTTTCCTTGCTGCAACTTGTTTCTTTCCACACGTTGATGAGGAAGCCATCTTGTTGCTGTGAAGTGGAGAAGTAGCAAGCAAGACTTAGATGTAGAGAAGCTAAAGATTTGCACAAGAATGCACTACAGAGGAGCTAGAGAAGTGAAAATGTGAAGGTGTGAAGAAATATGTCATTTTGGGTGCTATTTATAGCAAAATAGAACCTCTTTCAGTCGACAATTTGTCGGCCGACGACCGCAACGGTCGTTTCTACAGATGCTCCTCTCGGTCGTCCAACGGTCGATCAAAAACTAGGCATTACCATTTTTTATTTATATATTTTAATCAAAATATTGCCTTTTAATTCACGCAAATGGAGGTTCACAGGGTCGGCCTCGGTCGAGCAAAATGTCGACCGATGTGGGCTCGGTCGAACATTTTTTCGATCGAAAGTATATCTGAGATCGATTGTACAACATTTTCTTGATGAGTATCATTCGAGAAGGATATCCAACCGAGATGTTTTCGGTCAACGAATTCTTCGATCGAGTTTGTTTCGGTCGAAAATTTTTGCTGACCGACGAAGTTGCTGTGAATAAAATTTTGAGCTAGTTTTTAATGCAAGTGAGAGACTAGATTTGTAGAACATATATTTGTCTTCTAGGGGAGTAATAATGTAATTATTGTCTAGGATATTTGAGAAATTCTAAGGTCATAACTAGTTGTTAAGATTTGATTTTGACCTTTTATCAAACACACATTTTGAATAGAGGTACTATGATTAAGTACAGTAAAATGATGTACAGATAAGCATTTTGTCAAGCTTATTTTAGGTCGACCTTGACAACGACCATAGCGCCCCTTGGTCGAACTTTATTTCGATGAAGAGGCATTTCCTGCATATTAGACATTTATATGTGAAGTATAATGTCTGTAGGTAACTTGATTAAATGAATATCAATTTTAAGCATTTTGAGTGATACCTAGTATGAAGATGTTTGTCCTTGATTTTCTTATCTATGTTTATGTTCATATAAGCTTTCCTATGGGTACATAAATATCAAATCCCATTTCTTTTTGTACCCTTATTTTCAGATTAATCATAAGATCCTTTAGTAGCATATTTCCTTGAAAGCAAGATTGATATCTTAAATCAAGATCGTGCTTTAGATTTCTTAGAACAAACAACTAGATAAAACATTAATATTCTTGTTCTAAGATACACTATTTGGCTTGTCATAGCAACATCATTATTTTATTACAAGCCATGCCCACAATATTATCTATTATGTCAAGATGCTTTTATGTTAATGGCATTTTCAATGATCTGAATCACAATGATCAAGAATAATATCCATTCATGGTTTGTATATATGGATTAAAGATTATTTTAGACAAACCAATGAAACACAATGATCATGACACAAAAATTATGATAGAAAAGTAGAAGCATATCCTCAATACAATGATCAAGATAAAATCATATAAATGCAATGATTATGATCATTTAAACTAAATTTCAACACACATGGTTCCTATATAGGTGTACCAATGAGTACTTAGGAAAAACAATATGGATTATGATAAAACAGTAATTTCCTTGATTAAACCTATTCATAATTTTCAGTTTTAAGCCAAACCATGTAGAGGATAAACCAAAATAATCTCATTCATGGTTCATGGATTTTCAAATTTAAGACAAACCATGTAAATGAACATGCTTAATAAACTTTTTCAATAACTGAATAAAGTATGTTCAATATCAGTCTTCATATAGCACTTTTGCAATATGTTTGAATATTTCATAATGTTATACCTTTATTTAACAATTTCATGATAAAAAAAAGATCAATATGTCTTGATTTAAAGTTGGTCTCCAAGATTCATTCTTGATTTGCATATTAAATCAATCATTAATAACAATTGATAGCAAACTTGATTAATTGAAAACAGGTTCAGTAGAACTTGATTCAGTAACCTGCTCGGTCGACTGTTTCTCGACCGACAATGTTCTCGGTCGAATAGTTTCTCGACCGAGAATGTTTATGTACTGTTTCAGAACTGTTTTCAGTAATTGTTTCCAAGTAAAACAATAATATGAAAGTTAAAGATCGATTGTGTTGAAATATGACATTTGTATATCAAGAATCATTTAGATTAAATCTCAACTAATCATATACAATTTTCTAGGTTTTTAGAATCCAAACTAAAACAAGTTAGTTGAAGATGTATATTTGGAAATTTTAATTTCTTGGATTAACTTGGTGTCCTATTATGTTAAGTTGAGATAGACATAGAGATATGTAACTTAGAGTCTTTGGTCATATCTCAACTTAAGTTGAGATAGACATAGAGATATGTAACTTAGAGTCTTTGGTCATATCTCAACTTAATCTTATCCATTTAGTTTGGGGGTTGTGGAACCCATACTAACTCAACATCCTTTTTCTTGTAGGGACATGAGAAAGAGTAATGTCCAAGACGCAAACAATAATGACAACATATGGAATCAACGTCATATCTCTTTCTATGATTTTGTTCTAGGTAGTTCTTGGGTACATATGTATATTTGCCTTTAGGTACATACATAGATTGATTTTCTAGTGCTTGTGTCTTTCTCCAACTAGGTTTTTGATAAGATTTTCCTTTAGGATTATAACCTAGTCCTCTCCTTCCAATTTGATGATAAGAATTATTTAAAATTTTATTAAGGGTATCATTGTTATTAAAACTACTAAATTTTTGTTGCAGTTTGATAATCTCATCCATTCTCTTATTGATGTCTAGCTTTTCTTGATCTAGATTAGATAATAAGAAATCTCTTTCTTTCAAAATAATATCATAATCTAGATGTGTACACAAAACAAGTTGTTTTTGAAGATCATTTACTTGAGTTTGCAAATTTATCTTTTCTAGGGATAGAAGATTGCAATTTTCTTCTACTGATTTTAGCTTAATATCATGATCTTCAATAATCTTTTTAAGATCTTCATTTTCATATGTGAGAGCAAGAAGTTTAGCATGTAACTCATCATTTGCTTTATTAGATTTCTTTAATTTCTTCTTGCACTCAATATACTTATTATGTGTTTCTTCAAGACTAGCAATTAACTCTTCTTTAGATAAATCAAAAAGGCTTACCTCTTCTGCTTCTTCACTTATTGTAGCAATAAGGCAATTTTTGTGCACCTCTTCCTTCTTTTCTTTCCATGGGCAACTAAGTGTTGTGTGGCTTGTTCCTAAGCACCAATTGCAACTTGTTGAAGATTGGTCCATGCTTTTCCTTTACTTGCGGTTGTAGACACCACCACCCTTCATTCTTCAAGACTCAATTAGAGCTCCTTGAAGCTTGATCTGATACCAATTGAAAAACCACTAGAGGGGGGTGAATAGGGTTTTATGATTATTTTAAGATAATTTAACTCAAACAACCACAATTGAAATAATAAGAAGGAGACAAGGTGTTTAGAGTGGTTCCAACCTTAGAAAATACTATGGAAGTCAATCCACTACCCAATTTCTTACCCAACCAGGATTTTGAAAGTATTAAATTTTATTACCTCGCAAGGATATTACATAAAATTACAATACTTTCTACACCCTTTGGACAACCTTCACCTTGAAGTAGTTGCACCAACCTTGAAGCAGCCTTCTTGAAGTAACTTCAAGCTTTCCCTTGAAGTAGCCTTCCTCTTGAAGTAGCTTCCCGTTGCAACAACCTTCTAAAAGTAGTCCAAAGATCTCTTCTTCACCAAGAAGATCAAACCCTCTCCAATCTGCAGCCTCCAACCCTAGGAGTAGCAAGGAGAGTACAAGAAATAAGAAAGAACAAGAAAGGAAATGGAAATTACAATTACCACTTTGAAGCACAAGACTTGATTTCCTATATCAAGCATTTTGATCTCCTAACCAATGAGTATGGAAGTGTAGGTTTAGTGGATAGGAGATGCTAGCCTATAGGACACGAATTTGGAGAAAGGGAAATGAGTAGCCAATGCTAGTGTTGCTCAATTGCTCAAAATAGATTGCCAATTGCAAGTATGTAAGCTCAAGTTTAGCACAAGTGTGTGTTAGGGTGTCCTAAGGCTTATCCTATTTATAGGAATGGCCTATGAGTGCTTAAGGACGTTCTAGACACTTTCTAGGGGGTTCTAAGTGCTTAACTAGCCGTTAGGTACACATTAGTTGCTTTAGCAACGACTAGTTAATTAACTCTGAAAATTGCAGACAGAACTCTTCTCGGTCGAAGAATTGTCGACCGAGAGTCCTTCTCGGTCGAGGACTTGTCGACCGAGGGATTTCCTAGAGCAAGTATGTATAACATTCTACTCCAACTGCCAACTACCTTGTCTGTTGTGTCTAACGGCTACTTGGGTCAGTCTCAGTCGAAGAGTTTGTCGATCGAGAGTGTCTCGGTCGAGAATTTTGTCGACCGAGATTAACCCTGATTCAATGTTTTTAAACCAAGTAATAAGTGTGTGTATGAGTGTGCGTTTGTGACACTATTGTAGGGGATGACCCATCTAATTGTTTTAAATGGCTAGGGAAGATCTAACGCTTGATTTACATGATGTCTAAGTACTTGTACATTATATATCTTGTACAAGTGTTTACATTTGATTACAATCATGAAATTAAGGCAAATTTAGCATATAGATCTTCCAAGTATTTGTCATCTACCTTGTTCCTGCATCACTCAAGTAGCACGTTAGATCCACAAGAATGAAATGTTTGTCATCATCAAAATAAAGGGATTATAATAATGTCCAATTTAGCCAACACCAAGTTGAAGTCTCAAACAGACAATTGAAAGCAATCTTAGAGAAAACTGTCAATAGAAACCGCACGGATTGGTCCACCAAACATCCTGATGCTCTCTGGGAATATCGTACTACTTACAAAACACCAATCAGAACAACACCATTTCATTTGGTTTATGGAAAGTCATGCCATCTCCAAGTGGAATTAGAACACAAAGCATGGTGGGCTATCAAACAATTGAGTTTTGCTTTCAAAAGTGCCGGTAAATATAGACAACTCCAATTGCAAGAGCTGGAGGAACTAAGAATGAATGCCTACTAGAATGCCAGGATCTACAAAGAGAAAACTAAAATGTGGCATGATGGCCACCTAAAAAGGAAAGATATCATTGTTAGAGACCAGGTCCTTCTTTTCAACTCCAAACTCAAAATGTTTTCCGGGAAACTCTGCACAAAATGGTCTAGGCCCTTCACTATCAAGCATATCTGTCCAACTGGAGTTGTCATCATCTTTGATGGCAATGGAGGTGAAAGGATTGTTAATGGCCATAGACTGAAAAAATACTATACTCCAGCTGATAAAACTCCAAGACAAACTATCAACATTCACGACCCCGCAACATTAAACTGATCAAGTCAGAATTTTGTCGAGCCAGTAATGTAAAATCAAAATGCTACTTGGGAGGCAACCTAAGAACTGAGTATCACATTTCTTTTTCATTTTTCTTAGCTTTTGATAATTTTCTAGTTCTCATTGTTCAAAAAATATAAAAATTTATATAAGCAACCAAAACAAATATAAAAATATAAAAAAAATCATTGACCAAAATAGTTTTGTCATGACCTCTTGGTCCTCACGGTCTCGAAGCCGTTTGGACCCAAACGGTCTTAAAACTGTTTGGACTGAAACCGTTTGGATCCAAAAGATCGTGAGACCATAATGTCCAAATAATTTCAAGACTGTGAGGACCAAACAATTTCAAGATCGTTTGGACCCAAACGGTCTTGAAACTATTTGGTCCTCACGGTCTTGAAACCGTTTGGACCCAAACGGTCTTGAAACTGTTTGTTCCTCACAGTCTCGAAACCATTTGGACCCAAACGGTCTTCAAACTATTTGGTCTCAACGATCTCAAAACTGTTCGGACCCAAACGGTCTCGAGATAATTTGACCAAAGGAGAATTTGTACAGTCACCTCTCCTTTTTCTATAAATACTCCTCGACCCCGCCCTTTTTCATTCCTTCGATTCCTAAAACTTCTCTCATGAGAATCATGTTCCATTCCTCCCGACTTCTCTACTCCCGCGCGGCCACCATCTCTGTCCACGCCAATGCTTCTGACGCTGCTACCGTCATGCCGTCCTCTCTTCCACCATTTCTACTCGCACACCATCACCCCATCCTCTCTTTCTCTCAGTCGTGCTCGTCGCAGCAAGGTAGAGGGTTCTCGCAACCATCACCGCCGTCAACACCATCACCGCTGCTACCACTGCCGCCGCCGCTCTCCACCATAAATGATGCTTTCGATTGTTGTCGTTGCTTCGCCTTCATCGCTTTTGCCTCATCATCATCACCTTTGCTTCACTCATCGCCTTCACCACTTTGTCTCCCTAGTGGTTTCGGAACCCACATTTTCCAAACGGTCTGGAAACCGTTTGGACAAAAAACAGTCTTGCAACCGTTTGGACACAAAATGGTCTTGAAACCGTTTGGACAACAAACGGTCTTGAAACCGTTTGGACAGCAAACGGTCTTGAAACCGTTTGAATACCAAACGATCTTGACTACCACATCATTTTTTTAATGATTTCAATCTTCTCAGTTTGATTCTGAAACGTGAATCTTACACAATGTTGTAATCTTTTCAACATAAATTCCATTGATCACTAAAAATCTCAATCTTTCCTAACATATATGATTTCTTGCTCAATTTTCAGAATGGCATAACTTGTGAAAGAAGTTGTTCACTCCCACATCTGGACCAGGGAGTATTTGATGGAGCACTGAAATAAGCTCCATGGCATCATTGACTTGTGCAAAAAAGGGAAAAACTCCAACTGGCTTGCCCAAGGTCATCCATGACCTTAAGCGAGTCAACAAATGCTTAGCAGAAGATCCGATTGAAGAAATCAAAGATTCTTGCTTAACCGATGAAGGTTTGGACTACACACCAAATTCTAAGGAGGAATCCACACCTACAACGCCAAAGGGAAAAAGGAAGGACTAGGAGGAAACTGAAGAAAGATCCACCAAAAGATGAGCACGGAAGCAAGTTCGGCCATCAACTGCAAGAGAGGAAATCTTGGCAGAACACGCCACTCCTGCCGCCACCACCATGACAATTGCAACATCGACTGACCTCTACATTCAACAATTGCAAGTTGGAGACAAAATCCTGTGGCCAACCAAGTACGTCTGCTCCAACGTACTGAAGAAAATGGGGATCTATGATAGAGTTACACCCTGCTCAACAACGCAAATCTCTCCAAACTCTGCTTCGTCATAGAGAATTCCTATGTCGATCCCACACTGGAGTTCTTCACTTACCTTGCCAAAGAACCAGTGAACGCATCAGACAAACCAAAGGACGGAGGCGATCAAAAGCTAGTAACATCACTTTTTGGGAGACAAGTCATTTTGACCGAGAACCTGCTAAATGAAATCTTCATTGACAACCAAGATCACCTAAAAAAGGCTAAGATGACAAGTCTAGACCACCCCCAGTTCAAAAGGCATACCTTCTGGAGGTCATTGACGGGACTTCCCAGTTACGAACTAAAGACTTGCAAAGCCTCCAACATTCATTTCGGTCTGGTACGAACTCTGCACAAAATAACAACAGATGATCTATTGCCTAGAATAGAGAGCGGGAATGTTATCATTTCAGACCTCTTCACACTGTGGTCCATCCTAAAGGGGTAGCCGATCAACATCGGATGACATTTTATACACAAACACAAATCTTATGCCCTCGGAAAGGAAATTTGCATGGGTGGTCATGTAACTTTAATTCTGAAATATCTTAAGATGGATGGACCACTCCCAAAATGTACTTTGACCAAGGGTGACTATCTAACAAATGAGCAGGTCCTAAAGAACACCTACGTCTTCTGCCCAACTGTCAAAGCATCTAGGATGTTGCTACCGCTTCCAAAACTGGCTGATTATGATAAAGACAAGCTACTCTTCACTGAATAGGAGCTTGCTAACCTTCTCTCCATTGTAAAAGAAAAGGAGAAACAAGCAAAAGCAGCGCAGATAGAGCATATCGTCTAATATTTTATTTCAATTTTTTTATTTACTTTTTTTCTTACAAATATTTTCTTCATTTTTTTACTTTTTTTATCTTATTTTCTTTTTTTATCTTTTTTCTATTTTTCTTCTTTCTTTTTATTTTTATTATTTTTTTCTTTTTTTATATTTATTTTCTCTTTTTTTCTTTTATACTTTTTTTTCTCTTTTTTTAATTATTATTTTTTTTTTAATTTTTCTTTCTTATTTTTTTTTGATGAATGCATATTTATCATAATATTTAGTCACCATCTTGAGCCAAATTCGACTCAATACATCTGATTTCATCTCCTAAATATCACAATATGCAAAATTGCTTAATTAGTTCAATTGTCAAGGTTATTAACTGAGTTTATGTTGATTTTATGCAGGTCATGATGAGGTTCAAAAATCATTTGGAACTCACCTTCACTCAAGCCTCTCAGCCTCTGTCCTGATCAATTAATTTTGACCTAACAGTTTGATCAATCTGTCTTGCACCAAACGGTTTGCCCATTCAGTTTGTCCAACTGGTCTTGATCCATTGGTCTCGGAACCATGAGCTTATTACACCTCCATCTTCAGGAACATCATCCTTTTATCCTCTCCATAATCTACCACCATCATCACCATTGCTAACGGTCATGACTCCAGCAGTCTTGACTCTAACGATTTTGGCCAACCGATTTCATCTAAACGGTTTGCCCTAACAGTTTTGAGTGTTATTCCATTTGCACAGTCTCAAGATCGCATGAGAAGCACCCCTCAAGACCGTTTGGCCATCCTTACACCAAGACCGTTTGGAAGTGGCCGTCTAGAAACCACGATGAAGTGCACCTCTACCATCATCACCTTCATCCATCTATCTACAAACCCTACCCCACAACAGAAGCGACACCGTTCCCTTTCTTCTTCCACCCACTTGCCTGCCTTGCTGCCCATCTGCAATAACCACAACGGACGCCACCATCACTTCGACGCACCAGCATCCGGTGCCACCCGCCTCCACCATCAGCTCCGTTCGATCTTGCTACCAGCTACCATCGACGCCCTGCACCACCCTCTGCCCTCCAAATGGTCCCCAAGACCGCAAGGCTGTGAACAGTCTTGTAGACCGTTCAGGAGCAAACCAATAGCAGCAGACTGTTAGAAGGCCATAAATATAAGACCGATCAGAGGGAGTCGAAGACCGATCAAAACCGTTTACACAAGACCGTTTGGGAGCAGAGAACGTTAGGGCTGTGAGGATCTTTTGGCAGCACACAGTCCAAAACTGTTTGGACGTCTGTAGATCGCGAGACCGTTTGCACAAAGACCCCAAGACCGATCAGGCATGAGGACCGGTTGCACTAGGCATCGATCTGTAAACTGATCACGTGAGACCGTTTGGAGATAAAAGAACATATGAAATCCAAACTGTATGGGTGGATCCTGACTTCCAAGACCGGTTGGCTAGCGATCGATCTTACAGACCATTTGGAGGCAAAGTAGCAAACCGATAGAAGCAAAACCATTTAGACTTATCAACTTAATACCATTTGGAGGATACACTCCAAGACGATTTGGAGGAAAACAACTCAAAGTCCATTTGGTCAGTATTAATACAAGACTGTTTGGATTCATCAACTCCAAACCATTAGAAGACTTAAACTGTTTGAGAGGGTTTCACACCAAAAATGTGAAGACCCCAATCAGAGCCTATAAATAGGACCAATAGTGTCCTCATTTGGGGCATCTGACCCGAGACGCCGACAGGCTTCCTGAACACATGTCCAATCCAGATCATCACGCATATTCACCTATTGCTCCTGCTGCGATCAAGGAGACTGATAAGAGAAGGAAGGAGGAGTGAGAAAGACTGTCCGGTCTGTCTTGGCATCCCTCGTTCCTCGTGGCTGAATCTTCATCGAGCTACGACTACCTTCTGTATCATGCTCATGTGAAATCTTCCTTCTCTCTTGTTCTTCTTGTTTCTCGCATCATAAGTGAGTAGTTCCTTTTTGCTGGGGTGTGGGGACTAGCCCCGCTACCCATGCTTTCATGTCTTTTCATTTAACATTCCAAGGCAATGTACATAACTTTTCATTTCATTATTAATTGTTCATGTTTGTAGACTGGTTACCTGCTTGCTTTCATCATGTTTTTCCCTATGTTGTGAGAACTTCTATACATAGGGTAGAATGTGGATTAATGAGGTTGACTCCCAAACTAGAAATAGAATGGGATTCCTTGAGGTCGTAAGTGTATGATCTGTGAGGGGATGAGCCATCCAGCCTATGGTGACACTTCTATGGCCTAAACATCCCTCAGGGAGGGCCATTGCCTTAGTTGAATTTTGTATCTTATTTGTTAATCATCGATGTTTGCTTGTAGATTAATCATCTGCTTACTTGTCGATTAGCGTCGTTGACTCCTTAAAGAGAACTTCTGATAGGATTCCTTGAGGTCGTAAGTGTATGATCCATGAGGGGATGAGCCATCTTGCCTACGGTGACACTTCTGTGTGTCTAACGCCCGTATAGGGGGCCCACAACCTTAGTTGGATTTTTGTATCTTCAAAGTCGTAAGTGAGTGATATGGATGGTCTCGAGACATCTGATACCTAAGGTGACACTTACGCAAGCCTAACGCCCATATGGGGGGTTTTGCAACAGCTCCATTTGGATGGTTATATCTTGCCTGGATGTGTGATGTTAGGACGTGTTTGCATGTGTAGTGGTGGTGAAACCCAGGACCATCCCAACGATTCCATATCATTAATCTAGATCCAACTTTAATTCTGCTCTTTACTTTCTTGCAATTAGTTTAATTAACCTCAAATCAACCAATCGTTCTAAACACTAGTCTTACTTGAGCTAGATTCGACTGACGATGATTCTTAAAAATATTGTCTCTTGGGATTCAATCCTTAACTATACTGCAATAAGACCCGTCCGCTTGCGGGTGGTATTATTGCACAAGGTTTTGGTAAAGCTCGGGGATTTCAACCCCGAGTGAATTTGTTAGTGCAATAATATTCCATGTCAAATTCTGGCACCGTTGTCGGGGACAACAGAATTAGTTTAGTCAAATCTAGTTCTTTTGAGGTTAATTTACGTCTTTTCTTTTTCTTTTGATAAAATTGATCATATACTTGAATTTAACTCTACTAAATCAATCTTACTTCAGATCTTTTCAATTTCAAGAACCACCAAAGACTAGTGTATGCACCATTTGAACAGCCCAGACTCTCTGCTAGATTTGACCCTGAAATAGATATAACTTTTCATCGTCAAAACAGAGAGAATCAAGAAAGAATGGCTCAAGAGGAGGAAATAGCCCAAAGAGTAGATCAAGACATGAATGCTCATAGAGAAAGACTCATGCAAGAAACCAGAGCCGCAGTTCAAGAAGAAATCCTAGCAGCACAAGTAGCATAACTGCAAAAGGATCTTAGGGAATTCTCAATCCCTAAAGTTGCTGATGTTCATCACCCAGTTCAACCTCCTTCCATCAATGCTCCCAACATTGAGATACGAGCACATTGGATTACCTTGCTTCAAAACAGCCCATTCTATGGTAAACAAGGAGTAGATAGTTAAGAACATATTCTGAGGTTTATTGATCTATGTTCCATGACAAAGCAAAATGGAGTGTCCGATGATGCCATTAGACTCCGTCTTTTCTAGTATTCGCTTGCTGATAGAGCTATAAGTTGGTGCAACTCCTTACAATGCGAGCCCATCACTACATGAGAACAACTGCAAAATGTTTTACTGGAAAAATTTAACCCTCCTTCTCTCACCTATGAAATTAGGGGACGAATAACAATGTTCACTCAAGTCCCTGGAGAAACCCTTGCTGAAGCATGGGAAAGATATAAAGACCTTCTACACAAGTGCCCACACCATGGAATCCCTAAGAATCAACTTTTTGAAATCTTATGTAGAGGTGTGGACGATGATATCAAGAGGTTTTTAGACTCCTCATCCAGAGGAAACTTCATGTGTCAGAGTTATGACAGCGCATGGAGGGCTGTCACCCTTGGAGCTAAAAATCAAGCTAATTGGGGAAGGTTTGTAGGAAAAGGTATGCTGAAGGTGGCTATGGCTGAAGTTATTCCTGAATACAAGTCTATCGTTGAGACCCTCAAACTCTTAGTTGCCAAGCAAGACCATATCGAATCATCGCTTGCTGCATTTGGTAGAGGACATTCACCCCCTCAACAACAAGAACAGATCAAGTCAGCTTCACTGTTCTGTGAAGCATGTAAAGGTACCGATCATTCCACTTTAGCATTCAATGTTCTATATGATGTGGTTCTAAACAATGCTTATGGGCAAGGAGATAATAGTCAAATGAAAAATCTTAATATGGTCAACACCATCCCTGGTCAAGGATATTACAATCCAAATCAGAATAGGAACCATCCTGGTTTTCAATATGGAAATCCTTCAGGAGTGGAAAACTCACGACAACTTGGTTCAAATAATCAACAATGAGGGCCACCAGGATTCCAGTACAACAAACAACAAAATTTCAAGAACCAAGGAAACTTTAGGGGTAATTTTCAGAACATGAACTTCAATAACTATCAAAATAATTCTCAGTTCCAGAATCCCAACCAAATCCCTTACCAGAACCAACAACAAGGGCAACAAGCCAACCCTGTCTCTCCAGATGACAAGCTAACAACCATTGAAAATATGTTATAGTCACAATAGACTATGATAGCTAACCAGCAAGCCCATCAGAAAGCCATTGAATCTCAACTAGCTCAACTTACAGCTTGCATGAAGCCACCTACTGGAACCTTTGTTGGCCAATCCGAGAACAATCCTAAACACGCTGAGCAACTAAAGGCTGTCACCACCAGGTCTGGAAAAGACTATTCTGATCCTCCTATCAAGACACCTATGGTTTTACCGATGAGGATGAACCTGGGATTGTCCAAGACTCAACAACGCCTGAGTCTCAACAAAAAGAAGCACTGACTGTTGATAAGACAGATGAGGAAAGTTCTAAAAAACCAGCTATAGTAGAGGAAGAAGCAACACCAGAACTTGATATCTCTGCATACAAGCCTCGTATACATTTTCCAACTTGTCTAAGGCAAACGAAGCTTGATACCTATTTCAACAAGATCAAAGATGCTCTGGCTGAGATACCAACCTGGACGAAGTACTTGAAGTCACTTCTAACAAGAAAATATATAACTGAAGAATATGAGATAGTAAATTTAGCAACAACCACTTCAGACATCATCCAAAGTAAGATGCCAAAGAAATAGAAAGATCCAGGATCTTTTGGAATCTCTTGCCATATCAGTGATTCTTCATGTAAGAAGGGATTGGCAGATCTTAGTGCTAGCATTTCCATCATGCCACTTAGCCTCTGCAAAAGGATAGGGTTTGCTTAACTACTCCCAACTGGTATGACAATACAACTTGCAGATAACACTGCGACTCTACCCTTAGGAATCATTGAGGATGTCCCTGTCAAGGTTGGTAAAGATTCTTATGTCCCTTATGACTTTGTCATCATGGATATAAAGGAGGATACTAGATACCCTCTCATATTTGGACGTCCATTCCTCGCCACTACAAGAGCTCTAATTGATGTTGAAGCAGGAACCTTGCCGCTCAGATTAGGAAAAGAAACCCTCGAGTTTAAAGTTTTTGAAAGTATGACAAGACTGAGTATGCAAGAAGAAGTTTACTTGATTGAATGCATAGAGCAGATGTCACTCCTCACACAAGAGGATTACGAACAAGAAGACCCCTTAGGAGTGGCTCTAACTAATCCAAATGCAGCTAGTTCAGCCGACAAACAAGTGAAAAGTTGTGTTCTCGACCTTGATACTACTGGAGAAGATCCAAAAGAGAAACTTGAGGAACTTAAAGCTGTGGATGTTACTAAAGAAACATGTGAGAAACCACAAAATCCTAAAATGAAACCCTTACCCAAGGGATTGAAATATGTGTTTCTAGATGATCTAGAGGTCTTCCCATTTATCATAAATTCAGACCTAATGACTGAACAAGAAGATAAACTCTTGACATAATTGAAGGAAAGAAGAAAAGCTATCGGCTACAAAATGAGTGATCTCACTGGGTCAGTCAAGCACTTTGTATGCACAGAATCCCCAGATGGAAGACCACAAGCCTACCATTGAACATCAAAGAAAACTTAATCCTAACATGAAGGAAGTAGTCTGCCGTGAAGTCATTAAACTACTCACTACTGGAATCATTTATCCTATTTCTGACTCGCCATGGGTAAGTCTCGTGCATGTTGTCCCGAAAAAGGGTGGAACTACTGTAATACAAAATGAAGACAATGAACTCATCCCCACTCAGCTGTCACCGGGTGGAGGATGTGTATTGATTATAGAAAGTTGAACAAAGTGACACAAAAGAATCATTTTCTGATGCCTTTTCTTGATCAAGTCTTAGAAAGATTGGCTCACCAAGAATATTTATGTTATCTCAATGGTTACTCTGGATTCTATCAAATTCCTATACATCCAGATGACCAAGAGAAAATGTCTTTTACTTGCCCGTTTGGAACATATGCCTTTAGAAGGATGCCATTCAGACTCTGCAATGCGCCTACAACTTTCCAACGTTGCATGGAAGCTATATTCACTGGTCTCACTGAAACTATCATGGAAATTTTTATGGATGATTTTTCTGTATATGGAGATTCTTATGACTCATGCCTGAAGCATCTCTCCCTTGTCCTCAAACGGTGTGAAGAAGCACATCTTGTGTTGAACTGGGAGAAGTGTCACTTTATAGTAAAGGAAGGCATTGTCCTTGGGCATAGAGTCAGCAATCGAGGAATCAAAGTTGACAGAGTGAAAATTGAAGTGATTTCCAAACTCACTATTCCAACAAATGTAAGAAAAGTTCACGTGTTCCTAGGTCATGCAAGGTTTTACAGATAGTTTATTAAGGATTTCTCCAAAATAACCAAACCTATGACGAATCTATTACTGAAGGATGCTGAGTTCCACTTTGACGAAGAATGTGTTAAAAGTTTCAACAACCTAAAGCATGCTCTTACAACAACACCCATCATCTGAGCTCCCAATTGGGATCACCCATTTGAAATTATGTGTGATGCTAGTGATTATGCTATGGATGTTGTTTTAGGACAATATATAGAAAGGAAACATTATGTGATCTACTATGCATCGAAGACCCTCGATGAAGCTCAAAGGAATTATGCAACTACCGAGAAAGAACTTCGTGCAATCGTGTATGCCTTTGACAAGTTCAGATCCTACCTCATTGGCTCAAAAGTCATTATCTACACAGATCATTGAGCTATTTGTTACCTCCTAGAGAAGAAAGACACTAAACCTAGGTTAATTAGATGGATTATCCTATTGAAAGAATTTGATCTAGAGATAAGAGATAAAAAGGGTATAGAGAACATTGTAGTAGACCACCTAAGTCGCATTCACACTCTAGAAACTGAGAAGATCCTTATCAACAATTCTCTTTCGGATGACCAACTAATGAAAGTTTCGGAAGCTACCCCTTGGTACTTGGATTATGTGAACTACCTCACTGCTGGTGTCATCCACCCAGAATGCAACATAAATGCATTGAAGAAATTCATGCATGAAGTGAAGCAATATCATTGGGATGAGCCATACCTATTCAAGCTCTATGTTGATGGTATTTACAGACATTGTATCACTAAGGAAGAAGGCAAACTCATTCTAGAGCAATGTCACTCAGGCCCAGTTGGAGGCCATATGAGTTCTAAGAAAACTACTATAAATGTTCTGCAATGTGGATTCTTTTGGCCAACCATATCCAAAGACTCCAACAACTTTGTTCTATCATGTGACAAATGTCAAAGAACAGGTAACATTATGAAGAGAGATGAGATGCCACTTAAGTTGTGGCAAGAAATCGAGATATTTGATGTTTGGGGTGTGGATTACATGGGTCCATTCCCATCTTCTTATGGATTTTCCTACATCCTAGTCATGGTTGATTATGTTTCAAAATGGGTAGAGGCCATACTGACTATCACTAGCGATTCCAAATCTATCATCAAGAAGTTCAAAGATGTTATCTTTCCCTGATTTAGTGTCCCACACACTGTGATATCCGACGGCGGTTCTCATTTTCTTGAAAGAAGCTTTGAAGCATTGCTGAAGAAATATGGTGTTACACACAAGGTAGCCTCGCCCTACCATCAACAAATAAGTGGAAAAATAGATGTTTCTAACTGTCAACTCAAGGCTATTTTGGAAAAGACAGTAGGCCGAAATTGAAAAGACAGGTCAGTGAAAATCAATGATGCATTGTGGGCCTACCGAACTGCTTTTAAGACTCCTCTTGGAACTACACCATTTCGATTAATATATGGAAAGTCTTGCCACTTGCCTATAGAACTTGAACACAAATCATGGTGGGCAATAAAAAAGCTAAATTTTGAAATGAAGAAGGCTGGCCAAGCTAGAATTCTTCAACTCCAGGAACTGGATGAACTCCAGATGACAGCTTATGAGAATGCATGAATCTATAAAGAACACACGAAACTTTGGCACGATGGTCATCTGAAAAGAAAGGACATAAAATTAGGAGACCAAGTTCTATTGTTCAACTCAAGATTGAAGTTATTCCTGAGAAAACTCTATTCTCACTAGTCTGGACCTTACATTTTTTTTGAGGAAAAGGTCATAACATATATTTAAAATCACATCGAAGCAAGAAAACACCTGCTTTAGTGAGTTCATACAAGATGACTGGGAAATAATAAAATAAAAAAATGTTTGTGTCGGGTGAAGATAAAGGCTAAGTTCTGGTCACGAGGGGGATGCACCCCTTTAACAAGCCTGGAGAAGCATTTAAAGCAGAAAATAACCAAAATCTAGGAAAATGATTTTTAGATCCTAGTTAGGTATTTTCATTGATGTTGCTGCACTATGCTGACTCCAGTTTCGTCATCCACCATGGATTTAAGATCACAGAGAAATATGGCTTCTGATTCACCTTCTTTAGATTCAGCTTGTCCTTCTTCTATTTGTTTACCTACATTTTGATAGTATGTGAAGATCTGCATCTATTTGTGATATAATATTTTGTCTCATTTTTTGGTTGTTGTTGAACATTCTGTTGTTTCTTTCTTTCTAGAGATTCCAACTGATGGTGATGAATATGTCGCTTCCCTTGAAAATTGTGTATTGTCTATTTGGTGTGATTTGTGGTGGGAATGTTGCTTCCTTGATATCTAAAATGTAATTGCGTGTGTAGTGTAAGATGATGTTTTGTGAGGTGGTACACTTGAAGAAGATGTGATCAATTGAGTCAGAATTTGTTTTGCATAGAGAACATCTGAAAGGACCAATGAAACCCTTCTTCGCTAGGTTTTCACCTGTGAGCAACTTGTTGTGTAGTAGAAGCCACAAAAATGTTTTATATTTTTGCGGCCATTTTTGTTTCCATATTTTTTTCGTGGGTGAGGCGAAGCCTCTGTAGGTGAGAAAAGAGTAGGCTCCCTTAACCGAGTAAGTGTTTCCCCATTTCCATGTTATATTGTTTGAGGTGTTGTTTTCCAAGGAGAGCTTTAAATTACAGAATTCATCTTGTTTGAGATGCATGAGAATGCATCTTTTAAGAGAGTTTGTTCTGTTACTGGTTAGAAGGTGGAGAGCTTTATCTATTTTGATTTTAAGTAGATTGTTTGGGATGGTCCAATTTGGGTGAAGATTTATGACGGAGTTGTTTTCAAACCATGGATCATTCCAGAAAGAGATATTCAGGTGGGAGTGTGGAGGGGTGTTGATAATTTGAGTTATTTTTTGGATATTTTTGTTTATGTATATCCAAAGGGGAGATGCAGATTTTTTTGAGACTATATGCCAGGGAGGGGATTTTTGGTAGTATTTGTGGTTGATGAGTTGTGACCAAATTTTTGCTTTATTTTGGATCAAACTGTTGATAATTTTTGTAATAAGGCAGAAGGCATGGGTTTCAATGTTTAGGATACCCCAACCACCCTGATCAAGAGGAGCAGCTATTGTTTTCCAATTTACTAGATGTTAGTGTTTCCCGGGTTTTTCAGATTTGTGGAAGTTATTCCAAAGGAAATTTCTCCTAACTTTGTCAAGGATAGATTTTGTTTTTGATGGGAGAGGGATACAACTCAGAAAGTGTGAGGTGATGGGAGTGATGACACTGTTTAGGAGGGTAGGTCTCCCTAAAAGATTGAGGAAGTTATTTGTCCAGTTAGATAGTTTTGTGTTTATTTTTTCTATAATAGGGGACCAAATTGCATTTGTTATGTTGTGGGGTGTGATTGGGAGGCCAAGGTATTTGATGGGGAAGTCTTCAATCTTACACCTTAAGAGATCTCTGAATCTCTCCAAAGAAGGTTGATTTAGGTGAACCCCAAAAATAGATGATTTATGTAGATTTATTTTGAGTCCCAAGATGTAAGAAAAAATACCAAGGATTCTGAAGATGTTTAGAAGAGATGAGTCTTTAGGGGAGGAGAAGATTATGGTGTCATCGGCAAATTGAATGATGTTCTCTTTGCATTCCTCATGAGAGTTTATGAGACCACTTTGTTTTCCCATGTGAATCATGCGAGAAAGGATAGTTGTGATGATGATAAAAAGGTAAGGGGAGAGGGGGTTTCCTTGTCTGAGGCCATTTGAATTATGAAAATAACCAAAGGGGACACCATTTATGATTGTTGTAAAGTGGTTTTTAGATATGCATGCATGCATCCAATTGACCCATTTTTCAGGAAAACCAAAGCCAGTGAGAGTTTTAGTTAACCAGTTCCAGTTGACAACATCAAAAGCTTTCTCAAAGTCTAGTTTGATGGCCAGAAGGGGGGTTCTGTTTTTGTGGCAGAGATGTAAAGTTTCATTAACCATCAAATAAGCATCTTGGATGCTTCTATTTTTGAGTAAAGCATTTTGATTGAGGGGGATGATATCGTTCATGTGTGGTTTGATTTTGTTTGCTAGAGTTTTAGCTATGATTTTGTATGAAGTGTTGTTAAGGCTAATGGGTCTGAATTGGGAAATGTGATCGGGTTGACTTGTTTTTTTATTAGGGTGATGAAAGTTTTGTTTAAGAACTTGATGATGTTGTGGCTGTTTCTACTTTCATAGAAGGATTTCAGAAAAGCAAGGAAGTCGTGTTTGTAGTGATCCCATTTTTCCTGATAGAATTCTATGTTAAGGCCATCAGGACTTGGTGATTTATTTAGTCCTAAGTCTGATATGGTCGAATCCAATTCTCTATTGGTGAAAGGTTTTATAAGGTCTTGGGGTTTTTTGATGTTTTCATGACAAATCCTAGTCCAATCCAAGTCGTTAAGGAAGGAGGGGTTGTGGTTGTTGTTGAAAATGTTTTTGAAATGATTTGTGATGTGAGTTGAGATAGATTGTTTGTGAGAGGTGAGCCTGCCATTTATATGTAGATGAGTAATGGAATTTTGTCGATAGTTTTTGTTACAGATCTTATGAAAGATTTTTGTGTTTTTGTCACCTTCCTTTACCCATTTTATTTTTTCCCTTTGTTTCCATCTGGTGTCAATACATTTATTTGTTAATTCAAGTTCCGCTTTAATAGAAAGAACAAGAGTTGGGTCGGAAGCAGGGTCCTTATCCACAAAAAGGAATTGTTCTTCTAGATTTTTTGTGTTTCATATAGATTGTTTGGGTTTGTGAGTTTCCATTTTTTGATGTGTGTTTTGATGTTTTTTGTGTTTCTTTGGATATGTAATCTTATGTTTTTTGTTTAGGAATCAAAAAGTTTCCAATGTTCAGAACAGGTGTTGCTGAAGTTGTTTATAGAGAGCCAACAATTTTCAAATTTGAAAGGGCGCTGACCCCAAGAGATGGAATTTGTGTAAAGAAGAGCGGGAAATGATCCGATATGGCTCTGTGAGTGATATGGACAGAGGAGAGGGGGTGATTATCTTCCCATTTGGTGGAGCATATGAAATGGTCGAGTTTGGCAAAAGATTGATTTCTAGACCAAGTGTAAGAGGCATTTGATGGTTTGATGTCGATCAAAGCGTGATTTGTGAGCAGTTTGCAAAAAGTTTTATCTGCTGCAGACATAGTTTGAGGGGAAATTGCGGCGTTGAATCTGTCTGTGTGTTGAGTTGTCAAGTTGAAGTCTCCACTAATAACCCAGGGTGACAAGTAGTGTTTTGTTGTGAGCAAATTTAGTTCAGCTAGGAAGGCTGATTTGTTATGCCCTGGTTCCCCATAAACCCCAGAAAAAGACAAGAGATAACCATCAGAAGAGTTTTTAAATGCAATGGTAATAGAGTAATCAAGAGTGGAGATGTTTAGGGAAGTTAATATCTCACTTTTGAAACCAACTAAGAGACCCCCTTTGAAGCCCGAAGGGGGTAGCTGGACCCAGTCAGTGATTCTATTCCCCCCTATAGTTTTGAGAGCAAAAGGAGTCAGACAAGTTTTTGTTTCTTGGATAGTGATCAGGTCGATTTTATTTTTGTAGATGTGTGAGCGGATTTTTTTGCATCTTTGGAGGTTGGCAGCTCCACAGACGTTCCAAGATGAAAGTTTCATAGTTTGTGGTAAAAGATTTCCAGGAGATAAAATAGCTCTAAAGAGAACTCAATTTAGTTGATTTTGAGAAGATCAAAGTTTATTTTTGCAGCATTTAAGACCCTTTTATTTGACCAACCCATAAAGAGTTCTATATCATCAAGAGGTTTTTGTGCTTTTTCTTCATCTACGAGATGGATGCCTATATTTTTTGCAAATTTTGTGAAATTGTTGATGTTTGACCATGAAGCAAGGTCCTCAATACTATCTATATCGCCGTTAGAAGCCTTTGTGGGGGATGGGGAAGATATATTATGGATAGAAGATTATCACTGAAAGAACAAATAGAGGAGTTTGAGAAAGTACCTGGATTTGACCTGTTGACGATGATATTATTTTTTGTCTCTTTTTGGCCTGGCATCATAATCTTCTGGATGTAGTTTCTTTCTTTCCTTTGTTTTGGACTCTCCTGATCAGAACTCTGCAAAGACTTGTCATCCTTTAGTTGAGGATTGTTTTGTTTTCTAGTGGAGGTTTGGTTTGGATTTTGTGTGGGGAAACTTTCCTTTGTTGAGGTTGGAGAAGGGAAGATGGTACCTACTGGTATGTATGTGTTTTCATGAAAGGAGGGTTCATATTTTCTAGTTCTTTTCCTACTTATGTGGATGTAAGTGTTGTCTGTGGAGGTGGAGTTTGAGTTTTTTCTGACCCAAATATGGTGGTGATCACCAGAAGTGAGGGTATTTGAGGTAGTCTTTCTATCTTTATTTGGGCAAAGCCAAGAAGGTGGATGGTTTGAGAGATCAGGGAAAGCTATCCTATTTTCTGAGGGATGTTCAGCAGACAGTTTGATATTGTAGATTGATTCAACGATTCTAATATTGATGGTAGGTGGTAAAGAAATGGCTGCTTTGACGGCGAAGAGACAAAAAGCATTACTGTATTGTGTGGGATGCAAGGTTTCTGGGCTGATATATTGAAGAGTAGCCTCGATGGAATGAGCTATACCCCAAAAAATCTCAACTTCCCAGAGGTGGGGTGGGAGATTTGTGATAGCAACCCAGTCAGAGCCACCAGCAGGAGCTGGGAAAGCACCTAAATCAGCCGTCCATTTAGATAATCTGGCTTTAATGAAACTAGATCCACAAGGAATCGTGAGAATTTGGTTGTAGAGGTGGTTTATTTTTGTTCCTTCAGGGACAATGTAGATGAGATGGGTTGGCGAGAAGATTTTTGGTTTTAAGATTGTCTGTCCAAGGATGAGAAGGGCTAAGGCACGGGTGATGTCTAGGACATTAATAGGGTTTTTGTCTATATTGTTTTCGATGGAGATGAGGATGCTTCTCAAGGGGAGGACCTTGAGAAGATTCATAGAGTTAGCAGGTAGATCAAGGGCAATCGCATACTCAAGGTGTTCTGGTGTTTTCACGTTTTCTATTGCAGGTGGGGTGTTTGTGTTATGTGTTGGAGTTGAAAGGCGAGGGTTTGGGTAGCGGGGTTTTGGTGTAGATGTTGTGTGGTTTTTTGGTTTGTGGGAAGGTTTTGATATAGGCACTACCCTAGGGTTTATATTCTAGTATCGAGAAGAGGTAGTGTCTGCATGTTCGGTCGGGAGGTTTGCGAGGCATGCAAAGGCATTTTTTATGAGGGGAGGAGATGGAGAGGGTTGTTTTATGCGCATGTGGTTTGTGATGTTCTTTTTTGGAACTCTAAATTTTTGTAAAAAGACGATCTTAATCCAGAGAAAGAACGTGTCGAGAAGAAGGCTGAGTCTGCATGAGTTCTGATCTAATTTGGGAGAGGGCGAGCTTTATAGAACCTTTTTGTGTGGCCTTTTTGGTGATATCTAAAACATGTAATGCGGGAAAGGCACCTAGAAGTCGAGTGGTTCTTTCTGAAGAAAAGAGAATAGTGAAGTGCCCAAAAAGGTTTTTTTGGGGGGGGACCGTTTTCCAGATTTGGGCAGTGGAGTTTTTCTCTAGAAGTTTGTTAATTAGGTGAGATGATTTGTCTTGTCCTAATAAGGGATACAAATAGTTTAGGAGATCCAAATCATCTGGGATGATATCAGCCATAGGGTGGGGATCGGGGTTTTAGGGTTTTGTAAAGTGAGGAGATATTGAAAAGTTTGTTCTTCTTGTCCTTATGGGATGAAAAAAGATGGTACCTTTCTGCAATGGAACTTGTTTGTTGTAGCGTTGTAGGTGTACCAGTGTCGTCTTCCTCCTCTGAGCCCGAGGATACTGAGATGGGCCATGATCTTGATCCCACTGGGGGTTGGTGCTCATCCTGGACAAATTGCTGGTCAGTAGAGTTTGATGATGATGAGCTCTCTTGGTTGTGTCTTTTGTAAAGATATGCTAGCTCAGGAGGCGTATCAGAGATGAAGTCACACACCCAAGCAAGGAAAGTACGGTTTCTAATCAGTTTGATGAAGATCGACCATTCCAGTTTGAGCTTGAGTTTAGTGATCATCTCACTCTAGCCCTCTGAGATGAGAAGGGTTGAGGCTTTGTTTCCCTAGTGTTGTTCGGCCGGGAAGGACCATGATACCGTCACCTGGAAGGAACAGTGGCCAATATTGATCATGCATGTTCCCGGTGAAATGTCAAACTTGTGGTAGATCCAAGCTTTCAGCAGGGGGATACTTGTGGAATAGGAGGGGTTTGAGAGTTGAAATTCCATAAAGGTGAAATGAGAGTTCATTTCTGTGGGTAGGTCTATAGACCTTGATTCTCTGTCAAGCGCCGAGGGTTTTTTCTTCATCAAGGCAAGACGGAAAAATTTAGGCTTGCCGCTTTTGGACATGCAAGGCTTTTTTATGCTTGAGGCCAGGGTGAGTAAGCCTCCTATTCTCATGGTGTTTTCTGAGCAGGAGTGGAAGTTTAAGAGATATTCTCTGAGTAGATGCATGTCAGAACTGATGAGACTACCGAGTATTGCTTCTAAAAAGAGCACAGTAGCCGGCAAAATGGTGTGTTGCTTGGTGAGCTTTTTGAAAGAATGTTTTGAAATTGCAGAGATCCCTGGGAATGGCTGGAGAGGAGAGAAAAACCCAGCCTCTAGAATTGTGTAAAACAGGAGTTAAGATTTTAATGCCTGCATGTTGCTTTATTCCCTTGGTAGAGCAGAGATGGGTCTCGATAGTGTTCTATTGCTCCAGAATTTATTGCTTAGGATTTGAAAGGGTGGAGGAGTTATGAGGATGTTACCTATATTAGAAACACCTCTGCTACGGGATAGCCGTCTTATAGGCTCCGATCTACACTGAAGAAGAGGAACGCTTGACGGCATAAATGCTATAGAGGGCAGTCTGGGGTGTTGCTGTAGTGTATTTGGGGCTAGCTCTTAGTTGTTTCCCTTTTGCATATTTGGTAGCGCAGAAGAAGGGATAGGGATGTAGAACCATGGATGGGGAGAAGATAGTTGATTGCGGAGAGGAAATAGCCGCCACCGCCTAGGAGAAGAGCTAAGCAGGTCGGCAGAGAGTAGACTGAAGCACGTCGGACGAAGGCTAAAACACCGATCAGGGAGTGGTATGACCAAGGAGATGTTTCTAGAGAGAAGGTGGAGCTTTCTCTCACTTATGCAGGGAATTAACATTAATAGTTGTTCTACTGCGTCTAGACCTTACATTGTCAAGAGCATCTCCCCACATAGTGCTTTCTCTTTATGGAGTGAAAAATCTGGCGAATTTGTAGATAATGGTCAACACTTGAAGAGATACTTCACCTCAGCCGACATAGGCACTGAAGCAAAGCTGGAACTCACCAATCCAACATTTCCACGATAAAATTGAAGGATTCAATCGAGCCATCAACATAAAACAAAGGCACCTGTCAGGAGGCAACCCGATCAATAAATTCATTGAACTTTTAATTTTGAATTAGAAATTTTCCTTAATTTTGTTTCTAAATTTTAGATAATTTTGCACTAAATAAATATCTCATCGCAAGATGCTATCTTGAGTTCTGATTAATCTTCATTTCTATGATTTTTAGATGAAGGACATGTGCTGATTGGAACGCAACCACATTTGGTTGTTCAAACAGCATGAATTTCTCCCTCCATCTCGGGTTTAGAGTTTTCACAGGACGAGAAAATTTTTAAGTTCGCGGTGGAGGGTGGGTGGTACGTACTTAACTTTCCACTTTCACCCATCTATTTCAGACATTAAAGATTTCATCATTGCATTTTTTATCAAAATTTTCAAAAATTTTAAAAGTTTTCAAAGAAATTGAACATATACTGGATGAAGTTTTGACACTTTTTGTTTCTCTTTCTATGCATTTTGAATCATTACACCCTTCTTATTCAAAGAAGATCCTCAAATGGACCACTTTTTGAAACAAGCCCTTTGATTGAAATCATCTTGTGAAGCTTATGATTCCTATTTTGGTTCCATATGATGTTATGCTTGTGTAAATCGATCTGTTTGTACAATCCTTTTGGCAATATATTTACCTATTTCCAAAAGAAATGACAAGTGTCTATCGAACTAATATGGATCAAACACGTCTTGCTTCCTAACTGACTAGTGGAACAATAATATAGAATCTCCACCAGATCCTCATCAAGTCATTATTTGAGTAGAGTATGATAAAGAGAATGACCCGATGCACTGAATTGTAAATTAAGTTGCATTCTGATCCGAACTCTCTTCTACACTTCTTCTATCATCTTCGTACCCCTCCATCCATCAGAAAGAAACAAAAATAGTGAAAATAGTGCAAAACCCTAAGTTTAGGGTGGCACACCACTTCCCTCTATATCTGCTTCCTCCATACCCCTCACAAATTAATAAGGGTGTACCACCAAGAAAACATGCCAATGTGCACACAAAAAGAAAATGCAATCTCAAGTCGAATAGAGGAGAGATTCGCACAAAAAATGCAATCAATGAAATTGCAATCATAAAATAAAAATCTCGAGTCGAATAGAGGAGAGATTTATTTCTTCCTTCCATACCACCGTTCGCTCTCTTTTCTACCTAAAGGCACAATGAATGCCTCCACTACCTTGAAAAACACCAGTGTCAGATCAGATGCACACTTGTTGTTCTGCAGGTATCTCTAGACTCTTACAAAACTCTTTGATGTGCTTGTTGTTGGAAAAGGTGAGGAGGAACTGATGGTGGGAAACACACTCAGAAACAAAGATATGGTAAGATGTGGTCAGTGGTCTCAGGAAGTTGAGATGTGTAGTTATACTGAGCAGAAAGAAAACAATTGTGATGTGAAGAAGAGGCAACCACACAAATTGAAAGTATTCAATTGGCGACTGTTTTAGATTTTGTGTTACTCGAGGATGAGCAACACTTAAGTTTGGGGTGTTTTGATGAATGCATATTCATCGTAATATTCAATTGCCATCTTGAGCCAAATTCGACTCAATACATCCGATTTCATCTACTAAATATCACAATATGCAAAATTACTTAATTAGTTCAATTGTCAAGGTTATTAACGAAGTTTATGTTGATTTTATGTAGGTCATGATGAGGTTCAACAATCATATGGAACTCACCTTCACTCAAGCCTCTCATCCTCTGTCCTGTTCAATTGATTTTGACCTAACAGTTTGATCAATGTGTCTTGCACCAAACAGTTTGCCTATTCAGTTTGTCCAGCCGGTCTTGATCCATTAGTCTTGGAACCATGAGCTCATTACACCTCCATATTCACCAACATCATCCTTTTATCCTCTCCATACTCTACCACCATCATCACCATTGCTAACGGTCATGACCCCAACAGTCTTGACTCTAACAATATGGCCAACCAGTTTCATCTAAATAGTTTGCCCTAACAGTTTTGAGTGCTTTCCCCTTCACACGGTCTAAAGACCACATGAGCAGCATCCCTCAAAACCGTTTGGCCAGCCTTGCACCAAGACCATTTGGAATCGACCGTCCAAAAACCACATTGAAGTGCGCCCCTGCCATCATCACCTTCATCCATCCGTCTGCAAACCTTAGCCCACAACATCAGCGACGTCGTTCCCTTTCTTCTTCCACCCACCTGCTTGCCTCACCGCCCATCTGCAACAACCACAACAGACGCAACCATCACTTCGACAAACCAGCACCCGGTGCCACCCGCCTCCACCATCAGCTCTGGTTGGTCTTGCTACCAACCACCATCGATGCCCTGCACTGCCCTCTGCCCTCCAAATGGTCCCCAAGACCACAAAGCTGTGAACGGTCTTAGAGACCATTTGGGAGCAAACCGATAGCAGCAGACCCTTAGAAGGACACAAATGCAAGACCGATCAGAGGGAGTCGACGACCGATCATAACTGTTTGGGAGCAGAGAATGTTAGGGCTATGAGGATCGTTTGGCGGTGCACGGTCTAAAACTGTTTGGACGTCTGTAGATCGCGAGACTATTTGCACGAAGACCCCAAGACTGATCAGGCACGAGGACCGGTTGTATGAGGCATCGATCAGTAAACCAATCACGTGAGACCGTTTGGAGATAAAAGAATGTAGGAAAGCCAAACCGTATGGGCGGCGCCTGACTTCTAAGACCAGTTGGCTAGAGATCGGTCTTAGAGTCCGTTTGGAGGCAAAGTAGCAAACTAATATAAGAAAAACCATTAATACTTATCAACTGAAGACCGTTTGGAGGAAACACTCCAAGACCATTTGGAGGAAAACAACTCAAAGACCGTTTGGTCAGTATTAATACAAGACCATCTGGATTCATCAACTCCAAACTATTAGAAGACTTAAACTGTTTGAGAGGGTTTCACACCAAAAACGTGAAGACCCCAACCAGAGCCTATAAATAGGACCAGTAGTGTCCTCATTTGGGGCATCGGGCCTGGGACGCCGACAGGCTTCCTGAACACAGGTCTGATATAGATCATCATGCATATTCACCTACTGCTCCTACTATGATCGAAGAGACTGAGAAAAGAAGGAAGGAGGAGTGAGAATGACTGCCTGGTCTGTCTTGGCGTCCCTCATCTAGATCTGCTCTGACACAATGTAGAAGACTGTATCATCTTCACTGAGCCACGACTACCTTCTGCATCATGCTCATGGCAGAATATTCCTTCTCTCTTGTTCTTCTTAATTCTCGCATCATGAGCGAGTAGTTCCTTTTCACTGGGGTGTGGGGACTAGCCCTGCTGCCCATGCTTTCATGTCTTTTCATTTAACATTCCAAGGCAATGTATATAACTTTTCATTTCGTTGTTAATCATTAATGTTTGTAGATTGGTTACCTGCTTGCTTTCATCATGTTTTTCCCAATGTTGTGAGAACTTCTATACATAGGGTAGAATGTCGATTAATGAGGTTAACTCCCAAACTAGAAATAGAACGGGATTCCTTGAGGTCGTAAGTGTATGATCTGTGAGGGGACAAGACATCTAGCCTACAGTGACACTTATGTGGCCTAAACATCCCTCAGGGAGGGCTACAACCTTAGTTGGATTTTGTATCATCTTTGTTAATCGTCGATGTTTGCTTGTAGATTAATCACCTTCTTGCTTCTCGATTAGCATGGTTGACTCCTTGATGAGAACTTCTAATAGGATTCCTTGAGGTTGTAAGTGTATGATTTGTGAGGGGATGAGCCATCTAGCCTACGGTGATGCTTATGTGTGCCTAACGCCTGTATAGGGGGCCCACAACCTTAGTTGGATTTATATATCTTCGGAGACATAAGTGAGTGATCCGGATGGTGATGAGACATCTGATACCTAAGGTGACTCTTACGCAAGCCCAACGCCCATATGGGGGGTTTTATAGTAGCTCCATTTGGATGGTTATATCATTCCTGGATGTTTGATGTTAGGATGTGTTTCCATATGTAGTGGTGGTGAAACTCAAGACCATCCTAGCGATTCCATATCATTAATCTAAATCCAACTTTAGTTTTTCTCTTTACTTTCTTGCAATTAGTTTAATTAACCTCAAATCAACCAATCATTCTAAACATTAGTCTTACTTGAGCTAGATTCGACTGACGACGAATTTTAAAAACATTGTCTCTTGGGGTTCGATCCTTAACTATACTGGTATAAGATCCGTCCGCTTGCGAGTGATATTATTGCACAAGGTTTTGGTAAAGCTCAGGGATTTCAACCCCAAGTGAATTTGTTAGTTTGATAATAGTTTGCAACAAATCTCCTCCATTCCTATGATGCCAACAAAGGATTAACAGAACCTTGATACCCTTTCCCATGTACTTCTCAACCTATCACCTTGAAACTCTGTGGACAGAGTGAGTGATAATTTAGGGGGGGGGGGGGGTACACTGGTCAAGGGTGAGGTATTATATTCAAACCTTCTACTATCCACTCTTTCATTTACCTTTATTCTTTCGTACAATTTTTTCTTTTTCTGACAATTAGTTCTTCTGATATTTTCATTGATAGAATAATTGTTGTACATAAGAAAACATTCGTTTTGGAAAAGGGACACCCCTAGCTAAATTAGAGACAGAGTAGTCCTCAGAAGCAATTACATAAGTAGCATTTAGGCATGTAATGGTGAATTAATAAATCACTTTCATACTCGATTCTCTAACTTTTGCATCAATTCTACGTCAGACTCTCCACAGGTTAACATCGTGGCCAAAACAAGCCAAACACTCACAAGGACGAGTGGGAACCACACAAAATCCAAGTCAAGGAACCTCGCAGGTGGACCACCAAGTAAAAAAATTGAAACAAGTGCATGTTGGGAAACTCCAAGGAACAATTTTCTTCTTTTAAAAAAGAGACTTGGCAGCCCAAATAAAATCCCTAAAATACCCAATTCCTAAACCGGTGAGTATATAAATAAAAGCCAAAGTGTTGAATAAAAGCATGAGAGTTGTGCCGTGCATACAAACCTATATGAAGAGCAAATAAAGGTCTTGCCTGGCCGGTACATTCAGCTACCCTGATAAAGGTAGATGTGTCAGGCCCAGTAGTCAGATCCTAAGGTCTGCAAATATATGAATGATGATAAAGATCTCACCCGGCCGGTACATTCAGCTGCCCTCACAAAGGCAAATGTGTCGTTCTTGGTAGTGAGGTCCTTAAGCCAACCCTTCGAAGGGGGAATTACACAGCAAGCCTTTAGCCAACCCTCATAACCATCTTAGCTTCGAGTAGAATCTACAAAGAAGTATAAAACTGCTTAGAGTCAAAGACATGCACATAATGCAATTAAGGAAAAGGTGGTCCCAATGAGAGTTACACGACATGGAAGAAACCTAAGATCCACGCAATTCCCGATACCCAATAGATTAGTGCAAGTAGAAGCCCCGATAAGACTCTGGGAGATCTCTGGTTTAGAATTGAAGCAAGAGTATGGAAATCTTCACTAAATAAAATTGCCTCACCACTACGTGCCTTAGCTCTATCCATCTTGAGGACAAGCTACACTCTAAGTTATGGGGGGTGATAACCTCCCATTTTGTGATGTTATCTTACTAATTATTCTTAGTTTTCCATACTCTTTCTTAGATAAATTAGATAGAATACTTAACTTTCCACTTTATTGTTAATATACCAATAGACTAACATTTCTCCCTTTTCTTCTTACAAAAAAACACAAAAAAATTGCAAAAGAACTCAACCGATCCCAAGACCGTGAAGAACCCCAAACAAATTCCAAACCGTGAAGAGATCAAACAGTCTCCAAACTGTTAATGACACAAAAAGTTCAAAGATTGTATGAAGACCAACCGGTCCCAAGAACGAATGAAATCCAAATGGTCCCAAGACCGTATGAAGACCAACCAGTCCCAAGACTGAATGAAAACCAAATGGTCCCAAGACCGACCAATCTTCAAATGGTCCCAAGACCGACCAAGCTTCAAATGGTTCCAAGATCGACCAAGCTTCAAATGGTCCCAAGACTGACCAAGCTTCAAACGGTCCCAAGACTAGCCAAGCTTCAAACGATCTCAAGACCGAGCAAACCTCAAATGGTCTCCACACCAAACGAGTCTCATCAGCCCCAAGATCAAGCAAGGATCCAAACGGTCACCAAACCATTCAGGATCCAAACAGTCTCCAAACCGTTCAAGACTCCTTGGAAGCCTATAAATAGGACCAAAGGGGTCCCCATTTGGTATCAGATCTTTAGACACCCAAAGGATCCCCCAACTATTCCAGAGCTATTTCAACCTTCATCCATTGCCCCAAGGTTGTCGGTCTGAGATCCACACTCCATCCTCAAGATGCTTTCTCTCTCATGGACATAGAAGGTGGGAAGTCGAGGATCCATCACCAAGGAAACCACATGGTGTGAAGATAGTTGCTCTCTACTCCAAGAGGTCAACCTTCCTCCCTCTAATGTGGAGATGATGTTTTCCTTCTCTCTTCCCACCTCCTTCTTTGTCCTTGCCATGAGCGAGTAATTCCATACACTAGGGTGCGGGGAGTAGCCGTGCTACCCATGTTTTCATTCCATGCATTGTAATTCATGAGTTTGCAATAGAGAAATATTATCTTTTTAGTTCAACATCAATCGTTTAATGAATGCTAGTTTCTTGATATCAAACTTGTGTTATCTATAATCTACTAGTACGAATCGTCTACGTTTGTACTTTTAGATTCGAATATCGACAGCATGTTGGTTCCTGATGTATGTAGTCACCATACATCTGTTCAGTATCTATGGACGTTTCTCAAGGAGTGGAGTAAACTCACCTCCATCATTGTACTTTCATACTATGAAATGGAATCAGTTGACGTATGAAAGTACAACCTAAACAGGTCGAGGAACACACTTTGCGAGAGGAGTGATGCAAAGTAAGTGACCATTAATTTGGGGATGTCTGGCATTGCAACACTTCCACATTTCTCGTAGTTAGTTATCTGAAAGGAAGCTAAGTCTACAAAGATACTAATTTTTTAAGCTCTTTTCTTTGCAAGCCATGCTTTTATGATGTATGTTTTGATCCATGTGTAGCGGTGGTGAAACTCGATCACATCCTAGTGGTTTCCAAAATATTGTCTTCAACCTTAAATTTACTTTCCTACCATTTACATTACCTTGCACTTTAGGTTAATCATCCAATCAACTCATTGATCTAGATATTAACTCTTAAGTAGATAAATAGAATTATAACATTTTCCATCTTGTTAAATCCTTAACAAGATCATTGTCTCGTGGATTTGACCCTCAACTGTACTACGATAAGACTTATGCATACCTTAGCGTACTTGGGTGGAGATCTTATTATAGCACACACAAGGTTAAACTTAGATACTTACTATCTCTAGGATTTTTAGTTGTGCACGCAACTCCATGCGAGGGGAAGCTCTTTCAGTCTTTTCATGAAAGACAAGATTACTTGAAATAAAAGTAACAACTTGATAGTCACAATACATATAAATAGAATGAGTGATAGGAAATCCAAAATCAAGAAGAATATATTAGATCCATAATAGCTCCTAAGTAGTATGTGCCATTTCACATTACTCAGATTCTACACTAGGTCTGGAACTTCTCCTTGAAGCCAAGTTATCCCGTACAATGTATAATATCCAATGGTAGTCTCCTTAAATCACCTGTCACATTTACACTCTTAATAATCTACATTAGAATATTCAGTAAAATCTAGATTCCCTTTTCTTTTATGTAGCACACCATGTCCAGGCACGTTCTTCAAATATTTCAATACTCGAGATGCAACTTTCTAGTGACACTACCTAGAAAAATCCATAAATTGGCTAAGAGAACCAACATCAAAGTTTATAGTTAGCCTTGTAATAGTAAGATATAAAAGTTTTCTAACCAAGCATTTGTAGCTAAATTTATTTTCTAAGTGTTGAGTATATTCTTTCCATAAATAATGTTCTTGATCCATAGGGGAGAATGCATGTTTTCAGCCAAGCATTCCAATTTTAGTAAGCAAGTCTAGAGTATACTTTCTCGGAGATAAAGATACTCAATCCTTATATGTTCTACCTCAATTCCAAGAAAGTACACTAGATGTCCAAGCTCTTTGGTTACAAAATGCAATTTCTTTATATCAGCAATTCTCACATAATCATTATCAAACACGATCATGCCATCCAAATAAATAATAAGAACAATTATGCCAAAAGTAGTTGTTTTGATAAACACAGAATGCTCACATTGAGATTTTTTGAAGATAAATTTATGTAGTACAAAAGATAACTTATCAAACCATGCCCACGTACTCTATTTGAGGCCGTAAATGGATTTCTTCAGAAGGCGTACTTTCATAGAGAACTCCCCTGATAAACATAATGTGGAGGTTGTGACATTTATAAAGTCTCCTATAAATCTCCATAAAGAAAGGCATTCTTAACGTCCAGTTGATGTAAGTGCCAACCTTTATCATTAGAAGCAAAAAAAAAATATGAATAGAATTAAGACTAGCCATAGGAGAAAAGGTATCAAAGCAATTAATCCCAACTTCTTGTTTGTATCGCTTAGGAACATGTCTGGCCTTTAGGCATTACTCTATCCCATAAGGAAAGTATTTCATAGTAAAGACCCACCAACAATTAACATATTTACTACATGTAGGGATATCAACAAGGTCTCATGTCTCACGGGAATGAAGTGCATCCATCTCCTCATCCATGACTCATTTCCACCCAAAGTTTTGTAGTGCCTCCTAAGCGTTCTTTCTTATAGAAATAGGAGATAAAGAAGTAGTAAATTGTGTCATGGAGCCATTCAAATTAGTTGTAGAAACATGTTGAGAGATATAATATTTAGTACTAGATAGTCATCTCTTTCTTAATGCAATGATAATGTTAGAATTAGATGTTGTAATAGAATTAATATTACTACAATTGTCTTGAGGTAGATACATAGTCTTAAAAGATGCCAGAGTTGGGGATAGTTCAGGTAGAGATGCAAACACCACCAATAAGGAATGGGCATTGTTGGAAGTTGAAGTTGGTTACTAGGTTTAGAATAGAAAGATGTTTCTTCAAAAAAGGTGACGTACGCACACACACAAAAATGGTGTGCAACAAGATCAAAACATTTATACCCCTTTTCTGTATGATAGTATCTAAGAAAAGAATAGCGGAAAGCTCATGGTGATAGTTTAGCACTCCCAAGTTGGTGATTATGAGAAAACATTGTCGACCAAAAACTTTTGAAGTATAGCATTTATTGGTTCATGGGGGAAAAAGAAGGTAATAAGAAATGTTATTTTGAAAAACAAAGAGGGCATTTGATTGATGAGATGACTGGCTAAACTATAGGATGACATATGCCCAATAAAACTTAGGGACTTTTATTTCAATATGGAGAGTGTGAGCTACATCAAGCAGATTCATGTTTTTCCTTTCTACAACTCCATTTTGTTGTGGGATATAGGGACAAGAAGTTTGGTGAATAATTCCCTTTGGTGATACAATTCATTTGAAAATAATGTTTCAAATTTATAGAAGCATAAGAAGTATAGACAAATTAAGGAGTATCTTAAAATTGAGTCGTATTTCACTTAGGAATTTGGAGAAAACATCTAAAACTTCAACAATTAGCACGAGACCAATAATTAAAAAAGATTAAAAATATTGTATAACAGTATGACTACCAATATGACATGGTCAAAAAACATCAAAGTGAGCTAAGTAAAACAATTTTGAACACATATTCATATAAAGACGAGGAAGCATCATCTGATAGTGTTCATCAAGCTGAAACGATTGACATGAAATGTTTTTAGTAGATTGAATGAAAATAAAAACTTTAATTTGGAATCAGAAGGATGACCACGTTGTAGGTACCATCAATGAAGGAAGCTAGACTACACCACAAGAGTAGTAGTAAGGAGTTGACAATGTATGTAGGTAGTACATTCCATCTTCACCTTCATATCCCCACTGATCATCTTCTTCATCCTGAGATTATACATAGAGATAGTGTAACGAAAGAAGGTTACATTAGAATTTAAGGTTTTGTCAATTTTACTAACAAACATCAAGTTTAATGTGAATTTTGTCACAAACAAAACTGACTTTAGAATATTTCTATTCACATCTCTTCTCCCAATAAATAAAGAAGTGGACCCATCTACTAGATGCATTGCAGGATGAGAAGTAAAAAAAATCCAGGTAAGTAAACAATTTATTATTATCAGTCATATGGGCAATAGCACCCAAATAAATAACCCAATCATCTTTAAATGAAGATGAAGAGTCTTCAAGTCATGATGACTCACCTAAGTGTTGTGTAATGTTTGCTTGAGGTGTAATAGTATCAGCAGAAGTGGCCTTGATCTGTTAATCTAGGCCAGAAGAACTTGTTGGCAAAATTGGACATTAATATACCCTTTGTTTTTATGACAACAAACATTTCACACTTGTGGATCTAACATGTTATTTTAGTATTTCATGGTTAAAGAATAAAGAAATCCTACTAAGTGGGAAGATGAAGATCAATAAAAATTGAAAATCAAATGTGCTTAATTGTATACATTTTCATGACTATACTCAAATGTACACTTGTAGAAAAATATAATGTACAAGTACTTAGACATCATGAAAATCAAGCGTTAGATCTTCCCTACCCATTTATAACCCTTAGATAGGTTTCCTTCAAAGTTAGAGTTACCAACACACATTGAAACACACATTTTGTATGTGATTCAAAAGTCTAGAACAGAGACACACTCCGTCCAATAACTTGTCAATCGAGACACTCTCACTTGAAGTTCTTATCGATCAAGAACCATCTCAGTGGAAATTGTGAGCACTGTTCAACAACTTACAAAATTGTGCTCTAAAATTGTCTTTGGCTAAAAATATCCTTGACCAAGTACACAACATTCTAAAGCTTGCGATCGTTAGACTGAGTGGTTAGTAGTTGGGAGTTGATAATAGTCGTTGCAATACTTTTTTCCTTAAACCTAGGCTCAATCAAAAAGAATCTCAACTTAAACACATTTTGGTTGACCAAATTGTCAATTGAGCAGGGTTCTAGATTGTTCTTTTCAAGTACGAGCAAATGACCAATTGATAGCCAACTGATGTACACCTAATGACTAGTTATGCACTAAGAACATTCTCGACACTCCCTACAATGTCCCTAATCACTTATAAACCAATCCTATAAAAAGCAGAGGCCTTAGGACACCCAAAATCACCACTTTCGTAGACAATACCCAAGCTACACTTGAGTATTCACTATAGAGAGCAAAAAGGCTAGAATTCACTTGCCATCTTCTTCCTTGTGTTGTAGAGTTGTTTTATAGATACAATATCCTAGCCACCACATATAGCCACATCCATCGTAAGTGGATAGGAGATCTAAACACTTGATATAGGATCAAATCACAATACTTAATTATTGTACTTCCTTCTTCCAATCCCCTTTCATAGGTTAAAGTTGCTTGTGCTCTTTGTCTACTCCTAGGTTGTGGAGGCTGCCTGAGGGAGCTTGGTTGAAGCTAATTCTTGGTGGAGAAGGCTGCTTCAAGTGGTTATTGAGACTAATTCAAGGAAGGATGCTTCAATGGGTGGTTGAGGCTACTTCTAAAAGAAGGATATCTCAAGTTGGTGGAGCTACTTCTAGGTGGTGAAGGCTGCTCTAAGGATTTCTCGTGGTTACTTCAAGAATGCTACTTTAAGGGTGTTGAGGATACTTCAAGGTGATTGTATTTTATGTAACATCCTTGCAAGGAATTAAAATAAATCACTTACAAAATCCCAATTGGAAACAATCAGGTAGTGGACTGACAACCTTTGATTCGAAGGTTGGAATCACTCTAAACTGACCTCCTTCTTTGGTTGAGTGCTTTAATTATTTTAAGTATTTCAATTAACGTTAAA
The DNA here is from genome assembly GCA_963693085.1 of Alisma plantago-aquatica. Taxonomy (NCBI): domain Eukaryota; kingdom Viridiplantae; phylum Streptophyta; class Magnoliopsida; order Alismatales; family Alismataceae; genus Alisma; species Alisma plantago-aquatica. The sequence continues at coordinate 159,283,791 of OY856415.1, forward strand.
TTATCCAAAAAGATCTATTCAGACCCCCTCTAGATCTTTCAATTGGTATCAGAGCAGGTCTTCAAGGGTCCCTAATAGATCTTGAAGAATGGGAGACAACATGCTTAACAACCTCAACCTTGAAGGAACTCATGTGACTCGGATGCCACCCTTTGATGGAAGGAACTACACTTATTGGAAGAGAAGGATGCATTTTTACTTCCAATGAATAAGGTTGAACCTTTGGAGAATGGTATATACACCCTATGTACTTCCAATGATGGAATATGCAACATGGGATCCAAATATGGTAAAACAAGTTCAATTAAATGCAAAGGCAGTAAGTATTTTATATTGTTCTATTTATGTAAGTGAATTTAATAGAATATCTTCTTGTGAGACTGCTTATGAATATGACATAAACTTTCAATTACATATGAAGGTACAACTCAAGTGAAGAATACTAAGATGAATATGCTTAAACAAAATTTTGAACAATTCTGAATGTTATCTAATGAGCCTATTAGTGAAATGTATGCAAGGTTTTCTTATATTGTTAACACCTTGAATGCCTTAGGTAAATATATAAGTTAGGAAGATCAAGTCTCTAAGATCCTTAGGTCCTTTCTTCCGAAATACAAGGCAAAGGTGACGGCCACTGAAGAAGCCAATGACCTTACCACCTTAAAGATGGAGCAACTAATCGACAATCTAGAAACTCGTGGTCACACTTGAAGAAAAAGAAGAAAGATTGGAAGCTGAACACAAGAAGGAGAAAAGGAAGGACATCTTTTTAGGGCATCAAATAAATAAAGTAATGAAACAAGTGAAGAAGATAGTGAAGAAGAGGCACTCATTGTAAATCGTAAACAATATAGAAGGTTTGAAATTAACAAAAATTCTTGTGCTTCTTACACTTCTTCCCTTATGTGCTTTGAATGTGGTAAGAAGGGGCATTTAAAAAATGAGTGTCCCAAAGTCAAGAAGGGAAAGAAATCTTCTCTCAAGAAGAAAGAAAAAGCCTACGAAGTAGCTTCAGATGACTCAAGCGATGATAGCAAAAGTGAGGAGGAAGCAGAATGTCTCATGACCAAATAAGACATGGTAAGATGTTTCATTGCAACAACAAATAAAGATGGAAATTAGGTAAGTCTTCTTGATTTATCTAAATAAGTGTTAGTCACTAGTATTGAAGAATTACATGATAAAGATGTTGATTGTAAAAAGAAACTAAGTCTTACAAAAACTAATGAAGATTTGTATGATAAATTGAATGATCTTACTTTTGAAAAGGAAAGTCTTATATCTAAAAAAATACCTTGAAATCTTCTACTAATAATTGCAATATTAAATTTCTTGCTCTAGAAACTAACAATAATATTCTTTGCCAAGAAAAGGTTGAATTGCTTGCTAAAATGAATGATCTTCAAACTCAACCTATTTTATTCTCTCATTTGGATTATGATACTATTGTCAAAGAAAGAGATAGTTTATTATATAATTTATATGAAGAAAAGTTTTACATTAAAAAGAGAATGGATGAAATTTCTAAGTTACAAAAGGATATTAGAATCTCAAAAAGCAAGACATTCTTGATAAAATCCTAAAGGACTCATCTGGCCAAATTGGGTGGAGAGGCATATGTTGTGTGCCCAAAGATAAATATTATCAAAAACCTAGAACTAAAAGGACACAAGTACCTAAGACTAAAGTCATGTATGTTCCTAAAGACAATCTAAGTAAGAAGAGAAATGAAATTGATTCTATCTACTGTCATTATTGTTTATGTATTGTACATTATTCATTCTCTTGCCCATACAAGAAAAAGGATGTTGACTTTATTTGGCTTCTAAAACCCACAACTTAAAATGTTGGTCATAATAAGTTGAGATTTGACCTAAGATTCACTTTGAAAATTATAATGTCTTATCTCAACTGAATTAAGCTTGAACTTGTATATCCTTGATTACTTAATTGTGGATTATGACATGATATGTTTACATTAGAAATGCTAAAATTATTGAAAATGCATAGAACTTATCTTGGTCGATAAAATTCTTGATGGAGACATCTTCCGGTCAAAGAAAAGTTTAACCATAGGTAGTTCTGTCAAAATTGGTTTTACTGGAAAATCATTTCAGTCAACAAATAGTTCGACTGAGAACTTCTTTGGTCGATGCTATATTCGATCGATGATAGTTTTGTCAGGACTATTTAATAAGAATATAATTATCAACTTGCAATTGAATTTTGTGAGTCAAATTTGTAATGTACTCTTCATAATAGATTGTTCCAAATCCTAAACAAAAGGGCCACAATATGGGGACCAAGACTTTACACTTTGTAGGTTTGGATGGCCTATAGAGATTGACCCAACAAGCATAACACTAGAAATAAGAAGATCTACACACACATGGAGAAAAGGTAAAATTATTGGTCACATTTGAAGAAAGGTGATGTTGGTACATTCTTTTCTATTTGTAAATGAATGGATAAGAAAATATCAAATTTGTGTATTTTAGAAGATAAAAAGTTAGATTTCTTGTCAAAATTGAAATTTTTGCTCACTAGAAATCATTTACGTAAATCTAGTTTTATAACAAAAGATGATGAAGAAAAATGTGATCTTAAGTTACATAAAGGCTTTATCCTAAAATTTTCAACATCTAATAAAACACCTAGGAATTATAAGTCTACATCTAAGAGAATTTAAGAATTATTCACAACTAGACAATCATTTCCTAAAAGGAGCTGATTATTGGATAATTTCTATAAGATCTTCAATAATGCATAAGTTTTAACTCCTAGAACTAAAAGAAAACGTTCAATTGGAACTAAATTGGCATGACAAAATAAATAAAACTAGGATATAATGAAAGAAAACAAACTTTGACATGACTTATGCACCAATGGGTAAGACTTCAGAACATAAGGACATCAAGCTCTTGAAATGGATATAAAATAATAATAAAATCATAAAGGAAGAAAACTATGTCGCTTAAACTCATGACTTGAAATAAGATAAATATACATAAAGAAGTTAATTGGTCATTTATGTCAATAAAATGATATATCTTGGTTTAATTTAGATAAAATCAGTATTAATTGGAAATCTATAGAATTGCCTCTCGGCCAAAAAAGAGTTTGACCGAGGGGCACCCCAGTCAAAGTCATGGTCGACCGAAGATAAGCCTGACAAAAATGCTTATTTATAAATCAAATCATTTACTTGCACCCAACATTGATATATTAAATCAGTAATTTGCATAGAATAAGAGAAATTTTTAAGATACCACAACAAACAAGATTTCTTATAAAAATTGACTCATAGTCATACTTAATTAATTGATTTTAAAAGGTTATGGTTTGAAATACCTTAGTATCTTCAAGTTCACTTTTCTTATGAGATTAAGGGGGAGCTCACCAAATTCTTGAATATAATGTATGTCTTGCTCTTAATTGATTTCTCTACACCAATTAGTGCTTAACATCCCTTGTATTTAGTTAGAGATACATTTATTGATTTCACTATGAGCCCAAAGGAATCACATATAATTTCAAGGCTTGAAATCCCTTATAAATGGTTGAGAAATATATTTATTGACCCCACCATGAGCCTAAAGGAATCTCATATCATTTCAATGCTTAACATCCCTTGCAAATGGTTGAGAAATCAATCTTGGTCCTTGAATTGGGGCTAAATTTGACATTCTTTTTAAGCAAACAATTTAGGGGGAGTGATCAATTAAGAGTGAGTCTTATTGACTTACACATATAATTATATGACTATCTTTTTGAAATGACAAAGGGGAAAAAACAATATAAATCAAAATAAATGAATTTCATGTTCTCTTGGCTTGACATTAATTGATGCTACATTCCTTAAGAGATGAGTACTATGTTCTAAATCTATTTAGGAATAATTAGCACACATTTCATGAAAACAAGAAAATATTATCATTTTAGGTAAATCTCAGGTATGAAACTCATCTCATTTAAATTATTTTGATTATATTTTATATATTTTTGTCATCTTCAAAAAGGGGGAGATTGTTCTCTAAATTGGACATTAATATACCCTTTATTTTGATGATGAAAAACATTTCACACTTGTGGATCTAACATGTTATTTGAGTATTTCAAGATTCAAAGAAATAAGGAAATCCTACTAAGTGGGAAGATGAAGACCAATGCAAATTAATGATCAAATGTGCTTAATTGTATAAATTTTCATGATTGTACTCAAATGTAATCACTTGTACAAAATATACTGTATAAGTACTTAGAAATCATGTAAATCAAGTGTTGGATCTTTTGTACCCACTTATAAGCCTTAGACAGGTTTCACCCAAAGTTAGAGTCACCAACACACATTGAAACACACACTTAGTATGTGATTCAAAAGTAAAGAATAGGGACACTCTCATTCGAAGAACTTGTCAATTGAGACACTCTTGGGGGAAGTTCTTGTTGACGGATAACCACCTCGGTCAAAATTGTGAGCACTATTCAGAAACTTATGCAATTGTGCTCTAAAATAGTCTTTGGTTGAAAATATCCTCGACCGTTAGACTGAGTGGTTGGGAGTTGGGAGTTGAAAATAGACGTTGGAACACTTTTTTCCATAAACCCAGGCTTGGTTGAAAAGAACCTCGACCAAGACACAATTTGGTCGACCATATTGTCGATTGAACATGGTTCTGGATTGTTCTTTTCAAGCATAAACAAATGAGTAATTGCTAGACAACTAATGTACCCCTAATATCTAGTTATGTACTAAGAACACTCTAGACACACCCTACAATGTTCCTAATCACTTGTAAACCATTCCTATAAATAGAAGAGGCCTAGGACACCCAAAATCACCACTTGCATACACAATACCCAAGCTACACTTGAGTATTCACTATTGAGAGCAAAAGGGTTAGAATTCACTTACCATGTTCTTCCTTGTGCTCTAGAATTGTCCTATAGCTACAATCTCCTAGCCACCACATATAGCAACGTCCATACTAAGTGGATATGAGATCTAAATGCTTGATATAGGATCAAAGTGCAATACTCAATTGTCATATTTCCTTCTTCCAATCCCCTTTCACAGGTTAAAGTTGCTCGTGCTCCTTGGCTACTCCTAGGTTGTGAAGGCTTCCTGATGGAGCTTGGTTGAAGCTACTTCTTGGTGGAGAAGGTTTCTTCAAGAGGTGCTTGAGGTTTCTTTAAGGAAGGATGCTTCAAGGGGTGGTTGATGCTACTTCTAAGGGAAGGCTATCTCAAGGTGGTGGAGCTACTTCTAGGTGATGAAGGCTGCTCCAAGGATTGCTCGTGGTTACTTCAAGAAGGCTGCATCAAGGGGGTTGAGGCTACTTCAAGGTGAAGGCAACTTCGAGTGGAAGGTGACTTTATTTTAAGGAACATTCTTGCAAGGTAATAAAATAAATCACTTTCAAAATCACAATTGGAAACAATTGGGTTGATTCAAAGGTTGGAACCACTCCAACCGAAGTATCTTCCTTGTTTCCTTGTCCTTCTTTGGTTGAGTGCATTAATTGTTTTAAGTATTTCAATTAACTTTAAATTATGCAAAAATATCTATTCACCCTCTCTAGATATTTCAAAATATCTATGAGGATTGGAACCATAGGGTTCAAGAAAACTATAGGAATCATACATAGAGCGACTCAACTCAATCACTTAGGAGTAGTCTAGTTTAGGACAAATCATATCACATATCTCATAATTCTCATATCTTGGAGTTTAGGTTCTCTATCCTTCTCCCAATGGGTCTCACTCTCTCTAGAGTTAACCCTAAAATTAGTCCCAACACTAGAGGTCCTCCTTTGTAAAAGAGCTTGAGGCTCATGCTGACTCACAACTTGTCTTAACTTAACATATCTTATCTCATGAAAACCTACTTACTTGCATCATCAAAACTTATCTCAAAACCTCAAACTGAACTTAAGTCCTGAAAGACAAACATAGATCATCATAACCATCTTATGTCATCTATGTAAGACTTACATCATATAATCAAAACTTATATCATCTATTCCATCTAACATATATATCAAAAAGGCTCTAGACATCTAATTTAGAACTACACTCTCTTCTAGACTGATGTCATTCACTTTTACTTAGGTTGCATGACCACCTCCTACTCGTACATGCGTGGGGAAACATTTTTGTAATACATATACATAATAAAATATTATATAATTTTTCTCCGATAAAACAAGCGTCAGAGAAAACTATCGAGGTTCGATCCGTTTGGAATCAAAAACCAAATCCTAAAAATGAGTGTCCCACACATAGTATAGAGTATAGTGTCATGAAAACTAGTGAAAAAGGTGAGAAGAAGGGGTAGACTAGTGTAGCTACTCTAGACAACATGCACAATTTGTCTAAGATTTCTCTTCCCTTGATGCACGTTATTTCCAAATAGTGCAATGTCCCATACCGCTGCACTACAAGGAAAAAAATGACATCTAAGGACTTGCTACTCAACAAGCACTAGTCTAGACCTAGTTCTCAGACATCTAGGTGCTAACCTAGAGGCTAGGTCAGATCTAGTCTCTAAAATACGACTAATCTAACTCTAAAAGATTATAAAGTTCAAGGTTCTTTAGTTTTGAGTAGAATAATGAGAAAATGTCAGGATTTGCTATTGTTCATGCTCTGATACCACCTGTAACATCCCCGGATTTTCTAAAACTTAATCTGATGTGTGACGTCCAAATTGAAATCCTCACCTCAGCAAGAATCCCTATTTAAACATCACACACTAGGCTAAGAAAGAGAAAATCAAGGGAGTCAAAAGGAAACAAATAGTAGCACATGTCCATGAACAATAATAAAACCATACACACATGTTCACCATTCAACATATAATTACAACATGAATTGTTACAACATCTGATATTACATTTTAAACAACAGACTTATACATATACATGTACTACCTCTAAACTATAGGATCTCAAGAGCAAAACCACAACCTAAACAAAAAGATTACATGTGGTACACATCAGCACAATATTCAAGAATATTGTATTGAGTACGCCTACATGTCTTTTATATACCTCTCATCATATATTAGCAATAAGATAAAACTAATATACTTGGCAGTAATAGAAGAATATAAGAAAAGTGTATACTTGCACAAAGATATTCATTAACTAAAGAGAACACATATTTTAAGCATATTTTCCATTATATCATCCATGCATTTGCCACCTGAGGGAATAATGCATCATCTCAGCTACCAAAGAGTATGAGATGTAAGGCCTTATGATCTACTACCAAAGAGTTAGATCATTGTACAATGTGATCTGCTACCAAAGAGAATGATCACTTTCCAACACTATGCTACCAAAGAGAATTAGTGCTTTCATATAATGGAACAAATATATTATTTTTGATGTGTTCATAGAAATAAGTATGGAAAATCATGCAACATATCATACAAGAACAAACATTTCATCCAATATCATATGCCAAGTATTTTACTACACATATAACACAAGCATATTATATAATAAGCCAAGTAAGAGGTAATGTTGTACCTTGATCAAGAACAAACATAATCATCATATCCTCATATGATCTACATCATGCTCAACCCGGACTAAGACAAGACCACATATCACCATCACATTCTCATCATCTTACATCTCATCTTAACCCTAGTCGCATTCATATTAAGGTTTCATTTAACTCATTAGTATATTCCCACTTTTACTTGTATTCTTATCTTAGGATTATCTTTATTGATGTCAAGCTCCAGATTATGGTTCATTATCTAAACACTAGGTTCCATATCCTTTTTGTGCACATATTAACCCTTGTTTATATATACCTTATCCAAATTAAGGTTACAACCCATGTATTAAGGGTCATTTCATATAATGTGGATTTCGTTTATTATCATGATCTCATAATTAAAACTTAGGTTCCATATACTGATATGAGCTTACTCTGTAAATTTTATCATTTATTGAGCAAGTATGTATTTATTGCATTTTATTTAGGGTTATTAGTCCTAGATAGCCATATTATCAAATTATATGTTTCCATGCATCAACATGACCATATATGACATCATATGCATTATAAACATGATTATAGACTTACTAACATGTTATCATAATTTTATAACATTGTTTGATATTTATTATCTATTAAACAAGAATTACACATCTTACATGATATCATTGAGATCTAAGCATCAAAAATCTGATATTATTGTTCTACTATGTTCTATTCATTTTTCTAAACAGTTTGGTATATAACTTGTATTTTTCTGATGTATGAGGTAATTACTATGAATTATACAAGATATGGTTATTTATTGGGAATTTACCTTTTCCTTGCCAATAGCTTACCAACACGTGGCTTCTGAGGCTAGGTGCATCCTTTCCTGGCTTGCAAGGGTGGGCTGAACGGTTCTAGAGACTGAAACCGGCTGCCTTGGGCTTGGACCCAGTTTTTCTACTCCCCCTTTGATGCGAGCCCTACTCACTCTCCTTTCTCCCAATCACAGAGACGCTGCGGTATATGCTCTTTCAGAGATGCAGGTGCCTCCTTGTGAGTCGGTTGCCTTCCGCTCAATCCAACTCCAAGCTTGTCAGCTATTATCCATCCCAGCCTGCCCTCTCTATTCTAGGTGTGCAACACCACTATCATCGCCTTCTTCCTCAGCCATCTGTAGGCCGACCCGCCAAGCTCCAGCCTCCGACGCGCTCGATGAGTCCCCAATAGGACTTGGTTCTCCTGTTCACAAGCACCGCCACACGCCTCCTCCAGGTTGCATCTTTCAATGTGACCTTGGTTGCAAGCCTCTTCGCCGGTGAGACATGGAAGTAGGTCTTCCATCACAATCAGGGGCATCAGTTTCCCATGTTGTGCATTACCGTGACCTGGGTCCGTGATGTCACCGCCATTGGCATCTTCTTCAATGAGGAACCATCCCCCTCCAGGTCTTCAATGCTGTCACAAAGAGGCAATCCTGGCGAGGGATAGCAGCGGTGTCATCCCTCCTCCAAATAGACTTCCGCTTCCATAATCCCCCCCTTCAGGTCTATCCAAACACCATTGATCTGGTGGCTGGCATTGGTACCTCCATCTGGTTACTTGGAGGGGTTGACCACCACCTAATGGCCTTGTTGATGGCATCTCCTCCTCGCAAACTTGAGGAGCTCGCCAGGATTGGGTGTTATTGCTGCAATGAAGCACAAGGGATATCTAACCAATAACCAAGCTCATGATCGGTGCTTGGAATAACATCTGTAGATGTCTACTAAGTATATGAGAACATCCAACTATGGTTATGAACATCTGCAGGTCTTCTCCTCACTTCCCTTGTGGTATGCAACAGAGAGAAAGAGTAGAGGGATGGTCTCTCTCTCTCTATTGCTTTAAGCGCAAGGCCCTAATGCAAAGGTTCATGTCGATTTTAACTTCTCAGAGGTTGGACCATGCCATCCCACATTTAAGTCTCAACATGTGGGAGGTTAATGGTAAGGTTGCAGCCCTCAAAAACATCATGGATTCTACTGGATCGATGCTAGCTATGGGATAAATCTGTGGTAATAGCTATGGAACATCGTGTGATACAACATTAGTCAACAATCTGACTTTATCAAAATGCTTGTAACTTCAAATATATAAATTAAACACATTAATTCACTTATGTCCTTGACATTTAAGGATTCCAAAAGTACACTCCATCACATCCTACACACCTTAAAAGAAATTTCGTCCTCGAAATTAAGCCAAAAACCCAGTCTTTCACATCATATACATCTTAAAAGAACTTTCATCCTTGAAAGTAAACCATACTCATGCTTTCCAGCGAAAACCCTATCTTGCCTTCATCCACATGTATTCACTATTCCATGTGCAACATATCCAACATCCAAGCTCCATAATCATATCCAAACCACTGTTAGGAGGTTTTAAAAACATCTAGGGTGAACACCCCATTACAAAGATTGAAACAAGGGTCTAGAAACTCGAGTTATGCCATTACATATATCATATATTAGGGTTGCCACTTTATCTTAACTCATGTTTTAGGGTTCCTACATCATATTACCATGTTCTAAAGGAGTTAACTAAGATTAACTCATACATCAAGGTGTCATCAATGTTTTTTTTAAAGATAATTATTAGAACATGTTCAGCATTAACATATGTCTTTTAGGAGGGAGTTAATTATCATTAACTCTCTTTTTCATCTGGATCATATCAAGGTTTTTTAATCATTATGTCGTGCTAACTATCAAACTATATTTTTCATCTTAATTAAGCACTAAGATTAACACCTCATGTAACATGTTTCATTCATATGATCTTATTTCATTACTCATAATAAATTGCAACATTTACTAGTGATTTTATCACAAGATTAACCAAAGATATAACATTGTCATCATTATTCATGTATATGCTTAACCATTTATGCACTCATATTTATTAAAGAATCTCTAAGTTTCCATCATATCAAGTCCATATATCACATCTCGAGATTAGATCACATCCTTACAATTATTATATCATGGTTGTGCTAAACAAACTTATGTGAGTGGCTTGTGAAACATATATCAAAACTTCATCTAGTCCAATTGAGGTTCTCCTGGCCCAACTCATGAGGGTAGTTCCATGCTCAGTCTCTCTGAGCTAACTCAACTCTATGAGTATCTCATATGCATATACTTTATCTTCCCTCTCCTGGTCTAGGATTCTCAGATTACCGTCATTGGCACTAGTTAATATTATCATAAGATCTAGCCACAAAGCACAAACCCAAACATGTTATAACATTCTCTTCTCATCTCTATACCCATGAAAACTATTTCTCAACTCTCTTTCTCTTATGTACACACCACTAGATTCCTAAATGGGAACCACCAACCCGGGCATGAGGCTGTACGAAAATTAACATAGCTACCTCCTCCAGGGTCTCGGGCTCTCTCCCTCACCCAGATGGAAGACACTCATATTCATGCTCACATATGCACATATATAACGAGCCTCTCTCTATCTCTAGGGTTTGGTTCTCCCAAGGAAATCTAGGGTTCAGAAAAACTATAGGAATCATACATAGAGTGACTCAACTCAATCACTCAGGAGTAGTCTACTTTAGGACATATCATATCACATATCTCATAATTCTCATATCTTGGAGTTTAGGTTGTCTAACCTTCTCCCAATGGGTCTCACTCTCTCTGGAGTTAACCCTAAAACTAGTCCCAACACTAGAGGTCCTCCTTTGTAAAAGAGCTTGAGGCTCATGCTGACTCACAACTTGTCTTAACTTAACATATCTTATCTCATGAAAGCTTACTTACTTGCATCATCAAAACTTATCTCAAAACCTCACACTAAACTTAAGTCCTCGAAGACAAACATATATCATCATAACCATCTTATGTCATCTATGTAAGACTTACATCATATAATCAAAACTTATATCATCTATTCCATCTAACATATATATCAAAAAGGCTCTAGACATCTAATCTAGAACTACACTCTCTTCTAGACTGATGTCATTCACTTTTACTTAGGTTGCATGACCACCTCCTACTCGTACATGCGTGGGGACACATTTTTGTAATTCATATACATAATAAAATATTATATAGTTTTTCTCTGATAAAACAAGCGTCTGAGAAAACTATCCAGGATTGATCCGTTTGGAATCAAAAACCAAATCCTAAAAATGAGTGTCCCATACAGTATAGAGTACAGTGTCATGAAAACTAGTGAAAGGGTGAGAAGAAGGGGTAGACTAGTGTAGCTACTCTAGACAACATGCGGAATATGTCTAGGGTTTCACTTCCCTTGATGCACATAATTTCCAAATAGTGCAACGTCCCATACCACTACACTATAAGGAAAAAAATGACATCTAAGGACTTGATACTCAACAAGCACTAGTCTAGACCTAGTTCTCAGACATGTAGGTGCTAACTTAGAGGCTAGGTCAGATCTAGTCTCTAAAAGATGACTAATATAACTCTAAAAGATTATTAAGTTCAAGGTTCTTTAGTTTTGAGTAGCATAATGAGCAAATGTCAGGCTTTGCTATTGTTCATGCTCTGATACCACCTATGATGTCCCTAGATTTTCTAAAACTCAATGTGATGTGTGACGTCCAAATTGAAATCCTCACCACAACAAGAATCCCAATTTAAACATTACATACTAGGCTAAGAACGAGAAAATCAAGGGAGTCAAAAGGAAACAATTAGTAGCACATGTCCATGAACAATAATAAAACCATACACACATGTTCACCATTCAACATATAATTACAACATGAATTGTTACAACATATGTTATTACATATTCAATAGCAAACTTATACATATACATGTACTACCTCTAAACTATAGGATCTTAAGACAACATGTCCACCTATACATCAGCTCGCCACACAACTCACAACTATCCTGGATCTTCAAGAGCAAAACCACAACCTAAACACAAAGATTACATGTGGTACACATTAGCACAATATTCAAGAATATTGTACTGAGTACGCCTACGTGTCTTTTATATACCTCTCATTATATCTTGGAAATAAGATAAAACTAATATACTTGGCAACAATAGAAAAATATAAGAAAAGCGTATACTTGCACAAAGATATTCATTAACAAAACATAACACATATTTTAAGCATATTTTCCATTATATCATCCATGCATTTTCCACCTGAGGGAATAATGCATCATCTCAGGTACCAAAGAGTATGAGATGTAAGGCCTTATGATCTACTACCAAAGAGTTATATCATTGTACAATGTGATCTTCTACCAAAGAGAATGATCACTTTCCAACACTATGCTACCAAAGAGAATTAGTGCTTACATATAATGGAATAGAAATATTATGTTTGATGTGTTCATAGCAATAAGTATGGAAAATCATGCAACATATCATACAGGAACAAACATTTCATCCAATATCATATGTCAAGTATTTTACTACACATATAATGTAAAGAAGTGAAACCACTTCTCTACTAAAAATTTGAACAATAGCACCTCCAGTCCAAACACACTCAAAAGGTATGCTGGAGTGGGTGTAAAATTTTCAAATCTTTATATAATGGTAATCAAAAGACCAATGTATAGCAGCGGAAGAAAATATTAGACTATTCAATTATAAAACAAAGGGTTACACACTTACATCATAAGGATCCATGTAGAGGAAATCTAAACCACCTCAAGATTGTCTCCAAGCTTCATCATCACAAACTAAGTCCAGGTCAACATGTCAAGCCATCCATGTCCTCCACCTAGGGTTGGAAGCATACCCCAGCAAAAGAGAAACAACAAGAGACATTAGCAAAGGCTGGTATGTGCATACTAAAAAGAAAACTTTGAGCAATTTAAGAATTAAGGACTACAAATGTAAAATGCTTCCCATACAAGAGATAAGGACTACCCACATGGGCATAAAAGAATAAGATCATAACAAAAGAGATAAAAGAGGATACTTGCCATAAACAATAAAATTTGTGCAAGAAAAGCACATGGATAGGTAGTAGGGCACACACCCCACAACCAATCATCAAACCTGCATGCATGTGAGATAAACATAGTCCTAGAAAAATATAAACACTAAGGCGTCCAAGGCTTCACATCCTTGAAAACCTGATAGAGAATGACTCACCGTCAAACTCCCAAATATATAAAAGTTGAGCCAAGGCTTCACATCCTTGAAACTCGGGTATGGGGCACCACCACCACCATCCCATAAACAAAAAGGGCACACTCCCAAAACTAAAGTAATTTACATTATTCTAGTGCTACTGATTCACATTGCATGTAAATATAGAGGCAAGTAAATAGTTTAGTCAGAATATGATACAAAGGTTGCCATCACACAATGGACAACACAAAAACATATAACATCCACTTCAAAGTGGCACATAATGATAATAGAGACCAACATGCACCACGGCACAAGATATGATATCAAGAAAATATCCAAGTTCATAACAAGAAAGATAGTTCACACGAACCATGATATCAAAAGAATAGACATATGTGTAGGAAAAAGTCAAAAGAAAGATAGGATAGGTGAATTTCTCAACAAAGATGAATAGGAGATACATCATACATAAGATACAAGAATTGCTCATTATATAAATAATGTGGGATGCAATCATACCTCAAATTAAAAGTCCAACAGGTCCAAAGCACTTCTGGATCCAAAACTAGGTCACCAAAGAGCCTAATAAACACATATACCGATTTTATGTCAATTTCATATATATAAACCAAACCCTAAAAACTACCTTTTTATATATGTGTGAATTAGGTTATGAAAACTATTCTGTATTTTATGTTATGTTATTACGAGTCTAAAACATATTTTATTATATTTTTCTGACTTATAGATTATTAGTTATGAATTATTCAAGTTTTATCTTATTTAATTAGATCCATAAAATCACCCTTTTAAATCATCAGATTTGGTTGACAAAACCCATACCATAAGAAAGCTTGCATTTTTCTGAATCCAACAACTATTTTTTTATATTTTTCTGATCAATATATAATTAGTTATAGATTTTCAATCACCAGCCAATTAGAAAATTACAAATAAACTATTCGCAAGCAAGGGGAAGATAAAATCCACGTGGACCTGGGCAGGCCAATCATGACTGCCCATGTCAGCGGACTAACTCAGCCATGATTTCTCGTAAGGCAACTCAAATAAGCAGATGAAATTACCAAAATACCCTTAACCAAAAAAACAAAAGATAAAGGAATCAGAAGGGCAGGAGAGGAACAACACCAGGGGGAAAGATCGCCCCGACATCAGCTTGCCATGGCGAGTCCACAACATCAAAAGCCAAGGTAAAAACTCGACTTCTAATGATTAGGCTACCAAAACAAGCTGCAAACAAACCCAACAAGCTCGCGGGTAAGCAACGAACTCCCCGAGCCCAAAAACACAACGAACAGCCAGCGGGGGAAGAAGCTCCACTGCGAGAGAGCCAGAACAACCTAAATCCCAAAAACCAAGAAGACAGAATGAAAACCACTAGAGAATTATGCGATAAACACCACAATGAGAAACCGAACTCAGACAAGACCTTACCAGGGTCCGAACGTCGTAGAAGCTCCCGGTCGACGAGTTTGACGACGACGACAACTCCCGGAGTAGGGGAGAGCAAACCGGCAAGCGCTAGGCACGAAGCAAAGCACCAACAGCTCCGGGGTGATCACAAGATCTACCACACACCACCAATTGACCAGAGACAAGCTCCGTAGAGAGAGCCGGTCGCCAGAGCAGGCAGAGAAAGACAGAGAAGGTTGGGTAGGTACAGAGGATTTCAGACAAAATTGAGGGCTAAGGAGGTTCAGGTTGGGGTCAAGGATGCGCCAGGATGCTCTATATATAGGGTAAGATGGGTGGACGGCCGAAAAGGAAACAGGGCAGTTGATGCACTTTTAGGGGTTTTTGATCGTGAGAGAAAAAGTGTAAGAAAGTTAGGATTAACTTGTTCACCAAGAACTCCCGATCACACTGGGACAAAAATCAGGAAATTCCGTCGAGAGGGGAGAGAGAACGGTCCAAGGAAAAATTCGTGTATAACTCACTCGCGAGTCAGACTCCTACCCGAGGTAGGAGATGACCAGATGTCGCTAAAAAACAATCCAAAGGTCGTCGTCGATCAGTGCATAAGTGAAATCCGTGTATCAAAGAATCATAGCGTGACCGTGACAAAAATCGATTTTATTTAATTGCATTATTATTCCTTTTCTCTCTCCTCTTTTGAGGGTTCTATCCTTATCCAAATTAGACCAAACTTGACATACAAGTTAAGTTAAACATGTAGATTCCGAATATCAAATTAGTTTTGCCTTTTGGAAATCTTTAATGGGTTAAATAAATCAAATATCATTTTCTCTTTCTTTCTTCATTTATGGCTTTAGGATTATCCAAATTTTATGAAACTTAACCCACAAGTTATAATTAATGTGTTGGATACGAATTTGCCATCAATTTTACATATTGGAGTTTTTTGATTATTTAATTAATATTTTGAAGGTTCTTCATACTTTCTCTCTCCTGATTTCACCTTTTAAGCAAACTTTCTCCAAATTGGATGAAAATTCACCCAAAGGCTATATTTATTATGTAGATCACGAATATAACATTATTTTCCTCTTTTGGAGTCAATTATTATAATTATTTATTAATTACACCTTTTAGGCAATTTCTCTCTCCTAAATTACCATATTATTTCAAGGTTGTCCAAATTAAATGAAAATTGACATGTAGACTTATTTTGATGTGTAGATTACAAATTTGAAGTCTATTCTTTATTTTGAGGCTTTCTTACATGGATTATATCATATAGCCCATTAGAGGCCCATTAACCATATTATGCATGAAATTAAGTTATTTATCATCTTATTATCACCAAATAAATTATATGACATATTAGATTACATTTTTCATGCATTAGATTATTAGGATCTATCTAACCTCAACCTTGTTTGGCTAAGTCCAAAAGGTCAAAGTTCTAGGGTAGGGTTCTAGATCTAGTATGTTACATATAACACAAGCATATTGTATAATAAGCCAAGTAAGAGGTAATGGCGTACCTTGATCAAGAAAAAACATAATCATCATATCATGATATCATCTACATCCTTCTCAACCCTGATGAAGACAAGACCACATATCACCATCAGGTTCTCATCATCTTACATCTCATCTTAACCCTAGTCGCGTTCATATTAGAGTTTCATTTAACTCATAAGTATATTCCCACTTTTACTTGTATTCTTATCTTAGGATTATCTTTACTGATGTCAAGCTCCAGATTATGGTTCATTATCTGAACACTAGGTTCCATATCCTTTTTGTGCACATATTAACCCTAGTTTATATATACCTTATTCAAATTAAGGTTACAACCCATGTATTAAGGGTCATTTCATATAACATGGATTTCATTTATTATCATGATCTAATAATTAAAACTAAGGTTCCATATACTGATATGAGCTTACTCTGTAAATTTTATCATTTATTGAGCATGCATGTATTTATTGCATTTTATTTAGGGTTTTTCATCCTAGATAGCCATATTATCATATTATACGCTTTTGTGCATCAGCATGGACATATATGACATCATATGCATTATAAACATGATTATAGACTTACTGACATCTTATCATAATTTTAGAACATCGTTTGATATTTATTATATATTAAATAAGAATTACACATCTTACATGATATCATTGAGATATAACCAACAAAAGCCTGATATTATTGTTTTACTGTGTTCTATTCATTTTTCTGAACATTTTGGAATATAACTTGTATTTTTTTGACGTATGAGGTAATTACTATGAATTATACAAGATATGGTCATTTATTGGGAATTTACATTTTCCTGGCCAATAGCCTGCCAACACGTGGCTTCTGAGGTTGGGTGCATCCTTTCCTAGCTTCCAAGGGTGGGCTGGCCGGTTCTAGAGTCTGAAACCGGCTGTGTTGGGCTTGGACCCAGTTTGTCTGCTCCCCCTTTGATGCGAGCCCTACTCACTGTCCTTTCTCCCAATCTTAGAGATGCTGTGGTATTTGCTCTTCTGGAGATGCAGGCGCCGCTTTATGATTCGGTTGCCTTCCACTCAATCCACCTCCAAGCTTGTCCGCTATTCTCCATCCCAGCCTACCGTCTCCATTCTGGGTATGCACGACCACTATAATCACCTTCTTCCTCAGCCATCCGCAGGCTAACCCGCTAAGATCCATCCTTCGACGTGCTTGATGAGTCCCCAACATGACTTGGTTCTCCCGTTCACAAGCACCGCCGCACGCCTCCTCCAGGTTGCATCTTTCAGTGTGAGCTTGGTTGCAAGCCTCTTCGCCAGTGAGACATGGAAGCAGGTCGTCCATCATGATCAGGGGCATCGGTTTCCCCTGCTATGCGCCGTCGTGACCTGGGTTCGTGATGTCGCCACCACTGGCATCATCTCCAACGAGGAACCATCCCCCTCCAGGTCTTCAGTGATGCCGTAAAGAGGCGATCCTGGAGAGGGATAACAGCAGCGTCATCCCTCCTCCAGATAGACTTTCGCTTCTGTAAGCCCCCCCCCTTCAGGTCTATCCAAACACCACCGATCTGGTGGCTGGCATTGGTACCTCCACCTGGTTACTTGGAGGGGTTGACTGCCACCTGCTGTCCTTATTGATGGCATCTCCTCCTCACAGACTTGAGGAGCTCGCTAGGATTGGGTGCTATTGCTGTAACGAAGCACAAGGGATATCTAACCAGCAACCAAGCTCAAGATCGGTGCTTGGAATAGCATTTGTAGATGTCTACTAAGCATATGAGAACATCCAACTGTGGTTACGAACATCTGCAGGTCTTCTCCTCACTTACCTTGTGGTATGCAATGGAGAGAAAGAGTAGAGGGGATGGTCTATCGCTCTCTATTGCTTTAAGTGCAAGGCCCTAATGCAAAGGTTCTTGTCGATGTTAACTGCTTGGTCAGTTTTCCTCCCCAATGCAGGTACTCCGTGATCGTGGCTTATAGGTTGGACCATGCCATCCCACGTTTAAGTCTCAACTTATGGGAGGTTAATGGAAAGGTTGCAGCCCTCAAAAACATCATGGATTCTACTGGATCAATGCTAGCTATGGGACAATCCGTGGTAGTAGTCCACTACCAGGCCATGTGATATAGCATCAGTCAACAATCTGACTTTATAAAAATGCTTCTAACTTCCAATATATAAATTAAACACATTAATTCACTTATGTCCTTGACATTTAAGGATTCCAAAAGTCCACTCCATCGCATCCTCCCTTTTCCACCATTTCGTTTTTCCGCAAACTAAGTCACTCGCGCATCTATACACCACTGGATCGTTACTAAGGATATGTGCACCGTTCCTCGAAGGTGAGGAATCCACCTATCTCTGTAGATCTAGATCCCTCTCCTGTCACCCACCCTCCATCTAAAACCATCCTTCACCAGGTACAAAGCTCCCCATATGCTTCTCCAGGTGCAGCTTGGATGACCCCCCAACTTGACATGTAAGATAGGTGAGGACTTATAGTATTTCACCTTCAAAATCTGGGAAGCAAAGGACTCTTCCTGGACCACCAACCTCCACCCCTATTTAGCTAGCAACGCCTGGTTAAACACCTTGTGATCTCTAAACCCCATCCCTCCCCCTTCTTTTGGTTTACACAAATGCTCCCAGCTCATCCAATGAATCTTCCTCTCTCCTTCCTTTGACCCCTACCAAAACTGATCCATCATTGCCTATATCTCATCAATCAGTCCTTCCAGAATTTTAAAGATGCTCATGATATACGTAGGAATAGCTTAGATGACCGCCTTGATCAACACCTCCTTTTTCTGCCTAGATAGGAGCTTCTCCTTCCATCCCTGCACTTTTTTCCACACTCTGTCCTTTATAGAAGTAAAGACAACTTTCTTAGACCTCCCAATCACTGTAGGGAGTCCAAGGTACTTCTCGTGCCTTTCTACCTCTCTAACCTACAACTGGTTCTTTATCAACTCACGCCTCTCATCTAGGACATTCGCACTAAAAGAAACCTTTGTCTTCTCATAATTAATTTTTTGCTCAGATGCCCTCTCATATTGGCTGAAAATATTAGCTAAAGTAGATCATTCTTTTGAGGTTTCTCATGTGAACACAATGCTATCATCATAGAAAAAGAGGTGAGTAACACGTGGTGCCCGTCTGCAAATTCTTGTCCTGTGGGTTCTATTGTCCTGTGCTGCTTTAGAAAGAGAAAAAGAAAGTCTTTCAATGTAAAAAAGAAAGAGATAGGGAGAGATAGGGTCACCTTGGCGAAATCCTCGGGACGGGTTTGAAGATCCCCTCCTATTTCCATTGACGATGAACTTGTGGGAGATGCTAGTCACACACTCCATAACCTTATTCCTCCAAATATCCAGGAACCCCATCCTCCTCATCACCTTTTCTATGAAAGCTCAATCCACCCTGTCATATGCCTTACTCATGTCTAGCTTAAGCGCCATCAAATCTTCCTTCCCTTTCCTTCTATGCTTCATAGTGCTAAACATCTCATAGGCCACTAGAGTGTTATCTGTGATCATTCTCCCTCCAATGAAAGTGCTTTGATTTTGCGAAATCATTCCATTCATTAGTGGCTTTATTCTGTTCGCCAGGACCTTAGTAATGATTTTGTAGGAAACGTTGCATTGGCTGATTGGACGATACTCAGATATCAGGACTAGGCTGTTCATTTTAGGAATGAGGACAATATTAGTATCATTAATATTTTTAAGGATTTCCTGCCCTCTCCACCATTTAGAAATGAATGACATCAGGCTTGATTTTATAACCTCCCAGAACTTCTGATAGAAGATAGCTTTCATCCCGTCCGGTCCCGGGGCCTTGTTAGGATGCATTTGGTTAAGAGCTTTCCATACCTCCGACTCTGTAGGGTCTCGATTCAGATCTGAAATAGCTTTCTCTGAAAAAACCCATGGCATGCCTTCAAGGAATTCCTCCATCCCGAAAGGATTGGAACTAGAGAAGAGAGAGTTAAAATTATCTCTGGTTCATTGTATTGCTAGATTTGATACAATATTTTGTTTTTATCAACTCCTCATTTCCCTCATCACAAAGAAGTTAAATTTAGAAGAGAGGAAAGTAGTATAATTATTACTTTATTCCTTTTGTTAGTGATTTTTTATTAGTGGTCTGATGAGTTGTTATTGTTGGTAAAACATTTTCTTTTTTATGCACTCCTCATTTTACAAAGAAAGAGAAAATATGAGAGAGATGGGAAGCAGCGTAATTATTTGTTTTCTTAATTATCATTTTTTTATTTCTAGCTTGTTGTGTTTTTATCATTGGTATAATATTTTATTCTTTATCTACTCCTCGTTTTACTAATCACAAAGAGAGACAAAATACAAAAAAAGGACAGAATTAAGGTCATTATTTGTTTCCTTTTTTAGTTGACGTTTAATCCCTAGTCTAGTGTGTTGTTATCATTGGTACATTATTTTTTTGTTTTATAAATTCCATATTTCACAAAAAGAGAGAAAATATGAGAGAGGATGGATGTAGTGCCACTATATTTTTTTCTTTTGCATTCAATTTGTTAACTTTGGTATGTTTTGTTGTTATTATTTCTACAATGTTTTGTTCTTTTCTACTCCTCATTTCACTCACCACAAAGATCGAAAAGATAAGAAAAATGAGAGAAGTAGTGCTATTATTTTTATTCATTTTAAATTGGTAAATTATCTCACGATATGTGTGTTTTTATAATTGGTACATGTGCAATTCTTTCTCTCTTCCTCATTGACTCATCACTTTCCTTGTCTTGAATTTTCTATTTATCAAAAAATGAGATTGGGAAAAATGAATGATGGAAGTAACAAATGAATATTTGATAGATAATAAATGGGGGATGGAAATAGTAGGAAGAGAAAGAGAGATAAAATAGGAGAAAGGAAGGAAGCAGTCACATTAATTGGTTTATTTTGTCATCAATTTCTTAGTTCTAGTCTAGTGTGTATTATTGTTAGTCTAAAATGTCGGTTCCGCTTGATGTAAGTTATTTTTATTTGCTTTTTTTAAATAAAAATGTAAAAATGTATACCACTACATCCCTTCCTCATATTTTCTCTCTTCTTGAAAAGTGAAATTAGGAGGAGATAGACAACAAAACATTGGACCAATGATAACAACACCCTGAACCAGAATTAACATGTTGGTTACAAAAGAAACTAAATTGACTTTACTTCTCCCCTTCCTCCTAATTTCTCTCAGTTTGTAGTTTACAATTCTATTTTTCAGAATACTCTATTAAATATATAAAAATTTGTAGAGTATATTTGAATTGGGTGAAAGCCTACATCGTAAAAAGGTGATGCATTGTCGTGGGAGGGTCCTAAGGAACCATAGCACAACTCTCAACTGATAATACATATGAGATGCTGATAGGAGGAAGAAGTCAACACTTGAGCAATGGAACTACCTGGACCCGGCTGAGTGGAAGACATTTGTTGACAGGAGAAATACTGATCAATTCAAGGTATTAAGCGTCACTCCCAATTTAATTAATGTACATTCTTATGAATTCACCTATTTACGATTGACCTTGATTGTTACTAACCAATTCAATGTGATTACTAACAAGGTTATGAGTGATGATCAAAGACCAAGGTGTGCACTGAATGTGCATGACCACACGATGGGTCTAGGTGGCTATGCAACTCTTTGCCAAAAACTACAGCCACCTTCTATTCAGCACCCTACTACTCCTAATACTGAGACTGGTGAGTCCTATACTATTACTCATGCACCTCTGCATTGCCATGATATGTGGATAGTTGGGAGGCAAAACAAAAAAGGAAGTATAACCAACCCCACAACTGTGGAGGTGGAAGCAAAAATGGTAAAATTCAACTCTCAAAGCAATTAGTATATATGATTGTTAGGTTGACTTACCAATTTCTATTGATGATGATTAGAGGGGGCTTCACGAGCAGAGTAAGAAAGGCACATTCATCCCTTAGGGTACAAGGGATGAATTGACAGTTGACCTCCGTTGGCCAAAGAAACCCTCAGGGGGTGAATGACATTCTGTTGTATTACGGAAACGGGATGTGAGAGAACCCTCTATCGGCCCTCCCGCTCCCAATAGGATCAAGAGCTTCAGCTCATTACAATGTCAAAATTATGAGAAAAAATAAAATCTTTCTCTTATTTTTCTCTCTCCTTCCACCCACTCCCTCTCTGAGTCCCTCTCTCCTTTCAACCACTACCCAACCACTCTCTACCACATTTCTTGTCATCCAGATGCCTTGGGTTAAGAGCCAGATCAAAATTTTGGGCCTTAGACTAGCAGCAAAAATGGGTCCCAATATGGTAATGTTTTGCTAGCGCACAACATTTCTCTTCCAACATTGACTTAAAACAATGAGATATGCTTTACAAACCTGAAAATGGGACTAGAAACTAAGCTCTTTTGTCTAGTAGTTTCCACAAACCACATGCCACATGTTTCTCTAGTAAAGTGACTTGGGAGAGATGGTATTGAGATGTGGCTGGAAGGAGAGAGGGAGTGGCTGGAAGAAGACAAAAAAATAAGAGAAAGATAAATGTTTTGCTAATAAATTTCAAACCAAATGACTTTTAATATGTTATCTATTATTTATTGAAGGAGGAGAGAAGTCGTGTCATCATTTATTTTATTTTTATTTGTTACCTCTAGTTTATTGTGTTATTATTGTTACGCTTTTTTTTTGAGGAAGAGAAAATCCATGAGGTCGGAAGTGATGATTAAATGAGGAAGGAGGAAAAGGAAAATAGAATAGTAGGCTAATGATAACAAAACAATGGACCAACAATAATGATTCAATTAAAAAAGAAAAATTATTAATGTCACTAATCTAGTCATCACTCCTCTTTTCACTATCTTTCCCTTCCTACTACTAACCTCATCCATTTTTCTTTTGCCATATATTCATTTGTAACTTCTCTCATCCATGAGTTCCCTCTCTCATTTCTTAAGAGAAAATAAAAGAGGTTACAAGTGATGAGTGGTATGAGGAGAGAGAAAAACAAAATGTAGGATCAAAAATAACACCAAACATGACCAATGATAAGAACATGGCAATATATTGATAACAAATCAACTACAAAAGAAAATAAATTAAATCCATTGCTTCCCTCCTCTCTCATATATTCTATCTCTTTCCTTTTGAACTACTTCCCTTCAATTGGTATCTATCACATATTAAATTGTTACTTACCTCCTTCATTTGATTCCTCTCTCATTTTTTTGGGAAAAGAAAATCCAAGAGGTCATAAGTGATGAATTAAACAAGGAGGAGGGAGAAAAACAAAACATTGGACCAATGGTAAAAAGTCGATAGAAAAACAAATTAATACCACTAATTCCTTCCTACCTCATATTTCTCTATCTTTCTCTACCTTCTACTTTCCTACACTTGTTGTCTTTTATATCCATTTCTTACTTCCCTCCTCCATTTGTTCACTCTCTCATTTTTTGAAATTAAAAATATAAGAGTTCGAAAGTGATGAGTGAAATGGGGATAGAGAAAAATAAAACATTGGACCAATGCTAACAACGCACTAGACACCAATGATAACATGCTACCCCAGTGATAAAAAATCCATTAAAAAGGAAAAAAATGAAGTACCACTACTTCCCTCTTTTCTCCTATATTCTTTCTCTTCCTCTTCCTACTACTTCCATAATTATCAGTCACACATAAATTTGTTACTTCCCTCCTTCATTTGTTTCCATTATTATTTTTTGGAAAAGAGAAAATCAAAGATGTCAAATTGGTGATTGAAATGAGGAGGAGAGAGAAAAACAAAACACCAGACTAATGAACAAAAGAACTGGACTGATGATAACAAGACACTATACAATGAATAACAATCGATTATAAAAAGAATACAAATTCATGCCACTACTTCCCTCCTCCCTTCTATTTTCTTTATCTTCCTCTACCTATGAATTCCCTCCTCCATTTGTTATTTGTCATATATTCATTTATTACTTCCCTCCTCCATTTGTTCCCTCTCTTTTGTGGGAAAGAGAAGATATAAGAGGTTGGAATTGGTGAGGAAATGAGGAGAGAGAAAGATAAAAAAATGGTCCAATGATAACAGTCTGTTGATTAATGATAACAACATTCCAGAGTAGTGATAACAGATTGATTACAAAAGATAACAAATTCATACCACTACTTCTCTCTTCTCTCCTATATTCTCTCTTTCACTTCCCACTACTTAGCTGAAGTTGTTATGTTACACATTAGTTTGTTACTTTCCTCCTCCATTTATTTCCTATCATATTTTGAAAACGAGAAAATCCAAGAGGTCAAAGTGGTGAGTTAAACGAGGATGAGAGAGAAAAACATAACACTGGACCAATGATAACAAAATGCAAGACTAATGATTACAAAAGTCTAGATCACATAAAAATCAATTACAAAAGAATACAAGTTAATACGACTACTTCCCTCTTCCCTATTATTTTCTCTATATTTCACTACCTACTACTTTCCTCCTCTTTTTTTATTCTTCGTATATTCATTTGCTAGTTTCCTCCTTCGTTTGTTCCCTCTCTCATTTTTTCCAAAAGTGATGAGTGAAATGAGGAGAAAAAAAAACAAAACATTGGACCAACGATAACAACACGTCTGACCCGTGATAAGAAATCGATTACAAATTTTTTTTACCAGTAATTCCCTCATGTTTTCCTACACTATCTCTCTTTCTCTTCCCATTACCTCCCTTTATTTGTTATTTGACACCTATTAGTTTGTTAATTCCCTCCTTCATTTGTTTCCTATATCATTTTTCGGAAAGAGAAAATCCAAGAGGTCAAAATAAGGAATTAAATGAGGAGGACATAGAAAGGAAAATACTAGATCAAAGATAACAAAACATTATACCAATAATGACAAAAACTTGACCAAAGATAACATATCAATTACGAAAAAAAAAACAATTCATGCCACTAATTCCCTCCTCTCTCCTCTTTTCTCTCTCTTTCTATAGGTACTAATTCCTTCCTCCATTTTTTTTGTCATGTATTTCTTGGTTACTTCCTTTCATTTGTTTTGTCATCATTTTATGGGAAAGAGAAAATACCAGACGTCATAAGTGATGGGTGAAATGAGGAGAAAGAAAAAAAAATAGCAGATCGACAATTACAATACACTGGACCAACGATAAAAACACATCAGACTAGTGATAACAAATCTATTAAAAAATTAAATAAATGAATGACACTACTTTCATGATCCATCTTATTTTATCCCTCTTTTTCTCCTTAATACTTCTCTCCTCCATTTGTAATCTATAACATATTCATTTATAACCTCTTTCCTCCATTTATTCCCTCTCTTATTTTTAGGAAAGAGAAAATATAAGAAAAGGAAAGTAATTAGTGAGATGAGTAGAGATAAAAACAATACTCATTCAAGAATAACAATACATATTTTTTATATTATTTTTATATTGTGTATTTTTTATCAATAGTATGTCAAATTTGTCTTTCTAGAATGTACTTTTTATAAGGAATGTAACAATTTTTATTATGTAGTTATAGATTAAAAGTTATTAGCAAAATAAATATCTCACTCTTATTTTTCTCTATACTTCTAGACACTACTTCTCTCCCCACTCTCTCTCTCTCTCCTACTCCCTCTCTCCTTCCATCCATAACCAAATCCCTCTCTCCCGCGTGTTCTATCACATAGGATAGAGCACTGGGCTACATGTGGGGGCACAAAAGCTACTTGCTAAAAAGGGTATGTTCTCTAGTCCCATATTCAGTCCACGTAGCATTTTTCTAAAACAATCGCTAAACACATAGTTCTAGGGATTATTAAGTAAGTTTTTTAGATGCACATCTACGAGAGATAATGCATCAAGAAATGTTCATTCTTGTTCTCTATTTGTAAGGAAGTTGGAAGTGAACTCCAGTTAGGGAATAAGACGGACGACGTGAAGCTAACCTTTCCACCTAGGGGATGGGGCAGACACCTTGAAACTATCCTTTTCACTGACCTCTAAGTAAGTTCAGGTAAGTCTAGATATTCTCCTCTTCTCTTCTTTTACTTCTCTAGTTTCCTCTCCTTTTACCCTATCTTTCCCTTTACCGCAGAATCTTGAACATTCCTCTCTTTCTTCAATCTACCTTTACCCCATCTCATTCTAGGGCTTTACTCTTTACCAACTCTATTGGAGAATGATTGGAACCTTCCTCGATATTTATATAATGCACCTTCTCATGATCTATCGCAAAGCTATTCTTGTAGGTCCTACTTGATATATGGTGAATAAAGGTGGAATACTTTAGATTGCTTCATTAAATAAAGGGGCAGGATTGAGATGAGAATGGAGCGAATGCAAGGAAATTGTGACGAAAGAACCAAGTATATACAACCACCATTATCTAAAAGAATATAGTATAGATTACATTATATAAAGAGTTACACATTGTAAGTGACATATAAGTAAATCACCTATTACAAGTGAAAATATATATAAAATAAATTATTTTCATTTAAGTAGTTGTGAAAAGGTTGTACTCTTCACTTGTGTGAGTAGGTTCTTCATTAAAGGTATTAGCCTTTTCTAAAAAACAAAATATTACACTTCATAGGAGACATGCATGACAAAAACTATGTTGTATAAAGGGGAACATCATTTAGGTAACATGCATTTGACGCTCTTATATCATATAGTGTGGGGAAATTCTCTTAATTGCACACATTATAAGTGACATATAAGTAGATCACCTATTACATGTGTAAATCTATATAAAATAAATGCTTTTCATTTAAGTGGTTGTGAAAAGGTTGCACTTTTCAATTGTTTGAGTAAGTTCTTGATTAAAGGTATTATCATTTTCCAAAAAACAAAGGATTACACTTCATAGGAGACATGCAAGACAAAATCTATGTTGTAGAAAGAGACACAACATTTAGGTAACATGCATGTGATGCATTGATATCATGTAGTGAGGGAAAATTCTCTTAGGTTACATGTATACCGATCATTTAGGTTACACACATATTAGTCACTGAACCATTATGTGATAGTTATGCCAGTCATTCAACATATCACAATTGTATATTACAAGTGACATTTGGGTTTCCTTTTCTATATAATAAATCAGGCTAAATTATAACAAACCTCTATTAAATTATGCCATGCTTTCTTACAGGCCAATTTTGACCATATATGAGTAGGAAAAATCATACCACATTGGAGGAAAATAAAATCGCTATAAATTATAAAATGAATAAAAAATAAAGTAACAATAAAGAATTGTCAAGCATGACTAATTCATCATCCTTCATCTGCTCATTCCCAAAATTAGTTTTTTTTTGGAAGGGGGTCACATATAAATAACGTGAATGCACAAATACAAAATCATATCAACTAGTTGAGATTGAACCTTAGATTAATCATATGCCAAAAATAAATGTAAACATACATTATGAGAGAAATTTAATTAAACACATCATGTATATATGAAAAACCTTAAGGGAAAACAAAATTGATGAGCACAATCAATTGTTTATCAAAATATTGATAAATATAAATAATTTGATATCATCATTTAAAAAAGAAATGCATTAGATGATAAGATACACCATAAACATTTAGTGGGTTCATCATCATTGGTTTATTTTTATTTTAATTTTTATAGTAAAAGAGAAACATAAGTCATCATTAGTCCTAATATATTAGATCATCAATGGTCAATTTTCATCATTACACTATCACAAGTAACTTGCTTAATGCACTAGTAGTCACTATTTGCAGCCAATGCCACATGCACCTTCACAACCCACATATATATTCCATAGGTATGGATTGGGATCTATCACAATACAATGGGAATGGAGGGGAAATTGTTGGATCTATGGGCTCTAGAGGGGGTGAATAGATCTAAAACCACTTAAAAAATCATTACACCTTTAGGAAATTTGCTAAAAGATAATTCTAGTATGAAAAGCAAGAATGAGACTTAGCGAAAACCACAGAAAACTAAGATTAATAGTGGTTCCAACCTCCAAATTAGGAGATGTACATCCACTACCTAGAGGGGTCAATGTCTCATATTTTGAACCTTGTCACACTCTTTATATTACAAGGGAGAGTTACAACAAGACACTACCATTTTCAAGAACAAGGACTAAATTGGAATTCCTTTTTGTATCAAGGAGCCAATAACCATTACAAAGGTCTAACCTATGTCCTTACCCATAATTTTTTCCTTCTTTAAGAACTTAACCATTCTTATAGAATATCTTTAGCCTTTGATTCACCACCTCCTTCTTCATGGATGTCACCTTCAAATCACCAAGTTGAGAGAGAGATTGGGAAGGAGAATGGAGAGCATTGAAAATAGTGCGATGGAACAACTCTCTAATAAATATCTTAATTCACTCAGATTAGATGTAGAGAAGTAATCAAACTTGAGGAGACTAGGGCATCTTGGAGGCACAATCACTCAACTACAATAAGAGAGCATAGAAGGCAAACTTGGAATGAAGTCTAAGGGCCCCTTTATGGTTGAGTTTTCCTACTAGACAGTATCGACTCTTGGATGAATTTTATCCTTTTTTTGGGGGATTGAAACTGATTTGTTTTTAAAGTTTGCAACACTCTAAAATACTAGATACACTTTTTAATATTTTCTAGACCAATGTTCTTGGTAGAGTTACCTTTTGGATAAATTGGATGACAATGCTCACTATCTCAACAATTACAGTTGTTGGTCGAGTTTCTAATTGGTAAGAACTCAGTGGACAGTTGTATTATCATTATTAGTGCTAGTTGTTAGTTCATGTGTACCATAACAAACTCGGTCAACAAGAGGTTCCCCGTCAAAATCCCAAAATGGGTTGTCAGTCAAGTTACTAAGATAGAAACTCGACCGACCAACCTCCCTCTAATGTCTTATGAAATATTCAATATAAGTTCTCTAAATATCAACAAACTTGGTTACAAGTCATAGATTGAACATTAATGATTTACATCATGATTCTAATAGACATACTATCTATTCGTCAATTCTTGCATTCATTTTGAATATGACTTGTGGCAAATTAGGATTTGCTAAATTCATCCTCTACATGTACCTAATAACTAAGATTGATCTCAAATAGATATATTAGATACACATGAATGGAATGGTTAAGTCATCATCAATATATGGACAATGTATAACTGTTAGAGAAATAGAAATAAGATTGTGTTGATGATGGATGGATTGAGGAAGGAGTGTTATTTTGTCTTTTATATTTACAAGTATGCCACCACATTGATAGAATCTGGTCCCATTTTTGGCTCATGGGTTATCTGAAATAGTCCTAGTTACGGAATTCTACTACAACTAACAAGAGAAATAATACTAGTTCGTCCAAAATCATCCTAGATTGGGGTTCAACCTGGCTTTGCTAAAAAAATACAACCACCAAACTAGATTCATTCCAATACCAAGTGAATTATTTGATTACCTAGCCAAATGCTACTTCCTACTACACCATACTAGTGTTTTAGTCAAATGTCACTGCAATCACACATCACCATTGTGTTTTCCAAGTTGCTACATAAACATGCCTAGCCTCTCATAAACAATCACCCTCTCCTCACCGCTTGTGCTCACACTCACCCTCTCCTAACTACATGACTAGTGACCCTATCCTCACCTCTCCTCATTTCTCTCCACTCATCCTTTCCTACCCTCATCCCTTTGACCTCTCCTCTCCACTCTCCCTCTTCATTTTGGGTAAAGCTCATTGGAAGCCTCCACTATATATTGGGTGAAGCAAACATCAACAATAGTTTCATCGCAAGCCTCCACTACAATTAGTGAGGCCCAATATGTATGACACTCTTTGCAACACTAGTACAATGATAGTTTACAGAGTCAGTTTTTCTAAGCCTAAATTTGTAAGCAAGGCTTATTTGGTCAATAACATAGAATTTGCATAATAGCGTCGGTTGCTTTATCCAAAGGAAACTGATCTTACATGTAAGCATAGATTTTACAAAAAATGGAAACCTAAGGCAACATAAACACAGTTGTTTCACTTATATTGACTAAAATCAAATCTATAGGCATAATTGATCAACTATAATCTGCAAAGAAGATGACATAAGCTTATCTAATATAACCAACCCAAGAGGTTTATAACATTTTAAAATGACTTTATCAGTCAATATTATTAGTCACAATTTGAAAAAAAATAGGCTTGATTTATCTAAATAACCGACCCTATATGTGTATACGATCATTTGTATTAAAAAACCAATCTTATAGTTCAATCGTGTAGTTAAAATCTGAACTAAATATAGCCTCGATTTATCTAACAAAATTGACCCTAAAAATCTACAAGGTCGGTAATTTAAAAAACCCAACCCCAGGTAATGATTTTATCTATGAAAATTAAAGTTCGACTCAATTTTATCTAAAATCATTGAACTTAAAGGTATATACATTTGTTTATTTTAAAGAAACTGACCCTAGAGTTCAATATTGTGAGTTAAAATTTGAACATGAATATCACATTAGTTTTATATAAAATAATTGACCGTAAAGGACTATCATGACAGTTATTTTAAAAATGTTGACCCTTTTTTTGGTGAAGCCAGGAGGCTATTTATTTATCTTGCCCTCCTCTTGCAAGACAATATGGAAAAAGAGTACACACATCTAAATGAGTACGAGAAGAAAACTTGAAGGTACTACCTCCATTACAATGTTCCTTATAGGTCATATCGTCGAACCACTCAGGAGGTCTCGGGAGATCATGATATCAGATGGGTTGTTTTTGGAATGTCTTCACCAACTTGTCAGCCATAAGGTTTCTTTCACGTGGACTGAAGCTAAGTCTCCAGTCCTAGTGTTTCTCCAATGCCTATTTGATCCTATTAAGGAGTCTGGCATATCTCGGGTTCTTCTCCTCATCTGAAGATAGCATTTCAACAATTGCCTTGTAGTCTGTTTCTACCATAAGCTTGGTCACTCCATTTCTATTAGCTAGCTCCAGTGTGACATCCACCCCAATGATCTCTGCTTGGTTTGTAGAGCTAGCCTGGACCCTTCTTACATGTCTGTCAATCTAGTGCCTAAGAGAATCACGTGCAATGATTGCCACAGTTGTTCTGTCCACTTTCCATGCTGCATCAATATTGATTTTTACCCATCCTGGAGGAGGTCTTTGCCACTGTATCACTTTTCTTTTCTCTTGGTTCCCTATTTCTGTTGCCCAAACTTTATCACCTAGGTGCAGTTCGTTAGAAATCCATTGTAGTTGTCTATCTACTGTCATGGTTTCTTGTTCGAAAATAGATTGATTATGAGCTCTGCATATGACCCAGCAGGTGATAAGAAGCCTTCTTCTAACCTTGTCACCCTTCTTCATCAGTTTACAGATCCAACACCTAGCTTCTAGTTGATTAAATTCAGTGATATCTTGTCCTGACAGGATCCGTGTCCAAATCTCCTATGCAAAGGAACAGTCTCACAAAGCATGGCTCAGCATTTCCTCCTAGCTATGGCACCTAGGGTATGTGCCTTCCGTGGTTAACTGCCTTCTTACTCTTCTACTGTTTGTTAATATTGCATCGTGCATCAATAAACAACCAAGTGTTTTATACTTCTTGGGTATTGCAGTCCTCCATAGCTGCTTCCACTCCCCCTCCATGATAACTTTGTGATCTAGTCTCAAAACGTCATATGCAGTTCTCGTCATGAAACTTCCATTGTTTGTCGCTGTCCAAACACGCACATCTGGGCTCACATCGACCATCGGGGGTTCAATGAGCTTATTCTTGTCCAGCACAGATGACGGCAGCCACTCCATCATGAAATACATGTCCCATCTTCCATTATGAAGAACAACACACCTCACATTCATGTCTCAGATTGATTCAGGTATCGTCCTCTTAACGACATTGCACAAACGGAGGTTGGGTGCCACCTAGGCATCCTCCCAGAGAGAACTATTTATACCATTAACCATCATCAGATAAGAATGCTCATCTATGAGGTTCTTACATTTAAAGGTCGCAACCACCAACCTTGAAAGATTGCTAGTTGTTCCTCCACTATACTTATTATAATTTTCTCTGATATAATCGCACCACAACATTTTCCTATTCGAAGCAATATCCCATGCGTTCTTCGCTATCAACGCCTTGTTCCATTCCCACAGAGACTTTAGGCCTAAACCTCCCTCTCCTTTCTGACATGTGACTTTATTCCAAGCAACCAGGGATAGTGGGTGAGCTTTGTGGCCTCCTCCCCAAAGAAATCTTCTTATACAGCCATCAATACGATCACATAGTCCCAAAGGCAAAGCTACCGTTTTCATGGTATAAGTGGGGATCATTTCCAGGACTATTTTGGCAAGGCATTTTTGACCAGCAAGGGACAAACATCGGGCAGCCCACCTGTTCAATTTGGAATCAACCCTCTTCAGAATATCAACATAGGTGTCTTTGGTAATCCTCTTGTATATGATAGGAACTCCCAAGTATCTGCCCAAGTCATCAGTTTCTTTAAACTTCCCAATCTGATTGATGTTCCTTCTGGATCTTTGGGATACACTTGCCGCATAAAAGACATGGGTTTTAGATGTAGAAACCATCTGACTTGATGCTTCTTCAAACAGACTAAAACACTTCTTGATGCACTTCATTTGGTTACAAGAAGCCTCCCCAAAGAGGAGCAGGTGACACACAAAGCACAAATGGGATATGCTTCCCCCGGTTCTCCCCAACTTGATAGGTTTCCATCTACCTTCATTCACAGCCTATTGTATTAGCTGGCTCAAACGTTCTATGCACAAAACAAACATATATGGTGAGACTGGATCACCCTGTCTTAAATCCCTGCTCGGTTTAAATGGCTCAGTAGCATGTCCATTCCATAGCACTGAACATTCCCAAGTTCTAATGGAATTCATGATATATACAGTGATGTTCATGGGGATCTCCATCCTATTGAGCGTATCCGCAATGAATTCCCATGACAATCTGTCATAAGATTTGGCTAAGTCGACTTTGATCGCCATCGTCTTCGCAGTCGTTTTCTTCCTCATCATGTAAATCATCTCTTGGGAAATAGCAATATTATCAGTTATACGACGCCCCGACACAAATGCACTCTGGGCATCAGAAATCCAAGCGGGCAGGTGCAACTTCAGTCTTTCCACCACAATTTTTGAAATGAGCTTAAGACTATAGTTGTTCAAAGAGATAGGTCTTAACTTATCACAACTTGTTGGAGGATGAGATTTAGGAATTAAGACAATGGTAGAATCACACATCTTAATACTTAGCCTTTCTCGTGCCAGCGCCCTCCTGGCCGATAATACGACTGAATTTTTCAGAGTATTCCAGTGTTTCAACACAAATAAACTATTTATTCCATCAGGTCCATTAGCCTTGTAGGGATTCATTGCTTTAACTAAATTGTGACACTCCTCCTCCGTAGGCTCCATTGTTATATGCGCGTATTGCGTAGGTGTTAACTGCTTAAAAATAGCAGGAACCTTCCTCATGACCTCAGCACTAGGTTCGCTGGCTCTGGTTAGAATAGATTTGAAGTGTGCTCTCACCATATTTTCTAGCTCTACCTCTCCTCGCACCCAATCACCATTTCTGTCCTTGAGCATAGTGATTGTATTCGTTCTCCGCCTTTGATTGACATAGGCACTGAAAAACTTTGTATTATAGTCTCCGTTTTTCATCCATTCAATATGACTCCTTAGCTTCCATTCCTCTTCCTCTTCCCTCAAGATCCCATCTAGAGACACCTTAATATCGATGTAAATGCCCTCCGTGATCGGGTTGAAAATATCAGCCAGCTCTTTCTTAAGTTTTCTTATGTTCCGCAGAAGATGAGTTTTGTTTCTTCTCTTCAAGTTGTCGTGGTCTTTATCCCATTTGACAATATCCTTCTTAGCGTCTTGCAGAGCTTCATAAAAACCAGCATTAGTGTTCCACCTCCCTGCAAGCATGCCTTTAAACCCCACATCGTGCGCCCAACAAGCATTGGTCACGAACCTCCTCGGTCCGGTGACTGAATTCTTGTTTCGGATGAGAGTGGGGCTATGATCTTACTGCAGTCTAGGTAAATGTTCAACGCAGAACTGCCTATGCTGCTAAAAGGAAAGATGGTTTGCAGCCGCCCTGTCGAGCCTTTGCTGAAGGGTTCCTCTTTTGAAAGTAAACTTGGGGCCCGAGAAACCCAAATCACTCAATTCGGCAGCTATCGGTGTCTCTTGGAACGTGGTTGCCTCCGCATGATTGTAATGGATGCTTCCGATTTTCTCCATAGGATAGTAGGTAGTGTTAAAATCACCCAGAACAACCCACGACTGATCAAACTATTCGCCAATCTTAATGATATGCTTCCACAACAATTTTCTAACTATGATATGTGGGTATGCGTACACAAACATAATGAAGGTCGAATGGTTTACATAGAAAGTAATAAACGGTCGATGGTAATTTATAATTCTGACATGGCAGTCTTGCTCCTTCCAACATACCCATATCCCACCTGCATAGCCTTCCATTTCCACACGAAACGATCAATTAAACCCAAACTTCTTGATTATGGTTGTAGCCTTACTTCCACTAATCCAAGGTTCCAACATAGTTACAATCTTCGGTTTGTAAATGGACAATAGCTCTTTTAGGTTTAGTAGAGTTTCCTTCTTACCTACTCCCCGTATATTCCAACATAGGATTTCTTGAAACAATAAATTTCTTGGGTTTGTGTGTTGAGTACTGCCTCCCCCTCTGGCTGCACATTCTCCTTGTCTTCCTCACAGAGCACCTCTACTGCCAGAAAATCGTAGTTGTCAGTGTTTGTAGCTGTATTTCCCAGGTTGTCTGGAGGTTCAAAACTTCCTTCCCCAGGATCATGTCTTCTCGGGGTTCTTCGTCTGTTGTTTGGCGACACAATGTGTAGATCCTTTCTCTTGCGCTTCATTTTCGATCCACTTCCTTTGTTTTTCCTGCCTCCCACATTCATAGGAACAGAAGACATCACTTCATTAATAGTCTGTAGAGTTCTTGGTGATACTGGTGTCTCCTCTTTATCTGTCTTTACTACTATTTCCATCAGTTCATTCGCAACCTCCCCCTCTTCCAGACTAATAACTTCAACTACTTCATCTACCTCCAGATGGGTAACTACGTGGTCCTCCTTTGGTTTGTCCTTCTTATTAACCTCCTAGTTCACCGTATTCATGATATTCTTCAAGACATTACAGCTTGCAGCTTCCTTCTCAACCCCTGTAGTGGCTTGCTTCTTCTTCCTCCACACTTTACCAGTCCTCCTTTGCGGTTCAGTGGCCTCATTGGTTCCTTGCGTTTGATCTGCCGACCCATTGACATTGTTTAAGATTTCCTTCTCTTCAGCTAACACCTCAAACATATTAGTCTTCCATGCATTATTGGACTTCTCCTGTGTCATTGACTACTTTCTATGGTATCCTTTCCTTCTTTGGGTTTGCCACTCGCTTTGTTGATGATGGATCTCCTGCTCGGCTATACATCTTTCATGTTGTATGTGCAACTCTTTCCCTTGCTCAGTTGCCTTGTCATTTACATTACATTCTTTGGCTATGTGCCCCTCGTCCCCACATATACTGCAAGCCTTTGGGAAACTTTCATATTCAATCTTGTATTCTACTCCATTAATGAGAATATACTGTCAGAGTTCCTTCTTGGTGTTCAGTTCTATTGCCAAGTGGGCAAATTTACTCCTGGTTCTACTGACATTGTGGTTGTCTACTTTAATTAGTCGTCCCAGTGCGAGCCCTATATAATCAAACATAGTTGAGATATAGAGATGCAGGGGCAAGTTCATTACTCGTACCCACAATGTGATCGAATCAGGATACTCCACCTTGGGTTTAAATGTAGGGTACCAATCCCAAACCACCAGATTGAATCTGAAAATCTTCCACGAACCTCCTTTCTAAGCTTCTTCATTGTCTCGTCTGCAAGAAATTTGAACAACAAAGTGACCAAGTTCCATTTCGTACATATTAAATCTTCCAGATATCTTCTACATTAGTTTGAGTCGGTCCCTTAGGATCATATACCCTATTTCTGCTCCCAGTAATCTAACCACGATTGCATACTTCCATGGTTCCACCAGTCTTTCTTCTGGTTCAGGGACCACATATATGGATGGTATATTGTCGACCTCGCCCAATGTAACCTCTCCAACAGACAGTCATTCTTCGAAGAGCTTCTCTAGGAATGCATCATTGCCC
This sequence comes from Alisma plantago-aquatica, assembly GCA_963693085.1. NCBI lineage: Eukaryota > Viridiplantae > Streptophyta > Magnoliopsida > Alismatales > Alismataceae > Alisma > Alisma plantago-aquatica. Next base: position 159,320,639 of record OY856415.1, read on the forward strand.
CTGCTGGAACTGGTTCCCCTGACCGTGTCCCTAAAAGTTCTTTTTGTCTGCCCCTCTCCCCTAGTTGTTTTGGTCTCCTGTCCACTAGTTTGTTCCGCTTCTGTATTGCTTGCCTTCACCTCTCCCTGAACCACATGATTCCCTTCCGTGTTGGATGATTTTGGATTAGTAGGTCCTCCAGAATGCGCCGCTTCCTTTCCTCATGCATACATGAACTGAATCCCTAGTTCCTCGATGAGGAAGCTATCATATGATCGGGTCATCCCAAGGTTTTTACTCCCTTGTACCATCTCCTTTTCTGTGGATACCTCTGAATCAACTCTTCCAATGAGATCTCTGTTTGATCCTCTTCCTTCTCCATTTGATCCTCCACCGTGATCTGCCTCGGGATCAGGGTTTTCTTTTGTGCCTCCAGAGCCCCTCGTCCCCTAGGTCTCCCCAAAACTGACCCTAAAGGTATATCTTATCAATTAAAATTTGGACACAATATATCCTCAGTTTTAGCTAACATAACTGACCCTAGAGGTCAATAAGGTAATTTTTTTCTTATTAATTGATGTTATTCATATGGTTTTATCTTTTACAAAAGAACAAAAATTTGTTTTACAAGTATCACACCTACAATAGAAAGAAGACCTACAATGTAAAGATGCAAGCCTGAAATACATACTGAAATCACTTTTGAGATTTCTTGTTCATTACTATTTGAATGAATTTATACACTCATCAATTACCAAGTCACACACATCCACACAAATAATAATTCAGTCTCATATTTAATTGAGACATTCCCATACATTACACATCATTCAAAACTCATATAATTCACAATCCAAAACATTCAAAAAATACAAGAAATTTTTTGTTAAACAAGCTTGAGATAATATTTATAATTCATGATAGATACAATATCAAATATAGAATTAAGAATTTTAAACTACATATATAAATTAAACTAACACATACATTTGATTCAACATTATGGTGACTTCATTTTGAAAAGCATCATACCACTCTTCTCAAAGTTCAAAAAAATCCTCAAGTGTGTAAGGATACATGTTGAAGATCTACATGAGAAAAGTACATGCTAATATATTTATAAAATGATTAAAATTCAATGGTAAATTTACAATACTATTCTATATTACCTGATCTATGATCTGAATGTCATGTTTTACTGCATTGACAATAGTTTTGATATAATACATAATAGCTACACATCCAAACAGTTGTGAGGAATAATAATATTGTTGCATATTGAATTGATATTGAAAGATTGAACACCCATGTTCTATATATATATGAGAAAGGGGAAACCCTAAAGACTTGGGACACAAATAAACTAGATGTGTCGAGACACTAATGCCCACTAACTAATTAACCTATTAACAAAATAGTCTAATATACTTTCTCACAATATTGTTTTGTATATGACACTAATTTAAAGCATTTTAGTTAATGTTAATAAATTAATATATATAGATTTGACATAATACTAAGTCATCAAACTAGCCACCTAGACATTCTTTTAATATATTGTCTTTGACTTTTGATTTATTTGTCCTCCACCTTCACAGAAATATTTTGTATCCCTATTAACTAAATGATTAAAATAGTTGTCTAAATAGACATATAATGATGAATCATAATAATTAATGTGGTAACAACTCAAATATATGGTGACTCTACAACTGGAATTTTCAGTTTGTACCCCCTTGATGTTTTTCCAGTGTGTCAAGATAATAAACAATCATCATGTTTGGGAAGATTTATAGAAATTCTCATTTCTAGCTTTGAGTACGAATAAAATAAACATTGAAGTAAACTACAATAAAATATATTTGCATGATATGAAAATTATATTCAACAATAAAAATTTACTTAATATTAAATGAAACTAGAATAATGTCCCTTCCCACCCTAGAAAAATATAAATGAAGTAGAGAAATATTCAAGTACATATTTAGTATGTATTTCCACCTGGCTAGTGACTAAAGGAACTAAGAATCCAACATTCTTTATTTCAAAATTTAAGGTCTTCGTATACAAGAGTCTTTAAAAACTTTATAATTAGTAGAAATAAATTAAAATGTGTATTAGAATGTTTCATATTGATAAATGCTTACCATGTTTATACTTTTAACACAAAAGTATTTAGCCAATCATACTGAAAGAACTATGCAATATCTTCAAGAAAGTAATTTATTCTCAGGTTGTTGCCCTCGTGTGTCCTTGATTAAATTAACAAGCATATTGGATCCTAGTTTTTGTTTGTCTAATTATCAACACTAACATTTACATTTACTACCCAAATCATCAAATATTGATTCCACAATGGAGGATGATTTAGGAATAGGAGGACGACCATTAGGATTGTGAATTTTTGGTTTATGGATCTATTGAATTGAATATTTATAATAAATTGATTTCAAATGTAGCCAAATAGGAAAAACAAAATTGAAATGTGTTGTACCTTTTATAGATAACCAAGTGTCTAGGAAACCCCACCATAGCACTGCCCTCCGCTTCTTTGATTGTATTATATTAAGTATAAGGTTTTGGTAGTGGTGTGTCCCCCATTCCCTCATACATAATATGGATGGGTACAAGACAAATGTCATACAGCATTATTTGGCAATGCAATGTACCACCAAGTAGGTACACCTTGCCCACTATCACAATATTATATTTTGTCTCAAAAACTACAAGTTTGCTGTTTGTACCCACCTATAATTCAAATAATACTAATTATATACAAATAACACAACATATATAGCATGAATAGACACCAATAACACAACATATATATTATATAAATAATACAACTTATATTAAAAACTTACAGTGGACCATTGTGAAGGTCATCTAGAATACTTCTATGACCTTCTATCACTGGAGCACGGGGTTGTACCTCATGATATGAGAGGAAAATAGATCAAGGAGGTTGAGAATTGTGTACTAGGTTAAAATGAACACATTGTGTTTTTAATCTTTGTGATATTATACTTTCTATGTTCTCTCATGTCAGACACCTTATACAACCTCCTCTTGATTTCATTTGGGAGGACTAAAATACGACCTCAACCCTATGTCACCTCCTATTCCCCTAACTTGACCAAGATGCTCTGTTGTACCAAGAGAAACGAATGGTTCATCCATGTAGCCATTCATGATGAGCTTTCCTTCCTTCCTTCCTTCTCTCACAAAGTTCCCACTAATCATAGTTAATAACAATACATTAGATATAAAATAAATCAAAGGTTGTGGGAGTTGACCTTTATTTACCATTTTTTTGTGCCACCTCCTTAGTTATAGGGTTGGAAATTTCACCTGCTTGATTTGTTCTGGCATCAATCCCAATATCATGTTGGGGTGGACACTGAGTTAGAATTGTGCTAAATTCCTCCCCACAAGATAGTTGCTTCTCTTATAGTTGGTAGTGCAAGGCTTATGCACCTAGCCCAAAGCAATGGCCATGCAAATTTGGCCGACCTTACTTTCTAGGCCTCATGGATTTACTAATTGTTTCACATGAGATATTGTATATTTAAATCAAATTTATATTAATTGTATTAAAAGATTCATATATCACAATCATTATTACCTTAAACTTATCATTTTGTATATATGCAACAACATTTTTCAACTTCACAGGATCAACTATCGCATACTTCTTTTTCTTAGGTTTATTTATTTACTCCCTAAAGAGATTGATCTTAAAAGCCCTCCACCATATTCCACAATATTCTAACACATTGTCCTATGATCTTTTCCATTTACATGAAAAATGTCCTAAACATACAAAAACAATGATGTTATTAAAACAAGGATATGTCTCTCTAAATAAATTGAATCAGAATTAAAAAATATTTAAACTCACATATTCAATCATCATATAACTGGATCTTAGGTCAGACATACAAACATAAAACATGATAATGATTTCAAACATCACCTTTAGAAACATGGATCGATCTCTCAAATGGTTACATCAAGTGTAATAAAACAAGACCCAACATCTTCACCTCCCTTGTTAGATGGACTACAAGATGAACCATGATATCCCACAAAGAAGGATGAATATAAACTTCAAGATAACACATGGTAAGAATCACATCTTTTTATAATAGATCGAGAGTATCAAGATTTATAACTTTGTTGCATACTTTGTTGAAAAATAAATTTGGGCTTGTGATTTCAAACCATATATGCTTTGATAGTATAGATTGAATAGCATGAGATTTAAGACATATCAGTTTCCAATCCTTCATTCACACCATTCTACAAATATTGGAAGAGTATCATTGTTGAACCTTAATATTGTATAAGAACTCACCGAAAAAACCTTTTGCCTATTTTGACGGTGTATAAAGTTGGGGGTAAATATGTGTGGCAACCCCTCATCTCCACTAATAATTCTTTTCTTGTACCATTTAATTATACATGCTTTCAAGATTTGTTGCCATATTTAGTCTTTCCTGATATATTCAATAACGTACCAATGATGTTATCATATACACTTATTCAACATGCATGACATCAATGCAATGTCTAGTTGACAAAAATATCTAATAAAGAATATCCCAAAATGTGGACCTCTTTGTATATAAAGATTTATCACACACGGGAGTCGAGTATTGAGTCTCTTATTAAATGCATTGACAACATCTTTCAACCTTTCACAGAAAACATTCCCTGATATAGGTGAAAGGGCACTTTTTTTTTTAGTTTATCCATTAAAAACTTTTTGCTTCCTTTCATAAGGATGTACTTGTGAGAGAAATATTGACTAACCAACATATATAATTTTCTTTCTTGATTGGAATAATGTTTTCCTCACAACTAGAAAGTAATTTGTATACTTTTATGATGTATCCGAACAATTATTATTAGTTGGAAAGTAGTTAATATTGCAAAACAACATAGAACACAAATTAAAAATCTCTTCATGTGAGACATCATATGTCATAACACCTTCTTCTCATAGTACCATTAGGTCATCAACTATAGGTTGAAGGTCAACATCACTATCATTGTCAGGTTGCTTGGACCCTGATATAAGCATTGACATCATGAGATACTTATTATTTGTAGACAACTAGGGAGGAAGATAGTATATAAAAATCATAATAGACCAAGTTCTATGTTGGCTGCTTAATGTACCAAAGGGATTCATTCCATTAGTACAATGTCCAAGTATTAAGTTGCTTGTTTTTTCACTAAATTGAGGGTATAATAAATCAATTTTCTTTCATTGTTGAATCATATGTGTGTCATTTGTCTCCATCATCATTGACCTACAATCTACATGCCGAGATAGATTTCACACATTTTAGTAAATATTTGTTGAAATTGTGATATTATAGGCAGACACCACATCACATTGGCAGGAGACCCATTCTTAGTCTTACCCAAATTTGTGATTTCATATCTTGACGCACCACATTTTTGACAACTAATCAAATTGATATAGTCATTTAGAAATAACATGCAATCATTCGATCTTGCATCTATTGTCTTAGCGTCCATTAGCATTGGGCACATCATTTTCTTTGCTTCATATGTTCAAACTAAAAGCTCATTTCCTTTAGGAAGAGTTTCCTTCAGCAAAGAAAACATCTATTGTGAGCATTTAGAGTATATAATTGCATTACCACACTCATACTCGTGAACTTACTACAACCCAAATATAATAGTTTCTCACCATCATGGACAATGTTTTTTTAAATAACAATGATAGACTAGTAACATTGTCCCCACAACAACATAATATCTCATAAATCATAATATTTTGAACTATTTCTTCAATTATGTAATGATCATTGTCTGTGTGAGAACCCATTACACTAAACAAGATTACTCAAAATATAACACACAATCAATCACTAATTAATAACATACCCAAAAATATGGGTAAATTAAAACTGATTTCAACATCAACACCCACTCAGAAATGTTTGAAAAAGATCCCAGCAACTTTCTTGTATCCATACTATGCCAAGAATTGGATACAAATTGTTCTATCTCCTTAGCCACAACATATATACAAAGGAGAAAAATATTCATATATGCCACACAAACAAGCATTAACATGCTAAAAATAGTTTGATTTGTTTGAAACATCATATACAAACTTTTCCTGCCCAGACCTGAAAGTACAAGGATGACTCTAGGACATAGTAGACATCTAATCCACTTTCTCAAAGATTCATTACTATAGCATCTCATTGATGCCATAAGTTTGTTTTTGTCACTTTCGATTACCTAAAAAAAAAGAATACTATGTGGATAAGATGGGTGCATAGCAAATACCTCAAGACAGAGACTTTATGGTCTTGCTGTTCCAAACTAACTCAAAGCTGGATGTGGAAATCTCTTCTGAAAGCCAGAGATGAGTTTGCCCACCCAATGAGATTCTCTATTGGAGATGGCTCATCCATTTCCCTCTGTAAGGATCCCTGGATTCAAGGGAGATTCTTGGATGAGGTGATTACAGATGCAAGAGCCCTAAAGCTAAGGTCAAGTACTGGCAGTAGTGCTAACGTGTCCTCTATCATTGTTGACGACAGCTGGTCTGTACCAGTAATATGAGGCAGCAAGGATCTGATGGAGGTGTGCGCTGGTCTGCAGCTAAAGAATAGCGACGCTTTCTACTTCAATAACCTTGAATCCTTCACTCTGAAGGGTGTGTGGCAACTGTGCAGGAAACACAATAGTAACCGCAATTGGGCGTTGTGGCTATGGAAGTCTATTGCCCCCAACCGGATTAAGATCAGCTACTGGAAAATCATGCAATACCGAATAGTAACTGAAGATTTTTTGCAGAAAAAAGGATACTCCCTTGCTTCAAGGTGTTGCTTATGCACCAAACAGCAAGAAACCATGCATCACTTGCTATGGGCATGTGAATTTACGAAGACACTTTGGGAAAGTGCCATCTCTCGATTGCCTTTTATTCCAGAGTCTACTGAAAGCCTGATCTATATCAAAGAGAAGAACTGCAAACTTCTGAGCCAACTCATTATTTATTACATGTGGAGTGGTAGAAACTGATTCATTTTTTATAGTGTAAAGTCGTCTATTACTAATGTATGGAGGCTTATAGAAAATGATTATATTGCCCTGCATAGATAGGTCAATTTTCTTTGAGCCAAGCTCAATCCACTTGTACAGTTCTTTTTTGTGAATGAAATAGAAGGAGCACGCTTACTGATAAAAAAAAGATTACCTAAAAAAATGTGGCGAACCACAAGGGTGAGTCCCATGTCCCAGCAAGAGATATAACCTCCAACAACATTTATTGATTACAATATTTTTAAGTAATTAAACAGTTAAGCAGTTTAATCATATATAATAAGCTCAAAAACATTGATGATTAATAAAATACATAAAGGAGAAGATAATAACTATCATCATTATCCATACTATCATCCTTTATCTTTTTGAAAATATAAGCAATTCAGTAGTATATGCATATCTAGCATCATGAGCAAGTCTAGTAACATAGAATCTCTATCATTATGAATAAGTCCAGCCACATAAGCATAGCATACAACATTAGCATGTCTAATAGGTTGAACATATCAACATCAAAAGAATAGCTAAAAACATAAGCAAAACTATCTGGATAAGCATGATTAACAATATATGCATCTCAAGTTACTAAGGCATGGCTAGCATGCTGAACAGAACTAACAACATGATATAGCTAGCATCATGATTATAATCAACAGCAGCAATATAGTTATCAACACAATCATGGCTACTATATGTATGCATATACAATCTTATGCACATCCACAACCTAAGTATATATACTATCTTTTAATTGCACTAGGTATCATCTTTATGTAAAGATAACAAACAAGGGTTATCATCCAATGTGAAACGTTGTGTATAACCCTAAACAAATATGCTACATGGTTGTATTACATCTTTTATTATGCCCTGGGGTAATTCAATCATACCATTCAAAGTCCAATCGACCCCTACTAAGGGCTATTTAGTTCCGTACAAGATCTAGGAGTGCCGATATCCTAAGATCTCTTCCCCTCAGTTAGTACGACTAAAAGGCAGTGACATATCAGTCAAAGCTTCCACCACAGTGACATACACTCCTATAACTAGCCCACCTTGGTACATGTCATGGTACTAGAATCTAGGGTATTCAAACCCAATCACCGAGGTACAACCGCAGTTGTCCTCTAATCACATCATGTTATAATCACTGAGACACAACCACAACCGTTCTCAATCACATCAGATGTATGAGGTGTGACCATAGCCATCCTCCACAATTTGCATTGTCGATGATAAGGATATATCCTCAACCTGCCACCCTTAGATACTCAACAATATGCACTCTGAGTTTCCCTTAGGAATACTCGTTTCACCATCCAGCAAGTTCTGACACTGAAGATGGCTCTACGACACAGGGAACTACATGATTAGAGTTGCACTTGATTAGTTATGCCAATTAGCTGAATTAAGGTTGCATCAAACAAGTGGACATCTAATTCACTTCTACCAAGCATATAAATATTAAAACTTTTTAAAGATATAAAATGTGTGATACATAATTTCTCATTTCATCATCACATGGTACTATTCACTTGCCATTCATGAGACCACAAAAGTCATCATACTATCGCAAGATATAAATCATTTTCACAATATCACAGGGTATCAATCTTTATCAACATTAGAGGATTACACCACATTTAGGGTTCAACCATGACCAAAGGTCATTAAGACCATCATACTATCACAAGATATAAATCCTTTTCACAATATCACAGGGTATCAACACTTATCAACACAAGAGGATTACACCTCATTCAGGGCTCAACCATGCCCAAATGTCATTAAGACCATCATACTATTCCCTACCAGATCATGATTATCTTTCCATGCCTTATAATAAGGCTCAACAACATCATTTACATATAATACACCAAATTAGCACAATATTGCATTAATGAGCTAGGATATATTCATAAACAATCATAGTAGGGTTATATTAACATTAAGAATCTTCCTTTATTGCATCAGCATGCAAGGAATCTAGATATGATTAATACTCATCATATTCATAATGCACATGTTTAGCATAAGAAAGTATCAACCATGTGGCTATGATAACCACCAATTAACACATTAAGGTTATAATCATGTTAAGGAGGTTATTCCACCATCATTCCATCATATAAGAATGTTAAACATGAATACTCATCTTTATCTATTTACATTATAGTTAGGTTCAACATGATAAATTATATCAATGTTACTAATTGCTCTTATACCCAAACCCTAAATCACGACATCCCCATTGGATCATGGATGCATAAGGTGAAGCATCACCATCACATTCCATACTATTCTCAAGTATGAACCCACACATAAATCAAGGTGTAACCATCTAGTTATAGCATAATATGGTTTTAACAATAGTAACAGAGAACTCCATGACTGTATTATTCATTCAAGGACTATTCATACCCAATTACCATCATGTAGTTATATTAAAGTTAGGTATAACAAGATATACCTCATTAGGGTTACATGTCAACACAATATTGTTATCATACATTCTATTCATATGAGTGAATAGGTAAGCCTACCTTATTAAGGGTAACCCTCCATTTGTTCCATCATCATTCAACAATTATCATCATACCACAATGTCACCCAAAACCATTGGATGTTTAGAAGGTAAGACCATTGGTTGTTTACATAGGTAAACACCTTGGATAAACCACCTATGGAGTTGTTGATGTTTTCTCTAGAAAGAGTCACCATCTAACCCTAGACATCCCTTGATTAACAACACAAAATGTTCCATTGAGAGTAGGGCAAAACCCACAATCGACGGTTCATTTAAAACAAGCCATCCATTGTCAACAAGTAAGATACTTAAGTTGATCATGTAATCGAAACCATCTAAATTACATTATTAGGACAAGCATATTACATTAGCCATAATTCCACATTATTGGAGGAATAAACATTAGATCTTGACCATTGTGTAACGTTCATATGTTAAAACCATCAATTACATAATAGGTCTGACCATTGCATCAAGTGACCCAAGAAACCAATGTTCTAAGGCTTAATTGATGCTAAAACTATATGATTAACTCACCATAGGTTTTAGAGACCTTATCCACCATCATTAGTGACCATTAAGTCACCATAGGTTGTTAGATCAGCACTATATTCATTAATCAGCATCAAATATTAAGCTAATGTCATCATTGATTGATAACATCAGTAGGATACTTAATGGTTGATGGTTAAATTTCTAATTGATCTAAAACCTGTTCTAAGGGGTTGAACATAGATTGTCACCATTATCTAACACCTTTGATCCTAACCATCAGTTGTCACGACGACAACACCATAGGGTTGTTGCAATGGTATCATCAACGGGTCATGGGTTTATAGAAGAAATCACCTTTAAACCCAAAAATTGACCATTGGTTGATAGGTGCTTAGCACCATACGTTTCCAAACCAACCAGATACAAGTCATATTCTACCTTAGAAATAATGTACACATGATCATAGGTGCATCCAGAACTAAAATCAGAACAGGGAACATTATATAAATTAAAATCCAAGTCAAGTATAACTTTTTAGTGCATGGATCATCATTTTCAAGTAAGAACATGAGTTACCAAGCTTATGGTAAGCATTAAACGTGAAGAAAGTTATAAAACTTGCCTCTAATGAGAAGATGAAATCCCAAATAGAAGAAAACTCGATCAGGTAGGGTAGAAAATCCAATCTTAAGCTATGAACTCATTCATCTAGCACCTTTCTTCATCAGATGAAGCATAAGAAGCAAGAAAGGTAGGGTTTTAGAGCTTTAGAGCAATTTCTACCATGGAACAGCAAGATTCTAACCTGTAGAAAGGTAGGAGGAAGGATAAAAAAGATATAAACAGAGGAAAGAAGGGGATTCTTACTCTTTTAGGTCAAGATCACTAGAAGGAAGCTTTTTAAACCCTAAAAGGAAGTCAATTGCAACCTTAGATTCTTTTTCCAAGAAGGTCCCTTCTTTCTACTTCCTTGGACATGAAATTTGCAGCATAACAGAGGTATGAAAAGGTTGGTAGAAGGAGGGAAGTGGTGGAGAGCAAATGGCTCGTTTTGTTTCTTAGGGATAAGTATATGAAACTTTAAGATAAAGAAAAAGAAAAAGTTGAAGTTCTAGTATCTTTCCAAGTTCCATGGCCTTAAACCATGAAGAATATAAAAGCACACACACAATAAGCTCCCCCACCATCCATAGAGACATGTTTATCCATCGTTTCTTGAATTTCCAAGAAAAACAAATAATTCATTAGTTGATAACTACTAAAGCTAGCTCATCCATGAAGGGGTAAACCCTAAAATACCCTTGAAGAAAACACTATCAAACCAAGGATTAAATAGGTTCCCCATCACTCAAAAAGATCAATAATGATGGGAGAATATCCAAGGAACATAATGCAAGTGATAAATTGCAAATAAAACCTCTCAATCAGGTAAATTGTAGAAAAGTCCAAAATGTGCATAAGATTGCATAACTTGCTCAAACAGTGTCCAAATTGGACCAAATTTGAAACTTAAGCTTATCTTATGATTTCAAAGAACATTAAAAGGTTAAATTTTATTTATAAGAATTCAATTATGATAATTAAGCTTATTCAATCATTAAGCAAGATTAGTGGCCTTCCAACTATAAAACCCTAACACGGATTTTGCCCCCGAAATCCAAGGTACACATAGATGGACACTTCTCATGCATGTATGTTGACCTAGGTGTCGCACATTGCCCATATTTTGATAATGACTTAACCATTCCATTCATATGTATCTAACAAATCTATTTGAGATCATTGCAGATATTAGATACAAGAAAAGAATCTCCTTTATCTCCAAAGCTACTCTTCCGGCACATGCAAAACATGTGACTTTTAACCGCTTTGTAATATAGCCCTTAGAGGCTTAGAACATTTTATGTAATCACTCATAATCATGTTTTGCATTGTATCTAAGATGGATAAAATGATTGGGACTCAAAAATCCATCGTTTGTACAGTTTATGAAAATTCCAAAATACCCTTAACAGGGATTTTGTCGGCCGAATTCCAAACTCGGCCGATCCATATATTCTGGAATTTTCTGGGCTGTCGGCCGAGTTTCCAACTCAGCCGATCCCTGTTCGGTCGAGTTTCAATGATAGGAAACTCGGCCGATCCACTGGTTGGTCAAGACTGAAGGTCGACCGATCGGTCGAGTTTCCCCATGGAAACTCGGCCGACAGTCTGCCTCTCAGACTTGTCGCCTAGTGTGTCGGCCGAGTTGCCTTTAATGAAACTCGGCCGATCGGACTGTACTGGAATGCAGAAAAAGCAATTCCAACCGTTGGAGGAGTTGGTGGGACTCAAAATAGATCCGTTGCAAGTTGTAAAACGGCTAGTTTGTGCCACTTAACTCTCCCAACCTCAAAGGGACACCCTCAACTATAAATAGGACCTCTTGGACTTCATTCCAAGGTTGCTCATTCACTTATACTTGGTCCTAGCCTTAGTTGAGTGGTTTCTAATCCTTTGAGCCCCTTTCTCTCTCTACCTTCAAAGCAAATTCGTGAGTATGAGTGAGTTAGGATCCCATGTATGAGAGCTATCATTTGTAATCTTGTAAAGCTCTCCTTTCCACTTCTCCCATCTCCATTCTCTATGAAGATTGATTGAAGTTTCTTCTCCGAGTGAAAGAGAAGAAGGTTGCTGCTCTTCCCCAAGTGAAGGAGAAGAAGGCTAGCTGCTCCAGGCCTCCGAGTGAAGGAGGAAGGTGCTAAAGCTCTCCAAGAGAAGGAGAGGTGCAAGGCAAAGCTCAAGCAAGATGGGTAATTCCTGCAAGGCCGAAGACTAGAGAAAGAGTAGGTAAGTCCTTTGAAGAAGGCTGAAGACTACGTACTTGGTGGGTAAGTCCTTGGTGAGGTAGAAGATCTTGGCTTGATATATAAGTCCTTGGATGGTTGGTAGTTGTAGCTTGTAATCTTATTGTGTGATATATATAAGAGAACCAAGTTACAAATCCTAGAGCCTAACCAACTCTAGGTAGTGGACTGACATTGCTCCTAAGTTTAGGACATGGAACCACTCTAAACCACCTGTCCAAGTGCATGCTTTCCTTGTCTCTTATCCTTGCTTTGTATGCTAGTTTAGGACATCAAATTGCTGTTTTGAATTAAGTTCTGCACTTAATATAATTTGGTGGTCTAATCACTTTTGTGAAGTTTGTGAAGCTCTATTCAACCCCCCCTTCTAGAGCCCATTGATCCAACAAGTCATCCTCAATATTACACATGGTTACTTCCATATTATGGTAGTGTCACATTACTCTTATAGAGGTCATGTTCTTCTCTTACAATTCATACATATCTTATCTTGGGTCAGAACAAAAAACCCCACATAAGAAGACATTTGCAAATATGGAACATCGAAACTTGTTGTGCCACCTGTAGAAATCTAATAGTAACTTTCAACATTAAATTCTAACTATCATATTAAAATTATATCTTTTGTATCAACACATAACTCAAAAGTCATACTTGCTAGCTTTTTACCAATCATGGCATGTGTCCCATACAATTCCTTGAAGCATAAAAAAAGGTGATGTATCCATCCCTTTTTTTAGATACACTGATACTGGAACATTGTCAGTTCTTTTTCAGCATCATAAGAAATGTTGACGCTGGATACTATCATTCCATACAAGACAACATCATTCCTAGACAACCTTGTTAGGGGTGAAACAACAACACTATATTCACCTTACTAGGATTTATACAATCTACTTAGAAGACATATCATGATCCCATAAAGACACTTAATCAACCCCATGTAACTCTTGTTCAACTTGTCTCATAGCTATTGCTTCTTCGGCAACCCTAAGGTTTTTGAAGAAATATTGACCATATTTGAAATACTTTGACATGTCATCATTCAAATCTTGATATAACTTGTATGACATGACTGGAACACTCTATTACTTCTATTCATTAATTCTATTTGTACATCAGTTAGTCTAAAGAACATAACCCTAAACTCATCATGGTCATGTGAGTTATGTTATCCAATCTAAATATTATGCATTGATATTTGATCATAGGTTTATCTTAAAGGAACATAATATCACATATCTATTTACCAACAAACCATCTATCCTTGATAGTGGTCTTGCCTAACTATCACTAAACCACACACAACATTATCAATTCAATTTTGTTTTTCCTTCCAAACAAAATTTATAGGGTCATCATCAACTCTCTCTCCTTCTAAGGGAGAGGAATACTTGGAATGCTCATTTAATAAACATCTCCAACCTTCACATACTTCACATACTATTGATACATCTTGGATACTAGGATTCATTACCTTGGTATCCACCTCATGTGCTATAAGGAACTCACATCCTTATCTCATCTACCTTCACCAACATAATAAATTTGAAAACATATAAGAGGAGTCTCCCAAATTATTGAAAGGCTAAAAATCAAACTCATCACAAACTTTATGATCTTGGAACCATAGTCCAAGCGACCTTATGCTATAATAAGCTATCCACCCTAATGGTTGCAGTGAATCCACACATACCAAGTGGTAATGATCCACTTGAAAGTTGTACCCTAGAAAGGAAAGACACAAAGGGAAACACACTTCCTATACCATAGTAGTATTTTTCAAGGGTCACTAGTAAAAAGGTAACCAATTCTATTTTCATTATGCAGGTTACAACTTCTTATGTATCATTTTACCTTTTTCATTTTGGGTTCCTTGCCATTAGCATAGGAATTATCATGATTAACATATATAATTACTCCTTCCTTGATGACTATTTATCACACTTGGGTATTTTAGCTTATTTTACTATGTTTTTAGCCACTTATCAATAGGTAAATCATCATATTCCACATTTTATTCATTAAGCATGGATCATATGCCTTAATTTCTTTCAAACGCCATGCTTATTTTACATTAACACTTTCTTACACACATAGGTTGGTCTGAGATTAACTCAACTTCCACCTTATTCCTTTGCATTGTTCTCATTTATCTTCTCATTTTATACTTATCATTGGAGTTCTCTCCATCTTATGTGGATTTCATACCTTGAATCACAACATAGAATTATCTGTCTTTTACTTTATTCTCTTGTCGAATCACATCTTCAAGAACTCGTATTTTCCTTTTTTGTATTTAGATTTAGATTTCATGGTCTAGTATCTTTCTCTTGTAGTTACCAAACATTCAAGTTTTGATAGATAATGATGTAATTATCATCTTCTTTAAGGTAGGATTGAGACATTCACACCATGATTTCTTATTTGTTATGTGCTTTAGATTGTTTCAAAATGACTACTTGATCAGAGTAATCATAAAGATAACAATCTAAGAGTTCCATACTTTCCTTTTTGTCAATAATTGAATACTTGGACAGGGAACCCAAATACTAAGATTAGGCAATATGCACCATATATTTATGTCATATTCCTAATTTTGACATCATCCTAGTCCTAAGTCCTAGTGTCTCTGTAGAGTCAGTGAACCTAAAGCTCTGATACTAACTTATGAGAACCTGTTACACTAAAAAAGATTACTGAAAACATAAAACACAATCAAACACTAATTAATCACATACCCAAAACTATGGGTAAATTAAAACCAATTTTAGCATCAACACCCACTTAGAAACATTTGAATAAGATCCCAACATCTTCCTTGTATCCAAAATATGCCAAGAATTTGATACAAATTGTTCTATCTCCTTGGCCACAACATATATACACAGGAGAACAATATTCATATATGCCACACAAACAAGCATTAACATGCTAATAAAAGTTCTATTTGTTTGAAACACCATATACAAACTTTTCCTTCCCGAACCTGAGAGTACATGAATGACTCTAGGACACACTGGACATCTAATCAACTTTCTCAAAGATTCATTACTATAGCTCCTCATTGATTTCACAGGTTTGTTTTTGTCACTTTGGATTACCTAAAAAAAATGTGGCAAACCACAAGGGTGAGACCCATGTCCCAGCAAGAGATATAACCTCCAACAATGTTTATTGATTACAACATTTTTAAGTAATTAAATAGTTAAGTAGTTTAATCTGATATAACGAATATGCTCAACATCACGGATGATTAACAAAATACATAAAGAAGTAGATAATAACTATCATCATTAGCCATACTATCATCCTTTATCTTGTTGACAATATAAGCAATTCAATAGTATATGCATATCTAGCACCATGAGCAAGTCTAGTAACATAGAATCTCTATCATGATGAATAAGTCCAGCCACATAAGCATTGCTAACAACATTAGCATGTCTAATAGGTTGAACATATCAACATCAAAAGAAGAGCCAACAACATAAGCACAACTATCTGGATAAGCATGATTAATAGTATATGCATCTCTAGTTACAAATGCATGGCTAGCATGCTAAACATAACTAACAACATGAGATAGCGCATCATGATTATAATCAGTAGTAGCAATATAGTTATCAACATAATCATGGCTATTGTATGTATGCATCTACAATCTTAAGTATATCCACAACCTAAATATATCTACTATATCTAAATTGTACTGAGCATCATCTTTATGTAAAGATAACAAACAAGGGTTATCATCCAATGTGAAATGTTGTGTATAACCCTAAACAAATATGGTACACAACTGTATTACATCTTTTATTACACCCTGGGGAATTTGAATCATACCATTCAAAAGTCCAACCGACCCCTGTGAAGGTCTATTCGGTTCCACACAAGATCTAGGAGTGTCGATATCCTAAGATCTCTTCCCCTTGGTCAGTACGAGTAAAAGGCAGTGACATATCAGTCAAAGTTGCCACCGCAGTGACATATAGTCCTATAACTAGCCCACCTTGGTACAGGTCACAGTGTTAGAATATAGGGTATTCACACCCAATCACTTAGTTGTTCTCTAATCACATCATGTTATAATCACAGAGACACGACCACATCCATTCTCAATCACATCAGATGTATGAGGCGTGACCATAGCCATCCTCCACAATCAACATTGTAGATGACAATGATATATCCTCAACCTGCCACCCCCACATACTCAACAATATGTGCTCCGAGTTTCCCTTAGGAATATTCGTTTCACCATCCAAAAAGTTGACACTGAAGATGGATCTACGACACAATGAACTAAATGATTAGAGTTGCACTTGATTAGTTATGCCAATTGGGTGAATTAAGGTTTCATCAAATAAGTGGACATACAAATCCTAAATCACTTCTAGGAAGCATATAAATATCACAACTTTTAAAAGATATAAAATGTGTGAAACAGAATTTCTCATTTCATCATCACATGGTACTATTCACTTTCCATTCATGAGACCACACTAGTCATCATACTATCACAAGATATAAAGCCTTTTAACAATGTCATAAGGTATCAACCCTTATCAACATAAGAGAATTACACCTCATTTAGGGCTCAACCATGCCCAAAGGTCATTAAGACCATCATACTATCACATGATATAAATCCTTTTCACAATATCACAAGGTATCAACCCTTATCATCACAAGAGGATTACACCTCATTCAGGGCTCAACCATGCCCAAACGTCATTAAGACCATCATATTATTCCCTGCAAGATCATGATTATCTTTCCATGCCTTATAACAAGGCTCAACAACATCACTTACATATAATGCACCAGATCAGCACAATATTGCATTAATGATCTAGGAGATATTCATAAACAATCATAGCAGGGTTATATTAACATTAAGAACATTCCCTTATTACATCAACATGCAAGGAATCTAGATATGATTAACACTCATCATATTCATAATGCACATGTTTAGCATAAGAAAGTATCAACCATGTGGCTATGATAACCACCAATTAACACATTAAGGTTATGATCATGTTAAGGAGGTTATTCGACCATCATTCCATCATATAAGAATGTTAAACATCAATACTCATCTTTATCTATTTGCATTAGAGTTAGGTACAACATGATAAATTATATTAATGTTACTAATCAACATTTATACCCAAACCCTAAATCACAACATTCCCATTGGATCATGGATGCATAAGGTGAAGCATCACCATCACATTCCATACTATTCTCAAGTATGAACCCACACATAAATCAAGGTGTAACCATCTAGTTATAGCATAATATGGTTTTAACAATAGTAACAGAGAACTCCATGACTGTATTATTCATTCAAGGACTATTCATACCCAATTACCATCATGTAGTTATATTAAAGTTAGGTATAACAAGATATACCTCATTAGGGTTACATGTCAACACAATATTGTTATCATACATTCTATTCATATGAGTGAATAGGTAAGACTACCTTATTAAGGGTAACCCTCCATTTGTTCCATCATCATTCAACCAATATCACCATACCACAATGTCACCCAGAACCATTGGATGTTTAAAAGGTAAGGCCATTGGTTGTTTACATAAGTAAACACCTTGGATGAACCACCTATGAAGTCCTTGGTTTGTGCTCTAGAAAGATTCACCATCTAACCCTAGACATCCCTTGATTAACAACACAAAATTTTCCATTCAGAGTAGGGTAAAACCCACAATCGACTGTTCATTTACAACAAGCCATCCATTATCAACAAGTAAGATCCTTAAGTTGATCATATAAAGGAAACTATATAAATCACATTATTAGGACAAACATATTACATTAGCCATCATTCCACTTGATTGGAGGAATAAAAATTAGATCTTGACCGTTGGGTCATGTTCATATGTTAAAACCATCAATTATTGTATAGGTCTGACCATTGCATCATGTGACCCAAGAAACCATTGGTCTAAGGCTTAATTGATGATACAACTATATGATTAACTTACCATAGGTTTCGGAGACCTGATCCACCATCATCAGTGACCATTAAGTCACCATCGATTGTTAGATCAACACTATATTCATTAATCAATATCAAATATTAAGCCAATGTCATCATTGATTGATAACATCAGTAGGGTACTTAATGGTTGATCATTAAACTTCTAATTGATCCAAAACCTTACCTAAGGGGATGACCATAGCTTGTCACCATCATATGATACCTTTAATCTTGACCATCAATTGTCATGAAGACAACACCATAGGGTTGTTGCAATAGTACCATCATCGGGTCATGGGTTTATAGAAGAAATTAGCTTTAAACCCTAAAATTGACCATTGGTTGATAGGTGCTTAGCACCATAAGTTGCCAAACAAACATGATCCAA
Organism: Alisma plantago-aquatica; assembly: GCA_963693085.1. Taxonomy (NCBI): domain Eukaryota; kingdom Viridiplantae; phylum Streptophyta; class Magnoliopsida; order Alismatales; family Alismataceae; genus Alisma; species Alisma plantago-aquatica. The sequence goes on from OY856415.1 coordinate 159,339,986, forward strand.
GTCATACTATAGCTTAGGAATAACTTACACATGATCACATGTTCATCTAGAACTGAAATCAGAATAGGAAACATTATGAAAAATCAAAATCCAAGTCAGGAATAGCTTTTTAGTGCATGGATCATCATTTTAAAGTAAGAACATGAGCTAGCAAGCTTATGGTAAGCAATAAACATGGATAAATTTATAAAGCTTGACTTTAATGAGAAGATGAAATCCCAAATAGAAGAAAAATCGATCAGGTAGGGTAGAAAATCCAATCATAAGCTATGAACTCCTTCATCTAGCACCTTTCTTCATCAAATGAGAAAACCCTAAGCATAGGGAGCAAGAAAGGTAAGGTTTTAGAGCATTAGAGAAATTTCTACCATGGAACAACAAGGTTCCAACCCAGAGAAATGTAGGAGGAAGGATAACAAAGATATAAATGAGGAAAGAAGGGGATTCTTACTCTTTTAGGTCAAGATCACTAGAAGGAAGCTTTTTAAACCCTAAAAGGAAGTTAATTGCAACCCTAGATTCTTTTTCCAAGAAGGTACCCTCTTTCTTCTTCCTTGGTCAGGAAATTTGAAGCAGCATAGAGGGAGGATAAGGTTTGTAGAAGGAGGGATGTGGTGGAAAGAAAATTGTAATGCCCGGGCCCACTGCCCAAGGCTCTAGTAGAGTTTCAGGAATGACGACTGGCCCCACAGACCACCACTAGCCTTAACTGCACGCCTTTTCTCCACTCACACGCAAGCCAGGATCAACTTCCCGATTGGTCACCCATCCTAGTACTACTCCAAGTTGAGCACGCTTAACTATGAAGTTCTTTAGTGATGGGCTCCTGGAATAGGAGGTGCACCTTGGTGATTTGGGTAGTCCAATCATTCCTTATAAGATCTTTTTATCTGAGGCCTCAAATCCTGGGATGTTACAATATCCCCCACTTAGGCTCTTGACATCCTCGTCAAGGCTCAACTATAAGGCCTCATAATCTCTTCCCCATTTTAGTGCATACCCATAATGTCCCATGGACACCCAACTCCCGTTCACGGAATACCAGCGCAAGGGTGTCTACGTCAACCATTGACTGCCCTTTCCTACATGCGTGGACCGCACGGCTCAAGACTGGCATGCCATGTCCATGTGGGCCCCACCTATTGGAGGGGTTATGGCTCTGATACCAATTGTTATGACCCCGCCTCCCGGTAACCCCCAATTAAGGGAGACTGAAAGGAAAGAGTTGTTAACCAATAACCCAGATCAAAGGTTCGGCAAATAATCATTAACAATTATGAAATTCTACTACTAAACTGAAAATTGGTATAAAATAAAAACTTTTACATACCTTTTTAAACTGGGATTTCAAAACTTTTATCCACACAAATACTAATCTATCTATCCTCCTTTGCACTTTAATTCTCATTTAATACCACATATGCCACTTTACTGTTTGTTCTTTTCATTGAACCTAAAACACCGACAAACAAAACATTGGTCAGCCGAAGCTAGTATGTGGGGGGAAACAATAATCATGCAAATATGTTAACAATGTAATCATTCAATTAATCATTTAACAACCAAGATTACGTTTTAAACCATACTTACTCAATCCTTACCTATCCCCTAACTCTGTGTTGTCCCTTGTAAGCTACCTCTCTTTAGGTAGCTTCTTACCCCCATGGACCTACTGATGCGATGATTTTGAGTCACATTTATAGATTTTCTTTTATATGTGTTTTGTGCTTTAATTACTCATTTTCATGGATAATATTGCATATTCACTTAATTCGGTCTTTGCCATCATATCATATCGAATCCCCTTTGTTTTACTATTTTGAGCATTATTTATCATCTTATTATAAATTGTGTGGATTTACTTGGTCTTGTTGTGAAATTTCAGGAAAAAACAAGTATCTACTTCTGTCGATACCATCGACGGAAGTCGATACCATCGACCAAGCCACAGGTTGCCAGCCGAGAAGAGCAGCACAGAGTCGATACCATCGACATCCAAGTCGATGGCATCGAGATCACTTCAGTTTCCTGGCGAGGAAACTGTCGATACCATCGACGAAAGGTCGATGCCATCGATACAAGGAGAGCTACAGCGTCGCTAAAAGACAAAACTGACGCTACAGAGAGTCGATACCATCGACACCCAAGTCGATGGTATCGAGATCACCACAGGCGCTCAAACTAAAAGAAAGGAAAGTTGCCGCTAATCCGCTGGGTCGATACCATCGACCCGCGTCGATGGTATCGACGCCGGCAGATATGCATTGGATCTATTTTGATCTCGATCTGACGGCTGTTGTTATTTGACGACCTAATTAGGGACTTATACCTAATGACGGCCGCCCAGACGAGAGGATCATCTCATTTTGGATTGCACGAGTGCCGAGGAAGGAGAGAAAGGAGAACGGAGGCCAGAAGCTCATCCCGGGTGATACAGATGCTGCCGAAGACGATTTCCACCACCGACAGGCGGGGAAGCTCGTGTTCTACGCCAAGGATCTACCGGTTCTTCTCCGTTCAGGGGTTTTCCCACTTGTTTCACGTTTTTCTTATGAAATCCCCCATTTCTACCATGTATTCATGTGAGATGAACATGAGAGGCTAAAACCCTCAATCTTTAGGACCGGGAGTAGCCCGGGAATACATTGTATGGCATTTTTATATTGATAATTCATATTTTCTCTCTCAAATCCGTGGTATAGATTCATTTTCTCCATTTCTATTGTTATGCTTGATCACCATAATAATAACTTAATGCCCTTAATCACTTCGACAGAAGGATTAACGGTTGTAAAGAGACAAAATCTACATTAATTAATAAAACCCTTGACAAAGGAGTTGTAAAATTAATGGTGGGAACTAAGGGACCGTTTATAATGCACTTAGTTTAGGGGAATGATTACTACGACGGTGGAATCAACCTAAACCTAAGTAGTGACTTACACCACGATAGTGGGTAATTTTGTATTCAGGCCACTACCCGGATAGAGAGAGAAGTGTGAGGAATTATATGAAACCTAATACAATGTTGACCCGCGGTGAAACCGCCATCCTAAAGATATCCCTTTGAATTGATTAAATTAACCTTTAATCGATTGTTTTCTTTGTTTTAATTTTTATTTTCTTTTAATTTCAACAACAAAACCCTACTTTGTTAATCGGCCTAGTTGATTGCGATTAGTTAGTAGAAGTCTCCAATAATTCACATATCCCTGAGTTCGACTCGGGCCTCACAAGGCCTATATTACTCGACGCGTATACTTGCGTTTAAGCGCGTAGTAAAATACACGTCAAGTTTTTGGCGCCGTTGCCGGGGATACGGAGAATTATTGGCACTTTGAGTGCTAAGAGCGGCCACTATAGGCCACATTTTTTTATTATTTTAAAACCATTTTAAAAATTCCTATATTTCTCTATAATTGTGTTTACGCGTTCAAAGCATTGTACTGAACCCCGATTTTCATATTTCAGGTACTTTGCATGGTGCATACACGTAGTACCGACTACGCGAATCGCACACCTGAGGTCCCACATCCGGGACCATAGGACGAGGACTACTACGAGCAGGAGTACCAAAGTGATATAAATTCTGAATCAGAGCAAGAACAAGCAGAAGAAATGGCTGAAGCACAGACAATATGGGAGAAGATCAAGGCGTCTTATTCCTCAGCATCAAAGGGGCCCATAAAGAAGCAGGCGATCAACATACCGACATACAAGATCGACCCGGCACTGATTAATTTGGTTAAATCCAACGCATTTCACGGGCTGAAAAATGAAGATCCGGTTGCCCACATCAGCCAGTTCGTGGAGAACTATGATATGGTGAAGATAGACTGATTTCCACAAGATGCGTTGTATCTCAAGTTGTTCCCAAGTTCACTGGCAGGAGCAGCGCGAGAGTGGCTACATAACCTCGACGATGAGTTTGTCGAATCATGGAATCATATGGTGGAGGTTTTCTTCGAGAGGTTCTTCCCTCCTGAGAAGACCAATGATATGATCCGGAAGATCCACAATTTCACCCAACAGGCGGGTGAAACTTATTCTGAGACTTGGGAGCGATTCCAAGTCATGTTGAGGAGATGTCCACATCATGGACTGGACAAGGAGACACAGGTGAAGATCTTCTACTTTGCTCTCTCCGAGCATGATAGAAGCAACTTGGACTCGGCTGGTTCCGGATTCTTCTTAAATAACACTGATACAAGATGCTGGGAAATACTGAAGAACATGGCACGAAAGCAATCTTGGGGAGAAAGAGAAAGAGGCCCAGCTGAGCAAGCAAGAGTTGCCAGTGAGTCAAAGGCAATGAGAGAGCTGAACGAGAAGATGGATCTTCTCGCAAAGAAGTTGCTGCAGAAGGAAGACAATGAGTCCGAGGATGAGGCTCAGGTCAAGTACATTAGGCAACAACAGGGGTACAGGAACAACAATTATTCATGGCGGAAGGACAAGAAATTTTCATGGAAGGATCCAAACAACTTTCTGCAGGATCCGGACGCCAAGCCTGCACCGGTCACAGAGGACAAGAGCACGGAGTTGCTCAATCAAGTCATCAAGCAAAATCAAGAGTTGATGAACACTTTTGGGCAACAAATCAAGCAACAGGGTGAATTTATGAACCAGTTTGGGCAGACTTTGCAGAGCCACGGGGCTCAAATGAGAACTATAGAGACTTCCATGGTACAAATGACAGCCGAGATTGCAAGCTTGAAGAAGCCGGCACATCCGGGTTTTCCGGGGAACACCAATGTTCCCGGGGGAAACCAACAGGCCAAGGCCATCTTATTGAGGAGCGGTAAGAAAGTGTTGAATCCAAGGGTGGATGACACAAGCACACCGCAGGGCACAGTTGAAGAAGCAACCATCAAAGAGCAGCCCGCACGTGTCACAGAGCAAACTGAGGACATAGCTGAAGATGGTAAGGAAGAACAAGCCACTGAAGAGGAACCACAGAAATTAACTCCCTATGTGCTACCTCATCAAAGGGCACATACCGTTCCGGTCCCATATCCCAATAGTGCAAAGGCAAGAAAGGTGGATGCACAGTTTAAGAAATTTTTGGACAGCTTTAGGAAGTTATCAGTGAATATTCCTTTGCTAGAGGCAATTGAACAAATCCCGTCGTATGGGAAGTTTCTTAAAGATGTAATCAACAAGAAGAGGAAAATACCCGACACTGAGGTCGTGGTGCTGAAGGAGCAAGTAAGTGCTTTCATTATGGGCACTTTGCCGCCAAAGAGACAGGATCCTGGTTGTTTCAATATTTCTTGCTTTATCGAGAAGTTCAAATTTGGAGAGGCACTTTGTGATTCCGGGGCAAGCATCAATCTGATGCCCCTTTCTACATTTAAGAAGCTTGGATTGAAGGAATCAAGGCCAAGCAACATGACCATCCAATTGGCCGATAATTCTGTGGTGAAACTGTATGGATTCTGTGAGGATGTCTTGGTAAAGGTAGACCGCTTTGTTTTTCCGGCTGATTTCGTTGTTATGGAAATGCAGGACGAGCATGGAAATGAGTTGCTACTTGGTCGTCCATTCCAAGCTACAGCTGATATGATCTTGGAAATGGGGAGAGGTCGCTTGACCTTGGGCATTGCGAATGATCGCTTTGAGATGGTCATGCCCAATAGCAATGCATCTACTAAAGCAAAAGCACAGTGCAACATGGTGAAGCATGGTGAACACAATATCTCACTTTGTCTTGGGAAGCCATTCTTAGATATGGCTCATGTGATGAGCAAGATAGATAATGGGACCTTAGCTGTGGACATTATGGAGCAAACTAAAGTTGTCTCTTTATGCAAAGCTGTTGGGTTTCCAAATGATGAGAATGAGGACATTCCACCTTCGTGGGAGGTTGATGCGAGTATTACTTCAGTTTTTGATGCATATCCGGAATTGCCTTTGGAGGCGTGTTTGCTAAATGTCACTTATGATTGGATGCGGAGTACTTCACTCAAGGAGTGTGCCAAAATGCTTCAGATGCTTCCATGTTTCTACACGAGGCACTATGAAGACTTAGGTACACTTCCCCCACCGCTGCAATCATCTCTCATTTGCCCGCCTAATCTGGAATTGAAGCCATTGCCCCCGCATCTGAAGTACGTCTTTCTAGCTGAGAAGGACAAGTTACTAGTGATTGTATCTGCATACTTGAGTGCGGATGAGGAGGAGCAACTACTGATAGTGCTCAAGAACCACCGTGGAGCCTTTGGGTGGTCAGTCGCGGACATCAAGGGGATCTCCCCTACACTTTGCCAACACAAGATTCGGCTTGAGGAGGGAGCCAAGCTAGTCATACAGCCTCAAAGACGTCTAAATCCAAGCATGATGGAGGTTGTCAAGAAGGAAGTCATAAAACTTCTTGCTGTAGGGATCATATATGCCATATCAGATTCAACGTGGGTGAGTCCCACACAGGTAGTCCCTAAAAAGGGGGGAATCACTATCACTAAAAATCTTTTGAATGAACCTGTCACCACCCGATTGGTAACCGGGTGGCGTGTTTGCATTGACTACCGCCGATTGAATGCCGCAACTCTTAAAGATCATTTTCCATTGCCATTTATCGATCAGATTTTGGAACGTCTAGTTGGTCGGTCACATTTTTGTTTTCTAGATGGCTATTCGGGGTACAACCACATTTCTATTGATCCTTTGGATCAAGAGAAGTCTACGTTCACATGTCCCTATGGGACTTTTGCCTACCGCCGTATGCCGTTTGGTTTATGCAATGCGCCGGCGACTTTTCAACGCTGCATGCTCGCCATATTCTATGACATGGTAGAGCGGTGTCTTGAAGTTTTCATGGACGACTTCTCGGTGTATGGAGCGTCTTTTGATGAATGCCTTTATAACTTAGATAAGGTATTGCAGCGGTGCGAGGACACACATTTGGTCCTCAATTGGGAGAAATGTCACATGATGGTGACATAAGGAATTGTGCTAGGACACAAGGTGTCTAGCAAGGGTCTTGAGGTAGACCCCGTAAAAATTGAGGTGATTTCTAAGCTACCCCCACCAAATTATGTAAAAGGGGTGAGAAGATTTTTAGGACACGCCGGGTTTTATCGGCGATTCATCAAGGATTTTTCAAAAATCACAAAACCTTTATCGGAATTGTTAGAAAAAGATGCAGTTTTTTATGTCAGTGAGAAATGTCTTCACGCATTCGAGGTTTTGAAAGAAAAGTTGATTTCGGCTCCAGTTGTTCAAATGCCGGATTGGACAAAGCCATTCGAGTTGATGTGTGATGCTTCCGATTATGCAGTGGGAGCCGTTTTGGGGCAAAGGGTAGATAATAAGCCTGTTGTGATTTTCTACGCCTCCAAAACACTTAATGATGCTCAATTGAACTACACAACTACGGAAAAAGAGTTACTTGCCGTTGTGTTTGCTTTTGAAAAATTTCGGCAGTACTTAGTGGGTTCTAAGGTAGTTGTGTGGACCGATCATGCTGCAATAAAATATTTGATGGAGAAGAAAGATGCAAAGCCTAGACTAATTAGGTGGATTTTGCTCCTACAAGAATTTGATATTGAAATCAAGGACAAGTCGGGAATTGAAAATGTGGTGGCTGACCACTTTTTTAGGTTAGAGAGGGTTGATGAACAAGGGTTGCACATACCCATTACCGAGACCTTTCCTGATGAACAACTTTTAAAAATTGATTCGAAAGAATCGTGGTTTGCGGAAATCGTTAACTATTTGGCTTGCGGGATCATCTCGGATGATTGGTCTTATCAAGAGAAGAAGAAATTCTTTCATTCTTTGAGATATTATTTTTGGGATGACCCAATTCTTTTGAAGCAGTGCAGGGATAGTATTCTTCGCAGGTGTGTGCCGGAGGTGGAGTACGAGAGTGTTCTCCACCATTGCCATGCGTCGCCTACGGGAGACACCATGCTAGCTCACGGAAAGTAGCCAAGGTGTTGGAGAGCGGCCTTTATTGGCCCACTTTGTTCCGGGATGCCTATGATTTTGTTAGGCAATGTGACCCATGCCAGCGCGCAGGTAACATCTCAAGGAGACAAGAAATGCCCCTGAATGTATTTCAGGAAGTTGAGGTATTTGACTTATGGGGCATTGACTTCATGGGACCCTTTGTGTCCTCAAATTCAAATCAGTATATCTTACTTGCTGTTGATTATGTGTCGAAGTGGGTGGAGGCAATCCCCACAAGGACTAATGATTCAAATGTAGTGTGCAGGTTTGTCAAAGAGAACATTTTCTGTAGGTTCGGGATACCCCAAATGATCATAAGTGATGGAGGCACACACTTCCGAAATCAAAAATTTGCGACACTTTTGAAGAAATATGGGGTCAAGCACAACATCGGCACCCCATATCATCCACAGACGCAAGGAAAAGTGGAGGTATCAAATAGGGAAATCAAGAAGATATTAGAAAGGACCGTAGCATCCACAAGGAAAAATTGGAGTGCATTGCAACCGGACGCACTTTAGGCATATAGATGGCGTACAAAACACCTATAGGTACCACGCCTTTTAGGTTGGCGTATGGCTGGGCTTGCCACCTTCCGGTGGAGCTGGAGCACAAGGCCCATTGGGCACTAAGAAGGCTGAACTTGCGCTATGATGAGGCCGGGAGAAAAAGGATGGTTGAATTGAATGAATTGGATGAGCTACGTATGACGGCATATGAGAATGCCCGCATCTACAAGGAGCGCACAAAGCTGATCCACGATCGCCATATTGAGATGTGCACATTCAAGAAGGGAGACATCGTTCTATTGTTCAACTCCCGTCTTAAATAGCATCCCGGGAAGCTGAAATCCCGGTGGAGTGGACCCTTCATAGTGGAGGAGGTGAAACCACATGGAGCGATTCTTGTGCGTGATGGAGATGCAACGTTCTTGGTGAACGGGCAACGCTTGAAGTTGTATTTTGGTGAGAACTACAAGAGGAAAGTGAATGAGGTCAAACTCATTTCACTTGTGCATGAATGAGATAATGGGAAGACGTCTAGCCTAAGACGCTAAACAAGGGCGCTTGTTGGGAGGCAACCCAACCATTGGTACATTAAGATAGTGTAATTCGAGTCATAGATTGCTTTTATTTCGTTTAGATTTTAGTTTAAAAAAAAGATACCTTGATCCGGTTGTTAAATGTGCAGGAATAGGCAGGGTCGATACCATCGACACACTGGTCGATGGTATCGACATGGGTGCAGGTTGATTGATGCAAAAATCACACTGCGTCGATACTATCGACACCCCAGTCGATACCATCGAGATCTCTGGAGAAGTTCAGACAAAATTTGCTCAGACAACTCGATACCATCGACGGCCTCGTCGATGGTATCGACATCATCACAGGGTGAATCCAACAAAATGGCGATGTCGCAATAAAAGCAAGTCGATACCATCGACACCCGTCGATGGTATCGACAGACATGTCATCGATCCGCACACAGACATCGACGACGCTTGCAAGATCCACGTCAGCGATCCGGGTGCTGTGTCGATACCATCGACTTCCGTCGATGGTATCGACCCATCAGCAATCCGGGTTTCTCGATCCAGCAAACGTCAGCCGTCGATACTAGCGAGGGAGGCGGATACCCGCGAGACGTGTCGATACCATCGACCCGCGTCGATGGTATCGACGGGTCAACAGTGGCGCCGACCAAGTCTATTTAAGGAGACTTGCAACGTCATTTGACGTCACACCTTCAGATCAAGCATCCTCCTTTGCGCCGAGCACTCCCCCGAGCTTTCCAAGACTGAAGAGAAGCGACATCGAGCGAAGATCTTCACCGAGCGGAGAAATTCTTATCCATCTTCACCGAGCTCTCTTCTAATCCCATCTTCTCGCAACCATGGTGCATGTCGCCGGAGCCTCTTCATCGCAAGCTAATCCCATGGAGATTGAGGAGTTCGTTCCTCCCCCAACCGCTTATGTCTCTCGTCCACGCCTAATTCATCCTTCCATGGAGGCGAGGAAGGTCTATGAGGAGATAATGAAGCGGAAGTTCGAGCCAACCCGGTATGTGGACCGGAATATGCTCCAGGAGCTGTGGTTTGAGGCCAACTTGGCCTACGTGTTGGCCGGGCAAGCACGGCACACCGGTCGACTTTACGCTGAGATGAGATATCACCAGGATGGGCAGCCATTTTTCGGTGAATGGGCCACCTACAAGGAACTGGTGGCGGAGTTCATGGCGTCTCTCGACGTCTGCGTCATACCAAACGACGTGGTAGCATCGGACCGGGAGTGGATCAAGGGAAGGGTGTCCTTCCGACTCTTCAACAACAATTACAACATCACGTTGAAGCAGTTCAACGACATCTTCAACTGGAACCACGGCCGCAACGATCACCGACGCCCCGACGCCCGCACCGATTACGACAAAATCTTCGCCGAGCTAGTTACAGTGCCGGCGGGAAAGACTGTGAGCTACCATAATGCAGCGGTAGCGGATTTTGAACACCCGTTCGTCCGGGTCCTGCATAGGATGTTGAGCTTGACATTCTTCGCTCGAAGTGATCTTGCTTTGAGCAAGTTTCAGGAGAGTGACCTGTTCTTTCTCTATGCACTCCTGAAACGTCAAGAGTGCAACTGGGGGGCGTTCTGGCTACAGTGCGTCCTGGCGGTGAAGAGGAGTACAAGGAAGGCTCCGATTCATTTTGGTGGGCTTGTCACCAAGTCGGCGTCTTACTTGGGGCTGAATTTTCAGTCCATGACTCCGATCTCTACGAGGAGCAAGGTGAACGTGCAACACTTGCACCGTTCAAACCTCATCCTTCTCCGGGACAGGTTGGCGTACGCACATTGCCACGTCAACCAAGCTTATCAAGAACGCTCACTGCCGGACGACGTCTTCAACATCGAGGGCGCACAACATTTCAGGTGGCCAATCATAGCCATCGAGTCCTCCGAAGAAGAAGGCGGAGGTGACGAGCAAGAAGGCGAGGCTGTAGAGGAAGAGGAGGCTTTCACACCTCTTCGTGCACGTGTGGCACCACGGAAGCGTCCTAGGATGCATCCGGGTGCATCTTCCTCATCTCAGCCCCCGCCGCCATCACCACAGCACGAGCAGCCAGCCGAGGATCCCTATTCTTTGCAGGGGCTGTACACCATGCTGCAGGACATCCAGTAGACTCAGCAGCAGCACATGGCTATGTATACCGGCATTCATGAGACTACGAGCCGGGTACTTGATAATCAACGAGCTATGTTCGAGAACGAGCGGCTCATCCTCGCCAACCAAGAGCAAATGCACAACCGGTCGCAGCGAATAGAGACGCAACAGGAGCCCTTCTTCGACCATTACTGGAGTCGAGATTACTTTGGAGGCTATCCACAGCCTCCGCCGAGGACCCAATATGATCCAAGCTTCCAGGGGGAGTACCCGTCTTGGGATCCTATGGCACCACAATATCCACCACCGCCTCCGTAGGATTAATCAGGGTATCACTGTTCCACCCTTAAGTTGGTTTTTGACTATGAGGCCATAGTCGAATTCAAGCTTAGGGGGGTGACTGGAATAACTCTATCTTTTATCTTTTCTTTTGTTATTTTTAGTTTTTGCTTTGTTATTTGTTCTTGCAATTTTAGTTTTTGTTTAGGATCCACATCTATCTAGTGTAACCGTGGATGTCTTAAAAATTGTCATCTCGCTGGTTTCATGGGAAATGTTAAGGGAATTTAAAAAATTTTGTGTCTTTTGGATAGCTTGACTTGGTTGTCCTTGGGAAACTTGTCCTATGAAAATGATTGATTATGTCAACTCTAAAGCAATATGTCACACCCACACCCCCGTTGACTCATGAAAAGTGGATAGTAACGGTTGTTTGAACCTAACCTAATCAAATGGTAATGAGACCTTACTTGGATATAAGAGAGAGAACCCTTTGAACTACTACACATGTCAGTAAGGAGGGACACATTATATTCTTCTAAGGTTCAGTCACTTAATCTTGTGATCATTCCACTTCATATATTTTTTTTAATCCACCTAAGAATTGGAAGTAAAATACAGTTTTAACTCCTTTTGCGTGCATAGCATTTAGATAGGACTTGCATTGATATTTTCCATACTTTTGCATAAAACAAAAAATATATAGTGATTCATGCACATTACCTTTAGGTGCATGTCATGTAGTTGCACTCATAACATTCATGATTTTCATGCTTAAGTACACCATGTACCTCAGTTTTTCCTAAAAAGTGATCTAAACTTTTCCATACCCTCGAAATAATGCAAAGATTTCCAATCGTGAAGAAAATGGCCTTATACATGTATCTCTAAGCAATTATGGATATGTGGGCTAAAAGAAAGAAAAAAAAATTCTGAAAATCTAAAAAAAATTTGAGAAAAGAAAAAAAAAGATAATTTGGAAAGAAATGGAATAAGAGGGAGAAAGGAACATGATATCACTTGCATAACAGAGAAATTGAGTACATGATGTGGCTTAATTAGATTTCCATCTCATTTTGAGGTGGAAGGTTAGTGCATGCATCATTCCACCCAATTTTAAGCATTAGGGCATTTTCAATGTGCATTTGCATCATTTAGGACATTTTGTTATGTGCATGTTGAAACTGTGTAATACTTCCAAGATTCTTCCATGAACCACCCATTCCATCCACCCGTTGCTCGGATTGGTAGGCCACTGTGATTTTCTCCTCACTCATGTTTATCAGGAGAACTGCTTCCATGTAGATGGTAGTTAGGGCGAGCAACGTAGTGTAGGCGATCACAAGATGCATCAAGGCTGAATCGGCGAACTTTATTATGCTAACTGCCTTATGTGATAGTGTTCATAGGTTTGAAGGATCATTTCTCTTATTGATGATTATTGTCGCCTGTAGGGTAATTACTGTTCTGTGATTAGGAAAGGTTGGTTTGAGAACGTCCAGTAGGAGTCTCATGGGATGTGGGGTGATGTGTTGATTTTTAGTTGACATCTGCAATTCTATTCTAAGGATTAGTTTCTCGAGGGCGAGCAATGTTTAAGCTTAGGGGAGTTTGATGCGATGATTTTGAGTTGCATTTATAGATTTTCTTTTATATGTGTTTTGTGCTTTAATTACTCATTTTCATGGATAATATTGCATAATTCACTTAATTCGGTCTTTGCCATCATATCATATCGAATCCCCTTTGTTTTACTATTTTGAGCATTATTTATCATCTTATTATAAATTGTGTGGATTTACTTGGTCTTGTTGTGAAATTTCAGGAAAAAACAAGTATCTGCTTCCGTCGATACCATCGACGGAAGTCGATACCATCGACCAAGCCATAGGTTGCCAGCCGAGAAGAGCAGCACAGAGTCGATACCATCGACATCCAAGTCGATGGCATCGACATCACTTTAGTTTGCTGGAGAGGAAACTGTCGATACCATCGACGAAAGGTCGATGCCATCGACACAAGGAGAGCTACATCGTCGCTAAAAGACAAAATCGACGCTACAGAGAGTCGATACCATCGACACCCAAGTCGATGGTATCGAGATCACCACAGGTGCTCAGACTAAAAGAAAAGAAAGCTGCCGCTAATCTGCTGGGTCGATACCATCGACCCGCGTCGATGGTATCGATGCCGGCAGATATGCGTTGGATCTGTTTTGATCTCGATCGGACGGCTGTTGTTATTTGACGAACTAATTAGGGACTTATACCTAATGACGACCTCCCAGACGAGAGGATCATCTCATTTTGGATTGCACGAGTGCCGAGGAAGGAGAGAAAGGAGAACGGAGGCCAGAAGCTCATCCCGGGTGATACAGATGCTGCCGAAGACGATTTCCACCACCGACAGGCGGGGAAGCTCGTGTTCTACGCCAAGGATCTACCGGTTCTTCTCCGTTCAGGGGTTTTCCAACTTTTTTCACGTTTTTCTTATGAAATCCCCCATTTCTACCATGTATTCGTGTGAGATGAACATGAGAGGCTAAAACCCTCAATCTTTAGGATCGGGAGTAGCCCGGGAATACATTGTATGACATTTTTATATTGATAATTCATATTTTCTCTCTCAAATCCGTGGTATAGATTCGTTTTCTCCATTTCTGTTGTTATGCTTGATCACCATAATAATAATTTAATTCCCTTAATCACTTCGACAGAAGGATTAACGGTTGAAAAGAGACGAAATCTACATTAATTAATAAAACCCTTGACAAAGGAGTTGTAAAATTAATGGTGGGAACTGAGGGACCGTTTATAATGCACTTAGTTTAGGGGAATGATTACTATGACGGTGGAATCAACCTAAACCTAAGTAGTGACTTACACCACGACAGTGGGTAATTCTGTATTCAGGCCACTACCCGAATAGAGAGAGAAGTGTGAGGAATTATATGAAACCTAATACAATGTTGACCCGCGGTGAAACCGCCATCCTAAAGATATCCCTTTGAATTGATTAAATTAACCTTTAATCGATTGTTTTCTTTGTTTGATTTTTATTTTCTTTTAATTTCAACAACAAAACCCTACTTTGTTAATCGGCCTAGCTGATTGCGATTAGTTAGTAGAAGTCTCCAATAATTCACGTATCCCTGAGTTCGACTCGGGCCTCACAAGGCCTATATTACTCGATGTGTATACTTGCGTTTAAGCGCGTAGTAAAATACGCGTCACCTACCTTACAGGTAGCCAATACATAGGGTAATAGAGTCGCATGGAACTACCCAAAGGTAGCCCAATATCTAACTCAATATGACTTGATGGACCTACCCTCTAGGTAGCCATATACTAAGTCATTCACTGACCTGATGGACCTACCTTCTAGGTAGCCATATACTAGGTCAACTATTAAGCCACAGAGGGGACCAGGATATGAGCTAGTAGGCACATATCTTATGTGATAGTCATAGCCACATTATAGTTTGCACGAATTAAAATCATCCAACCATTAATTCATGACATCGATGAAATCTTCGATAAATCTCAAAAAACTAACTCGAGATATTCATAAGCGTAACCACATACCTGTATTACAGATTCAGATACAGATTTAAATCAGAACATAGAAATCCCAATCAAGCAACCAATCATGCACATAATCTTGAAATAAATATACCAATTTCGTTTTATTAATATTCATTCAATATCATCATCATTCTTAGGATTTCTATTCCAATTTTAGGGTTTCCTTGGGAATTAGGGTTTTGCCTCCATTCTTAGTTATCCAGAACCCTAATTCATCAAATCTACTTAAAACCTTTAAATTCTCTCCTTTTAATATTCTTAACAGTCTTAGGATCATCATTTAGTAATTTACTTCCTTAATCTGAAATATCATGGTATTCCTCTTCTTTTACTCCAATTAGGGTTCCCATATGAATTATTCTTCATTTATGGATTACAACCCTAAAACTACCAATTTTGTATACCAACCGGATGAAAACTCTATATTATTAATCAACAGGTTAATATCTTTCAAATTAACCTATCAGTCTTCAAAGATGTATCCTTTATATTCAATTTAGGGTTTCTAAGGTTTCCTACAAAACCCTAATCATCCTATATACCTTTAATAAGGATTGTCTAATCCAAACTATGTTCAAGAATCATTATATTACAATTGTATTCTTGCAATATCGTGTTATGGCCACTAAAATTCATATTTACTCAAATCAGGATTTTTAGTCCATTAAACCATGTTCATGATCATAAAACCCTAAAACCAACATACTAATCATCTTGTTATGATTTTATTATTCCTTTTATTCATAACATGTTAAGATAGATCAAAAACATATAAAATACTTATCATGTTCGTTTTTACATCATTCTAGGGGTTTTCTATCAATTAATGCATCAAAAGATGTAAAACCCTATACTTTTTGAGTTTCAAGGAGAATTAGGCTTCAAACATAATTTATTTGTATTCCTCTCGTTCTGAGGATCAATTTTCATATAAGACTTGTTTTAATCCGAGTTTCCTAGAATTAATTATGATTTTAGCAAGATTCTACTTACTTGGCCAATCAGGGCGCGCCACGTCACCTCTATCTCCATGCACGTAGCGATCAGGAAATATAACCAGATTACGAATCTGCCCCTCACTTAAGTCGTCGCTGCTTTATACCCCGGAGTGGTAGAACGGTCCAACAGACCCTTGCTCATCCTCTACCTCGCGATGACCTACCCTCACGCGACCTGTAGCGTGACGAAGTTATGTTCCTCCCTCCTCTGGGCTCGAAGGTGGCCGCCCATGGCCGCCCCAACTTTGCTGCCCCTCGGTGCCCTCGGGGCACCACTGAAACGCGGCCGAAGATGGCGGTTAGCGGCCTGGTTCTCCCGTGATCACTGTTGCGGCTTGCTGCAGTTTGCGGTCGTTCTGCAGACGAACGACGAAGGTTGCTCAAAGGTCGGGGTGTGGGTTGGATAGCCGATCCCCCTGGGCCGCCGCAGATGCTCATGGCCTTTAACAAGACCACACTACCACCTTCCGTGCTCTAGGGATAGCACTACACTTTCTTGGTTAGGATTTGTAAGGAAAGGAACCAGAAGATGAAGAAGTGAGAGAAACGCGTGGGATATCCTTTGGCTCGACCCTGGGCTCCTCCTTTATATAGGGGAGAGTATACATGCCCCAACATACTTGCCCTCAAAGAAAAAAGGCTTTTCCTAATAGAAAAGGAATTTTCCCCAAAAAAAAGAAGTATTTTCTCTCTCCTTGGCAACTCCTTGCTTAACCATGATCCTTGGTCATTAAGGAATTCGAAACTCTACTAGAGCCTTGGGCAGTGGGCCCGGGCGTTACAAATGGTATTAGAGCCAATTCCCCTCCAGTAGGTGGGGTCCACATGGGCATGGCATGCCAGTCTTGAGCCGTGCGGTCCAGGCATGTAGGAAAGGGATGTCCATGGTTGACGTAGCCACCCTTGCGCTGGTATTCCGTGATCGGGAGCTGGGTGTCCATGGGCCATTGTGGGTCTGCACAGAAATGGGGAGGAGATTATGAGGCCTTATAGTTGAGCCTTGATGAGGACGTCAAGAGTCTAAGTGGGGGAGGTTGTAACAACCCAAGATTTGAGGCCTCGGATAACATGATCTTAAAAGGAATGATTAAACTACCCATATCACCAAGGTGCACCTCCTTTTCTAGGAGCCCATCTCTAAAGAACTCCATAGTTACGCGTGCTCAGCTTGGAGTAGTACTAGGATGGGTGACCAGTCGGGAAGTTCATCCTGGCTTGCGCGTGAGTGCACAAAAAGAGTGTAGTTAAGGCTAGTGGTGGTCTGTGGGGCTAGTCGTCATTCCTGAAGCTCTGCTATAGCCTTGGGAAGTGGGCCCAGGCGTTACAAATGGGAATACCAGCGTAGTGGGCCAAGGCCTCAAATCCTGGGATGTTACAATCTCCCCCACTTAGGCTCCTGACGTCCTCGTCAAGGCTCAACTATAAGGCCTCATAATCTCTTCCCCATTTCAGTGCAGACCCACAATGTCCCATGGACACCCAACTCCCGATCACGGAATACCAGCGCAAGGGTGGCTACGTCAACCATTGACAGCCCTTTCCTACATGCCTGGACCGCACGACTCAAGACTGGCATGCCATGTCCATGTGGGCCCCACCTATTGGAGGGGTTATGGCTCTGATACCATTTGTAACGCCTGGGCCCACTGCCCAAGTCTCTAATAGAGTTTCAGGAATGACGACTGGCCCCACAGACCACCACTAGCCTTAACTGCACGCTTTTTCTCCACTCACACGCAAGCCAGGATCAACTTCCCGACTGGTCACCCATCCTAGTACTACTCCAAGTTGAGCACACTTAACTATGGAGTTCTTTAGTGATGGGCTCCCGGAAAAGGAGGTGCACCTTGGTGATATGGGTAGTCCAATCATTCCTTATAAGATCTTTTTATCTGAGGCCTCAAATACTGGGATGTTACAAAAATGGATCGTTTGGTGCTTAGGGATAAGTATATGAAACTTTAAGATAAAGAAAAAGAAAAAGTTGAAGTTCTAGTATCTTTCCTAGGGTCCATGTCCTTAAACCGATAAGAATATACAAGCACACACACAAGAAGCTCCCCCACCATCCATAGAGACTTTATTATCCCTCATTTCTTGAATTTCCAAGCAAAACAAATAATTCATTAATTGATAGCTACTAAAGGTAGCTCATCCAGGAAGGAGTAAACCCTAAAATACTCTTGAAGAAAATACCTTCAAAACAAGGATTAAATAGGTTCCCCATGGATAAAAAATCTCAATAATTATGAGAGAATATCCAAGGAACATAATGCAAGTGATAAATTGTAAAGAAAACCTCTCAATTGGATGAATTGCAGAAAAGTTAAAAATGTGCATAAGATTGCATAACTTGCTCAAACAGTGTCCAAATTGGACCAAATTTGAAACTTAAGCTTATCTTATTATTTCAACTAATATAAAAAGGTTATATTAGGGTTATAATAATTCAATTATACTAATTAAGCTTATTCAACTCATTAAGCAAGTTTAGGGGCCTTACAGTCTGTATCTACTTCAACATGACTATTAGTATCAATATTTCTTGATATCATGTTAAGTTTCTCTTCATTCCAATTCCATTCATTGTAGCCTTGTATGATCCCATTTTGTATGACATCAATTTTAGTTTCCACAACAATATTCACTTCCAAATTGTTACCATAATTTCTACATGGACAATAGAAACTATCTGCTTGTAGTTTCTTATGTTCCTTAATGAATTGGATAAACTGATCCACACCTTGTACAAACTATAGAATGCAATGATTTGGAATGGACATCCATATTCGATCCATTTTCATTAACACATTCAAATTAATTAGAAAATTGAGCATTTAATATAGTACTATATGTTAAAATATTTTTTAATTGATGGGAAGTTAATTAGCAGTTTTATTTAAGTGTACCACCTAACCCATTTTTGAATATTTAATCTCCATGAATATTTATGGATCATGGATCAGATTCCTATGACCAACTCATTTCTCCATGATCCATAAAACCCTCTCATCTATATCTGAAGGAGGGGTATCACTCCAACCCATTTTCAAACTCAACCTACATCAGAGTATTTGCTATATGTGTAGTAAAAAAAAGAGATGCCCATGAGATTCATCTTTAGACCAAAGATAACACAATGTGTTTGTTATGTAGGCCTGAAGATGAAACCCATGGGGGTCTCTTTCTTGACCGTCCCTATAACAAATACCTTTGGTGTAGGTTAAATTTGAATATGGGTCGGAGTGGTACCCCTCCTTCAGATCTAGATGAGTGGATTTTATGGATCATGGACAAATGTGTTGGTCTTAAGCATTTTACAGTTGTCTACCTGGACCACCTAGTGTTTTCACATATGGAAGAAAAGTAACAACCAAATACATGAGAAGGGTGATAGGGATACCATATTTCTATTTCACATTTTCATATATAATCTGGGTGAGTAGTTCAAATCCAATCCTAAGACTGGGGTTGGAGTTGGAACTGGGTCTCAGATGGTGGGGATTTGTATCTTTGACCCACTTGTAGAATATATATGGCATCTTATCCCCTAAACTCTTTTTTATGTTATTACAATAATTTACCTTCTTCGTAAAAAAGTGTATAATGTGTGTATGGTTTTCAAGATAATTTCAACAACATTTCCACCAAATCCTCCATGTACACTGATGTAAATGGTAGATAACAACCCACATATGCACCTAGAGAACCAATGAGGAAATACTATTTAATTTTTTTGTGAAACTAAATATACATCATACACATATGTCCTAAGTGAGATTAAAAATTTGAACTAGTTCCAAATTGGGGCTATCCAAAATTTACTCTTGGTGAGTAAATTTTGGATAGGTTTCTATGTTAATCAATAAATAGATAGTTACAACATTTATATATTAGGCTAAACATCCATGCCTCAATCATCTCATCTCTAAACCCTAAATTCAACTTCAATATAGCTCAGTTTGATTATTAAACCCTAAAACCATTTAGTTTAATTTAATGACATTGAAACCCTAAATCCTTAATTCATCAATATTTAAATATCAATATAAACAATAATAAAGATTAAAAATATCTATTATGTATAACTATTCATTATATCATTTTTTCAATATTTTTTGAATTATAATGATTAAATAAATACATTTTTAGATAATTAACATCAGATCACAATTAACATAAACATTTAATAGTTTCATTTTTGCACAATTAACATAATAGTAAGATTGCCTTAACATTAGGCACACATTTTCATCTAATTACAACATTTTTACCACATTATTATCAAAATTAAATATATCATATAGTGTACCAATATAGAGCTCTGATTGGTAGAAAGAGAACCACAATGATCACAATGAACAAAGCAACATGTACAAGGTAGAACATATGAGCTTTGAGAATAGAAGTGTGGAGGACCTTGGCAAATGTGAATGGATAGAAAACTATAAAAAGAGTTTGGGCACAAGGGGAGGATAGGAGTACAAAGAACTTGACCAAGGTTTCATAATGATACCATCAAAGATAGGATTGAGGTTATAACTGCTAGGAGCTATGAGACAATGGCTCTGAGAAGGCAACTATTTTAGAAAGTTGGAAAGGTGTTAGAACTAGCAACCCCTGAAGGGTAACTCGTAGAGGATTAAACCAAAATAGTGTAGAAAGGACATTTCATAGAAATGACAAGTAGAGGACAAGCTATTCAAACACACAACAGGAGTTGATGACAAAGCTATTTATTGTTGATCTAGAAAGACCTAGTTTTCCTAGTGACCGGTATGAAGAGGATTCATGTGAGTAACCATATGACGGAAACAATATATAGGGTCATACTAGGACTGCTAGTAGCCCTGCAAAAACAAAAGTTGAAGATTGTGGGTGAGAAAAGAAGACGGATCACAAGATCAAGAAGAAGTTTGAAGAATCCCAAGAGGAAGGAGAGCTACCTCTTATAGTGCCTCATGGAGGAGGGCTTGAGAGTATATTTTTTGAGGGAGAGGATAACACATATGGCCGTGAGGATTGGGATGGGGAGCCAAAATTAGAGGGGCTAAGTACATGCATACATATTGCCCAACAAGGCAATGAAGCATAGGGTTAGGTAGAGACACAAAGGCATCTGTTGAAGGCCATAAATTAGACAAATCTTAAGTTTCTATAGGGTTCGTTTTGTGGGAAAATTGACTTGAATGGTAAATGATATCAGAGATTTATAAGTGGCATCTGTGCTTTCCAAAGAAAAAATAATAAAGACCCATCTAATGGGTCAATTCATGGAAAAACATTGACCCTATAGGTCATGACATGAGACACTCTCGATTCTTGAAAAAGAAATGACCTTGCATACCCATTACAAGGTCGATTCTTTGGAGAAAGATGACCCTACAGGTCATGAGGTGGTGAAACTTCTTGACTCTAGTCTTTGAAAATAAATATACTTATAGACCCATCTTTAGGGCTAGTTCTCCAATGAAAACTAATCTGCATGTCGTGAGGTGGGCGACACATCCAAAATCAGTTCTATTTAACATAGCAAATGCTATAGTCTTTTGGAGGGGAAGGAAAAATGGATTCATTTCCTTTATGCGAAACCTACAAAGTTGGTTTCTACTAAAAATGATGCTATATTTTTTAATGTGATTTTTTGGTGAAAAATTTGATTCTAGGGTCTTCTTGGTGTTGATGATGATCTGTAGAATGACGTTAAGTCTCAATTGATACTTGCATTTTTTATCGACAGTTTTTATCTTTGATTTCTATGTAAGATATGATGCCATGGTAGTCTAATTTTATATTAAAATGGATGTTTGCAGAAACATTGTTATTGGCTAGAAATGTAGTACTACAAACAGTAGTCAATCTTAGCGCATATAGTAGGTATCTCAACCATAAGGAGTTGTTAATCTTGATTTCAAGTAGCAATGGATCTTGTCACCCCCAATGAAGCTCATCACCATTCCCCTCTGTGGTAACTTTTGTTAGTTGTATACCCTAAGATCTTTCATGTTATGATTGCATTAGGGACACATTATATATGATTTTGTATTTAATAAACAAATTACACTTACTATATTTGTTTTAATATCAAGATATAGCATAAATGTAATATTGTATGAATAATGTTTTAACCCAATAACATTTGGTTTTATTAAGGATGATAACTTGAGATCATATAGTTATTTACAGTATTTGTTATGTTTATGTCCCTTTTTATCATTATTATGGATATAATAGGGTAAAAATGATACATATGAGTAGTATGTATGCTAAGTGATGACTATGTCTCTTTAATCATGATATGGGATATCAACTTAGATCATGGGTACTTGTTAGATAAGAAGTTGTATTAGATAGATCTAGATTTTTAGTGTGACGCATGGAATCCATGTCATGGTTGTCATGACTGATATTTGTGATTGTGATCCTTAGGCTTGAACTTCATACAATATATACATGTTTTATGTGTACTTTAAATCTGTCTAGAGTAACTTTGAATAAGGGTTTCCATACATGTAGTGATTGAGTTCTATGGAGCACTTTTGGTTTGTTGTGAGTGTTATAGATGGAATATGTCCCTCCATTAGTTCGATATCTTAGACACTTGGTAAAATAGGCTATGAAATGCATGATCATGTTGATGTAATTCAATACATGATGTTGAGCTCATAATGTGTCAATAGTTTACTCTAGTTCAAGAAATATTGATCGAAATTTAAGAGGAATAAACTACATGCCTTTGTTTCAATCTAAACCTCTATAAAAAAAAGGAATTATTTGGTTATGGTAAAGTTGGTCATTGATAGGTTCAAGTTGTTCTCTAACTTATTTTTATCACTTTGTTAACAATAATATGTTTCTAGATATTATTCTATATCCGTGAGGTTTTGAACATCACTGTAGACATAATATATAACCTATGGGGTCACACAAACAAAGATTCTTAAGGGAATTGAAGTTTTCAATAAAGCTTTTTTGAATCATGTATTGAATGATTACCTATCCAATCGATCAAGTAGGATAACAAATTTTTCAACTGCATGATATAGATCAATTGATCAGTTAATTGTAAAATGATCGACATATAAAAAGTTTGCAGAACTGGCCAATTAGTTAGTTGGGTATCCCAATCAATTAAGTGGATTCAAATCAAGAAAAATAACAAGGAATATGTGGAAAATCATATTTGATCTACAATTCAACTAGATAAATGAAAATTGGACTAGGAATGGTGACTAGGATGATTGGTTCCATAATCTTGCTATCATGTTTCATCTGATGTCAACTATGATTTATGAAGTTACATGCAAGATGATGGTGATAATTGCATACTTGGAGATGTTGAAACCAATTAGACATAAATGATACATGGACATAGAGGAACATCCAACTCCCAAGAAAATGATCATAATGAATATAATTCTATTGATGTGAATCAAATTGACCTCTAATGGACTCTCAATAATACAATGCTAGTGTTATGATGCATATAGTGTCATTCTAAAAGAAACACTTAGGCTGCCGATGCTATAATAATTTACATACAACGTCAATTTTCTAAACCAAGTAAAACTAACACAATAGTACAGTGTCAGTTTTCCAACATAAAGAAACTAAGGTAGTAGAGACACTACTACCTCAGTTTTTTTAAGAAATTGAAGAAATGTTGTTCATCCATGGTTTTTTATGCTTACAACATTATTATATAAAAAAATCAATGCTACAATATAACTGGGATGTCCATTTAGAGAAAATGACGCTATTTGTTAAGACATAGCATCAATTTTAAAGGAAAAAATAAAGTAACTAGTCAAAACTTATCAGTTAACTTTAATCATGACATATATAATTCATCTTTTTAAACGACACTATGCATTTATAGACTCCTTTTTATATAAAAAACCCACTATAAATATAGGTTTTTTTTGTAGAAATATACTATAGAATGATTCGGGCATGCAATAGAAAGAAATCCAACAATACTAAGTTGTGAACCTAGAATACATACTAGAATGAATTTCTAGAATTTATATTCACTCCCATTTTTATGGATTGGTACATTCATCACCAAATCATATACATCAACACAAAAATAATGATTCAATCACATCATTCAATTTCCTATATATGCATTGATTCATTTAACATCTTTGATACATATTCCACACCATTCACACACAATCCACATCATTCTCAAATCTCAAAGGAGAGCATCATTCACAAATTGCATAGAAAATTATATTAACCAAAGGTGACGTAATATTTAAATTCAAATCCGATATAATAGAAAATTTGTAGTTGAAAATTTTGAACTACATAACTTGACCTAAAATATCACATTTATCTCAAAGACCAAGATCATATTCTTTTAGGAAAACACATGCCCTCTCCTCATTAAGTTCATCAAAAATCTCCATTGTGTAACTTTGAGTGTCAAAGTTCTGCAAAAGATAATAGTGTGTAGTATAAATTTTATAATTGAAGTTCATTGGTAGATTAATGATCCCATTATTTTTAACATGATCTTCATTTTAAACATCTTGTGATGCTTTCTTGATGATGGAGTCCATATATTACATTAATTAATATTTTCATCCCTAGTCATTTTTTTACAAGACACTGAAAAATTGAAATTATATTTGATGTTAATCAATTATTATTATAAGAGAAGTTTATATAATAGTTTACATCATAAAATCACCTTGACATTCCTCAAAATTGTTGTCTTAGATGTTGAAACTATATCTCCTCCAATTCCTTTGAATGTTCTTATACAACTATTCATCAAATGATTAAGAGAGATTACCCAATGGATATATCATGATGAAGACATATTAATTAATGTGTTGAAGAATAGATCTTTATACTTACTTCATGGCTAGAAATCATAGTTTGTGTCCCATTAAATTGTACCCATGGGATCAACATAATAAACAATTGTTAAGCTTGGTACAGTCCCTAGCAATTCCCAATGCTTGACTCTGAATAAGAAAAGTGAAAACATTTAAAACTTGAATAGAATAATAGAAAATGACCCGATATTAAAATTATAAGTTTATAAATTAAAGTAAATAATAGAGACTTATTTGAAATTGAAAGGAGATAGAATCCTTTTCATCACGAGAAAAATATTTATGTTTTAAAATATTCATATATATATATATATATATATATATATATATATATATATATATTGTAGTCTATTTGACCACCATACTAATGATGAATGAAATTTTGAATAGTCCATTTTTCTATTGCAAAATATACAGTCTCTATATATGCAACTGTAAAAATAATCATAATATTTTAATATGTACGAATTAATTAAAAACAAACTATAGGACTTAGTAATACTGAAAAACCCTTATATATCAATACTTAAATGTAGCAATATAAATAACTCTAGAATATCATCAACAAATCCATAATTCTCAACGCCTTGCCCCATTGCATCCACAATTAAAATGATCATAATATTCTCTGCTGGTTGTTGAGATGGTGCATCTTCTTCCCTACCGGTGTTTAAGTTGTTGATCTGATGCATCTTCTTCCTCAGTTGGGTGATCTCCAAAGTGAGCTTATTTTACTACGATCTTGTATGGGCTTTGCCAAATGTTTTTTTTGGCTTGAGGACTTTCCAATCGATACATGAAGGATGTAGCAATGTGGTTTGATAAAGGTTTATGAGGATATGCTAAAGACATTATAGTTTGTGGAGGTCCTTTTTTCCAGGGACCTCCCATGGAGGGTGGCTTCATTTACCATTGGACTTGGTGTCTTGGGACTATACTCAGCAATTGCGGTTTCCTCATGTAGTTTTGTGGCATCTAGAGTCCATTCTTGGCCGCTTTAGGAACATATCTTGTTTGATAGTAGGATTCATGGTATGGACTCTAACTTTGGTTATGCCCTAGATTGTCTTTGTGTCATGATTCCTTCTTTCAGCCTTAGTTTCTTTTCTAACAAGGACACCAACCCCCCAAAGGCCCAGATGCCTTGGCGGGTGCCCTTTTAAGCAAAACAATGGAGGACATGGAAGTTAAGTTTGACATGACAGTTACACAAGAGGTAGTTTTTGGATGTCTACAAGCTCATAATGCTTAAGATTTTCTCCTTGCTATTCCTATTGATGGACTTGTCTTGCACATCAATGGAATATCACACTATCCTTATATATCATCTTATGATTCCTTTATTTCCAATTGATGAGAAATGTCTAGTTTGTCATAAGTCATGTTTGAATACTTTTTGGGAGCATGCAGTTCATGTTGTGGACTTAAAAGTTTTAAACACATGCATGATCTTGCTAGGGATGTTCTCTATGATGTACTCAAACATGTAGGTGTTGCTTCTAAGATACAGGCACCAGTGAACTTTTTGATGGATCCATCAGAGTGGAGATTGACACTTAGACCTTCTGATATTTTGATTTTTGCATTGGTCAGAGAGAAACATGTGTGTTTAGATCTCATAGGAATTTCTCCATTGGTGGGATTGAGGAGTGGTGTTTTTACAATAGGATCGACTTCCCTTAAAGCTGCCTCACCCAAAGTGGTCAAGTGTGAGATAGTGTATATTGATAATCAACATGCCTTTATCCCCTTTTGATTTGACAGTTTTGGATTCTTAGCACCAGAGGATGTGGAGCTTCTGAAGAGGGTCCAAAAAGTGATGAGTAATGTTATGACTCTGAAGTGTATGGATGTAGTGTTTCAAAGGATTGTCTTTGTAATCCAAAAAGGACTAGTGACACAACTTGTTGTCAAATTGTCTTCTACTTTGATGTAAATCCTCTTTCATAATAATAACACTTGCCCATTATTGTCTTTGATTGGCTAAGAATCAAAATGAACCTTATCGTTTACTCCCAAACATGTCAAACATATATTACAAAATGAATGGTGATCTATGATCAAGCGGTAGACCAATACACTTCATACTTTTAGGATTACATATATGTTAAATTACATATATCTATCAAAATAATTCATATATAGATATATTTTAAGAATTTAATATACCTTGTCATATAGAATCCAGTTGCTAGGCAACCCTACCACAATACTTTTTACTTCTTCATTTGTATGAAATTCACCATGATAAATGTGTAGTGGTTTGTCTCCCACTCCTCACATACAAGATTTATGGATAAACTAGAAACATTAGTGGGAATTGGTTGACAATGCATTGTAACCAAGGTGGAAAAATGTACTCACTTCCACTACATTGTTTTCAAGCTTTCATGACTATAAATTTGTAGTTTGTCCCTAACTGCAATTTACATAGTATAAATTTTGTACTAATAACAATGTGTGTATATCATACACTAACATAATGTATATGACCAAATTGGAATAGGCTTCTACTGAGGGTCATTTTTAGTACTCCCACAACCTTCTACAGTGGAAGAAGATTATACCTCATCACTTGAGTAGTGTAGAGTTTGAGAAGGTTTAGCAGGTGACACGACTTTACCGTGCGTATAACGCAAGTGTACGCGTCAATGTAGTATAGGCCCTTGTGAGGCCCGAGTCAAACTCAGGGACACTGAACTATCGGTAGACTACTACTAACTGTTTGCGATCAACTAAACCAATAAAAAGGTTATGAGAGTTGTTTTAAAAATAAAAGAAAATAAAATCAAACAAAACAATCGATTAAGGGTTTAGTTTAATCAATTCAAATGGAGATCTTTAGGATTGCGGTTTCACCGCGGGTTTTCATTGTATGAATTTCCATATAATAATTCAGGTTCATCTCTCAATCTGGATAGTGGCATGTAGTCAGAATTGCCAACTGTCGTGGTACAATTCACTACCTATGTCTAGGTCGGTTCCACTGTTGTAGTAACATATACCGTAAACTAGGTGCATTAGAATCGACCTCTGGGTTTCCACCATTAACCTTACATCACCTTGTTCAAGGGATTTGTTAATTAATGTGAATTTCGTCTCTTTTCAATCGTTAATTCTTCTTTCAAAGTAATTAAAGGCATTAGATTATCATTATGGTGATCAAGCATAACAATATAATTGAGAAAATAAAATCATACCACGGATTTAAGAAATAAATTATGAATTACTATGATAAAAATGTCATACAATGCTTCCCCGAGCTACTCCTGGTCCTAAAGACAAAGGGGATTAGCCCCGCATGTTCATCTCAGAGCAAAACATGGATGAAGAAAAGGGAAACATGAAGAAAAACGTGAATAAGTAATGAAACCCCTGAATGGAGAAGATCCAAGCATTCCTCGGCGTGGAATGCGCGATCTACAGCCTTTCGGCGGTGGAAAACATCTTGTTCAGCTTCCGGAACGGCTGGGGCATGCTTCTGGGCTCCGTTCTTCTCTCCACACCTTCTCGGGACGTGTGCAGTGGCTAATGACATGATCCTTCTCTTAGCCGCCATCATTAGGTATAATCACTGAGTTAGGTTGCAAAAATATCACACCCATCGGATCTAGATCGATCTGAAACAAACTTGCATCTGACGGTGTCGATACCATCGACGCGAGTCGATGGTATCGACCCTGCGCAATATCGGCAAGTCTTTTTTTCTTTTCTTCGGTGCGCCTGATGCTGACTCGATACCATCGACGAGGGTCGATCGTATCGACACCCTTAGGCATCAATTTTATCGTACACTAACATAATGTATATGACCAAATTGGAATAGGCTTCTACTGAGGGTCATTTTTAGTACTCCCACAACCTTCTACAGTGGAAGAAGATTATACCTCATCACTTGAGTAGTGTAGAGTTTGAGAAGGTTTAGCAGGTGACACGACTTTACCGTGCGTATAACGCAAGTGTACGCGTCAATGTAGTATAGGCCCTTGTGAGGCCCGAGTCAAACTCAGGGACACTGAACTATCGGTAGACTACTACTAACTGTTTGCGATCAACTAAACCAATAAAAAGGTTATGAGAGTTGTTTTAAAAATAAAAGAAAATAAAATCAAACAAAACAATCGATTAAGGGTTTAGTTTAATCAATTCAAATGGAGATCTTTAGGATTGCGGTTTCACCGCGGGTTTTCATTGTATGAATTTCCATATAATAATTCAGGTTCATCTCTCAATCTGGATAGTGGCATGTAGTCAGAATTGCCAACTGTCGTGGTACAATTCACTACCTATGTCTAGGTCGGTTCCACTGTTGTAGTAACATATACCGTAAACTAGGTGCATTAGAATCGACCTCTGGGTTTCCACCATTAACCTTACATCACCTTGTTCAAGGGATTTGTTAATTAATGTGAATTTCGTCTCTTTTCAATCGTTAATTCTTCTTTCAAAGTAATTAAAGGCATTAGATTATCATTATGGTGATCAAGCATAACAATATAATTGAGAAAATAAAATCATACCATGGATTTAAGAAATAAATTATGAATTACTATGATAAAAATGTCATACAATGCTTCCCCGAGCTACTCCTGGTCCTAAAGACAAAGGGGATTAGCCCCGCATGTTCATCTCAGAGCAAAACATGGATGAAGAAAAGGGAAACATGAAGAAAAACGTGAATAAGTAATGAAACCCCTGAATGGAGAAGATCCAAGCATTCCTCGGCGTGGAATGCGCGATCTACAGCCTTTCGGCGGTGGAAAACATCTTGTTCAGCTTCCGGAACGGCTGGGGCATGCTTCTGGGCTCCGTTCTTCTCTCCACACCTTCTCGGGACGTGTGCAGTGGCTAATGACATGATCCTTCTCTTAGCCGCCATCATTAGGTATAATCACTGAGTTAGGTTGCAAAAATATCACACCCATCGGATCTAGATCGATCTGAAACAAACTTGCATCTGACGGTGTCGATACCATCGACGCGAGTCGATGGTATCGACCCTGCGCAATATCGGCAAGTCTTTTTTTCTTTTCTTCGGTGCGCCTGATGCTGACTCGATACCATCGACGAGGGTCGATCGTATCGACACCCTTAGGCATCAATTTTATCGTACACTAACATAATGTATATGACCAAATTGGAATAGGCTTCTACTGAGGGTCATTTTTAGTACTCCCACAACCTTCTACAGTGGAAGAAGATTATACCTCATCACTTGAGTAGTGTAGAGTTTGAGAAGGTTTAGCAGGTGACACGACTTTACCGTGCGTATAACGCAAGTGTACGCGTCAATGTAGTATAGGCCCTTGTGAGGCCCGAGTCAAACTCAGGGACACTGAACTATCGGTAGACTACTACTAACTGTTTGCGATCAACTAAACCAATAAAAAGGTTATGAGAGTTGTTTTAAAAATAAAAGAAAATAAAATCAAACAAAACAATCGATTAAGGGTTTAGTTTAATCAATTCAAATGGAGATCTTTAGGATTGCGGTTTCACCGCGGGTTTTCATTGTATGAATTTCCATATAATAATTCAGGTTCATCTCTCAATCTGGATAGTGGCATGTAGTCAGAATTGCCAACTGTCGTGGTACAATTCACTACCTATGTCTAGGTCGGTTCCACTGTTGTAGTAACATATACCGTAAACTAGGTGCATTAGAATCGACCTCTGGGTTTCCACCATTAACCTTACATCACCTTGTTCAAGGGATTTGTTAATTAATGTGAATTTCGTCTCTTTTCAATCGTTAATTCCTCTTTCAAAGTAATTAAAGGCATTAGATTATCATTATGGTGATCAAGCATAACAATATAATTGAGAAAATAAAATCATACCACGGATTTAAGAAATAAATTATGAATTACTATGATAAAAATGTCATACAATGCTTCCCCGAGCTACTCCTGGTCCTAAAGACAAAGGGGATTAGCCCCGCATGTTCATCTCAGAGCAAAACATGGATGAAGAAAAGGGAAACATGAAGAAAAACGTGAATAAGTAATGAAACCCCTGAATGGAGAAGATCCAAGCATTCCTCGGCGTGGAATGCGCGATCTACAGCCTTTCGGCGGTGGAAAACATCTTGTTCAGCTTCCGGAACGGCTGGGGCATGCTTCTGGGCTCTGTTCTTCTCTCCACACCTTCTCGGGACGTGTGCAGTGGCTAATGACATGATCCTTCTCTTAGCCGCCATCATTAGGTATAATCACTGAGTTAGGTTGCAAAAATATCACACCCATCGGATCTAGATCGATCTGAAACAAACTTGCATCTGACGGTGTCGATACCATCGACGTGAGTCGATGGTATCGACCCTGCGCAATATCGGCAAGTCTTTTTTTCTTTTCTTCGGTGCGCCTGATGCTGACTCAATACCATCGATGAGGGTCGATCGTATCGACACCCTTAGGCATCAATTTTATCCCTTTTTCGTCGCTGAATCTTCTTTTGTTGATAGTATCGACTTTATGGTCGATAGTATCGACTATCTGCTCACCAACAACCTGATGATAACTCGATACCATCAACTTCCTTGACGATGGTATCAATTTTGTGCTGCTCCTTGCGGCTGGCTACCTGTGGCTGTGTCGATAGTATCGACAGCCGTCGATGGTATCGACAGCTGCAGATATGCCTTTTTCCTAAAATTGCAACACAAAACCACATAAGACGAGATAAAACCTATAATTGTAATCATTTATGCTCAAAACAATACAATAAAGGATATTTGACACTGAGAAGGGTCATAGACTAAAGTAAATGAATTATGTAATATTAACCACCAAAATGACCAATAAATGCATAAAACACAAGAAAAACAAGTCTATAAATGCGACTCTTCAACTCAAGTGTCCCATCGGGTTGGGTATTGTCAGCACTTTGGAGGATCTTCTTATGTAGGGGGCATTTCTTCATACTTCCTCATTTAGAGTGAAGATCTATCATTAGTTGGTGTAGGATCAAGCTCCTCTGAGCATAGAGATGATGCCTTTATTGTTGAGGTGACTTCAGGGAGCTCCTCTTTTGGTCATTGGTAGTCTATCAGTGGTATCTGCAAAGATGCGAGCAATGAGTATTGTTCTTCTACTAATAGTTGGACCTTGGGCAAGCGTTTGATTGGGTTGACTGAAGAAGAAGCTTCTTGCTTTAGCAATTTACTTTATGATGTATTTTCCCATTTATGTTAGAAAAATCATGTATTAGCTATGATAATTTTTTTATTTCTTTTTAAATTTTAAATAACAATTTCAGTTTTGAGTTTAGAGATGATTGTGAGGTTTTGTGATCGTTGATTTGGGATTGAATTTCTGAATTTGATCTTTGGAAGATGTTGTTGGTATGTATGCCCATATAGTCAATCATGTGATGGTTGTAGTGGGGAATTATACACTTGTTTTGATAATAATAAGGTAATTGTACCTATTATGTTTTTTTAGTCATCAGATGATGAAACAAACATGGTATATGTCTAGATAATGATGTTACTCAATGAAATATGTCTTATGGTAGAGGATCAGAACAATGAGAACATATGTATGATAAGAGTATATAAATTCTTATTTTGTCCCTAATTTAATAATTGTAGAAATAGACAAAAATATTACTTAAGACTGGAGTTTGTGTTGGTTGATGATAAAATCTCATTATTCATGATATGTGATATCAAACTAAACACATAGGTATTTTTTAGAGAACATTCATGAGACAAACCACCTTGAGAGTGATACATGGAAACCATTAAATGGTAGTCATAATAGGCTCCCATAGTGATAGTTGTGATTGTGCCTCTTAGACATGAAGTCACTACATTCATCACATTTTTTTTGATATACTATGATACCATCCAAAGTGACCTTCAATAAGGGTTACCATACAACTGATGTTCAGGTATGTTGTGACACATGAGGATTGATTGTGAGTCACGTAGATGGGATTTATCCCTCCTATCAGAGTTGATCTCCTGGCCACTTCACAAGCAAGACTGAGAAATGTATGGACATACTCATGTGAATGAACATGTGATATGTGAGCTCACGTGCATTCAGATAGTCTTCTCTAGTTCAATGAACATGGATTGAATATTAAGAGGATGAAGATTCCATTATGACTTTAATCCGGATATTAGATACAAAGGAACTCTACACTCACAATAACATTGATCATAGATTGTAAGTTGAAATTGTATTACAACTTCCTAATTACTTGGGTAGCAATGATGTGTTACTAGATATCGCTCATTTCTTGTGATTTTAGTTATGTACATTCACTACCAACGTAACTTGGGACCTATAGGGTCGCATAGGATACACCTGGAATAGGAGTTTAATCTTGAATTGGGTTTCAGTTGATTACTAAAGTTTTTAGGTAATCATTCTAACCAACTTTGTTTGATAATTGGAAGACCTATAATATGAGTCCATAGACTCAAGTGTTGAGTCGAATGATTAATATGTCTTTATTACTAAATTGTTATGGTTATCAATTTAAAAAACATTGGATGAAAAATTGGATGATCATGACTACATGTCGATTGAGGAAAGTGTGGAATCGACAAAATCAAGAGGCGAGTCGATCCACCCAAAACTCCAGTTGCCTAGATGGATGATCATTATGTCTAGATAAAGGATTGATGATGACATCAAGTTGTACATTAATAGTTTCATTGAAGGCCAGTATGTTTACGAATAGGAAAGCATTCAAATTGACTGACTGGGGTATGATTTGACAACCTTAAATACTGATTCGACTGAGTCGTGACCTGTATCAACTAGAAATTCATGAAAATATGTTTGTTCGACTCTCACCTTATCTGGAAATCTTGAATCTAATTGTGCTATAAATAGGGGATAGTAAAGTCTTTCAAAAGATACAATTAATTCTAAGAAATATTTTCCCCTCATGGTTGTGGTTACATGAGAGCCTGAGCAAGTCTTACCAAAAAAAGTGAAAGACAACTAGGGAGAACAAGTCAGCACTAGCACGTCGACATAGAAGGGACAAACTCCTTCCCATTAGCTCTAGTAAATGCAAAGAGGAGTTTCAAGTGGTCCACATTGATTACCATACAAGCGTGGAGGCCATTGCCATCATTCTAGGAGAATGTCATCAACTACTACTCGTGGTGCTACACCGGGACACCGCCGCCAACAACGGTCCAGGTGCTTCTTGAGAAAGAAGCACTTCGTTGTAAGGATTTTCATTGGAATTACTCTAGGACCAGGTATATGGCTTGAAAACCCTCTTTCCTAAATACATATTTTATGGCATCATGCTTATTTGGGATATGGGAATAATTCTTTTTTATTTTGCTGCCTTATCTGATGCCCCAAATCCAATAGTGGTATTAGAGCCATGTCAATTTGCAATGAATTGGGATTTAATCGATATGATTGAATTTCATTTTGTCATTTATTTATTTCATATGATGTGTATACTTCAAATGATTAATATGCATATCTAATTAAATATATATACGATCTCGATACACACACATTAAATATATATATATATATATATATATATATATATATATATATATATATATTTGTGTGTGTGTCACCCTAAATTGTTATGCTTATGTATGTGGGGTTATTGACAAAACCCATGTTGATGTGTGTGCTTGGTTGAATGGTTTTATTAATGATTTTATTTGGTTTTCATACTGAACCTCTACATTTTTTCCACATGTAAGTTAATGTTGTCCTCCCTATACTCCCATCAAATATAACTTGAGGTTTCACTTCTACAATGTAACAATTTAAATGAATTAAGATAGTTTTCATATATGTTTCAATAAGAAAAGACATTCTACACTAGATGAGATGACTAATTGGAAAGTCAAAATGATTGACTAGAGGTTTGAGGAGGCCAGACAATAGGAGGAGCCAATCGATTGACTAGAGGCCCAACTGGTCGATTGGAGGAGTCAAGACACCCGCTTGAGCCAGGATCCCATCAACTGATCCATGAAAACCAATCGACCGACCAGTAGGGAAATTGATAGACTAAGGGTTCAGTCGACCGAACAGGCTGGTTCTAGCACAAAATATCCACAAGAACATGTTGCTACATGTGATGTGGAACTTACATGATAGAAATTCTCTATGGTTCCAAAGAATTTAATTAGTATTTCCATAACCATCACTCATATGTTTTATGATTACATGTTTTGTATGTGGATATGACATCTATATGATACATATTATAAGTATGTGGTGATTGGATATGTATATCCATTTATCTATTAAATCTCTCAAGAAATATTAAGTGTTAGACGCTTTCCATAATAAGCACACATGAAAAGCTTGATTGACCAAGCATATATTACACCAAAGTGTGGTGGGCCATCTATCCTGTGGAAGTATGATGGTAGATATGTGGGTCTGCCGAAGCAGGGTGCATATTCTATTGTGTACACTTTTGGGTCAGTCTTAACTAGGTGGACTTAATGAGATTAAGTAACTAGAAGCATATAGATGGATTGTGACAAGGATTTGTATACACCATCTATCTAAGAGTTTCTTTTAGTTGTAATTGGCAAAAGTTTCCTACCTATATAGTCAAGTTGTTGTCGATCATGCAAAGTTGACTCATGATTTGTTGAAATATGGATCTTGGCTCACTATAAGATAATATGTTGCAATCTTACATATTGAGAGTGAGGTCTATCAATTTGACTATAATATTGGGCACAATCATTAATTTAAAGCCTTAATAATATCATAAAACTTATCTAATCAAGTAAATCAAAAGTGTTTTGTCAAAACTTGCAATTTTTTTGAAGAAACTAATGGTAAAAACAAACAAATTTTCATTGCAATCGGTCCTTGAGAAGGACAATTTTAATGGAAATAACTTAATTGGTTCAGGACATTGAGAATCATTCTCACTCAAGAGCGCAAGCTTTATTTCCTAAAGATACTACTAGATGAACCCACTCACACCACAAGTAAGACTGACATGGATGTTTACAAGAAGCACTATAAAGATGTTGCGGATGTCAAGTTAATGATGGTATTCTCACTGAACTATGATTTTTAGAGACAAGATGAGAACATGGATGTTATGAAGATGGTAATGCATCTTTAGAACATGTACCAAGATTA
Source organism: Alisma plantago-aquatica (assembly GCA_963693085.1). Taxonomy (NCBI): domain Eukaryota; kingdom Viridiplantae; phylum Streptophyta; class Magnoliopsida; order Alismatales; family Alismataceae; genus Alisma; species Alisma plantago-aquatica. The sequence continues at coordinate 159,375,919 of OY856415.1, forward strand.
GGCAAGATAAGATATATATGATGTCTCAAAGATGTTTTTCAAGTGCAATATGGATAAGGGAGATCTAGTTGGTCCTCATGTAGTCAATTTGATTGGGAAGGTGGAGAACCTTTCTAGACTAGGATTTTCCTTATCCCTAGAATTGGCAACAGATGTGATTCTACAGTCCCTTCTAGAATCCTACAATCAATTTGTCATGAACTACAACATGAACAATTTTTTCAAGTCGTTCTCAGAATTAGTTGGCATGTTTAGGACATCTAAAACATTAATAAAGAAGGACAAACCTAAATCTATGATTATGATCAACATAGGCAAAGGGAAGTCCAAGGGAAAAGGAAAAGATAAGAATTGTTCTAATGCTAGCTAGAAACCAAAGTCTTCTGCACTGAAAGCTAAGGGAGGAGTAAATAAGGAAGGTAACTGTCACCACTATCACCATCCTATAAATTGGAAAATGAACTTCCTTTTTTATCTAGAGGAACTCAGTATGAAGAAGGAGATAGAGATCTCTACTTTAGGACCCAAAAAGAAGTAAGCTAGAAGTGTGCAGAGTAAGAGTTGTCGCTGATGTAGTTGGAATCCATCATTCAACTAATGGGCTTGTAATAGAATTAGTGAATTGTTATTATGTACCTGCCATTAATTAAAAACATGAAGTATCTTGTATGGACAAGTGTATTATGAATAAATGATGTCTTATTTCAAAAGATAGGATCTTATATGGAAGTTCCCTATGTCTCATTATCTATACTTGGTAGTTCTAAAGACAAATATATATAACAAATATATTGAATGACTCGATGTCTCAAACAAGGAATACCTATATCATTGTCATCTGGAGCACATAAATGAGAAATGCATTTTTGGAATCCATAAAGATTGTCATCTAGACTTTTTTGGTTTTTAAACCAATAGAGACATGTAAGTCTTATTTGTTGGGAAATATGCCAAAAGATACTTTCACTAGAAATAGTGGGAGAGCAAGAATTCTATTAGAACTCATACACACTAATGTATATAGACCTTTTAGAAAAAATGCTAGTGTTAGTATGTATGCCTAGAGAGCAAATCATGCAATGATTCTAATACAGCATTTGATACTTGATTTGATAATAATGAAGGTAATTTTGTCTCTTATGTTTGTCTCAATCATCATATGAAGAAATAGACATAGTAGGTCTCTAAAAAATGGTGTTTATCAATTACATATGTCTCTAGGTTGAGGACCAGAACAATGAGATCATATGTATGATTAGAGTATATACATTGTTGTACATCCCTAATCAAATATTAATATGGAAGAAAAATAGAAAATGGTAATACATAAGACTAGAGTGTTTAGTAACTGATGACAGTGTCTCATCGGTCATGATATGGGATACCACGTCAAAAACATAGGTACATGTTAGAGAACAATGTATTGGATAAACCCCCCTTTGAGAATGAGACATGGAGACAATGGAACATTAGTCAGAATCAACTCTCATAGTGATAATGGTGATTGTAGTTCTTAAACCTAAAGTCATTACACTCATCACATGTCTTTGGATGTATTTGACATCATCTAATGTGACTTTGAATAAGGGTTGCCATAAAGGTGATCCTCGGGGGCATTGTGACACATGGACATTGAGTCTGGGTGATGTAGATAGGTTTGGTCCCTCCTATAGGATATTGATATCCTAAACACTTGATAATAAAGACTGAGAACATATGGACATACTCTCGTGACTCAATATGTTATGACCCATAACTAAGTTAACTAATAAGTACCTCGATTAGCGTGAAACACCTTGATTAATACTAAGTATTTTGTTAAACATCATGGTTAATTAAGATAAGTTAATATGTGAATCAATAGTTGAGATTGAATCATCTGAGGTAATTAATGATAATGGCAATGATGATCGTTAGGTTGATTAAGTTGAATTAAGTACTCACTAATGCGTTTAGTACTTTGATCAGGTGATACCGTCCAATTAGCATGATTTCTTGCATTGAGGGTGTAGAGGACCTCGTGCTTGAAATGTAGCAAGAAAAACCACTTGATTTGGACCCTCGAAGCAAAAGTTATAGCATTTTTATTTTTTCCTTGGATCTAAAGTGCAATTTACCCATTTATAATAACCCTTTCCTCCTTTCCCTTATCTCTTTAACCCAAACGGTGCTAAGCACCATCTAAGCAGCGCTAGCAGTGCCCGATCGGTCGCAATAGAGGGGCGATTTGGGCGATTATCTTCAAGCTTCTCAGCTCCGAGCAGTAGGGCGTCGTTTCCCCTTGTCCTTCCTCCTCTACCTTCCCCTCTTCCTCGCCTCTACTAGCAGCACCAATGCCTAGGGCGGCGCCCCCTTGTAGCCACGCCAGCAGCCAAGTAGTGGCGCCAGGATGATAGCACCCCAGTAGCAGCGCCGCACAGCAGCTGCACGGGGCAGCGGCCAGGAGCCTTAAGGGTAACCAGCACTCTGGAGTTGACCACCTCGAGCCCAGCCATCGCCGCCCATCCACACCAGTTGAGCTCGCGCTGACGCAGCCATCAGGCGTCACGCGGATCCAAGCGGCTTGCAGCTCTCATCGCAGTCCGCAACGCTGCCCCTATCATTCTGAGACCAAGTCCTTAAGGTCAAAGAGTGCCTGTCTCTGCTTCTCATATTTTGAGAGCCTCACGAGTTCAAACTGCTGGTTGTTTCCTAAGAAAACTGAAGCGATAGATTAAGAAGGGAAACTTGAACGAAGAGGGACAGCGATGGCGACCAACACGATGTTGTCCTCAGCAATCGGCGCCTCTAACACTGTGGCTCTTTTTCTGAACGGCTTCTCCGCCGATAGGGCCACTCGACTGCCCATGTGCTCGGATGTAAAGATAAAAAAAAGGGTATGTCTTCCTAATTCCACTCTTGCTTCTGTACCAAGATATTCAAGATGTAATGCTAAGCTTGTTAGTACACTTACCGAAAGTAGCATGAAAGCTTCTGATTTAGCTAATATAAATTGGGAAGATCTTGGTTTTGGATTGACACCTACTGATTATATGTATTTTACGAAATGCTCTCAAAATGAAGTCTTCACAAAAGGTGAGTTGCGGCCTTTTGGTAACATTGAATTGAGCCCTTCACCTGGAGTTCTCAACTATGGACAGGTTGGTGATAGGTTCTTCGGTGTGCAAATATGCTACCCGACAACTGAATATCTCTGTTCAAGCAGCAGCAGGTCCGAAATCCAAGATGAACTAAGAAAGAAGACAACCCCGCTGAAGCCCAGAATCCGGCCTTGGACGCATCTCCGGACGAATCCAGACAGTCCAAATCACTGTGAGTAGGATTTCATTCATTTATCATTAAATAACTCGGGCGTATGAATATTTTCTGTTTTGTGCGCAAATTACGCTGATAACAGGCGTTATCAGGCGTAGGGCGGCGTTTGGCGTCGCCCGACTTTTTATTTCATAAATTGCTTCTAGACGCTGTTATATGAGTAAATTTAGCAATTGATCAGTGTGGATTGAATCGGTAGATTTATATGGTTCATTGGAACCTAAATTGCTTGTTTGAATGTTGAAATTAGAAATTCATGTCTGAAAATGGTATGATTTGGGTATGAACCCAGACAATGAAGATTTCTGATAAATTATCAGATGTACAATTTCAAAGTTGATATGAATAAATAAAAATATGCAATAAAACCTTAATTGCATATATCTTTTGATGTTAATATGTGTAAATTGATATTTACATGAAATGGCACATTTCTCTGAATTATTACCAGAAATTCTCAAGTATTGTTGTTAAATTGTGTTGTGATATGTAATTAACTCTTAATTGAGTTAAGTGATGCACAAACCAGGATTTGGGTTAATGTGCACGTTTTTTGAGAAATTTAGAGAATTGATAATTGTTGAGTATGATTCTCACATGTGAAGCAAATTTCTTTAATTTGTGCAATAACATGTCCAATTGCGTAAATTCGCTATGTATGTGCCAAATTGAAATAAGTTGGGTTATTTATGCATTACTAATTTGTCTGAATGCATGGTATGAGAATTTCTCAAAAATTACAATGATTTAAAATATATTGCTCTGTCAGTTTAGAATGATAGTGTATTGTGATCTGATATGAAATTAGTAAATGTGATTTTCCTGTTTAAATGGTTATATGTTAATCAGTTAATAGACTTAGGTGCCCCAACACTGTAGAACCCCATTGCGCGGTCTGTACCTTTCGGGTGAAACGATCGATCTAGCCTTGTTCCTAGATGGTCGGGCTCGTGTTCAACAATAATCCGTGCGTGTGTCACGGTGGCACGAGGACAGACAGACAGTGTCCAACAACAACACGTGCTTGTGTCACTGGAGAAAAATGGGGGTTATTCAACATTAATCCGTGCTTGTGTCACGGTGGTAACCCAGACCCTCCGACTGTGCACTACAGGGTGGGAGGAGTCCAGAGCACTCGGAGTTAGTGCAGACAGGCCCTTGTGCACCTGGGGCCCTTGTGCGCCCGAGAGTCCTGTGCAGACCAGGACGGACAGTCAGACTTAGCATTTCCCAGGTGTGTTGCTAAGTCTTGTACGGTGGGATCGTAGTTCGCTACAGATCTTCATATGTAGAGTGCGCTGCATATGTTTGGGGCATAATAAAATAACTATGTAATCATATAGGATCACAGTAAATTAATATATCCGAACTTTTGTGCCAATTCATTATATCTGTTTATTGGTTTAAATTACCTGTTGTTGCATAGAAATGCGACTATATTCTGTAATCTGCTATGTCATTAGAACTGCCCTGTTTGTACTGTATTCATGTTATTTAAATTTTATAAATCTGATGAGTTGTTTAGTGATAGCTAAATGAAAGGCTATTCACTGAGCGAGTAGGCTCATACCTCTACTCAAAACATTTTCAGGTTATCGCCAACAGCAGGAATCAGAAGGATCGTTTCATCCTAACGCCTAGTTATTAAAGGTTTGTAATTAGTCTAGTTAGAGGTCTCTTAGTCCTTTCCCCTCGATCCTTGGGACATGGTGTGGGTGAGAGAGAATGTGTATAAAGATGTAAATTAACTGTCATGCTTTATTTTATGTCGAACAATGTAATATGATGTAGACTTTCTATATATTGCTAGTCAGTTTAATAAAAATGCTTCCGCAGTTTGTTTAGTTTCATTTTACAGCATAAATCAGATTATCCTATTAATGTCTTTAAAAATGTTTTAAAAAGTGTAGAGTGGTTGGCTTATGTGTAAATCCCATCCTGTTGCGTCCTAATCTTGTGGTTTGTGGTTAATGTGAGATTGGGGCGTGACAATTTTGGTATCAGAGCATAGGTTGAGTATATGAATACTCTAAGTCAAGGTCAGGGGATGACAAGAGACCAATAGGATTAGGACTTAGGTGTCTTCCTTCTAACTGCAATTTTATAACAGGAAGTGTTCTATTATATTATTGCATATGGTAGAAGAGGACGTGGTCATGAGAATCAAGTTGAGAGTTTAAGCTGAGTTATCAGGGATCATTAGGATCAAAAGATAAAGTTATAATTAAGATGGATAAGAAATGATGTGTTTTTAGCTCTGGGAGATCTGAGTGTTTAGACACCCTGGCCAGGTGTCTGAGTACTTAGATTGACCAGTATCAAGCTACTCTGTCTATTCTTCTCTGAATACCCTGGCCAGGTATGCAGAGGAAGGATAGTCTAGAGAGAAACCCTAGAAATTTTAGGGTTAAGGAATCGGAAATTAATGTAGGAATAAGAGATTAAATATAGGATGCGATACAACTCTTGTTTATATTGCTTATTTGATTGAAAATCACTAGAAATGCTTTTATATGCATGAAATGAAATTTTCAGTTTGTAAAGTAGATATGATTCTTTTATGTTGTTGTGTGTTATGAAATGATTTATTTATTGTTTATATTCTCTGTATCTAGTAGACTAGACGATTGTTTAAATGGATTTTCCATAAATGGATATTCTTTCTGCATGTTTGAGATCAATAGGAGTTGGTTAATCCCGAGTAGCTCTTGGCTTCAGAACTACAGGTTCGGCCTGGTCCGGCTGGCAGGATGCGTTACTGGGATCTAACGACTTTTATTAAGAATATAATAAAGGTAGACTTTGGATAAGTTAGACCAGTATCATAGTAAGAATGTACATACGTTAAGATGTTGAGATATAAGGGAAAGATTAGAGCAGCTAAGAAATAGCTGGAACTGATGTTGGAGACCCAATGATGAGGTCTCATATGAGCAATTCTAAATTGGAAATAAAAGAAAACGATATCAGGTTCATGTTAAATTTGCTGATTTGTATTATATGAACCCTAAATATGAGAATATGGAAAAGAAATGAGAAAAGTATGTAATGGCTAAGATAGTAGGAATCAACTTTGGGTTGGGTCATGGAATGGAGTAAAATACTTTTATGTACTTCAAAGTAAATAGAAAATAGAAGAAAAGAGTTAAGTATACACTAAGTACATAGAAACAAAGAGCCTTATGTAAATCATAAGACCAGGACAAGAAATTTAGTTGAATCAAAAGAAATGTTAGAAATGATGACTTTGATTAAGGAACAAGAATTACAAGACATAATTGAGAGTATGGAATGCATATCTTTATTATAAAGTTAAATACATTCATACATACTACCTTGGAATTCTGAGTCTCTATAGACTAACTAACTTGTTTCTAAAATAAAGAACAACCGCGTAATTTAGAAAATGAATGCATCATATATGTTGCATAAATACCAAGGTAGAGACGTTTAAATGAATGAAATAATGGCACACAATATGATGATGAAACCCTATCAAGGTAAATTGAGAATGAAATTTATTTGAATGTTTAAGTAAGAGAAAGTAAATTTCAGTGATAAGATAAGGAAGAATTTAGTAAAATTTATGAGATCTAAAGTTTGAATTTCAAACTAAGGGAACATAGTCACATCACAATAATGCTATGTTATTGATAAAGAAGAAACTCTAGAATGTTTAGAGTTGTAGTAGTTCAAGGGATATCAATAGTGATTTGACCTTGAGTACTAGCATCCCTATAAAATAAGATCATGAGATTTGTTCTATGAAAGGTAAGCTAGAATTAATAAAATCTAGGGTTTAAAGGTAGATAAACAATGTGAAAATGGCTCGGAAAGAGTGAAATATAAATTTGGAATGTAACAAGTATGTTTTGAATAAAAGGAGAAATATAATATAAGTGAAGTGTGTTATGAAATAAATTTTTACAAGTAATAACAAGAAGTAAGTACCATAGAATGAGGAATATTACCCGATATATGATCTGAAGTTAGCTGTTGTAGTTCATGCTCTTAAGACACGACGTCACTATCTTTATGATGTGACGATAGACTATCACCCTGATTAATCGAATGTGGTAGCTGATGTCCTCAGCAGTAAGTCAAGTTCAATAGCTGATGCATTTTCCATGGCATGTTTCAAGAGAGACCTGCTAATAGAAATGCGGAAGTTGAACTTAGACTTAGGGGTCACAGCACATAGTGGTTTGATTACACAGATGCAAGTCAAACCTACTTTTTGTGATCAGATCAATAAACTACAGTAGGGTGACAGTGAGTTGCAGCAGATCATGCATGACATGACAGGGGATAGAGACCAGAGTTTAGGTGTTCAGATGATGATGTGTTGTATCAGCATGACAGGTTGCATGTACCTCGAGATAATGATTTGAAAGAAGAGATTCTTGTAGAATTGCATGCATCGATGTATGCTATGCTTCCAGGTAACACTAAGATGTATATGAATCTCAAGGAGTTGTATTGGTGTCCTAGTATGAAAAGGATGTAGATGAGTATATGGCTAGGTGCAGGGTGTGTCAGCAGGTTAAGACTGAGCACCAGAAACCTACAAGTACCTTGTAATCTTTTCCTATACCAGAATGGAAATGGGAACATATCACAATGGATTTTGTGATAGGGTTATCCAGGACACCTAGAGGTTGTGACTCGATACGAATCATTGTGGATAGACAAATTTAGTCTGCTCACTTTCTTCATATTAAGTCAACCTTTGATGTCCTAAAGTTGGCTAAGATATATGTGGATGAGATAGTCAGGTTGCATGGTATTCTGGTTTCAACTATATCAGATAGAGATCCTAAGTGCACATCCAGGTTCTGGAATCAGTTGCATCGAGCTTTGGGCACAAAGTTGAGATGCAGTACAACCTTTCACCCGCTGACGGATGGTCAATTTGAGAGGACCATTCATACTCTTAAGGACATGCTGAGAGCATGTGTTTTGCATTTCAGTGGAAGTTGGGAAGAACACTTAAGCCTTATAAAGTTTGCATACAACAATAGTCACCATTCTAGTCTTGCTATGGCTCAGTATGAAGCTCTGTTTGGCAGAAAGTGTAGATCATCCATATGTTGATATGAGGTAGGTGAAAGGCAAATTCATGGATTAGAGATAGTGGATTTGACCACTGAAAAGATTACTGTGATCAAAGTACAGTTGAAAGTTGCACCTGATGGACATAAGAGTCATGCCGAGAAGAGGCGTTGACCACTTGAGATTCAAGTTGGTGATGAAGTGTATCCGAAAGTTTCACCATGGAAAGGAGTGTTGAGGTTTGGTAAGAGAGGTAAACTGACTCCTAGGTTTATGGGCCTATATCCTATCATTGAGAGGATTGGACCTGTAGCCTATAGGTTAGAATTTCCATCTGAGTTAGCTAATCTTCATGATGTGTTTCATGTGTCTATGCTTAAGAAATGTCATCCTAGTACAGAGAAGATAGTAGACCCAGAACTAGCACAGCTCAGAACAGACGTGTCCTATATTGAAGGACCAGTACAGATAGTTAATCGGAGAAATCAAGGAGCTCAAGAATCGAGATACCGTTAATGAAGGTTTTGTGGTGAAACCATAACCTAGAGGAAGCCACGTGGGAGCTTGAGTCAGAGATGCGTAACAAGTTTCCTTTCCTCTTTTAGGAATTTCGGGACGAAATTTTTATAAGGGAGGGAGATTGTTATGACCCATAACTAAGTTAACTAATAAGTACCTCGATTAGCGTGAAACACCTTGATTAATACTAAGTATTTTGTTAAACATCATGGTTAATTAAGATAAGTTAATATGTGAATCAATAGTTGAGATTGAATCATCTGAGGTAATTAATGATAATGGCAATGATGATCGTTAGGTTGATTAAGTTGAATTAAGTACTCACTAATGCGTTTAGTACTTTGATCAGGTGAGACCGTCCAATTAGCATGATTTCTTGCATTGAGGGTGTTGAGGACCTCGTGCTTGAAATGTAACAAGAAAAATCACTTGATTTGGACCCTCGAGGCAAAAGTTATAGCATTTTTATATTTTCCTTGGATCTAAAGTGCAATTTACCCATTTATAATAACCCTTTCCTCCTTTCCCTTATCTCTTTAACCCGAACGGTGCTAAGCACCGTCTAAGCAGCGCTAGCAGCGCCCGATCGGTCGTAATAGAGGGGCGATTTGGGCGATTATCTTCAAGCTTCTCAGCTCCGAGCAGTAGGGCGTCGTTTCCCCTTGTCCTTCCTCCTCTACCTTCCCCTCTTCCTCGCCTCTACTAGCAGCACCAACGCCTAGGGCGGAGCCCCCTTGTAGCCATGCCAGCAGCCAAGTAGCGGCGCCAGGATGATAGCACCCTAGCAGCAGCGCCACACAACAGCTGCACGGGGCAGCGGCCAGGAGCCTTAAGGGTAACCAGCACTCTGGAGTTGACCACCTCGAGCCCAGCCATCGCCGCCCATCCACACCAGTTGAGCTCGCGCTAACACAGCCATCGGGCGTCACGCGGATCCAAGCGGCTTGCAGCTCTCATCGCAGTCCGCAACCCTGCCCCTGTCATTCTGAGACCAAGTCCTTAAGGTCAAAGAGTGCCTGTCTCCGCTTCTCATATTTTGAGAGCCTCACGAGTTCAAACTGCTGGTTGTTTGCTAAGAAAACTGAAGCGATAGATTAAGAAGGGAAACTTGAACGAAGAGGGACAGCGATGGCGACCAGCACGGTGTTGTCCTCAGCAATCGGCGCCTCTAACACTGTGGCTCTTTTTCTGAACGGCTTCTCCGCCGATAGGGCCACTCGACTGCCCATGTGCTCGGATGTAAAGATAAAAAAAAGGGGTATGTCTTCCTAATTCCACTCTCGCTTCTGTACCAAGATATTCAAGACGTAATGCTAAGCTTGTTAGTACACTTACCGAAAGCAGCACGGAAGCTTCTGATTTAGCTAATATAAATTGGGAAGATCTTGGTTTTGGATTGACACCTACTGATTATATGTATTTTACGAAATGCTCTCAAAATGAAGTCTTCACAAAAGGTGAGTTGCGGCCTTTTGGTAACATTGAATTGAGCCCTTCACCTGGAGTTCTCAACTATGGACAGGTTGGTGATAGGTTCTTCGGTGTGCAAATATGCTGCCCGACAACTGAATATCTGTGTTCAAGCAGCAGTAGGTCCGAAATCCAAGATGAACTAAGAAAGAAGACAACCCCACTGAAGCCCAGAATCCGGCCTTGGACGCATCTCCGGACGAATCCGGACAGTCCAAATCGCTGTGAGTAGGATTTCATTCATTTATCATTAAATAACTCGGGCGTATGAATATTTTCTATTTTGTGCGCAAATTACGCTGATAACAGGCGTTATCAGGCGTAGGGCGGCGTTTGGCGTCGCCCGACTTTTTACTTCATAAATTGCTTCTAGACGCTGTTATATGAGTAAATTTACCAATTGATCAGTGTGGATTGAATCAATAGATTTATATGGTTCATTGGAACCTAAATTGCTTGTTTGAATGTTGAAATTAGAAATTCATGTCTGAAAATGGTATGATTTGGGTATGAACCCAGACAATGAAGATTTGTGATAAATTATCAGATGTACGATTTCAAAGTTGATATGAATAAATAAAAATATGCAATAAAACCTTAATTGCATATATCTTTTGATGTTAATATGTGTAAATTGATATTTACATGAAATGGCACATTTCTCTGAATTATTACCAGAAATTCTCAAGTATTGTTATTAAATTGTGTTGTGATATGTAATTAACTCTTAATTGAGTTAAGTGATGCACAAACCAGGATTTGGGTTAATGTGCACGTTTTTCGAGAAATTTAGAGAATTGATAATTGTTGAGTATGATTCTCACATGTGAAGCAAATTTCTTTAATTTGTGCAATAAGATGTTCAATTGCGTAAATTCGCTATGTATGTGCCAAATTGAAATAAGTTGGGTTATTTATGCATTACTAATTTGTCTGAATGCATGGTATGAGAATTTCTCAGAAATTACAATGATTTAAAATATATTGCTCTGTCAGTTTAGAATGACAGTGTATTGTGATCTGATATGAAATCAGTAAATGTGATTTTCCTGTTTAAATGGTTATATGTTAATCAGTTAATAGACTTAGGTGCCCCAACAACGTAGAACCCAATTGCGCGGTCTGTACCTTTGGGGTGAAACGATCGATCTAGCCTTGTGCCTAGATGGTCGGGCTCGTGTTCAACAATAATCCGTGCATGTGTCACGGTGGCACGAGGGCAGACAGACAGTGTCTAACAACAACACATGCTTGTGTCACAGTGGCACTGGAGAAAAATGGGGGTTATTCAACATTAATCCGTGCTTGTGTCACGGTGGTAATCCAGACCCTCCGACTGTGCACTACAGGGTGGGAGGAGTCCAGAGCACTCGGAGTTAGTGCAGACAGGCCCTTGTGCGCCTGGGGCCCTTGTGCGCCCGAGAGTCTTGTGCAGACCAGGACGGACAGTCAGACTTAGCATTTCTCGGGTGTGTCGCTAAGTCTTGTACGGTGGGATCGTAGTTCGCTACAGATCTTCATATGTAGAGTGCGCTGCATATGTTTGGGTCATAATAAAATAATTATGTAATCATATAGGATCACAGTAAATTAATATATCCGAACTTTTGTGCCAATTCATTATATCTGTTTATTGGTTTAAATTACCTGTTGTTGCATAGAAATGCGACTATATTCTGTAATCTGCTATGTCATTAGAACTACCCTGTTTGTACTGTATTCATGTTATTTAAATTTATAAATCTGATGAGTTGTTTAGTGATAGCTAAATGAAAGGCTATTCACTGAGCGAGTAGGCTCATACCTCTACTCAAAACATTTTCAGGTTATCACCAACAGTAGGAATCAGAAGGATCGTTTCATCCTAATGCCTAGTTATTAAAAGGTTTGTAGTTAGTCTAGTTAGTGGTCTCTTAGTCCTTTCCCCTCGATCCTTGGGACATGGTGTGGGTGAGAGAGAATGTGTATAAAGATGTAAATTAACTGTCATGCTTTATTTTATGTCGAACAATGTAATATGATGTAGACTTTCTGTATATTGCTAGTCAATTTAATAAAAATTCTTCTGCAGTTTGTTTAGTTTCATTTTACAGCATAAATCAGATTATCCTATTAATGTCTTTAAAAATGTTTTAAAAAGTGTAGAGTGGTTGGCTTATGTGTAAATCCCATTCTGTTGCGTCCTAATCTTGTGGTTTGTGGTTAATGTGAGATTGGGGCGTGACACAATATATGATATGTGAGCTCACATGCATCTCATATATTCTACTCTAGTTCAAAGAAATCATATTGAACATTGAAAGGATGACAATTCCATGCCTCGATCTCAATCCACATATAAGAGACAAAGGAAATATTCGATCACAATAACACTAATTATGAATTGTAAATAGAAGTTGTTCTCCAAAATTCTAATTACTTGGGTAGCATTGATGTGTTTCTAGATACCACTCATTGCTTGTGATGCCATAATTTGGTTATGGACATACACAATCACATAATTTTTGTGAGACTCCTAACGTTGCTTAAAGTGTTAAACAAGCTTAATTATCATAATTGAAATCTTATAACCCTAATATAACCTTGTGATATGCTTTCAAATCATAATACAATCTTAAGTTTAAAATTTGGTCCAATTTGGAAAGTGTTTGAACAAGTGAAGCAATTTTATGTACATTTTGGACTTTTCTTAAATTTACCCAATTGAGGGGTTTTATTTACAATTTATCAATTGCATTATGTTCCTTGGATATTCTCTCATCATTATTGAGTTTTTTGAGCCATGCGGTGCCTATTTAAACCTTGCTTTGAAGGTATTTTCCTCATGGGTATTTTGGGGTTTACCCCTTCATGGATGAGCTACTTTTAGTAGCTATCAACTAATGAATTACTTGATTAGCTTGGAAATTCGACAAAGGAAAGCTAAGCAGGTCTATATGGACAGTGGGGGAGTTTCTTGTGTGTGTGTTTGTATATTCTTTATAGTTTAAGGCCATGGACACTTGGAAAGATACTAGAACTTCAAATTTTTCTTTTTCTTTATCTTAAAGTTTCATATACATATCTCTAAGCACCCAAACGAGCCATTTTCTCACTACCACTTCCCTCCTTCTATGAACCTCATTCTCCCTCTATGCTTCTGTGAGTTTCCTGTCTAAGGAAGAAGAAAGAGGGGATCTTCTTGGAAAAAGAATCTAGGGTTGCAATTGACTTCCTATTAGGATTTGAAAAGCTTCCTTCTAGTGATCTTGACCTAAAAGAGTAAAAATCCTATTCTTTCCTCTGTTTATTTCTTTTTTATCCTTCCTCCTACCTTTCTCCAGGTTGAAACCTTGCTGTTCCATTGTAGAAATTTCTCTAAATCTCTAAAACCCTACCTTTCTTGCTCCTTATGCTTAGGGTTTTCTCATTTGATGAAGAAAGGTGCTAGATGGACGAGTTCACAACTAATGCTTGGATTTTCTACCCTGCCTGCTTATGTTTTCTTATTTTTGGGAGTTTATCTTCTAATTATAGGCAAGTTTTATAACTTTCTCCATGTTTATTGCTTACCATAAGCTTGCTAGCTCATGTTCTTTCTTTTAAATGATGATTCATGCACTAAAAAGCTATGCTTGACTTGGATTTTGATTTTTATAATGTTTCCAATTATGATATCAGTTCTAGATTAACCTGTGATCATGTTTACATTATTCCTAAGGTATAATACGAATTGGATCAGGTTGGTTTGACAACCTATGGTGCTAAGCACCTATCAACCAATGGTCAATTTTAGGGTTTAAAGTTGATTTCTTCTATAAGCACATGACTCAATGGTGGTACCATTGCAACAACCGATGGTGTTGTATTCATGACAACTGATGGTGGTGACCAAGGGTTTCAACTTATGTTCACCCCTTAGGTTAGGTGTTGGCCTAATTAGAAGCCTAGTGATTAACAACTAAGTACCCTAACGATGCTATCAATCAATGGTGATATTAGTTTGATATTTGATGTTGATTAATTAATATAGTGTTGAACTAACAACCTATGGTGACTTAATGGTCACTATGTAGGGCTTTAGGGGAGATATAGAAGGCAGTGGAAACAAAAATTTTCTTCTCCCAAACCTATAATAAAGGAATCGCGTCAACGTCTATACAATAGGAAGGATGGTTTGTAGAGGCGTACCTTGTCCTGAGGCTTGCTCGGTGACGTTACCTCACGGCTTGCGCAGTCTTCATCTCCAGTCTTAGACGGTGTCTGTGCAGCTCCTGGTCTCACCGGGACTATCGGGATTGACAACTGTCCTATGAGCGGTAGAAGTCTCCCTCCTCTGAAGTAGTCCACACGGACCACCTGGAACTCTGATCTCCTTATCCCACAAGGAATCAGAATGAGTCGCACCCTCCTGTCAGTGTACTAGTCACCAACACACTCTCCAACAACTAATTTCTTTTCTACAGTTGTCTTTCCCTTGTTGTGCCTCCCTTATCGGGTAGCACTTTCTTGGGTTCTCTCTCAGTTACCAAAACCAGAGAGAATGACAACTTTGCAGAGCAACTGGTCTCTGAGTTGTTCACTAGAGAAGCCCCCAATACCCCTATATATATAGGAGGGTCATGAGATAGGGTTCTCTATCCCGGGAAATGCAGGATTAAAGTAGGAGTAGAAGGGTTCGAGATTTTCCACAAACCAACCAACTTGCACCAGCTGAACCGATCGTTTCACACCCTGAAATGATCGTTTCAGGTCTTAGTCGATCGTTTGGGACCTGAGCCGATCGGCTGGGGCTCTGAGTCAATCGGCTGGAGCTCTGAGCCAATCGGTTGGTGGTCCTAATCCAACTCAAATTGACTTTCAAATTTGTCTCTACTTAATCAAATATTAATCCTTTTCCAAATCGAATTTGTACAAGTGAAACAAATTGTATTTGCAAAATATTCTTCTAATTTTCCAAACGATCTTGGTTGGTCACATAATCCGACCGGTTCAACATTTGAGTCGATCGTCTGATTGCACATGAGCCGATTGTCTCACCAATTGAGCTGATCGATTCACCAACCTGAGCCGATCAATTCATCTCATGATCTGATCGATTGGGGCTGCAGACTTGTGCAAATCAGTCAATCGTAGTTTCAATCAATCTGATACTCTAATCAATTGGTCCAACACCTTGAACACTATGATATTGAGCTATCAATCGATTGAGTGTTTAATTGAACTACTAAACTCCTTTAGTAATCAATCTAAACATGGTTTGTGGATAAACTCCTCTTCCAGGTTAAATCCTATGTGTGTGACCCTACAGGTCCATTTCACATTGGCAGTGAAAGTCCATAACACTTATGACTTCACAAGCAAAGAGCAGTGCCTAGTCACACATCAATGCTACCAAAGTGAAATAGAAATTTGGAGAACAACTTTCAATCCTACAATCCTTGAATGGTGTTACAATGAATGTATATTTCCTTTGTCACTGATATCCTGAATGAACTCAAGGCATGGAACAATCATCCTGTCAATGTTCATTCACTTTCTTGATCTCAGAGTAGATTGCAGGAGATATGTATGACATCAATATCACATACTGATTCAAACATGCGTGCACACTCCTATCTCAATCCTACTCATCAAGTAGCCATGGATATCAAACTCCCTCAAGAGGGACAAATCCCATATCCATCACTCACCCCTCAAAAGCCCCATGTGTCAAAGCCACCCAATCATCACCGTTATAACAACCCATGTTTCAGGACTGCATTTGATGATGTCAAAGTGTACCCAACGACATGTGTTGAGAGTAGTGCTTTCAGGTCAAAGAATCACACTCACCACCATCACTGTGAAAACTGACTGTGACTACCATGTCATGGTTGCATGTGTCAAACTCACGGTGGGTCTGTCCGGTACACGTGTTCTCTAACAAGTACCTATGTGTTTGGTTTGATATCTCCATATCATGACTAATGAGATTATGTCATCAACCAACACCACAATCTAGTCTTGTGTGTTATTGTTGTCTATCTACCTTCCACAATGACATCCGTCTAGGGACATAATAAGAATTTACAAACTCTTAGCATCTGTATGATCTCATCGTTCAGGTCCTTAACCTGAAGGCATATGTCATTGAGTACTGTAATTCTCTGGACATTCAATATGTTCTATCATTATCTCATATGACCGAACCAGAAAGAATTGGAAGCTTGCCTTTGATGCTTATCAAATCAAGCTTAATGTATCCCACCAATCATCCCATGATTGGCTCTCAGGGCATACATACCAACAGACTCCCACTTGTACTATGAGCCAATCACCATTGAATCATATTCATAGTGATCTTCAAACATGTCCCACATGTTACTGTGCTCTTGTGCTAACATAGTGAGTTATGGCAACACCTTGCCAAAGTCCGTATTAATTGCATGTCTCACATCTCTTTGTTGTACGTCACACGAATGATATGGAGTTGCCGTAATATGCGATCTAGTATTCCTTTGCTAACCATTAGCCATATTTCTTTACCAAGTACTCGTTACTTGTCATCAATGATTGGAATAACTATAAGTTCATCTCATGAACTTCCAGATCCATATAGTATCCACTACTGTTCTCTAACACACAAATACTCAGTTTTTCCTTTTAAAACAACTTTATTGGAACATTTCCAATTATCAACAAACATTCACTTTTATACATATCCCACATATATATATATATATATATTGCGATTATTTCTCTGTCCTTTTCGGAAGTTCACATCAGTGTAACTCTTTACAGTGAACCCTTCCTTATTTCCATAGAACTAGTACTTCTTAAGCACTTATCAAGTTCTTATGGTATTCCACTAACCCTTACTGGAATTAGACAAACATCCACTTGTCATGTCCAACATATGAGTTATCAGGATGAGCATATCATATTGTCATGTCCTACATACAAGATGATGAATGCACTTTATTCTTTCCATTTCCATATCTATTCTTAGTGTTCCCATTCTTCATAAGATTTGACACTTAGCCTTGGGATACCAACTCCATGTAACATGGACAAGTTTTCTCCCACTAAGTTTAGGCATACTGAACCCTTCAGTATAGATTGTCAATGTATGCTCTCTCTTTTCAGGTCAAGAGGTTTTCGAGAACTATCTCTATAGATCTCTATTCCTATCACATAGGAAACGTCTCAATCTTCCTTAAAGATAATTTCCACTTTGGATTTCCATTCTAGAACATTTCCATTTCACATCAACATGTGGAATGTGAATACACTCCCACTAAATCACAAATCCCTTCTTTATCTTTGACATATCAGTCAAACCCTTTGACTATAGCATCAAAGTAAAGATCTAGCTCTGAGTTGCTTGTACTTAATCAATCACATTAATTAATCCATTGTAACTTATAGACTTCATTTGCATTCATTGATTCATAAACCTTATAGGTTGTGTAACATACACATCCTTGTTTTATTCCTCATAGGAATGCAGTTTTAGTATTCGTATGCAAGTCTATCAGTCATTAAGTTACAATCAACAAGCATCATCCTTCTCAAAATGTTATCCATGTGTCTTAATTCTTAAGACTTATTTGCACTTATGGATTTCATCCCAATTAGTGCTACCATCAAGGTCATACCTTATGGTTCACATCGAAGTGATTTAGGATGTAATGGTCATAAACTGTAACTCAAAATCTGGTTCCTCATATTTATCTAGATAGTTGACTCATCACATGACCAACTTATCACATACATAATTGAGGTGTATCTATCAAGGATATAAGAACTCACAACTCCTTGTGATTCTTAATGTCCTTTATTAGTGTGGGATATTCTTTATTTAAGAAGAAATTAGTTATTTGATAATCACCTTCTAACTCCTCAGAGTATGACTCCTTATTGATTTAGGCATTACCGTGCCTTAATCATGAGTTCACTATGATACACTATCATAATCACTCATAAGGATCTCAATCATTTCATTCAAGTATTTCATTCATTGATCTCATCGAGAATTAATATTTTACCAAATTAGTACTTCATCTATGATATTCTTGAACACTTCAAGATATTCATATTGGTATTTCTCTAAACACCATTTAAAATACTAGCATTAAGTCCAATAGGTATGTAAATACATCACATGTATTATACCTAATAGGATAATCAATCTCTCACTACCACTAGTGAAGATTGATTAATCATGTCTAAGAGATTCATGTCTCATACTTGTTCTCTAACCAAAAGAGTCTAGACATATCCATCATATGGAATCTAGAAATGAATTTCTCATGATTTATGCTAATTTGATTATTTGAGTTATCAATAACTTTTAGGTATCATTTTATCTTATGCATACCAGGTACCACAAGATAAACAAGGCATTGCCATAAAGATCATATCTTCTGAAATTGAAACATCAACTTTATTGATTGCAATCATTGTCATACAATATGCAAAAATAATGTGTTTCTATCCATTGGCAAATATGAAATAGCAGTTCATAACTCTATTACATGCCTTCAGGGAGGAAAATAAACAAAAGTACTCCTATCTATGGCGGCAACATTTGCCCCATTTATTGAGTTATTTACATTTTATATCTTGGTATCATATACCTCAAAAATGTTACAAGTTTATTTCATGACACCTTCAGATGGAGACGTTTGTCGCCTCCTTCTTCTTTAGTTCTTCCAGATAGAGTGGACAATTCCTTTTCCAATATCCTAGCTTTTGACAATGGTGGCAATTGCCTCTCTTGGTCACACCTCCCTTAGCCTTGAGAGCTGAAGACGACTTGGGCTGCTGGCTAGCATCATAACCTTTCTTAGCATTGCCTTTGCTCTTGCGCTTGGACTTGCCTTTCTTATCATTGATCATCATCACAGACTTAGGCTTGTCCTTCTTCATTTGTGTCTCTTCTGTCCTCAACATGCCCAACAACTCTGTCAACGGTTTGTCAAAGTTTTTCATGTTGTAGTTCATCACAAACTAACTGTAGGATTCTTGCAATGATTTTAGTATCACGTCAGTAGCCAACTCTTGGCTTAGGGGAAATCCCAATCTCATCAGGTTCTCTACATACCTAATCATCTTGAGCGTGTGAGGACCAACTGGATCTCCTTTTATCATGACGCACTTGAACAGTGCCCTGGAGACATCATATCTCTCTTGTCGTGCTTGATCTTCATACATGTTTTTGAGATGTTGAATCATCTCAATGACACCCATGTTCTCATGTTGTCTCTACAACTCGTGGTTCATGGAGCACAACATTAAGCACTTTGCATCAATGGCATCATCAGAATGCTTCTTATAAGCATCCCTTTCTACCTTTGGTGCGGTAGGAGCAGGTTCCTCTGGAATTGGAGTATCCAGGACATAGAGCATTCACTCTTGAGTGAGAACAATTCTCAATGTCCTAAACCAGTCGTGGAAGTTAGTCCCATTCAACTTGTCCTTTTCAAGGACCGATCACAACAAAAAGTGATTGTTGTTTGTTGTCATTTGAACTACAAAAAGAAATATATGCAATTTTAGTCCAAAACTCAATTTTGACTTATTTGATTGATTTGAAAGGTTGACGATATAATTAGGACTTTAATTAATTATCGCTCCCACTCTTTTTGTTCAAATTGATAGCCCTCACCATCAATTCAGAAGATTGCAGTGTACAATCTTCTAGTGGGCAAGATCCTGAAATCCTCTAAGTTATGAACCAGCTAGGGCTGTCACCCACAACTTAGATCTTCCAGGTAGGAAACTCTTTCCAATTGCATCATATGTAACTCTTGAAAGATGTCATATGCAACTCTTTGTCGTGATCACCTCCATGCCTCAAGGTGCTAGATCCTATCTAGGTCACCTTGTTAAGTCTGACCCAAAGTCAACACAATGAAATATGCACCCTACTAGGGTAGACCCACATATTCATCCTTCATGCTTCCATGAGATATACGGTGCACCACGCTAGGGCATGCCCACACTTGGCCGATCAAGCTTTTCACGTGTGGCAGATTTTGAAGGCATCTAAAACTTTAATATTTAATGAGGGATTTCGATTTATAGGTACATATACATATCCAATCACCACAATATATAGTACGTATCATATACATGCTATATCCCACAAAAAACATGTGAAATGAGAAAAGTGATGATTATGGCCATCCTAATGTGATTCCTCAAGCCAAGAGGAATCACGGTCATCTAGGTCTACATCACATGCAACATGTACAAGATGAACTCTATGATATAGCCATTCGAGTTGATCAACTCATCACATGAATGACCTGCTCGCCCTGGCCAGTCGTCTGGGTGCCACTAGCCGATCGGTTGGCTCCTCCAACTGATTGGTTCACCTAGTCATTGTGAATCTCCTCATGGCCACCACCCAATCGTCTCACTCCATGAACCGGTCATCTGGATCGCCAGACGATCAGTTCACGCCTTGAACTGATTGTCTCGGTGGTCATCAGGTTGTCTGTCTTTCTTTGACATAACAGGAAACAAAAGATATATCCTATTTTACATTTGAATTGGGAAACCCCGAGTTACATTTGGGGGGAGAAAAGGTAGGAAAGAAGTTCTCGAGTTATCTTGAGTTACATCAAGAGTAGGAGATAGGGGAATAGGTGCGTAGACTGAGATGCAAGCAACCACATACAACAAAGCACACAAACATAGGGTTTATTGGCCATAAACACGCTATAAAACCACCACAAAACTCGTTTAAGGGCGACGTGTATCAAGTACATTCATGTAACATATCATATATGTATATTGGGATTTGTGGATTTAGGATTGGACATGAATTAAGCTAATTTTATTCGCATTGTATGTAATAAATAAAGGAGACAAACCAAAATCAATCATATCGATAATCCTAAAGTATAGAGTAGTTAACGTGGCACTCATACCACTATGGGGATTTAGGGGAGACAGAGAAGGAAGTAGAAAAAAAAATTCTTCTCCCAAACCCAGAATAAAGGAATCGTGTCAACGTCTATACAATAGGAAGGATGGTTTGTAGAGGCATACCTTGTCCCGAGGCTTTCTCGGTGATGTTACCTCACGGCTTGTGCGATCTTCACCTCCGATCTTAGACGGTGTTTGTGCAGCTCCTGGTCTCACCAGGACTGTTAGGATTGACAGTTGTCCTCCGAGCGGAAGAAGTATCCCGCCTCTGAGGTAGTCCACACAGACCACCTAGAACTCTGATATCCTTGTCCCATACGGAATCGGAAGGAGTTGCACCCTCCTGTCAGTGTACTAGTCACCAACACACTCTCCACCAACTAGTTGCTTTTCTGCAGTTGTCTTTCCCTTGTTGTGCCTCCGACTTGCTTGGGCTCTCTCTCGGTTACCAAAACCAGAGAGAACGAAAACTTTGCAGAGCAATTGGTCTCTGAGTTGTTCACCAGAGAAGCCTACAATACCCCTATATATAGGAGGGTCATGGGACAAGGTTATTTATCCTGGGCAATGTGGGATTCAAGTAGGAGTACAAGGGTTCGAGATTTTCCACAAAACAACCAACTTGCGCCAGCTGAACCAATCATTTCACACCCTAAAATGATCATTTTAGGTCCTGAGCCGATCGGTTGGGACCTGAGCCGATCAGTTTGTGGTCCTGATCCAACTCAAATTGACTTTCAAATTTGTCTCCGATTAATCAAATATTAATCCTTGTCCAACTCGAATTTGTACAAGTGAAACAAATTGTATTTGCAAAATAGTCTTCTAATTTTTCAAATGATCTCGGTTGGTCACATGAGCCAACCGGTTAAACATTTGAGCAGATCGTCTTATTGCACAAGAGTCGATCGTCTCACCAGTTGAGCCGATCGGTTCACCAACCTGAGCTGATCGGTTCATTTCATGAGTCGATCTGTTGGGGCAGCAGACTTGTGCAAATCAGTCAATCGCAATTTTAATCAATCTGATACTCTAATCAATTGGTCCAATACCATGAGCACTATGATATTGAGCTATCAATCGATTGAGTATTTAATTGAACTACTAAACTCCTTTAGTAATCAATCCAAACATGGTTTGTGGATAAACTCCTTTTCCAAGTTAAATCCTATGTGTGTGACCCTGCAGGTCCATTTCACGTTGGCAGTGAAAGTCCATAACACTTATGACTTCATAAGAAAAGAGTGGTGCCTAGTCACACATCAATGCTACCCAAGTGAAATAGAAAGTTGGAGAACAACTTTCAATCCTACAATCCATGAATGGTGTTACAATGAATGTATAATTCCTTTATCACTGATATACCGAATGAACTCAAGGCATGGAACAGTCATCCTGTCAACGTTCATTCACTTTCTTGATCTCAAAGTATATTGGAGGAGATATGTATGACATCAATATCACATACTGATTCACACATGTGTGCGCACACCTATTTCAATCCTACTCATCAAGTGTCCATGGATATCAAACTCCCTCAGGAAGGACAAATCCCATATCTATCACTCACCCCTCAAAATCTCCATGTGTCAAAGCCACCCAATCATCACCTTTATAACAACCCATGTTTCAAGACTGTGTTTGATGATGTCAAAGTGTACCCAACGGCATGTGTTGAGTGTAGTGATTTCAGGTTAAAGAATCACACTCACCACCATCACTGTGAGAACTAACTGTGACTACCATGTCATGGTTCCATGTGTCAAAATCATGGTGGGTCTGTTCGGTACACTTGTTCTCTAACAAGTACATATGTGTTTGGTTTGATATCTCCATATCATGACTAATGAGATTCTATCATCAACCAACACCACAATCTAGTCTTGTGTGTCATTGTTGTCTATCTACCTTCCACAATGACATCCGACTAGGGACATAATAAGAATGTACAAACTCTTAGCATTCATATGATCTCATCGTTCATGTCCTTAACCTGAAGGCATACATCATTGAGTACTGTCATTCTCTAGACATTCAATTTGTTCTATCATTATCTCATATGACCAAACCAGAAAGAATTGGAAGCTTGCCTTTGATGCTTATCAAATCAATCTTAATGTATCCCACCAATCATCCCATGATTGGCTCTCAGGGCATACATACCAACACACTAATGATGGTGGTCAGGTTTCCAAAATCTATGGTGAGTTAACCATGTAGTTGTAACATCAATTATGCCATAGACCAATCGTTTCTTGGGTCACTTTATGCAATGGTCCGACCTATACTGTAATAGATGGTTTTAACATACGAACTTGACCCAATGGTCAAGATCTAATTTTTATTCCTCCAATAAAGTGGAATGATGGCTAATGTAAAATTTTGTTCCTAATAATTTGATTTAGATGGTTTCCTTTATATTACCATCTTAAGGAGCTTACTTGTTGATAATGGATGGCTTGTTTTAAATGAACAGTCGATTTTGGATTTTACCCTACTCTCAACAGAACCCTTATTGTTGTTAATAAAAGGATGTCTAGGGTTAAATGGTGACTTTTATAGATTACAACTCAATAGCATCATAGATTATTCATTCAAGGTGGACCAATGGCTTTACCTTTTCAACATTTCATGGTTAGAAGTTGATGCCTCTATATTCCCATTGTTTTGGGTGAAGCGTGTAGTGTAATGTTATGATTCAAATGATGAGAATTTGATGGTTCAATGCCGTAAACTTGTAGTCTTACTCTTGCCATCGTATGATTATTATTTATAATCACCATAATGAATTAATGGGTAATCCTAATGAGGTATAGCTTGTTTATACCTAGCTTTAATATCACTAAATGATGGTAATTGAGTATGAATAATCCTTGAGTGACTAATAAAATCATGGAGTACTCTCTTATTGTTGTTGATACCCTAGTATGCTATAACCCGATGGTTACACCTTGATTTATGTGTGGGTTAATACTTGAGAATATTATGGAATGTGATGGTGATGCTTCACCTTATGCATCCATGATCTAATGGGGATGTCGTGAGTTAGGGTTTGGGTGTAAGTGTTTGTTAGTAATATTAATATAATTTATCTTGTTGAACCTAACTATAATGCAAATAGATAAAGATGAGTATTCAGGTTTAACATTATTATATGATGGAATGATGGTGAAATAATCTCCATAATATGACCATAATGTTAATAGGTTAATTGGTGGTTATCATAGCCACATGGTTGATACTTTCTTATGCTAAACATGTGCATTATGAATATGATGATGGATAATCATATCTAGATTCCTTGCATGTTGATGTAATAAAGAAATGTTCTTAATGTGAATATAACCCTGCTATGATTGTTTATGAATATCTCATAGCTCATCAATGTAATATTGTGTTGATCTGGTGTATTATATGTAAGTGATGTAGTTGAGCTGTATTATAAGGCATGCAAAGATAATGGAGATCTTACAGGTATTAATATGATGGTCTTAATGACCTTTGGGCATGGTTGATCCCTGAATGAGGTGTAATGCTCTTGTGTTGATAAGGGTTGATACAATGTAATATTGTGAAAAGGATTTATATCTTGTGATAGTATGATGACTACTGTAGTCTCATGAATGACAAGTGAATAGTACCATGTGATGAAAAGATGAGAAATTATGTTCCACAAATTTTATATCTTTTGAAGTTGCGATATTTATGTTCTTGATGGAAGTGAATTAGGATTTGTGTGTCCACTTTTTTGATGAAGCCTTAATTCACCCAATTGGCATAACTAATCAAGTATAACTCTAATCATGTAGTGCCATGTGTTGTAGATCCATCTTTAGTGTCAGAACATATTGGATTGTGAAACAAGTATTCCTATGGGAAACTCAGAGCGTATATTATTGTGTATGTGAGGGTGGCAAGTTGAGGATATATCCTTGTCATCCACAATGTAGGTTATTGAGGATAGCTATGGTCATGCCTCAGATATTTGACGTGAATGAGGACAACTACAGTTGTACCTCAGATTAGAGGGTTTTGAATACCATGGATGCTAGCGTCGTGACCTATACCAAGGTGTGCTAGTTACACGACTATATGTCATGCTTTTGTAGTTTGACTATATGTCGCTACCTTTTACTCATACAGACCGAGGGGTAGAGATCTTAGGATACCGACACTCCTAGATCTTGTACGGAACCAAATAGCCCTTTGCAGGGGTTGGTTGGACTTTGGATGGTACAATTCATATTCCCTAGGGCATAATTAAAGATGTAATATAGCCATGTAGCATATCTGTTTAGGGTTATACACAATGCTTCATATTGGATGATGATAACCTCCAATTTTGGGATGTTATCTTAGTCTTTTCTTTAGTTTTCCACACTCTTTCTTAATTAGAATTAGATATAATACCTAAATATTCCCTCTTATTGTAAATATACCATTAGACTAACTTTTCCTCTTTTTACGTGCAGAAAAAGACAAAAAAAATCATAAAAGACTTAACTAGCCTCAAGACCGCATGAGCTCAAACGGTCCCAAGACCGCATGAAGCCAATCGGTCCTGAGACCGCATGGAGTCACACGGTCCCAAGACCGCATGAAGCCAATCGGTCCCGAGACCGCATGGAGTCACACGGTCCCAAGACCGCATGAAGCCAATCGGTCCCGAGACTGCATGAAGTCACACGGTCCCAAGACCGCATGAAGCCAATCGGTCCCGAGACCGCATGGAGTCACACGGTCCCAAGACCGCATGAAGCCAATCGGTCCCAAGACCGCATGGAGTCACACGGTCCCAAGACCGCATGAAGCCAATCGGTCCCGAGACCGCATGGAGTCACACGGTCCTGAGACCGCATGAATCCAAACAGTCTTGAGGTCCAAACGGTCTTGAGGTCCAAACGGTCTTGAGATCCAAACGGTCCTAAGATCCAAACGGTCTTGAGATCCAAACGGTCTTAAGGTCCAAATGGTCTTGAGGCCCAACCGGTCTCCAAACCGTTTGGACTTCACTTAAGGCCTATAAATAAGACCCCAAGGGTCCTCCAAAATGGGGATCAAGTTTCAGACGTCCAGAGGTTGCCCCTATCACTCCAGAGCAAATCCAACTTCCATCCTCTGCCCAGGGGCTGTCGGTCTGAGACCCACACTCCATCTCGAAGCTGCTTTCTCTCTCTCTACCAAAGAAGGTGGGAAGAGGGGATCTCGTCATCAAGCAACCTGTGAAGCTGGTGGATCGTCTCTCTCTCTCCAAGGGGTTGACTTTCCTCTCTCCTTTGTGGGGATGACGTTGTCTCTCTCTCTTCTTGCCTCCTTCTTTGTTCTAGTTATGAGCGAGTAGTCTCTCTCACTAGGGTGCGGGGAGTAGCCCCGCTACCCATGTTTTCATATCATGTAAATGTAATCCATAGCTTGTAATATAGAGTTTATATGTTTTCAGTTCAACATCAAACGTTTAATGAATGCTTGTTGCCTGATCACCAACTTGTGTTATCTTTTATCTTTTAGTATGAATTGTCTACGTTTATACTATTAGATTCGAAACTCGTTTGTATGTTGGTTCTTGGTGCATGTATCCACCATGCATCTGTTTCGGTATCTAGGAGTGTCTCTCAAGAAGTGGAGTAAACTCACTATCATTTGTTGCACTTTCATACTATGAAATGGAATCAGTTGACGTATGAAAGTGCAACCTTGATAAGTCAAGGAACACACTTTGCGAAGGGAATGATGCAAAGTAGGTGACCATTCGTTCGGGAATGGTTGGCGTTGCAACATTCCCGCACTTCTCGTAGTTAGTTCTCCAAAAGGAAACTAAGTCTACAAAGATACTAACTGACTAAACTCTTTTTGCAGGTTATGTTTTATTTTGCATGTCTTGATCCATGTGTAGTGGCGGTGAAAAACCGATCACAACCTAGTGACTTCTTATCATTTTTTAACTTCCTTAAATTTACTTGCTTGCTTTATTTTACTTACTCTTAGTCTAAAAACAACCAAATCAACTTCTTGATCTAAACACCAACCATTGAGTGATTAAATGAAATTCCAACGTTTTCTATCTTGTTGCTCCCAACAAGACCATTGTCCTGTGGATTCAACCCTTAACTATACTACGATAAGACTTCCATGTATCTTAGCATACATGGGTGGAGTTCTCTATCTAGTATAAGCAAGGCTAAACCTAAGAATTTACCATCTTTAGGATTTTTAGTGGTGCACGCAATTCCACATAAGTGGAAGCTCTCCATAAAAAATTGGCACCGTTGCCGGGGATTACAGAACGTTTTAATTTCATTTAGTATCTTGCTAGTTGGTTAGGTTTTTACATTTTCTTTTTATCATTAATCCATATCTTCTTGAATTCTTTATATCTCCGTCATCGTCTAAAAGGTGTTTTCTTTTCTCTACTCAGGTAGAAGACGTGTATGCAACCAATGCATAATCTCTAATTCTCCCCTGATCCAGAGTATGACTCTGAGGTAGAGAGAAGCTTCCATTGCCGCATTAGACTCAATCGCCAAAGAGCCAGGCAAATGGCTGAAGATCAACGCCAGGCTGCATTGGTGATGGAGAGGGTCAATGCCGCCATCGCCGCTCAAAGGGCACAACTCATCGCTGATACTCGTGCCCAGATTCTAGCAGAGATTCGTGCGGAAGAACAGGTCCGCATCAGAGTTGAAAATGAGGCAGCAACACAAGCTGCTCAGTTGAAACTAAGGAACAAGCAGCTGAGGGATTATGTTGTCCCAAAGAACTACGAAGACAACCATCCGGTCCGACCTCTAATCATCAACATTCCCAACTTTGAGATTCGGACCCAATGGATCCAGATCATGTAGGGCATCTCATTCTATGGAGGTTCTGGAGATGACTGCACGGATCATCTGAAGAGGTTTAAGGCACTGTGCCGCCGGGTCCCGCAAGCCGGAGTTGCCTTTGATGCAATAATGCTTCATCTGTTTCACTTCACTCTATCTGGGAGAGCTCTGAGCTGGTATAACTCACTTGACAGGGAGCCAATAATCACCACCTGGGCTCCCCTGGAAGAAAAGTTCTTGGAGAAGTTCTTTCCCCCTTCACTGACTTACGAGATCAGGGGGAAGATTAATCACTTCTCTCAACTTCCCGGAGAATCCCTTGCTGAAGCATGAGAAAGGTTCAAAGAGCTTTTGCGAAAGTGCCCTCATCATGGAATCTCCCGAACCAATTGATAGAAACCTTCTATCGGGGAGTGAGTGATGATATCAAACAGTTTTTGGATTCCTCATCTGGAGGAAACTTTATGAGAAATAATTATGAGGATGCCTGGAAAATAGTCACACTCGGAGCTGAGAATTAGTCCAACTGGGGACGATCAGCTGGCAAAGGAGTCCTCAAGGTCTATAAAGCTAAAGAATCAATAGAGATGAAGGCAATTGCTGAAGCCTTGAAAACCATAGCTCATAAGCAACAAGCTCTCGAGACTTCTCTTGGAGAGTTTGACAAGAAGAAAAATCCTCTGGTTCAACAAGTCAAGGCTGCCACAAGAACCTGTAAATCCTGTCATGCTTCTGATCATTCTACCCTTTCATGCGGTATGCTTTATAATGTGATGATGGATATGCATCCACCACCACAATAGTATGAACCTATCACTGACCAGTCTGAAGAACAACTATCTGAACAAGTCAACTCTATCCATTCTATCCCTGGACAAGTCTATTATAATCCTAATCAGCCAAGGAACCATCCATGATTTCAGTATGGGAACCCTGCTGGGACCGCAAATCCACAACACCAGACGCAGGGAGGATCCTCTAGTAGGTTACCACCTGGATTCCCAAACAATTTCAATCAAAATCAAGGGAACCCCATGAATAACTTCCTGAGAGCTAACTACCCCAGGAACCCATATGCTTATTATCAGTATACTCACCCTCCACTCCACCCACAACTGCATACTCAGTTACAGCAACCTCAGCTAGCGCTGCCTACGAAACAACCTCAGCAAGGACAACAACAAATTCCTCAGAAAAACACTCCTTCTCAGCCGAAAGATGAAATATCTTTGATAAGGCAGATGTTGGAATCCCAGCAAACTATGCTTTCTAACCAACAAGCTCAGCAGAAGACAGTAGAAGCTCAACTTGCCCAAATTGCTGTACAACTGAAGCCTCCAGCAGGCACATTTGCAGGGCAGCCCGAATCGAACCCCAGACATGGACAAAATAGGCCTGAACAGTTAAATGTCGTCACCACAAGATCTGGACACACTCTTCATGAAACAACAAGGATCACTCTTGATAACGATGATACACCTGCCTTTATGACAAATGAGAGCCGGAAGCAAGGAACAGAGAAGCCCACATAGGGCGCAAAGAGGAAAGATAAAGAACAAGTGTCCATAGAGCCAGATGTCTTGCAGTATAAACCAAGGATCCCATATCTAGGAAGACTGTGAGAAACGAAAATGGATACCGAGTTCCAAATATTCAAGGAGGCGATGAAGAAACTTTACATCGATATCCCACTCCTTGATGCTCTCTCCGAGGTACCAGCTTGGGAAAAATACCTCAAAACTCTACTATCAAGAAAGTACATCACTGAGGAAGAAGAAACTATCAAGCTTGCCCAAACAACCTCTGACATCATCCTCAATAAAATGCCCAAGAAGAAGAAGGACCCAGGTTTCTTCGGAATTCAATGCTGCATTGGAAACGCATCAACCAAAAAGGGACTAGCTGACCTAGGGGCCAGCATATCCATCATGCCCTATTCTATGTGCAAATGATTAGGTTTCACCGAATTGCTGCCCACAACAATGACGATTCAGCTAGCTGACTCTACCATCACCGCACCTCTTGGAATTATTGAAGATATTCCAGTAAGGATAGGCAAGGATGCCTATGTCCCGTGCGACTTCGTCATCATGGATATTAAAGAAGATCCGAGATACGCGATAATTTTCGGCAGACCTTTCCTCGCTACTGCCAGTGCACTTATCAATGTTGAAGCTGGTACCATAATTCGAAGACTCGGAAAAGAAGCAATTCAATTCTGAGTTCTTAACAGCATGAAAGGACCTAGCATTCAAGAGGAGGTCTTTCCTCTAGACGCAATACATCAAATGTCTCAACTAGAAATTTTTGAGCCATCAGACAAGCTAGAGAATGTCCTAACCAACCCAGATGTCGAATTCTCTGCGAATGAACTAGTTCAACAGTGTCTACAACATTTAGAAAAGGCCGAAGAAGCACTGACGACCACTTTTGAAGAACTCAAAGTTGTCACCATTATAGAAGCAACTGAGCCACCTAAGGCCCCTGAAATGAAGACTTTACCCATGGGTCTTAAACATGTTTTCTTAGATGAGGAAAAATTATGCCCGGTCATCATCATCTCTACCCTTACAGAAGATCAGGAAGAAAGGCTTCTGGAAGAGCTGAAGAAGCACACAAAGTCATTAGATATAAGATAACTGACCTGACAGGCATAAATCCAGCCCTATGTATGCACAGACTTCCAATGGTTGAAGAATTCAAGTCTTCTCGCGAACATCAGAGGAAACTGAATCCTAATCTCAAAGAGGTGGTTCGCCTGGAGGTCCTCAAATTACTTAAAGCTGGCATAATATACCCTATCTCTGACTCCTAATGGGTCAGCCCTGTCCCGGTTGTTTCTAAAAAGGGAGGCACTACTGTCGTGCTCAATGAAAAAAATGAGTTAGTGCCCACTAGGACGGTGACGGGGTGGAGGATGTGTATTGACTATCGTAAACTAAACAAAGCTACACAGAAAGATCACTACCCCCTGCCTTTTCTTGATGATGTCCTAGAACGCCTAGCCCATCAGAAATGTTTTTTCTATCTTGATGGTTATTCTGGGTTCTACCAAATACCCATACACCTAGAAGACCAGGAAAAAACTACCTTCACCTATCCTTTTGGGACATATGCCTTTAGAAGAATGCCGTTCAGGGTTGTGTAACGCACCCGCTACGTTCCAACGGTGTATGTCCGCCATCTTCGCCGGATTAACTGAATCCATCATGGAAGTGTTTATGGACGATTTCTCAGTTTACGGAGATTCCTTCGATAACTGTTTAATCAACCTTGGACAAGTTCTACAACGTTGTGACGAAACAATCCTTATTCTGAATTGGGAGAAATGCCATTTCTTGGTAACTGAAGGTGTCGTCCTCGGGCACAGGGTGAGTGACAGAGGAATCGAGGTCGATAAAGCAAAAATTGATGTTATCTCGAAATTGTCACCACCAAAGGATATAAGAGGAGTTCGGGCTTTCTTGGGTCATGCGGGATTCTACAGAAGATTTATCAAGGATTTCTCAAAAATAGCAAAACCCATGACCCAACTCCTAACTAAGGACGCTGAGTTCATTTTCAACCAAGAATGTTTGCAGAGTTTTTCAATGCTCGAAGATGCTTTAATTTCTGCACCTATACTGAGAGCCCCAGACTGGTCGCTACCATTTGAAATCATGTGCGATGCAAGCGATTACACCATAGGGGCTGTTTTAGGACAACGGATTGACAAGAAACCTTACGTAATCTATTATGCATCCAAAACGCTAGATGAAGCACAAAAAAACTACACTACCACAGAGAAGGAGTTTCTGGCTGTCATCTATGCGTTTGAAAAATTCCGCTCCTATTTGATTGGATCCAAAGTCATCGTTTACACCGACCACTCCGCCATTCCATACCTGATTCAGAAGCACGATGTCAAACCCAGGCTTATCCGCTGGGTGTTGATGCTTCAGGAATTTGACTTGGAAATTAAAGATAAAAGTGGAGTGGAGAATGTTGTAGCCGATCATCTCAGCCGTATCGAGGTTGAAGATGAAGATAAAATCCCTATCCGGGATTCTCTTCCAGACGACCAACTTATGAAGGCTACTCATGCATTCCCTTGGTATGCGGATATTGTCAATTATCTAGCCACAAGGATTATTCACCCCTCTGCTTCCTACCATGACAAAAGGAAATTCCTTCATGATATAAAGCAATATTATTGAGATGAACCCTACCTGTTTCACCTATGTGCTGACTGACTTTTCCGTCATTGCTTGCCGGAAGAAGAAATCACCCCTGTCCTAGACCATTGCCATTCAGGACCCACATGGGTGCACATGAGTGCAACAAAAACCTCTATAAAAGTTTTGCAATCAGGTTTCTTCTGGCCCACCATAGCAAAGGACTCCTACAATTTTGTGAAAGCTTGCAACAAATGCCAATTTTCTGGCAACATATCCAAAAGGGACGAAATGCCCCTCACAATGTGGCAAGAAATTGAGCTTTTCGATGTATGGGGGGTAGACTATATGGGCCCTTTCCCTTCCTCCTATGGCTTCTCTTACATCCTGGTTGTGGTGGACTATGTCTCAAAGTGGGTCGAAGCTATACCCACTGTGTCCAGCGATTCCAAACCAGTTATTAAATTGTTCAAAGATATCATTTTCCCCAGATTTGTAGTCCCCAGAACTGTCATATCAGATGGCGGGACCCATTTCCTGGAACGAAGTTTTGAAGCCCTGTTGAAAAATTACGGAGTCAACCACAAAGTAGCAACACCTTACCATCCACAGACAAGTGGTCAGGTTGGGGTATCAAATAGACAATTAAAGGCGATTCTAGAAAAATAGTTAATCGAAACCGCACTGATTGGTCCACCAAACTTCCCGATGCCCTTTGGGCATACCGAACAGCCTATAAAACACCATTCGGAACAACCCCGTTCCGTTTGGTGTACGGGAAGTCATGTCATCTTCCAGTAGAACTGGAACACAAAGCCTGGTGGGCCATCAAACAACTAAATTTCGATCTTAAAAGTGCAGGAGAGAATAGACAACTCCAGCTGCAGGAGCTAGAAGAACTCCGAATGACCGCCTATCAGAGTGCCAGAATCTATAAGGAGCAGACCAAAATGTGGCACGACGGTCATCTTAAGAGGAAAGACATCGTCGTCGGCGACAAAGTACTCCTTTTTAACTCCAAGCTCAAGTTGTTCCCCGAAAAACTTTGAACAAAATGGTCCGGGCCCTTCACCTTAAAGCAGATATACCCAACTGGAGCTGTCATAATTGTCGACAACAACACAGGAGAAAGGACGGTCAACGGCCATCGCTTAAAGAAATACTACACTCCAGAAGATAAGATGCCGGGACAGACAATCAAAATCAAAGATGCTACGATGTCAGATTAAAAACATCAAAGCTTCATCGAGCCAGCGACGTAAAACCCAGGCGCTACTTGGGAGGCAACCCAAGATTTCAATTTCTTTCTTTATTTCCCGTTCTTTTAATTACCTTATGAAAATATTAAAAAAAAGGGTTTATATAACCAAAACAAACATAAAAATATACAAAAAAATTCATATAACCAAAAAAAACATAAATTTACAAAAATCCGTTCGACCTTAACCCTACCAAACGGTCCTGAAACCGTTTGGGAACAAACGGTCTTCAAACCGTTTGGAACCAAACGGTTCTGAAACCGTTTGAGACCAAACAATCTTCAAACCGTTTGGAACCAAACAGTCGTCAAACCATTTGGAGCCAAATGGTCCTGAAACCGTTTAGGACCAAACGTCCTTCAAACCGTTTGGAACCAAACGGTCCTGAAACCGTTTGGGACCAAACGGTTTTCAAACCGTTTGGAACCAAACGGTCCTGAAACCCTTTGGGACCAAACGGTTTTCAAACCGTTTGGAACCAAATGGTCTTCAAACCGTTTGGAGCCAAACGGTCCCGAAACCGTTTGGGACCAAACGATCTTCAAACCGTTTGGAACCAAACGGTCTCCAAACCGTTTGGAGTCCAAACGGTCGCTAAACCGTTTAACCTAGGGTTTTTTTTCAGGTCAACCCCCGTTTCCTATAAATATAAACCCTACCCCCCTCCTTCTCTTCTCTTCGACTCTCAACTTTTCTCAAACCTTTATGCAAAGGCTGTCCCATTGCGTCTGTTTCCCCTGCTCCCGCGTAGCTCGCCTCCGTCGACCTGGTTTTCGTGCTTCTTCACGGCGACCTCACCTTTGTACCACCGCTCTCCGCTTCTCCACCGTCGTCTCCACCAATAGCCACAAGGTAGTCCTTCCACCATTGCAACGCCTGCTTTTGCCACCGCGGCAATGTCCGAACTTTTCACTTCCGCAACTGTCTTCACCTCCGTCATCGTCTACGGTGCCGGCGTGGCACCCTCCGCCCTCTTTTCCATCGCCGCTGGCTCCGCTGCAATCCTCTTTATCTTCGACTTTATCGCCACGGCTCCTTCCTTCACCGCCTTCGTCTTCATCGTTGGCGCCTCCGCCTCCCCTTCGCCGGCTGTTACCCGACATTTCGCCTTCCAAACGATCTCAAAACTGTTTGGGACCAACCGTTTGGGACCAAACGGTCTTGAGACCGTTTGGGACCAAACGA
Source organism: Alisma plantago-aquatica (assembly GCA_963693085.1). Lineage (NCBI taxonomy): Eukaryota > Viridiplantae > Streptophyta > Magnoliopsida > Alismatales > Alismataceae > Alisma > Alisma plantago-aquatica. The sequence goes on from OY856415.1 coordinate 159,410,593, forward strand.
CCTTGAAACCGTTTGAAACCAAACGGCCTTCAAATCATTTGGAACCAAACGGTCCTGAAAATGTTTGGAACCAAACGGTCCTAAAACCATTTGGGACCAAACAGTCTCCAAACCATTTGGCCTTTCACAATCGTTTACGTTTCATAAATATATATATATATATATACAAAACCACAAAAATACAAATAAAAAATCCAATTCTCTTCTAAGCATGTGTTCTTACTCATGATTTTCCGCTTTTCAGAAATGGCATCACCAGCAAAGAAACCAATAGGAAATGAAGATGCCCCTTTTTGGACTGAGGAGCAACTCCGAGAGGACCGCGCCAAGCTCCAACATGTCATTGATAACTACAATAAGACTGGGAAGGCCCCACCAAATGTCAAAATCATGGCGATTCTGTGCGAAATTGACCGAATCAACAAATGCCTAGCAGAGGCACCTGAAGAAGAAGTGGAAGACATCTCTTTCGATGACGATGAAGGCTCAAAATATGAGCCAAACCCCGAGGATGAATCCCCACCTGAAAAATCCAAAGGGAAACGAAAGGTCCAAGAAACAGAGACCAACCAACCCTCGAAGAAACACACAAGAAAGCAGGTCTGACCTGTCACTGCAAGGGAGCAAACCCTGGCAGGAAACACGCCACAAATCACCACCTCCAGTACCGCTCCCACAACCATCGTTGTTTCTTATTTCCCTCCCGTCACCACCACAACACCACCACCAGAAAACCTCTTCATCCACACCATCCAATCCACTAACAAAATCCTCAAACCCACAAAATACGTTTGCTCAAGCGTACTACTAAAAATGGGGATTTATGATAGAATCCTCACACTTCTTGACAATGCAAATCTTTCAAAATTGTGTTTTGCCCCCGAACCCTCTTTTATCGAGCCTACTACTGAATTCTTCACCTTCCTTGCCAAAGAGCCCATCGACATCATGGATAGATCACGAGATGGAGGTGACCGTAGGCTGGTCACCAATCTCTTCGGCAGCAAGGTTGTCATAATAGAAAATATGCTGAATGAAATCTTTATTGACAACCAGGAGCAGCTAAAGAAAGCCAAGGCTGTGGGAATTGAGAATCCAAATTTCAATAGGCACAACTTTTAGAAATCTCTGACAGGGATCCCCACCTATGATGCAAAAAAATGCAAGGCATCCAATATACAATCTGGACTAGTGCGCACTTTACACAAAGTCCTCGCAGGAGCACTCTTCCCTAGGACAGAAGGAGGAAATGTTATAATTTCGGATCTCTTTGTTCTCTGGTCCATTCTACACGAGATGCCAGTCAACATTGGACGTCATATGATCCAGAAACTATCAGCTTATGCCCTGGGGAAGGAAATCTGCATTGGAGGTCATGTCACATCCATCATCAAATATCTCAAGATGGACATACCTCTACCGAGATGCACGCAAATAAAGGGTGACATCCTCACTAACAAACAAACCTTGAAGAACTCCTTCATTATCAAGGAGAAGGATGCGAAACTACATTACATTTTCTTCCCTACAGTCAAATCGTCCAGAACTCTCCTCCCGCTCCCGGAGCTCACAGATTACGACAAGGAAAAGCTCCTCTTCACTGACGAGGAACTTACCAAACACTTAGCTTCGGTTAAAACAACCGAAAAGAAAGCAAAAGCGGGATAGACGGAGCTAAGTATCACAACCCCAACAGCTCGATCATCAAAAATACCTGTAAAACGACCTTCCAGAAGGCAGTTGTAGGCACAACAGCTGTCGGGGACACCAACCTCAAAACCTCATCCAGAAGACAACCCCCTTCCCGACGATCACATCACCACCTCATCTTTAGACTCTTTCATTATGAGCCTAAATGCTGAGCTAGCTGCCACCACCTCACCACCCTCCACCTTTCCAACATCCACCACCCTTCCTTCTTCACCCCTTTTCCCTTTGGGATTCCCCTTCTCCACCATACGCCCAACTTTTCCACTTTCCCCTCCACCTCCATAATCTCTCCCCCATCACTATCACTGCCACCACTCTCACCAGAGATACCACCACCATTCTCATCCACCACCACCCCGACACCGCTGGTGACCCCATCCATAGTCACCACGCAGTTCGCGGAACCATCAGTGTCTCTTCCGCAAGGCACTACCACCCTCCCACACAGACACCAACCACCCCACCCTTCCGCCTCTGGGGTCCCTTTTTCCAATATCGATGAGGAATTCAGACGGCAATTTGACGTCATCTGAAACCTTCTCACCGACCCTTCTAACATTTTACATTCTATTTTTTCTTATGTGCAGGGATTATCCAAACAGGTGGCCACGATCAACGAACAGAACCGCGCCTTGCCCAACATCCTCCAAGGTGTTCAACAATGACAAGATGAGGTGGCTAAGCAAGTTGATCACATCAACAGCCACTACAACAACCTGCCCGAGCTGGTCCTTCGAGCGAAGCGCCAGCAAGAAGCGATGGCTAAGCAAGTCGATGAGATCTCTATGCAGACTCAACCTCTACCTGAGACTCTCTACGAGCTCAAACAACAACAAGCAGCTATTAGCTCGCACTTGGACACCATCAGCAGCACCCTCACACACCTAAACAATCGCCAAGAGGAGTCAACAAATAATGATATCCAGCAACTACGTGCTCAAGTAACAGATCTTGCAGCACGACTCCTCTCCGCCGAGGGCCGATATAACGACCTCAAAGAAACACACAATGCATTGCTCGAAACACACAGGCACGTGCAAGTGGCGTTCGATGAGTTACAAGCCGTCCATCGGCGGTGCAAAAAGACCGCACGCAAGCATGCAGCAGAAAAGGCAGCGACTGACAAAGATGAGGATGAATAAGCCGACGATGAGGACTCTGACTCCTCGGATAATTCCAATAATAGCACCTCCTCAGACGACAAATCTGGCGACCCAGGCAATGTTGGGGAAGGCGCGAGCCGAGGAGCTACATCAAAACATGACGATAAAGACCCCAAGTCCCCCCACAACGAAAATGTCAACATGTCATATGGGGACCAATTCCTTGATTATTCTGCTTTGGGATCCATTGGGGAATCTACTAAAAATGCGGCTTTCGCTGAGTTCCACCAATGTACATTAGGAACCAGCGCTAGCCCACCCGCAACAACCGCTCAACCTTTCTCCGCACTTGACAAATCAGTGCCTTTCCCCGATGACCAGGACGAGTCAAAATGAGTGCAATTAGATACAGATGAAGAACTTGATTCTACTTCTGACTCAGATGACGATCTACAAGGCTATGCAGAAGTCCTAGAACAACCTTCTTTCCCCCCTCTGCAGGAGCTTCCCCCGCCACCACCTCTACCGCACAAAATGCACGATTTAGATTTGGCGGCCATCTCGACACTAGATGCTCAGGATATTTTTATACTGAACACTATTGTCGACGATGCAAAAGTGGGGGAAGACATCATCTATCATAACACAAAAACTAAGCGCAAGTTGACACGAGAAGACTTCCGCAACATCTTGCGACCACGGTCCACGATGCCAATGGAAATCTTCCGTGTCCTACTCGCCAACTGTATAGAAGTGTACAGAAGCCCTAAGTGGGAGCAGCCAGTTTTTAACGCCTCACCTACTTTGTCTATCGGCCTTTTATACAAAGATATACGAGCAAAATCAATCGAGCGGCTGCGTGCTGGTTTAGCACGGTGGGCACGTTATCTTACGGTGCCTTTTGAAGTTTCGAATCACTGGTTATTCATGATTGTAGACACCGAGGCTCGAGACGCCAAGGTTTTTAATTTTTGCGGCACTGAGCTACCTGTCGGTACAATAAATTTTGTTGGTGAAGTAGCAGGCGAAGCAAGATGTATACCCTTCTGGCTGCTTAAGTTAATTTGGGTTGCACGCCCATCCCTCTGTCAAGACTGGAGCCAACCTTGGTTCCAAATAATTAACCCACATGTTCAAGCTGCTGAGGGATCTCGGGACTGCACTTTTTGCACCATCCGTCACATCCAAGCACTGAACTAAGAAATCCCTTTTGCTGATCTAGTCGTTGAATATTTTCACTCCTTGCGAGGGAGTTACGCCATGGATCTCATTTGTGATAGAAGGTTCTTCAAGGACCCGACAATGGCACCAGATGACGTCCCTCGTTACCTTTTTTCAGCAATACAATGCCCACAGAGGCGACCCTTCCGACAAACTTTGAAAGAGTTGGAGAAATCTAAGGAGCCAACCACAACTCCCGAGCAAAGAAAAAGTGACATAGATCCTTTGTCTACCACAAAACCAACTTTCCCCGACTTTGACCTTAGTGCTTTCAAAGGCCTCTCCAGCATTGAACTACGCCTCATCATGGCGAGGCTCTCCGCCGAGAAGGATGAACTCGTGTTCATCTCTGGTGACATTCTAGTAATGGCAGACACGCTTCGAGAAACTATACAGTTTAAAGGATCTCTCTCCGTAAGCCTAATAGCCGCTTATCAATTTCCCCTCGGCCAAAATAACCCCACAACATATATGGCGTCCCCATACATGAAGGATGACCATTTAAAGCTAAAGCACTTCGGCACAACCGAAGCGCTGATCTCCTTTCTACAACACACAACGCCGAAGTTCATCATGCTACCCTTCCTTTATCATGAGCACTGGTTGCTCCTGGAAAAAAACCTACCAGAAGGAACAACTACAATCTATAACAGTTCTGACAACCATTACAATCCACGATAGAAGAATTATGTCATGACACCAAAGACGCCCACAGAGGTGGTGGCGAAGGAATGCGTTGACAAATTAATCCCCTTTTTAAGTCAGCACACAAGGGCCTACAGCAAAGAACATTTTCATCGCCCTTCCTTCAGCCACAAATGTCCCCAACAAATTCGACAATCAAATGACTGTGGCTTCCACGTCCTCTACTGGATGTACACCATCATGGTTCTTCAAAGAACAATAGAGGATATGACTGACGTGGATTATCACGCTCTACGCGGACAGTTTGCAGCTAATCTACTTCAAGTACCAGGGGCAAACTCAGGATTAACTTAGCCTGCAGCCCTTGTCATCGTACTTCTCAACCTATCACTTTGACACTCTGAGGACAGAGTGCGTGATAAGTTAGGGGGGGTACATTAGACAAGGGCGAGGTATCATTTCTATATCCCTCCTTTCCCATCTTCTCCTTCATTTTTGTACAAATCTTCTCAGTTTCCTTTACACATTTAGCTTCCATTTCAAATAACTCATCTTTGGAATAAAGTCACCCTCAGCTAACTTTAGAACCATGTTAGTCCTCAAAAGTAAATAGCACTTAGACATATAATGGCAACTTAATAATGTCTCTCCACTATTGATTTTCATGCTTTTGTTTCACTTCTACATCTGACTCTCCACAGGTCAATATCAAGGTAGAAATAAGCCGAGCTCTCAAGGATGAGAGGGGCATCAGGCGACTTCTAAATCAAGAAGTCTTGCAAGCGGACCACAAAATAAGTCCATGTTGAACAACTCTAAGAACAACTTTCCTCTCTTCAAATAAAAGAGGCTTGTCCGCCCAAAATAATTTCCCGAAAAAACCCCAAATCCTAAGCATGTGAGTCTACGAATAAAAGTGAGAGAGTTGAATAAAATTATGAGAGTTGTGCCATAAATAAGGATCTATATAAAGAATCGATGAAGGTCTCACCCGGCCGGCACATTCAGCTGCCCTCACGAAGGCAAATGTGCCGTGCCCGGTAGTGAAACCCTAAGGTATCTAAATATATGAAAGGCTTATAAAGGATTCACCCGGCCGGTACATTCAGCTGCCCTCAGAAAGGCAGATGTTTCGTGCCCGGTAGTGATATTCTAAAAGCATAGACAACCCCTCCCCCACTTAAAAGGGGAGTTAATTACACTTCAAGCCTTTAGCCAACCCTCATACCCACTCTAGTTTCCAGTAGGTTCTTCAGAGAGGTATAAAGCTGATTAGAGTCAACAACATGCACAGAATAAAAAGTGGTCCCGATGCAAGCTATGAGATACGAAAGGAACCTGAGACCCAAGCAACCCTCAAAAAACCTGAAAGAGTCAAGGCAAGCAATAAGACCCGATATGACCTTAGGCAAACTCAGGTTGAGAATTGAAGCAAGAGTATGGAAATCTTAACTAAATAAAATCGCCTTGCCATTACATGCCTCAGCTCTATCTAACTTGAGGACAAGCTAGACTCTAAGTTAGGGGGGGGTTCATAACCTCCAATTTTGGGATGTTATCTTAGTCTTTTCTTTAGTTTTCCACACTCTTTCTTAATTAAAATTAGATATAATACCTAAATATTCCCTCTTATTGTAAATATACCATTAGACTAACTTTTCCTCTTTTTACGTGTAGAAATAGACACAAAACAAATCATAAAAGACTCAAATAGCCTCAAGACCGCATGAGGCCAATCGGTCCTGAGACCGCATGGAGTCACACGGTCCCAAGACCGCATGAAGCCAATCGGTCCCGAGACCACATGGAGTCACACGGTCCCAAGACCGCATGAAGCCAATCGGTCCCGAGACCGCATGAAGTCACACGGTCCCAAGACCGCATGAAGCCAATCGGTCCCGAGACCACATGGAGTCACACGGTCCCAAGACCGCATGAAGCCAATTGGTCCAGAGACCGCATGGAGTCACACGGTCCCAAGACCGCATGAAGCCAATCGGTCCCGAGACCGCATGGAGTCACACGGTCCCAAGACCGCATGAAGCCAATTGGTCCCGAGACCGCATGAAGTCACACGGTCCCAAGACCACATGAAGCCAATCGGTCCCGAGATCGCATGGAGTCACAAGCCAATCAGTCCCGAGACCGCATGGAGTCACACGCTCCCAAGACCGCATGAATCCAATCGGTCCCGAGACCGCATGGAGTCACATGGTCCCGAGACCACATGAATCCAAACGGTCTTGAGGTCCAAACGGTCTTGAGGTCCAAACGGTCTTGAGATCCAAATGGTCTTGAGGTCCAAACGGTCTTGAGATCCAAACTGTCCTAAGGTCCAAACGGTCTTGAGATCCAAACAGTCTTGAGATCCAAACGGTCTTGAGATACAAACAGTCTTAAGGTCCAAACGGTCTTGAGGCCCAAACGGTCTCCAAACCGTTTGGACTTCACTTAAGGCCTATAAATAAGACCCCAAGGGTCCTCCAAAAGGGGGATCAAGTTTCAGACGTCCAGAGGCTGCCTCTATCACTCCAGAGCAAATCCAACTTCCATCCTCTGCCCAGGGGCTGCCGGTCTGAGACCCACACTCCATCTCGAAGTTGCTTTCTCTCTCTCCGCCAAAGAAGGTGGGAAGAGGGGATCTCATCATCAAGCAACCTGTGAAGCTGGTGGATCGTCTCTCTCTCTCCAAGGGGTTGACTTTCCTCTCTCCTTTGTGGGGATGACACACTCTCTCTCTTCTTGCCTCCTTCTTTGTCCTAGTTATGAGCGAGTAGTCTCTCTCACTAGGGTGCGGGGAGTAGCCCCACTACCCATGTTTTCATATCATGTAAATGTAATCCATAGCTTGTAATATAGAGTTTATATCTTTTCAGTTCAACATCAAACGTTTAATGAATGCTTGTTGCCTGATCACCAACTTGTGTTATCTTTTATCTTTTAGTATGAATTGTCTACGTTTATACTATTATATTTGAAACTCATTTCTATGTTGGTTCTTGGTGCATGTATCCATCATGCATATGTTTCGGTATCTAGGAGTGTCTCTCAAGAAGTGGAGTAAACTCACTCTCATTCGTTGCACTTTCATACTATGAAATGGAATCAGTTGACATATGAAAGTGCAACCTTGATAAGTCGAGGAACACACTTTGTGAAGGGAATGATGCAAAGTAGGTGACCATTCGTTCGGGAATGGCTGGCGTTGCAACATTCATGCACTTCTCATAATTAGTTCTCCGAAAGGAAACTAAGTCTACAAAGATACTAACTGACTAAACTCTTTTTGCAGGTTATGTTTTATTTTGCATGTCTTGATCCATGTGTAGTGGCGATGAAAAACCGATCACACCCTAGTGACTTCTTATCATTGTTTAACTTCCTTAAATTTACTTTCTTGCTTTATTTTACTTACTCTTAGTCTAAAAACAACCAAATCAACTTCTTGATCTAAACACCAACCATTGAGTGATTAAGTGAAATTCCAATGTTTTCTATCTTGTTGCTCCCAAAAAGACCGTTGTCTCATGGATTCGACCCTTAAATATACTACGATAAGACTTCCACGTATCTTAGCATATGTGGGTGGAGTTCTCTATCTAGTATAAGCAAGGCTAAACCTAAGGATTTACCATCCTTAGGATTTTTAGTGGTGCACGCAATTCCATGTAAGTGGAAGCTCTCCATCAGATGATTACCCTTGTTTGCTTTCTTTTCACTCAGATCATGTATAGTATAATAAGATATAATAGATATGTTGATGTTGTAGTTATGATCATGCTGTAAGCATGCTTATGTTGTCAAATATACTGACATTGATGGATAAGATGATGCTACTAGCTATGCTTAATAATCATATCCATGCCTATGTAATTATAAATGCTTAAACTGTTAATCATGCCTATATAGTGAATTTTTCTATGGTGTTAGTTCTTCTTATGATATAGATATATTCCTTTTATTTGAGATGCCAATATTGATATCCATGTTATGTTACTAGACATATTCATGATGTCAGGGATGCTTATGCTACTAGATTACTTGTGCTATTCGTAAGGAATATGATGATAGTAAGATTTATGATAATGATTTCTATTAGATGCAATTTGAGTGGATATCTATCTAGAGAAATGGATTTATTTGTTATCTATATATGCATTGATGATCATACTTGTCGCTAAGATGATTTGCTTAATCTATTTAGTATACTTGAACAGTTCAATCTATTCAATTGATTATTTAATACTCCAACTACTTAGTTATCTACTATTTAAAATGTTGTAATCAATAAGCATTGTTGGAGGTTATATATTTTGTTGGGACATGGGTCTCACCCTTGTGGTTTGCCACATCTTTATAGGTAATCGGCAGTGATGACAATAGAATCGTGGAAGTCAAGAGGATCTATAGTAATGAATCACTGAAAAAAGTTGATTAGATGTTTAGTGTGTCCTAGAGTCATCCCTGTACTCCTAGGTCTAGGTAGGAAAAGTTTGTATATGGTGTTTCAAACGAATCAGAATTTTGTTAGCATGTTAATATTTGTTGTGTGGCATATACAACTATTTTTCTCTAGTGTATATACGTTGTGTCTAAGGTGATAGAACAATTTGTATCAAATTCTAGGCATAGTATGTATATAATAAAGATGTTGGGCTCTTATGCAAATGTTTCTGAGCAGGTGCTGACGTTGAAATCAGTTTTAATGCTCCCTTGTTTTTGGGTATGTGATTAGTTAGTGATTGATTGTGTTTTATGTTTTGAGTAATGTCGTTTAGTGTAACGAGTTGTTGACAAGTTGGTATCATTGCTTTAGGTTCACTGAGTCTACATGTATAATACATCCTAGGACTAGGATGATGTCAAAATTAGGAATATGACATAAAAATATAGTGCATACTGCCTAATCTCAATATTTGGGTGCCCTGGCCAGGTATTCAATTATTGAAGAAACGGTAAGTATGGAACTTTTTGATTGTTATCTTTTCTACTACTCTAATCAAGTAGTCATTTTGAAATAATTTGTAGAGCATAATAAAGTAGAAATCATGGTGCATATAACTTAATATTACCTCAATAGAAGATGAGGATTACATAATTATCTATCAAAACTTGAATTGTTGGTAACCATAAGAGAAAGATATAACACCATGAAATCTAAATCTGAATACAAATACGCAAAAGAGGAGTTCTTGAAGATGTAATTCAAGGAGATAATCAAGTAAAAGATTGATAAGTATGTTCTTATAAAGTGATTCAAGGTATGAAATTCACATATGATGGAGAGAATTCCTATGATAAGTATAAATTGAGAAGATGAATGGGAACAATGAAAAAGGAATAAAGTAGAACTTGAGCTAATCTCAGACCAACCTATGTAAGAAAATTTTAATGTAAAATCAGCATGGTATGTGAAAGAAATTAAGGGAGATGATCCTTGTTTAATGAAGAAATTTGGAATATGACGATTTTCCTCGGGATAAGTGGTTGAAAAACATAATAACCAAGAGAACATATCCAAGTGTGATAAATAGTTATCAAGGAAGGAGTAGTGAGATATGTTAATCATGATGATTCCTATGCTAATGGAAAGGAACCAAAATAAAAAAGGTAAAATGATACATAAGAAGTTGTAACCTACATAATGAAAATAGAATTGGTTACCTTTTTCTTGTGACCCTTGAACAATGTCGTGATGATGTGGGAAGTGTGTTTCCCTTTGTGTCTTTCCTTTCTAGGGTACAAATTTCAAGTGGATCATTGCCACTTTGTATGTATGGATTCCTTCTCAACATGAGGGTGGATAGATGATTATAGCCAAAGGTTATTTGTACTATGGTTCCAAGATCATAAATTTTGTGATGAGTTTGCTTTTAAGCCTTCCAATAATTAGGGAGACTACTCTTATATGTATTTATATTTTATTATGTTGGTAAAAGTAGATGAGATAAGGATGTGAGTTCCTTATAGCACATTAGGTGGATACCAAGGTAATGAATCCTAGTATCCAAGATGTATCAACATTATGGGAAGTATGTGAAGGTTGGAGATGGTTATTAAATGTAAATTCCACATGTTCCTCTCCCTTAGAGAGAAATAGAGTTGATGATGACCCTCTAAATGTTGTTTGAAAGGAAAAATAAAAGTGATTCTATAATATTATGAATGGCTCAGTGATAGCTGAGCAAGACCACTATCAAGGATAAATGGGTTGTTGATCAGTAGATATGTGTTGTCATGTTCCTTTAAGATAAAATATCCTTTAGATATGAGAGTTAGAATGGATGACATACGTTACATGACCATGTTGAATTGAGGGTTATGTCCTTTAGACTAACCAATGTACCAATATAATTTGTGAATAGGAGGAACAGAGTGTTCAAGTCATGTCTTACAAGTTGTAGCAAGATTTAAATGATGAAATCTCAATATATTTTAGAGATGGTCATTAACATGGTTAACATATTTGCTAAACCTTAAGAATGTTGAAGCAACTGTACTCTTGGAGTTATGATGCCTCTGTTAAGCATGTTATGTGCTTCCTGATAATATGACGACAATTTCATTTGTTTACCCCTAACAAAGTCAATCGGGAAGTATATTTGTTAATAGTTTTTTTTTTGAGGAAGGATGGGAAGCCCTATGATTGGGGCTCCCCGTCATCTATTAGCTAGATAAGTCTCTAATTACAAAAGGCAAAAAGATCGAAGGAAAATGCTGGGAAAAGGAAAACCTATCTACTTGGCCCCTGCGTGCAACATTTGCTACCTCGTGGGAAACCTTGTTGCATCTACGGCTAACATAACTAAAATTACAGAAAGAAAAAAATTGCTTTAGGTGGATAACGTCTTCAACAATGGAGCCAATGTAGTCTTTCCTAAGGCAGTTGTTGTTACATGCATGAATGATTGCCTTGGCGTCTGATTCGATTTCTACTCTGTCTAAGCCTTTCTCCTTTGCCCATGTCAGTGCTTCCCTAATCGCCAGGACTTCTGTCAAAGTGATATCTCCCCCCGTCATCACTCTTACCCCCATCATCCCCACGAATGCTCCCCCTTCATCCCTGGATACAGCTCCGAGCCCCACCGTCCCCTCCTCCCCGCACGAGCCATCAACGTTAATCTTAAAGTTTCCCTGCTCCGGTCGTTTCCAGCTACTCCCCACGGCACTGTTGGATGCCATGCAGATGTCCCCGACGTGCTGTTGCACCGTCGTGTCTGTCTCGGCAACGTCACTGCCATCGCTCCCGCCCCCCTCCACATATTGCCTTACCATGTTCATAGCGCAACGAAACAACACACCAGTGTTAACTACACCAGATTGGAAAATGTGCATGCAATGACCTCTCCATATTTCCGTCATTGCTGCCACTAATACCTTCCTCTCTTCTGGTGTCGTGTCTTGTAAAGCAGCCACCATGGTTTTTTGGATCTCCCCATCCTTTCTGTCTTCAACCCATTGTTGGATCTCCCTTGGAGATTGGTCCTACGTCTCTGTCGCATTCGGGCACCTGAACAACATGTGAGGAATAGTCTCCTTTTTAGACATACAAAGAGTACATGTTCCGTCTTCAGTACAGTGTCGGTCGAAAGTCGTCCCCTAGTAGCAAGCCGACCCATACATATTCTCCACAAGAAGTGAGCAGTCTTTGGACTCCAACCATCCTGCCATACCCTCTTCCATATCCCGTCACCTCCCCAGTCATTGTATTTTAATGCCTCCTCCACCCCAAGCAAACCCATCCAATAGGCTGACCTGACAGTAAACTCCCCATTCTTGGATGGCCACCACATCAACAAATCCTTGGGCTTCCTACTACTGATCGGAATTCCACATACCTTGTTAACAATGTTGTCCGGAACACATTCCCGCACCTTGCTCTCATCCCATCTTGTCCCGTCCTCCGACATGAGCTCCATCACTTTGTAGTAATCTGGGCTGCATCCGTGTTTGAACCTTCCAAGCGTGTCCCCTTCCTTCGGAACCCACCTGTCTTCCCATATATCTATGTCGTACCCGTCCCCCACTCTCCATTGGACCCCCTCCTTCAGCACTGCCTTTGTACCCCATAGACTCCTCCACACATGGCTCGGATCGTACCCCCTCCTCGCCTCCCAAAAGGACGTCCTTGGAAAATATCTCGCTTTTAGCACCTTTATGTCTAGAGCCTCCGGGTGACACACTATCTGCCATGCTTGTCTTGCTAGAAGGGCTTGATTAAAGGTATGAAAATCCCTAAAACCAAGCCCTCCCTGCCTTTTTGGTTTACATAGTTTCTCCCAACTCATCCATGAGAGTTTCCTCTCCTTCTCCTTTGCTCCCCACCAGAATCTAGCCACCATATAGTGTATATCCTCCATAGTACCCACGAGCAGCTGAAAGACACTCATAACATAGGTGGGGATCGCTTGTGCCACTGCCTTGATGAGGACCTCTCTCCCTGCTTTTGACAACAGTTTCTCGGACCAGCCCTGAAGCTTCCTCCATATTCTTTCTTTTATAAAGCTGAAGACCTGCTTTTTTGACCTGCCCACCATTGTAGGAAGACCAAGATAGCAAGTGTGTCGGTCCACAACACGTACTCCCAAGAGATCTTGCAACTCCTCTCTTTTTGTGCCTCATACACCTTTGCTGAAAACAACCTCTGTCTTTGAAAGATTGATCTTCTGACCGGATGCCTGTTCGTACTGGCTGATGATTTCAGCTATCTTCAGGCATTCTGCAGTGGTTGCTCTAGCAAAAAGAATACTATCATCTGCGAAGAAAAGATGTGAGATACATGGTGCTCCCCTACACGTCTTAATTCCATGTAGTTGGGAGTCTCGGACAGCAGTGCTAATCAAAGTGGAAAATGCTTCAACACATAATATAAAAAGGTATGGGGAATGAGGGTCACCCTAGTGAAGTCCGCGTGCAGGTCTAATTCTCTTGGTCCTATCCCCATTAATGGCAAAGGTATGCTGGACAGACGTGATACAATCCTTGATCGTGTCTCTCCATTTACTCCCAAACCCCATCTTCTTCATGACAACGTCAAGAAAACTCCACTTGACTCGATCATAGGCTTTGGACATATCTAGTTTCAAGGCAAGGCTTCCCTTCTTCTTCCCTTTATCTCTTTTCATGTTGTGAAAAACCTCATAGGATATGATGGTGTTGTCAGTGATCATTCTCCCTGGGATGAAAGTGCTTTAGTTTTCAGAAACGATACTATTCATGAGAGGTTTTAGTCTATTTGTCAGCACCTTGGAAGCAATCTTGTACACCACATTGCATAGGCTAATCGGCCGGTATTCGCCCACTGTTTTTGGCTTTTCAGTCTTTGGGATAAGCACCAATAATGTTTCATTCACCGCCGTCAAGTCTCGTTCACCCTTCCACCACCCCTTGATGTAGTTTGCAACGTCCTTTCCCACCACTCCACAAAAACTCTGGTAAAACATCGCCTTCATACCATCTGGTCCCCGTGCTTTATTAGGATGCATCTGTTCCAGCGCCGCCCTGATTTCCTCATCAGTAATATCCCTCTCAAGCTCATCTACCTGCTCTCCAGAAATCACTTCCCGAATCCCCTTGATAGCCCCCTCAAAACCCGAAGGATTGCTCGACTGAAAAAGCTGAGTGAAGTAATCTACAATGATGTTGTTGATCTCCCCTTCATGGTGTCTCATCAGGCCCTGCTCATCCTCAAGCCCCTCAATCCAGTTCCTCCGTCTCCTATTAGTAGCTTTTTGATGAAAGTAGGCAGTGTTCCTGTCCCCCTCTTTCAGTTCCTTCACCCTCGCCCTGGCAGCCCAATACTCTTCATTTCTTTGAAGCCAATATTGCAACTCCTTTGACTTTTCCTCTGCTTCCATGAGATTAGTATCATCTGGGGGAAGAGCTTGAAGTCTTTTCAAATCATCTTCCAGTTCTTTGATTTTCTTCTATCTATTCCCAAACTTCTCAGCAGCCCACTCTCTCAAATTGTATTTGCATAAAAGAAGCTTTGTGTTCAGATCAGTCCCTCTTCCATACTCCCAAGCCCCCTTACCGATATTAGCACACTCTTCCTCATTTGCCCACATGGGCTCAAATCTAAATTGGCCCCTTCCCCTCCTCTTCTTGCTGCCCTTGTTGTCAGCTTTTAAGATGATAGGTGCATGATCCGACTCATAGATGGGAAGATGGAAAACTCTACAAAATTTATACATATTTCTCCACTCGAGTTCCGGAAGGAATCTGTCTAGCCTTTCTTTAACTAGAGTTCTTGTCGTCAGCCCCCTTTTCCACGTGAACATATTGCCCTCAAAGCCCACCTCAATCAAGTTGCATTCATCAATGACATCTCTGAAGTTCTGGATAAACTTTTCATCCTTCGGCGGTCCCCCCTCCTTTTCTGCATTAGAAACAATCTCATTGAAATCCCCGAAGAATATGACCGGTTCATTTGCCTCATTTTTCAGTCTCCTCATAAGCTCTCAGGTCTTTATTTTATTCTACTAATCCACAAAACCATAGATCTCGATAGATCTCCAAGTACAGTCAGCTGTCCCATCTTTAATTAAAGTCGATACGTGCCTATTTGAGTAGCTCAGAATATCCACCTCCAAATCCTTCCACCAGAAACCAAGGCCCCCGACCCTACCCGTACGAGAGATGCACATCCCTTCAGAAAAACCACATCTCCTTTTGACGTCTTCAAGTTGTTTGTCAAACATCATAGTTTCCATGACGAAAACTATATTTGGGCGTTCCCTCCAGACTCAGGCTCGGAGGGCTTTGCACGTGTCAGGGTCACCCATCCCCTGACAGTTCCAACTAAAGATTTTCATTAGCCTTCGCGGTACTGGTCACCACCAGTTGCCGCTACTTGGGCTGTAACACCCTCTATCATCATAGACATAATCTCAGCACTTGTCCTCTATCTTTTTCTCCTGTAGGATATAGTACATGTTCATCCAGTTCCATGTCACAAAGATCCCCACATTTGGATCGCTTTCCTGCTGCACTTTCCCATACTACCTCATCCTCTGGTATACCCAACCGAGCACCCCGACTCATTTTATAAACCCATGGCTGTTTTTTCTTTTTTCCTTGTCCCAGCTTAGCTCCCTGCTTTCTCCTTGTCCCTGCTTCTTTCCGCCTTTGCGCTCTGGTAATGGCCCTTCTCTCACAATTTCTTTGGGACTGATATTTCTCAACACCCTAACTATAGCTCATCTGTATCTCAGCATCATTTTCCTCGCTCCCATGTGTTCTCCAGTCTTCACTGATCTTCAGAACGTTGCCATGATTTGCGTGATCACAGTTATAATCTGACTTTCTGTTTCCTGCCTGCTGGTTTTCACTGCTCACGAAGAGTTGTTCCTCCTGACCCCCTTGCTCCCCTTGTTGCTCCATCACCTCCCCTTCTGGTGGCGCCGTCTCCTGGATTCTCCCTGCATATCGCATGCCTATGAGCTCCTCCCTTGTGATCTTCTTGACTTTAGCAACCCTCGACGACCCCAACGAATCCATCGCACCTCCTTCTTCCCCCCGGTTCCATTTCTCCCCCCCGATGTTGCTGTTGGCGTTGCCCATACCGCCGCCGACTCCCTCTCCCACCTATCCACCCTCATTGTCCCCTTCTAGGTCCACTCGAAGACCCCCCTTCCTCCCCGCTACATTGCTACCACCGTGTTCCTTCCGCCCTACCTCTCCCCCTCCACTACCTCCTGTCCCCGCGTCGTGCCCCCCCACAACACTAGCGTTGTCTCTAGTCTCCCCCGTTCTCCTGCCTTCGTCCGACGAACTCACCCTGAAAGTGAGTGTCTTCTTCACTCGTCTGCTTCCCTCGGGCCTGTTTTCCACTTGCCGGTGTTGCTTCCATGGGGAAGCTCTCATCCAGTTTCCCCATTGGTTCTGCCTATCAACGTCCTCGCCGTAGGCTTGGCAATCTTTGTCGATATGTCCAAGACACCCGCACACAAAGCAAAACGTCGACAGACGCTCGTATTTAATCTCCACCTCTACAATCTTCCCACTCTCCACCCTGATCTTCAGAGATCGCTTGAGAGGCTTGGTAACGTCCAACGCTATCCGGACTCATAGAGACGAGTCCCACCCCAAGCAGTCTCTATATGTATCCAACACCTCTCTGATGCGAGCCATGATCGTTTTGATGATGGAATCCGCCCGATACCCTAGAGGGATACCGTAAAGACGAACCCAGAAGGGTGTACTATCGATCCGCAGCCTGCCTGGTTGTTCCTCCTTATCGATCTCTTTGAATAGGAGCAAACGGCCGTCAAAGTTCCACGGTGCCCCCTCCATAACGCACTATTTTTCCGACCAGTGGGTGAACTGCATCACGAAGGCTCCACCCTCCAGTTGCTTGAACTCCACTAATTCATGAAGGCTCCACACATGTGCCATCGTCCTCTCCATTGCACGAAAATTAAAGGATCTATCCGTCAGTAGCCTGCCCACCAGTGCAAACACCGTGTGGTCTTCTGCCTCCTCACCCTTCCCAATCGCCTGTACGTTAATGGGGTCCTCCTCATCCTCTGTCAACCGTAATGCAGCATACCTTTCTGCCAGTTCAGCCGCCATACTAAGACGGAACCAAGATCAAGACCCGCTCGCTTGAACATACAAGGGAAAACCCTAAGCTACGGGAGGAAGACGTTCACACCCGCTAGCCCTAATCGCCAGAGCGATGAGGACGCAGGTGAAATGGGTTTTTGACTTGTCCTTGTTAGTTTCTTTTATTTGTTAATAGTTACATACAAGTGTATGATTCTTCAACAAAATAGATGGTCAGTCCACAATTGATATGATTGGAGAATCCTCTAAAAACATATTCCTCACATTTCTTGAGAATTAGGAATGACTACATGGTTGATGGAGTTATTAATTACAATAACTTTTAAAGGAGCATAGAGATGAAACCTTGCAAAGTTACATATGATAAGAGATACATAATGTTCTATGTTTGATATGAGCCAACCAATATGACTTTTGAGTAATGTGTTGATACAATAGATATAATTTTAGTATGATAACTAAAATTTAAAGTTGAAAGTTACTATTAAATTTTTACAGGTGGCACACAAGATTCTATGTTCCATATTTGCAAATGTCATCTTATGTAGGGGTTTTTGTGTTGACCTAAGATAAGATATGTATGAATTGAAATAGAAGAACATGACCTCTATAAGAGATACGTGACAATATCATAATATGAAAGTAACCATGTGTAATATTGAGCATGACGTGCATGAGAAGTGTCCATCTATATGTACCTTGGATTTCGGGGGTGAAATCCCTATTAGAGGTTTATGGTTGTGAGACCCCTAACCTTGCTTAAAGTGTCAAACAAGCTTAATTATCATAATTTAATTTTTATAACCCTAATATAACTTTGTTATATTCTTTTCAATCATAGGACAAGCTTAAGGTTCAAATTTGGTCCAATTTGGACATTGTTTGAGCAAGTTATGCAATTTGATGTACATTTTGGACTTTTCTACAATTTACCCAATTGAGGGGTTTTCATTACAATTTATCACTTGCATTATATTCCTTGTATATTCTCTCATCATTTTTGAGATTTTTAAGCCATGGGGCACCTATTTAAACCTTGGTTTGAACATGTTTTCCTCAAGTGTATTTGGGGGTTTACCCCTTCATGGATGAGCTACCTTTAGTAGCTATCAACTAATGAATTATTTGATTGGCTTGGAAATTTGACAAAGGAAAGATTATAAATTTTATATGGATGGTGGGGGAGATTTTTGTGTGTGTATTTGTATATTCTTAATAGTTTAAGGTCGTAGACACTTGGAAAGATACTAGAACTTCAACTTTTTTTTCTTTATCTTAAAGTTTCATATACTTATCCCTAAGAACCCAAACAAGACATTTGATCTCCACAACTTCCCTCCTATGAACCTCGTTCTCCCTCTTTTCTTCTAAAAATTTCCAATCCTAGTTAGAATAAATAGGGGATCTTCTTGGAAAAAGAATCTAGGGTTGCAATTGACTTCCTTTTAGGGTTTGAAAAGCTTCCTTCTAGTGATCTTGACCTAAAATAGTAAAAATCTCCTTTTTTCTTTGATTTATTTCTTTTTTATTCTTCCTCATACCTTTATCCATGTCATAACCTTACTATTCCATGGTAGAAATTTCTCAAAAGCTCTAAAACCCTACCTTTCTTGCTCCTTATGCTTAGGGTTTGCTCATTTGATGAAGAAAATTTCTAGATGGACGAGTTCACAACTTATGCTTGGATTTTCTACCCGACCTGCTCATGTTTTCTTCTATTTGGGAGTTTATCTTCTAATTAGAGGTAAGTTTTATAACTTTCTGCACGTTTATTGCTTACCATAATCTTGATAGCTCATGTTCTTTCTTTTAAATGATGATTCATGCACTAAAAAGCTATGCTTGACTTGGATTTCGATTTTCACAATGTTTCCTTTTCTGATTTTAGTTATAGATGAACATGTGATCATGTGTACATTATTCCTAAGGTATAATATGACTCAGATCATGTTTTTTTGACAACCCATGGTGCTAAAACCTATCAACCAAAGGTCAATTTTAGGCTTTAAAGATGATTTCTTCTATAAACACATGACTCGATGGTGGTACCATTGCAACAAACTATGGTGTTGTATTCATGATAACTGATGGTGGTGACCAAGTGTGTCAACTTATGTTCACCCCTTAGGTCAGGTTTTGGCCTAATTAGAAGCCTAGTGATTAACAACTAAGTACCCTAATGATGCTATCAATCAATGGTGATATTAGTTTTATATTTGATGTTGATTAATGAATATAGTTCTGATCTAACAACCTATGGTGACTTAATGATCACTAATGATGGTGGATCAGGTTTCCAAAATCTATGGTGAGTTAACCATATAGTTCTATCATCAATTATGCCTTAGACCAATGGTTTCTTGGGTCACTTGATGCAATGGTCGGACCTATACTGTAATTGATGGTTTCAACATATGAACTTGAACCAATGGTCAAGATCTGATGTTTATTCCACCAATAAAGTGGAATGATGGCTAATGTAATATTTTGTTCCTAATAATGTGATTTATATGGTTTCCTTTATATTATCAACTTATGGATCTTACTTTTTGACAATGGATGGCTTGCTTTTAATAAACAGTCGATTTTGGGTTTTACCCTACTCTCAACAGAACCCTTATTGTTGTTAATCAAAGGATGTCTAGGGTTAAATGGTGACTTTTACAGATAACAACTCAACAACATCATAGATTATTCATTCAAGGTGTTTACTTATGTAAATGACAAATGACTTTACCTTTTCAGCATTTCATGGTTAGAAGTCGATGCCTCAATATTCCCATTATTTTGGGTGAAGCAAGTAGTGTAATGTTAAGATTGAAATGATGAGAATTTGATGGTTCAATTCCTTAAACTTGTAGTGTTACTCTTTCCCTCATATGATTATTATTTATAATCACCATAATGAATTAATGGGTAACCCTAATGAGGTATAGTTTGTGTATACCTAGCTTTAATATAACTAAATGATGGTAATTGGGTATGAATAGTCCTTGAGTGTCTAATACAAACATGGAGTACTCTCTTATTGTTGTTGAAACCCTATTATGCTATAACCTGATGGTTACACCTTGATTTATGTGTGGGTTCATACTTGAGAATATTATGGAATGTGATGGTGATGCTTCACCTTATGCATCCATTATCTAATGGGGATGTTGTGAGTTATGGTTTGGGAGTAAGTGTTGGTTAGTAATATTAATATAATTTATCTTGTTGAACCTAACTCTAATGCAAATAGATAAAGATGAGTATTCATGTCTATTTAACATTATGATATTATGGAATGATGGTGAAATAACCTCCTTAATATGATCATAACCTTATTATGTTAATTGGTGGTTATCATAGCCACTTGGTTGATACTTTCTAATGCTAAACATGTGAATTATGAATATGATGATGGTTAATCATATCTAGAATCCTTGCATGTTGATGTAATAAAGGAATGCTCTTATTGTGAATATAACCCTGCTATGATTGTTTATGAATATATCCTAGCTCATCAATGCAATATTGTGCTGATCTGGTGCGTTATATGTAAGTGATGTTGTTGAGCCTTATTATAAGGCATGTAAAGATAATGAAGATCTTGTAGGGAATAATATGATGGTCTTAATGACCTTTGGGCATGGTTGAGCCCTGATTGAGATTTAATCCTCTTATGTTGATAAGGGTTGATACCCTGTGATATTGTGAAAAGGATTTATATCTTGTGATAGTATGATGACTAGTGTAGTCTCATAAATGGCAAGTGAATAGTACCATGTGATAATAGGATGAGAAATTATGTTTCACAAGTTTTATATCTTTTGAAATTATGATATTTATGTACTGGATAGAAGTGAATTAGGATTTGTATGTCCACTTTTTTTGATGCAGCCTTAATTCACCCAATTGGCATAACTAATCAAGTATAACTCTAATCATGTAGTGTCATGCGTTGTAGAGACATCTTTAGTGTCATAACTTTCTGGATTGTGAAACAAGTATTTTTAAGGGAAACTTAGAGCGCATATTGTTGTGTATGTGAGGGTGGAAAGTTGAGGATATATCCTTGTCATCCACAATGGAGGTTATTGAGGATGGCTATGGTCATGCCTCAGACATTTAACGTGAATGAGGACAACTGCAGTTGAACCTCAGATTAGAGGGTTTTCAATACCATGGATGCTAGCATCATGACCTATACCAAGGTGGGCTAGTTACATGACTATGTGTCACTATTTTGTAGTTTGACTATATGTCACTTCCTTTTACTCATACTGACCGAGGGATATAGATCTTAGGATACTGACAATCCTAGATCTTGTATGGAACTGAATATCCCTTTGTAGGGGTTGGTTGGACTTTAGATGGTACAATTCATATTCCTTAGGGAATAATTAAATATGTAATATAGTCGTGTAGCATATCTGTTTAGGGTTATAAACAATGCTTCATATTGGATGATAACCCTTATTTGCTTTATTTTCACTCAGATCATGTATAGTACAATAAGATATAATAGATATGTTGATGTTGTAGTTATGCTCATGTTGTAAGCATGCTTATGTTGTCAAATATACTGACACTGATGGTTAAAATTCGTGCTACTAGCTATGCTTAATAATCATAGCCATGCCTATGTAATTATAAATGCTTAAACTGTTAATCATGCCTATGTAGTGAATTTTTCTATGGTGTTAGTTCTACTTATGATATAGATATATTCCTTTTATTTGAGATGCCAATATTGATAGCCATGTTATGTTAATAGACATATTCATGATGTCCAGGATGCTTATGCTACTAAATTTCTTGTGCTATTAGCAAGGAATATGATGATAGTTAGATTTATGATAATGATTGTTATTAGATGCAATTTTATGATATTGGAGTGGATATCTATCTATAGAAATGGATTTATTTGTTATTTATATATGCATTGATGATCATACTTGTTGCTAAGATGATTTTCTTAATCGGTTTAGTATACTTGACCTATTCAATCTATTCAATTGATTATTAAATACTCCAACTACTTAGTTATCCACTATTTAAAATGTTGTCATCAATAAGCATTGTTGGAGGTTATATCTTTTGTTGGGACATGGGTCTCACCCTTGTGGTTTGCCACATCTTATTAGGTAATCAGATGTGACGACAATGGAATCGTGGAAGTAAAGAGGAGCTATAGTAATGAATCACTGAGAAAGTTTATTAGATGTTTAGTGTGTCCTAGAGTCATCCCTATACTCTTAGGTCTGGGTAGGAAAAGTTTGTATATGGTGTTTCAAATGAATTGAAATTTTGTTAGCAAGTTAATATTTGTTGTGTGGCATATACAACTATTGTTCTCCATTGTATATATGTTGTGGCTAAGGTGATAGAACAATTTGTATCACATTCTTGGCATAGTATGTATATAATAAAGATATTGGGCTCTTATGAAAATGTTTCTGAGCGGGTGCTAACGTTGAAATCAATTTTAATGTTCCCATATTTTTGGGTATGTGATTAATTAGTGATCGATTGTGTTATATGTTTTGAGTAATGTCGTTTAGTGTAACAGGTTGTTGACAAGTTGGTATCATTGCTTTAGGTTCACTGAGTCTACAGGGACAATAGATATTAGGACTAGGATGATGTCAAAATTAGGAATATGACATAAAAATATAGTGCATACTGTCTAACCTCAATATTTGGATGCCCTGGCCGGGTATCCAATTATTGAAGAAACGGTAAGTATGGAACTTTTCCATTGTTATCTTTATTATAACTCAAAACCCTAAGTTGATTGTAATATAGTACATATCTAATATAGCTGAAGATTTGAAAACTACAAGATTATAAGGAAATAGAAGGGAGGAGGGCAACAAGCTGCGTCACCACCCCTTTTTGAATGGTAAATCCAATCATCTCAAACACCACATCCATAGATCTGGGAGTCATTACATTACTATGTATAACCTTTTGAACTATCTTAAGAAGCTCCATAGCCTCAGGTGCTAGGAACCCAAAAGTGTCAAAACCAAATGGGATAAAACATGTTGATTGTCGATACATGCCTTCTCATGTTTGGCCACTTTAGCAGAAACAGCTTTACGGGCAGCATGTCCCATAGTAAAGTCACCACCCTTCAGGTCAACTAATGGGGAAACTCCTGTTAGTTCTACACATGCATGTTTTCCTCTAACCCATCCAAAAATAAGAACGTCTACTGGCCTAAGTGTCGACCTGCCCTCCTAAGGATCAGTCAAAAAGTTCACAGGAGCTTCCTTCTTAGTTGCAACTCACGCATGTCTAAGAACATCATAAAGAACGTCTCTTACAAGATCATATTGATACTTGAAGCCTTGGAGCTCCCTACAATGAACTACATGCTCCCCAAAAGTGTCTAAGCAAGATTTGTGGCACACTGGGCATACCTCATCAATAGGAAAAAGTGGAATCATAAGATGATATCTGAGAACAGTACGATACTCCACTGGAGACATATGTAGTCCAAGGCCATCAATAGGTATAGCAAGAAGAAAGTCCTGAGCATGTTCATCCTGTAAACACTTTATTATTACTCTAATCAATGAGTCATTTTTAAATAATTGGAAGAGCATAATAAAGTACAAATTATAGTGCAAATAACTTAATAGTACCTCAAAAGAAGATGAATATTACATCATTATCTATCAAAACATGAATTGTTGATAACCATAAGGAAAGATATAACACCAAGAAATCTAAATATGAATACAAATAAGAAAAAGAGGAGTTCTTGAAGTTGTAATTCAAGAAGATAATAAAGTAAAAGATTGATAAGTATGTTCTTATAAAGTGATTCAAGGTATGAAATTCGCATAAGATGAAGAGAATTCCTATGATAAGAATAAATTGAGAAGATGAATGGGAACAATGACAAATGAATAAAGTGGAACCTAAGTTAATCTCAGACCAACCTATGTAAGAAAATTTTCATGTAAAATCAGCATGGCATGTGTAAGAAATTAAGGGAGATGATCCTTGTTTAATGAAGAAATTTGGAATATGACGATTTTCCTCTAGATAAGTGGTTGAAAAACATAATAACCAAGAGAACATATCCAAGTGTGATAAATAGTCATCAAGGAAGGAGTATTGAGATATGTTAATCATGATAATTCCTATGCTAATGGCAAGGAACCAAAATAAAAAAGGTAAAATGATACATAAAAAGTTGTAATCTACATAATGAAAATAGAATTGGTTACCTTTTGCTAGTGACCCTTAAACAATGCTGCTATGATGTGGGAAGTGTGTTTCCCTTTGTGTCTTTCCTTTCTAGGGCACAACATTCAAGTGGATCATTGCCACTTTGTATGTGTGTATTCATTGTCAACATGGGGGTGGATAGCTTATTATAGCATAAGGTTGTTTGGACTATGGTTCCATGATCATAAATTTTGTGATCAGTTTGCTTTTGAGCCTTCCAATAATTAGGAAGACTCCTCTTATATGTCTTGATATTTGATTATGTTGGTAAAAGTAGATGCGATAAGGATGTGAGTTCCTTATAGCACATGGGGTGGATACCAAAGCAATGAATCTAAGTATCCAAGGTGTATCAACATAATGGGAAGTATGTGAAGGTTGGAGATGTTTATTAAATGTAAATTCCAAGTGTTCCTCTACCTTAGAGAGAAATAAAGTTGATGATGACCCTCTAAATGTTGTTTGGAAGGAAAAATAAAATTGATTCTATAATGTTATGAATGGCTTAGTGATAGCTGAGGAAGACCACTATCAAGGATAGATGGGTTGTTGATCAGTAGACATGTGTTGTCGTGTTCCTTTAAGATACAATATCCTTTAGATATGAGAGTTAGAATGGATTCCATAAGTTACATGACCATGTTGAATTTAGGGTTATGTCCTTTAGACTAACCAATGTACCAATAGAATTTGAGTATAGGAGGAAAAAAGTGTTCAAGTCATGTCTTACAAGTTGTAGAAAGCTTTGAATGATGAAATCTCAATGTATTTCAGAGATGGTTGTCAACATGGTTAACATCTTTGCTAAACCTTAAGAATGTTGAAGCAACTATACTCATGTGAGACAAGTCTAGTAAGAATGAGTTAAGAGTTGACTAATGTATCCTATTGGAGTTATGATACCTCTGTTAAGCATGTTGTGTAAATACTGATAAGATGAAGACAATGTTGTTTCTTTACCCCTAACAATGTCAATCAGGAAGTATATTTGTTAACAGTTACATAGAAGTGTGTGATTTTTCAACCAAATAGATGGTCAGTCCACCATTGAGATGATTGGATAATCCTCTAAAAACATATTCCTCATAGTTCATGAAAATTAGGGGATGACTACATAGTTTATGGAGTTATTAATTACAACAACCATTAAAGGATCATAGAGATGAAACCCTACAAAGTTACATATGATAAGAGATACATAATGTTCTATGTTTGATAAGAGCCAAAGAGTATGACTTTTGAGTAATATGTTGATACAATAGATATGATTTTAGTATGATAACTAGAATTTAAAGTTGAAAGATACTATTATATTTTTACAGGTGGCACAACAAGTTTCTATGTTCCATATTGCAAATATCTTCTTATGTAGGGGTTTTTGTGCTGACCCAAGATAAGATATGTATGAATTGAAAGAGAAGAACATGACCTCTATAAGAGTGATGTGAAATTATCATAATATGAAAGTAACCATGTGTAAGATTGAGGATGGCATGCATGAGAAGTGTCCATCTATGTGTACCTTGGATTTCGGGGGCAAAATCCCTGTTAGAGGTTTATGGTTGTGAGACCCCTAACCTTTCTTAAAGTGTTGAAAAAGCTTTATTATCATAATTTAATTCTTAGAACCCTAATATAACCTTTTGATATTCTTTTCAATCATAGGACAAGCTTAAGGTTCAAATTTGGTCCAATTTGGAGACTGTTTGAGCAAGTTATGCAATTTTATGTACATTTTGGAATTTTCTACAATTTACCCAATTGAGGGATTTTCTATGAAATTTATCACTTGAATTATATTCCTTGGATATTATCTCATCATTCTTGATCTTTTTGAGCCATGTTCTACCTATTTCAACCATGGTTTGAACGTGTTTTCCTCAAGTGTATTTTGGGGTTTACCCCTTCATGGATGAACTACCTTTAGTAGCTATCAACTAATGAATTATTTGATTGACTTGGATATTGGACAAAGTAAAAATAAGAAGGTCTACAGGGACGGTGGGGGAGCTTCTATTGTGTGTTTTTGTATATTCTTAATAGTTTAAGGCCATGGACACTTGGAAAGATACTAGAACTTCAACCTTTTCTTTTTCTTTATCTTAAAGTTTTGTATACTCATCCCTAAGCATCCAAACGAGACATTTGATCTCCACATCTTCCCTCCTTCTATGAACCTCGTTCTCCCTATTTACTTCTACAAATTTCCTATCCTAGTAAGAAGAAATAGGGGATCGTCTTGGAAAAAGAATATGGGGTTGCAATTGACTTCCTTTTAGGGTTTGAAAAGCTTCCTTCTAGTGATCTTGACCTAAAAGAGTAAGAATCCTTTTTTTTCTTTGATTTATTTCTTTTTTATTTTTCCTCATACCTTTATCCATGTCATAACCTTGCTATTCCATGGTAGAAATTTCTCTAAAGCTCTAAAACCCTACCTTTCTTGCTCCTTATGCTTAGGGTTTGCTCATTTGATGAAGAAAACTCCTAGATGGACGAGTTCACATCTTATGCTTGGATTTTCTACCCTACCTGCTTGTGTTTTCTTATGTTTGGGAGTTTATATTCTAATTAGAGGCAAGTTTTATAACTTTCTGCATGTTTATTGCTTACCATAAGCTTGCTAGCTCATGTGCTTGCTTTTAAATGATGATACATGCACTAAAAAGCTATGCTTGACTTGGATTTCGATTTTTATAATGTTTCCTATTCTGATGTCAGTTATAGATGAGTATTTGATCATGTGTACATTATTCCTAAGGTATAATATGACTTGGATCAGGTTGTTTTGACAACCTATGATGCTAAGCACCTATCAACCAATGGTCAATTTTCAGGTTTAAAGCTGATTTCTTCTATAAACACATGACTCAATAGTGGTACCATTGCAACAACCGATGGTGTTGTATTCATGACAACTGATGGTGGTGACCAAGGGTGTCAATTTACGTTCACCCCTTAGGTCAGGTGTTCGCCTAATTAGAAGCCTAGTGATTAACAACTAAGTACCCTAATGATGCTATCAATCAATGGTGATATTAGTTTGATATCTGATGTTGATTAATGAATATTGTGCTAATCTAACAACCTATGGTGACTTAATTGTCACTAATGATGCTGGATCAGGTTTCCAAAACCTATGGTGAGTTAACCATATAGTTTTAGCATAAATTATTCCTTAGACCAATGGTTTCTTGGGTCACTTGAGGCAATGGTCGGACCTATACTATAATTGATGGTTTTAACATATGAACTTTACCCAATGGTCAAGATCTAAGGTTTATTCCACCAATAAAGTGGAATGATGGATAATGTAATATTTTGTTCCTAATAATGTGATTTATATGGTTTCCTTTATATTATCAACTTAAGGATCTTACTTGTTGACAAAGGATGGATTGTTTTAAATGAACAGTCGATTTTGGGTTTTACCCTACTCTCAATAGAACCCTTATTGTTGTTAATAAAAGGATCTCTAGTGTTAAATGGTGAATTTTATAGATCACAACTTAATAACATCATAGATTATTCATTCAAGGTGTTTACTTATGTAAATGACCAATGGCTTTACCTTTTCAACATTTCATGGTTAGAAGTTGATGCCTCAATATTCCCATTTTTTGGGTGAAGCATGTAGTGTAATGTTACGATTGAAATGATGAGAATTTGATGGTTCAATGCGTTAAACTTGTAGTATTACTCTTTCCCTCATATGTTTATTATTTATAATCACCATAATGAATTAATGGGTAACCGTAATGGGGTATAGCTTGTTTATACTTTGCTTTAATATAACTAAATGATGGTAATTGGGTATGAATAGTCCTTGAGTGACTAATACAATCATGTAGTACTCTCTTATTGTTGTTGAAACTCTAGTATGATACAACCCTATGGTTACACCTTGATTTATGTGTGGGTTCATACTTGAGAATATTATGGAATGTGATGGTGATGCTTCACCTTATGCATCCATGATCTAATGGGGATGCTGTGAGTTAGGGTTTGGGTGTAAGTGTTGGTTAGTAATATTAATATAATTTATCTTGTTGAACCTCACTCTAATGTAAATAGATAAAGATGAGTATTCAAGTTTAACATTATTATATGATGGAATGATGGTGAAATAACCTCCTTAATATGATCATAACCTTAATATGTTAATTGGTGGTTATCATAGCCACATGGTTGATACTTTCTTATGCTAAACATGTGCATTATGAATATGATGATGGTTAATCATATCTAGATTCCTTGCATGTTGATGAAATACAAGAATTTTCTTAATGTTAATATAACCCTGCTATGATTGTTTATGAATTTCTCCTAGCTCATCATTACAACATTGTGTTGATCTGGTGTATTATATGTAAGTGATGTTGTTGAGCCTTATTATAAGACATGCAATGATAATGAAGATCTTGTAGGGAATAATATGATGGTCTTAATGACCTTTGGGCATGGTTGAGCCCTGAATGAGGTGTAATCCTCTTGTGTTGATAAGGGTTGATAGCCTATGGTATTATGAAAAGGATTTATATCTTGTGATAGTATGATTACTAGTGTAGTCTCATGAATGGCAAGTGAATAGTACCATGTGATGATAAGATGAGAAATTATGTTTCACACGTTTTATATCTTTTGAGGTGGTGATATTTTTGTTCTTGATAGAAGGGAATTTGGATTTGTATGTCCACTTTTTTGATGCAGCCTTAATTCACCCAATTGGCATAACTAATAAAGTATAACTCTAATCATGTAGTTCCATGCGCTGTAGAGCCATCTTTAGTGTCAGATATTGTTGGATTGTGAAACAAGTATTCCTAAGGGAAACACAGAGTACATACTGTTGCGTATGTGAGGGTGGCAAGTTGAGGATATATCCTAGTCATCCACAATGCAAGTTATTGAGGATGGCTATGGTCATGCTTCAAATATTTGATGTGAATGAGGACAACTGCATTTGTACCTCAGATTAGAGGGTTTTGAATACCATGGATGCTAGCGTCGTGACCTATACTAAGGTGGGCTAGTTACATGACTATATGTCACTATTTTGTAGTTTGACTATATGTCACTGCCTTTTACTTATACTGACTGAGGGGTAGAGATCTTAGGATACAGACACTCCTAGATCTTGTACGGAATCCAATAGCCCTTTGTAGGGGTTTATTGGACTTTAGATGGTAAGATTCATATTCCCTAGGGAATAATTAAAGATGTAAGATAGCCGTGTCGCATATCTGTTTAGGGTTATACACAATGCTTCATATTCGTTGAAAACCCTTGTTTGCTTTCTTTTCATTGAGATCATATATAGTACAATAAGAGATAATAAATATGTTGATATTGTAGTTATGCTCATGTTGTAAGAATGCTTATGTTATCAAATATACTAACACTAATGGTTAAAATGATTCTACTAGATATGCTTAATAATGTTAGCCATGCCTATGTAATTATAAATGCTTAAACTGTTAATCATGCCTATGCAGTTAATTTTTCTATGATGTTAGTTCTACTTAGGATATAGATCTATTCCTTTTATTTGAGATGCCAATATTGATAGCCATGTTATGTTACTAAACATATTCATGATGTCAGGGATGCTTATGCTACTAGATTGCTTGTGTTGTTAGCAAGGAATATGATGATAGTCAGATTTATGTTAATGATTGTTATTAGATGCAATTTGCTGATATTTGAGTGGATATCTATCTAGAGAAATGGATTTATTTGTTATCTATATATGCATTGATGATCATACTTATTTCTAAGATGATTTGCTTAATCTGTTTAGTATACTTGAACTGTTCAATCTATTCAATTGATTATTAAATACTCTAACTGCTTAGTTATCTACTATTTAAAATGTTTTAATCAATAAGTGTTGTTGGAGGTTATATCTTTTGTTAGGACATGGGTCTCACCCTTGTGGTTTGCCACATCTTTTTAGGTAATAAGTAGTGACAAAATAGAATCGTGGAAGTAAAGAGGAGCTATAGTAATGAATCACCGAGAAAGTTGATTAGATGGTTAGTGTGTCCTAGAATCATCCATGTACTCTTAGGTCTGGGTATGAAAAGTTTGTATATGGTGTTTCAAACGAATCAGAATTTTGTTAGCATGCTAATATTTGTGGTGTGGCATATACAAATATTGTTCTCTAGTGTATATATGTTTTGGCTATGGTGATGGAACAATTTGTATCAAATCATTGGCATAGTATGTATATAATAATGATGTTGGGCACTTATGCAAATATTTCTGAGTTGGTGCTGATGTTGAAATCAGTTTTAATGTTCCCATATTTTTGGGTATGTGATTAATTAGTAATCAATTGTGTTTTATGTTTTGAGTAATGTTGTTTAGTGTAATGGGTTGTTGGCAAGTTGGTATCATTGCTTTAGGTTCATTGAGTCTACAAGGAAAATAGATATTAGGACTAGGATGATGTCAAAATTAGGAATATGACATAAAAATATAGTGCATACTGCCTAATCTCAATATTTGGGTGCCCTGGCCAGGTATTCAATTATTGAAGAAACGGTAAGTATGGAAGTTTTTGATTGTAATGTTTTTTATTACTCTGATCAAGTAGTCATTTTGAAATAATCTGAAGATCATAATAAAATAGAAATCATGGTGCATATAACTTAATATTACCTCAATAGAAGATGAGGATTACATCATTATCTATCAAAACTTGAATTGTTGGTAACCATAAGAGAAAGATATATCACCATGAAATTTAAATCTGAATACAAATAAGAAAAAGAGGAGTTCTTGAAGATGTAATTCAAGAAGATAATAAAGTAAAAGACTGATAAGTTTGTTCTTATAAAGTGATTCAATGTATGAAATTCACATAAGATGGAGAGAATTCCTATGATAAGCATAAATTTAGAAGATGAATGGGAACCATGACAAAGGAATAAAGTGGAAACTGAGTTATTCTCAGACCAACCTATGTAAGAAAATTTTAATGTTAAATCAGAATGGCATGTGAAAGAAATTAAGGGAGATGATCCTTGTTTAATGAAGAAATTTGGAATATGATGATTTTCCTTTGGATAAGTGGTCGAAAAACATAATAACCAAGAGAACATATCCAAGTGTGATAAATAGTCATCAAGGAAGGAGTAGTGAAATATGTTAATCATGATGATTCCTATGCTAATGGCAAGGAACCAAAATAAAAAAGGTAAAATGATACATAAGAAGTTGTAACCTACATAATGAAAATATAATTGGTTACCTTTTGCTAGTGACCCTTGAACAATGATGTGATGATGTCGGAAGTGTGTTTCCCTTTGTGTCTTTCTTTTCTAGGGCACAACTTTCAAGTGGATCATTGCCACTTTGTATGTGTGGATCTGTTGTCAACATGAGGGTAGATAGCTTATTATAGCATAAGGTTGTTTGGACTATGGTTCCAAGATCATAAATTTTGTGATGAGTTTGCTTTTGGGCCTTCCAATAATTAGGAAGACTCCTCTTATATGTCTTGATATTTGATTTTGTTGGTAAAAGTAGATGCGATAAGGATGTTAGTTCCTTATGGCACATGAGGTGGATACCAAGGTAATGAATCCTAGTATCCAAGATGTATCAACATTATGGGAAGTATGTGAAGGTTGGAGATGTTTATTAAATGTAAATTCCAAGTGTTCCTCTCCCTTATAGAGAAATAGAGTTGATGATGACCCTCTAAACGTTGTTTGGACGGAAAAATAAAAGTGATTCTATAATGTTATGTATGGCTCAGTGATAGATGAGCAAGACCACTATCAAGGATAGATGGGTTGTTGATCAGTAGACATGTGTTGTCGTGTTCCTTTAAGATAAAATATCCTTTAGATATGAGAGTTAGAATGGATGACATTAGTTGCATGACCATGTTGAATTTAGGGTTATGTCCTTTAGACTAACCAATGTACCAATAGAATTTGTGTATAGGAGGAACAAAGTGTTCAAGTCATGTCTTACAAGTTGTAGCAAGCTTTGAATGATGAAATCTAAACGTATTTCAGAGATGGTCGTTAACATGGTTAACATCGTTGCTAAACCTTAAGAATGTTGAAGCAACTATACTCATGTGTGACAAGTCTAGTAAGAATGAGTTGAGAGTTGACTAATGTTTCCTCTTCGAGTTATGATACCTTTGTTAAGCATGTTATGAAAATCCTGATAAGATGAAGACAATGTATTTTTCTTACCCCTAACAATGTCAATCGGGAAGTATATTTGTTAACAGTTACATACAAGTGTATGATTCTTCAACCAAATAGATGGCCAGTCCACCATTGAGATGATTGGAGAATCCTCTAAAAACATATTCCTCACATTTCTTGAGAATTAGGGATGACTACATGGTTGATGGAGTTATTAATTACAACAACCATTAAAGGAGCATAGAGATGAAACCTTGCAAAGTTACATATGATAAGAGATACATAATGTTCTATGTTTGATAAGAGCCAACTAGTATGACTTTTGAGTAATGTGTTTATACAATAGATATAATTTTAGTATGATAACTAGAATTTAAAGTTGAAATTTACTATTAGATTTTTATAAGTGGCACAACAAGTTTCTATGTTCCGTATTTGAAAATGTCATCTTATGCAGGGGTTTTTGTGTTGACCCAAGATAAGATATGTATGAATTGAAAGAAAAGAACATGACCTCTAGAAGAGCGACTTGGCAATATCATAATATGAAAGTAACAATGTGTAAGATTGAGCATGAGGTGCATGAGAAGTGTCCATCTATGTGTACCTTGGATTTCGGGGGCGAAATCCCTGTTAGAGGTTTATGGTTGTGAGACCCCTAACCTTTCATAAAGTGTCAAACAAGCTTAATTATCATAATTTAATTCTTATAACCCTAATAATAACCTTGTGATATGATTTTCAATCATAGGACAAGCTTAAGGTTCAAATTTGGTCCAATGTGGACACTGTTTGAGCAAGTTATGCAATTTTATGTACATTTTGGACTTTTCTACAATTTACCAAATTGAGGGGTTTTAGTTGCAATTTATCACTTGCATTATATTTATTGGATATTCTCTCATCATTCTTGATATTTTTGAGCCATGGGGAACCTATTTAAACCTTGGTTTAAATGTGTTTTCCTCAAGTGTATTTTGGGGTTTACCCCTTCATGGATGAGCTACCTTTAGTAGCTATCAACTAATGAATTATTTGATTGGCTTGGAAATTTGACAAAGGAAATATAATAAGGTCTATATTGACAGTGGGGTAGCTTCTTGTGTGTGTTTTTGTATATTCTTAATAGTTTAAGGCCATGGACACTTGGAAAGATACTAGAACTTCAACCTTTTCTTTTTCTTTATCTTAAAGTTTCATATACTTATCCCTATGCACCCAAATGAGCTATTTCATCTCCAAAACTTCCCTCCCTCTATGAACCTCGTTCTCCCTCTTTTCTTCTACAAATTTCCTATCCTAGTAAGAAGCAATAGCGGATCTTCTTGGAAAAAGAATCTAGGGTTGCAATTGACTTCCTTTTAGGGTTTGAAAAGCTTCATTCTAGTGATCTTGACCTAAAAGAGTAAGAATCCCCTTTTTCATTTGATTTATTTCTTTGTTATTCTTCCTCATACCTTTATCCAAGTCAGAACCTTTCTATTCCACTGTAGAAATCACTTTAAAGCTCTAAAACCATACCTCTCTTGCTCCTTATGCTTAGGGTTTGCTCATTTGATGAAGAAAGCGGCTAGATGGCTGAGTTCACAACTTATGCTTGGATTGTCTACCCTACCTTCTTGTATTTTCTTATGTTTTGGAGTTTATCTTCTAATTAGAGGCAACTTTTATAACTTTCTACACGTTTATTGCTTACCATAAGCTTGTGTAACACCCAGATTTTCATAACACATGAGCGGAAGCAATAAATTTTTTTTTCTTCATCTGGGAGTGTCACAAACATGATACTCATTGCAATTAAAGCAAATGAGACACTTTGCACTGAGTAAAATTGATTCATACATAGTCATTGATAAAAAGAAAACTACAACTCATCTAACGTACTATTTAAACAAGACTTAGCATAAAAACATCTGTCTAAACTCTGGACCACCTCGGTAGATGGCACCCACTAGGCAAGTTGTAAAATCTCCTAGACCTTTACTTGTTCCTTTGATTCTCAGCTTCTCTAAACCTTGCGGACATCACGTCCCCATCCATGCATTGAGAAAAACAATCGTTAGAGTAAGTGGCATGAGTATTTTAAAATGTACATGATTAATAATCTGAAATTGGCATTATAAACGAGGAATTACTATCAAGCTCTGAGTAAAATCTGAAACATAAAATCTCTTATTTCTTAATATGAAATTCTTATCCTTCTATCTTATCTTTCTCTAAAGACATGTTACCTAGTACATGGATCTCATGACCTACGCCAAAGTGCCGAGGTCTTAATTATCTTATTGAATTCCCTCTCATCATTACTCATGGATGAGAATATGGACATTTCTAATCTGACTGTGGCCACCAAAGGTATCTTTTACTTATGATTTTTATCTGACTGTGGCCACCATTATACAATAAGTCCTCCTGAATTGGCGTATCTATGCCCTGAATTGGTACCGAAGTACCCTGAATTGGCACTACATGCCTCTGAATGACATCGAGGTGTCTCTAAATTGGCGTAACTACGCCCTGAACTGGTGCCGCAACACCTCTGAATTGGAGTAAACACTCCTCTGAATTGGTAACAAATGCCTCTGAATCGTCCCGAGACTACTGAATGAGGACTTATCATATAATGTTTAAGTGAAGGTTTCGACTTATTTATCTTAAGTCTAAACTTACTTAATTCTTAATCTGAACTGAAACTGAATACTGATAGCTTTACTGAATACTGAATCTGAACTTATCTTACATTGAAACTGAACACTGATAACTGAACTTATCTAAATCTGATTACTGAGTACTGAGCAGGTACTGAATTCTAAATCTGAATCTGAATCTCTTATTCTTAAATTATGAACTGAATCTACATCTGAGTATGCATATGAATCTCAATTACTTCATAATTGAGATTGGCTCTGAAACCCTTATCATGTATCTTTAATCATAATCTGGCTACTCACACAAGGAGTAGTCTAAGTCTGCATATAAATCTAATATCCATATTATCTAGATAATCCTTAATCTAATTCTCTAATCTGATAGGAATACCGTAGCTATTTTTGATACTAAATATATGACAACTAAGCCTACAGGATTAGGGAAAGGATCTGAACTAAATATGAAAATATGAAGTATATGAGAGTTCTCAAGTATCCAATATCTAAAAGAGTGTGATTTCTGACAAGGTAACTCAAAATCTATAAAATCTCAATAAGTCATCTCAGTACATTCATATGAACTTAAGTCTTAAATCTTAAAGTAAAAATCATATAGAGTCTCAACATGCAACTTAATCATGACTTAATGTCTCATAATCATAAACTCATGTTATAATATATTCTAAACCCAATAGTATATTTATCTTGGAAATTGGGCCATGGTCTACCATGCACAACACCCATATTCTCACATAATGCTAAATTTTTAAACATCAACCTTATTAAGGAATCTATTTCACTTCTTAATTTCTTAGATCTCTATATATATAAGAAACCTTGATGACATGTTCCTATTTGAAATCTCAATACATGGTTACATCTATATTTAAGATATATGATAGAACTATATTTTCTTATCCTTCTTATGAACTTATCTTCATGATCTAGAATCATTCCATGGCACATCACTACTTAAGATATTGAGCATATGAAATTCTACAATCATAAGCACATAAAATCATTCTTACATATTTAACTTAGAATGTAGGACATGAATGTCTTACCTAAGAAGCATGTAAATGTACTTGGTTTGATAAACATAAATACTCATGGGAATGAACCACTTACCTCTTGTATTG
Source organism: Alisma plantago-aquatica (assembly GCA_963693085.1). Classification (NCBI taxonomy): domain Eukaryota; kingdom Viridiplantae; phylum Streptophyta; class Magnoliopsida; order Alismatales; family Alismataceae; genus Alisma; species Alisma plantago-aquatica. The sequence goes on from OY856415.1 coordinate 159,447,024, forward strand.
ATGATGTCCTTAACTTAGTCTTGATTTCTTGTTCCAAATCTTAATCACCTCGATATAATCAATGTTTTATAAGTCCAAGTACATGTTCCCTCTTTCTATTCCTAAATATCAAAACCCCATCTTCCTAACTATATATAACAAGTTAGGGTTCTTAATTAGACTAAACATAACTTTAATCTAAAATCACCATAAAATCTTGGCATCAAAATAAATAAAACTCATACTATATAATAAATATTATCTTTATACTCAAATAAGACATAAATCGTCTTATGCACTAATATGAACATATATATCATATAAGAAGAAAATCTCAAACATAGGCATACATACTAATATTACTTGACTCTATTATGAAATCAAATTAAAATAATATTTAGATAAATAGTATCAGGCTTAATTAGGCATATATACCACTTATTGTCTCAAGATAATCATTTATTATTCTTTCATAATGGCTACTCATCTAAAACTAGACACTAATATAATAGCACAAGAAACTTCATCAAATCTCCATAAAAGTATTCATAAAATGTAGGAATGATCATGTATTAAAATATCAGGTCATTTAAAAATCATATCATGGGTGAAATACCCAGAATACCCTTATTAGGGTTTACATTAAAAACCTTATTAAAACTTTATATATGAAAGATAAGGCTATGAAGTAATGTTAAACATATCAAAATACACATTCAGTAAAATTTGTATGAATTTCTAAAGGCGTTTACTATTTTTAATTGGCAAAACATCAAAATCATATAGTTTTGTCTACCCAGAATATAATAAATAAAAGACATCAAAATCATACTCTGTAACTATTTTTATAGAATAGTACACTCGAAGAGCTTTCCATAGGTACCTTGTTTGTCCCAAACCGATATCTATAGCTCAAGATATGAATTTTTGAATATGTACCTCATCATCCATTCTTGGCCTTCGGAAGACGATCCAACGACTTAGGGGCATATGCACTCCCCTCAACCCAGGCGGATCCACCTTCTTCACCCGACGGAAAGGGGGGTGTTTGCCCTGTTTCACGCCTAAAACAGAGCAGTAGCTTGGAGGGCTCGGTGGCTGGTGACCAAGGCATCCTTACGTGAGGTAAAGCCCTCCTTGGCTACGGCTTGGCTCGCCTAGATGGGTGGCGTCGCAAATGGTGAAGGAAGGGGGCGCGTTCGAAGGTCCAAGTGGAAGAACCCACAGCCGCCACCTATCTCCGGCCTATCTGTCTTCACCCTCGATCTCCTTTTCCAGTTCTCAGATTCGCATCAAACCCTAGATCTATGTCTGCGAGGCTCCGAACTCGGGATCCATGAGGTTTTTATAGAATCTTGCCCAAAGGATCTTGGGCGGAGCCCCTTCTTCGTAGGAATCTGTCCAGTGCATAAAATAGGGGTTGCGGCTCTCCAGTCCGTGAGGACTGGGGTCGCCCCCCTTTTTTTATTTTGTTTTTTTCTTCTTTTTGATAAAAGTCCAAATATAAGAAATATTTATACAGCCTATTCTATAGCTCAGTTTGACTTCATATGTTGGGGTAAATACTATATTATTATCAACTTCATATGAACAAGATTTTAAGTACAAACTAACTGTACAAACACTCCAAACATGTATTTTAAATAATAATATTATAATTACTAATTTAATTACCTAGGCCACTATATACATCAAAATCATCTGAAATTTCTCCCAGCATCTTATACTCTAATTATTATTCTACTAAAAATATTTTGAGCATTCATTATGACCATGAAATACTTAATTCTCAATTTTTACTCCAAGGACATATATGTAAAACTTAATTAGTCCAATAGGGCTAGAATTGGACTCTAGCGCACATGGGCCATCCCTTAGTATTTCAAAGGGTCCATGTGCTTAATTGTATTCCAATCATGAAAATAAGTCTTCAATATAATTTCTCAATTGAAGCTCATGCATGACACATGTGATCAATATTTATTTATTTGCATAACATGAAGACCTAATCTAGGTCTAAGGCTCAAGCCATGAACTGGACTCATCATATTATATATTCGTCACATTATTGTCCATAGGAATAATTCATTATGTCCATTAGAATGCCTTTACTAGAAAACCCCACATAAAAGGCTTACTTTAGCTATGAAATTGAGGATGTTATAGCTTGCTAGCTCATGTTCTTGCTTTTAAATGATGATCCATGCACTAACAAGCTATGCTTGACTTGGATTTCGATTTTTTTAATGTCTCCTGTTCTGATTTCATTTTTTGATGAACATTTGATCATGTGTACATTATTCCTAAGGTATAATATGACTTGTATCAGGTTGTTTTAACAACCTGTGGTGCTAAGCACCTATCAACCAATGGTCAATTTTAGGGTTTAAAGCTGATTTCTTCTATAAACACATGACTCGATGGTGGTACCATTACAACAACTGATAGTGTTGTCTTCATAAAAAATGATGGTTGTAACCAAGGGTGTCAACTTACTTTCACCCCTTAGGCCAGGTGTTGGCCTAATTAGAAGCCTAGTGATTAACAACCAAGTACCCTAATGATGATATCAATCAATGGTGATATTAGTTTTATATTTGATGTTGATTAACAAATATAGTGCTGATCTAATAACCTATGGTGTTTTAATGGTCACTAATGATGGTGGATCAGGTCTCTAAAACCTATGTTGAGTTAATCCTATAGTTGTAGCATAAATTAAGCCTTAGACCAATGGTTTCTTGGGTCACTTGATGCAATGGTTGGACCTATACAGTAATTGATGGTTTTAACATATGAACTTGACCCAATGGTCAAGATCTAATGTTTATTCCTCCAATAAAGTAAAATTATGGATAATGTAATATGTTGGTCCTAATAATGTGATTTATATGGTTTCCTTTATATGATCAACTTAAGGAGCTTACTTGTTGGCAATCGATGGCTTGTTTTAAATGAATAGTTGATTGTGGGTTTTACCCTACTCTCAACAGAACCCTTATTGTTGTTAATCAAAGGATTTCAAGGGTTAAATGGTTACTTTTATAGATCATAACTCAATAGAATCATATATGATTCATTTAAGGTTTTTACTTATGTAAATGACCAATGGCTTTACCTTTTCAACATTTCATGGTTAGAAGTTGTTGCCTCAATATTCCCATTGTTTTGGGTGAAGCGTGTAGTGTAATGTTATGATTCAAATGATGAGACTTTGATGGTTCAATTCCTTAAACTTGTAGTCTTACCCTTTCCCTCGTATGATTATGATTTATAATCACCATAATGAATTAATGGGTAACCTAAATGAGGTATTACTTGTTATACCTATCTTTAATAAAGCTAAATGATGGTAATTAGGTACGAATAGTCCTTGAATGACTAATACAATCATGGAGTACTCTCTTATTGTTTTTGAAACCCTAGTATGCTATAACTCAATGGTTACACCTTGATTTATGTGTGGGTTCATACTTGAGAATACTATTGAATGTGATGGTGATGCTTCACCTTATGCATCTATGATCTAATGGGGATGTCGTGAGTTAGGGTTTGGGTGTAAGTGTTGATTAGTAACATTTATATAATTTATCTTGTTGAGCCTAACTCTGATGAAAATAGATAAAGATGAGTATTTAGGTTTGACATTCTTATGTGATGGATGGTGAAATAACCTCCTTAATATGATCCTAACCTTAATATGTTAATTGATGGTTATCATAGCCACATGGTTGTTACTTTCTTATGCTAATTATGTGCATTATGAATATGATGAGGGTTAGCATGTTAATATTTGTTGTGGGGCATATACAAATATTGTTCTCTTGTGTAAATATGTTGTGGGTAAGGTGATAGAACAATTTGTATCAAATTTTTGGCATAGTATGGATATAAGAAAGATGTTGGGCTCTTATGCAAATGTTTTTGAGTGGGTGTTGACGTTGAAAATAGTTTTAATTTACCCATATTTTTGGGTATGTGATTAATTAGTGATCGATTGTGTTTTATGTTTTGAGTAATCTCATTTAGTGTAATAGGTTATTGACAATTTTGGACCTATATGGTCACACACATTGGATGCACCTGGAAAAAAGAGTTTATTCATGAATATAATTTAATTTGATTACTAAAGTGTTTAGGTATTCAATTTAAACAACATCCATTGTACATTGAATAAACTAGAATTTGAATTGCCTATTTTAAAAGTGAAGCAGCCAGTTTAGAATATGGATTGTTTAGTTCAGACATGAACTGACTGGCTCAAAGTGTGAGTCAGACGATTCAGATTGTGAATCGACCGATTGAACGATCACTAAAACTAGATCAAGGATTGATAAAAAAGACATGTTGTGCATTAATCATCATATTCAAACTCAATATGTTTGCAAATCAGAAATATAGTGAATCAATTGATTCATGTTTTGAATTGACTGATTCACATGTGAAACAACTGGTTCAGAAATAAATTGAGTGCTTCAGAACTGAACCGAATGGTTCATACGTGAACTGAGTGATTCAAGATTCAGAATAGCCAAAAAATTATGAAAATCCATCTCTTCGACTCCCAATTGATTGGGGGACCTTGTCCATGATAATCCTATTAATAGGGGGTGTAATGAAGTCTTTCAGAAGAATATACAATATTATATGACAATTATTGTCCTCTCACAGTTGTGGTAACATGAGAGCCCAAGTAAGTCTCACCCATTAAATATAGAGTTGGAAAGGGAGAGACAACAAGGGAGAGTAAGTCAATGCTAGCACATTATCAATGAAGGGACAAGTCCTTCTTGTTTTCTCTGGTTAAACAACGTGGAGTTCCTGATGGTCCGCGTGGGCTACATAGAGGTGAGGAGGTTGTTTACTCCAAGCTAGGAGGACAATAACCATAGTTGTTAATGGTGCTACACTAGGAGGCCATCGCTGACAGTTGTCCATGTACAGCTTGCAATGTGTGCACATCACCGTGCAAGAGTAGTCCTTGGACTGGATCCAGGACTAGGTATACCTCTTGCTATCTCCTTTCCTTGATATATCATTGTTGATGCGGTCTTTTGGAAGGAATATAAACAAAATTTATTTCCACTACCTTCTTTGGCATCTCTATTCTCCAACATAGAGGTAGTTCTCAGTATCTCATTATATTTATTGATGATGTCAATAGACATGGTAGTTTGTATTTAATGAAATACAAGTTTGAATCTCTTGATGTGTTTAAGGAGATCATGAAAACAGTACATAACTAGCTTGGTATAAGTATTAAAACACTTTGATATGATCGATGTGGATAATATTTTAAACCAAGAGTTTTAGGACCTTCTAGGAGACCATGATAATGTATCCCAATGAACTCCGCCTGAAACATAAGGATGTATATGTTGGATCAAGGGCTCTAAGGGTGGGGGTGAATAGAGTTGCACAAATCTCACAAAATGAATTAGACCATTAAATTAAATTAAGTGCAGAAACTTAAGAATACAACCAATTTGAAGTCCTAACTAACAAGCATAGCAAGGGTGAGAGACAAGGATAGCATACACTTGGACAATGTGGTTTAGAATGGTTCCACACTTCAAACTAGAAGTGATTCAGTCCACTACCTTGAGGTGGATAATCACTAGGACTTTCCAATCTTGATGCTCTTATATTCATTCATAAGATTACAAGACAAAACCACATTCATCCAAGGACTTAATACCTCAAGCTAGGATCTTCAACCTACCAAAGGAACTTACCCACTTCAACCAGGGAGTCTTTAGCCTTCAACAAGGACTTACCCACTCCATCTTCACGTCTTTGGCTTTCTAGGGATTACCTATCCTTCTTGAACGTCTACCTTTCCTATCTCCTTCACTCAGAGATCTGGAACACCATGCCTTCTTCAACCTTAAATAACAACAACTCCTTCCCCTTCACTCAGAGAAGATCTTCAAGCCTTTTCTTCAATAAGGAAAGGGGGTAGGAAGATGGAGGTGGAGAGATTTACATGGATAAAAGAGGTAGCTCTCTTACAACAGATCCTAACTAACTCATACTCACGGATTTGACTTGAAGGTAGAGAGAGAAAGGGGCTTAAAGGGGTGCAACACTCTCAACTAAGCTAGAACCAAGCATATATGGAATGCACAACCTTGGAATGAATTCCAAGTGGTCCTATTTATAGATGGGGGTGCCCCTTTGAGTTGAGGAATACATTGGGTCAAATTATAGCCATTTTTGCACAAGGCAACAAATATATTTCCGTCTAAATAAGTCACCAACGGTTAGAATCACTTTTTCTGCATTTTCCGTACAGTACATTTGATTGAGATTCAATAAAGGTATCTCGACCAATGGGGTAAAAGATAAACCCAATTTTCAAACCATCGGTCGAGTTTGTCCTTAGGAAACTCGACCGACCAATGAAAATAACATTTGGTCAGTAACCCCATCGGTCGAGTTTTGTGAGTGCACAACTCAACTGATGCACTGTTTAAAGAATTGATCCAGTGGATCGGTTGAGATTGTAACTCGACCGATTAACAACTTGTGATCAATTTTCTAAAGTGCTTAAAAAGTGATTAAACTCGGTTCTATGTGTCCCACATATTTTTCTCATCTTAGTTACAAGTTATATCATCAATACAAGTGATTACAAAATTCTTCTCAGGTCATTTATAGGGATTTCATAATTTGCACACTTGCATTGCTTTTGAATTGAACTTTAGCAAACTAGGGCTTGTGTACTTTGATCCTTTTCATGTACCTCACACCTGAAATCAATCTTGAATACACATATTAGATACATATGAATGGAATGGTTAAGTCATTATCAAAATATGGACAATGTATAACCTCTTGGTCAACATTCTCCCCCTTTTTGACAATGACAAACCATTCCTCAAACACATTGAAAAGGATATAGAAATGATACCTTTGCCTTGTGAATTAGGAAGATTCAAGATGTGAACAATGTGAATTGATCCCCCTAAATCTATGCTTACATTAACCTACATAGTTAGTCTATCTACACAAAGCAATTATAGCATACATGTACTCTATGGTCCTTTGCAAGTCACATGATAAAACATAAAATGAACAAGAAAAGGATCTCATAAGCAATAAGAAGCAATATAATAAAGAATAGCAATATGATTGTGTTTGAAGACATTGAAGTTCTCTCCCCCTTTTGACATTATCAAAAAGTAATGGGGGTAGAAGAGCATACAATTAGGTCTTCTCCAAACACATTCAAGCATTTATTCAAACATGTAATCACATATCATAATCAACCAGAGACGAAAGAAACACACAAGCTAAGTCATTTATCAAAATATGATGAAATATGGCACCAACACATAGGATATAACTTATCAACAAGCAAGAGTGCATATAACATATATTACAACTCAGAAGCATCTTCTCATAAAAGCAACTACAAAAAAGAAGCGATCAAAACTGAAGATAAAATAGTACATCTCAGATAATGTGCCCAGATGTTTCTAATACAAAATAGCCTAGAAAGATATATATGATCAAAAAACTAGACTAAAAACTAAGGAACAACTAGACATCTAGACTATCTATGTCCACAACATCAACATCATCATCATCTCTAGGCTCGTAGTCCTCGTCTCCATCTGAAGGTGCAACAACAATAGTGGCTTCATCACCAAAATCACCAGTAGAGCCATCACCATCATCAGAAGTATCCAAACTATCACCATCATCATCATTAGCAATAAAAGTCTCATCATCAGCTTGGTCAGACATCTCCTCATCTACATGAGGACCAAAACCATGATTGGGCCAATGAGCATTCTGCTCATCCCAAGTCATACCAAGAGCATAGAGCTCATTGGCCTGAGGGAAGGATGGAGCAGAATTGCAAGCAGGGTGGCCAAAGGGCCAGAAAGCAACGACAGGTAGACGAGAGAAGAACCACCATCAGTGGAGGGTGTGGGAGTAGTAGAAGAAGGCTCATGGGTAGGGTAGTAATGATGATATGCATAGGAAGCATAATCACTATCGGGGAAAGGCTGGTAGGTGGGGTAGGGGTGTGCATAGGATAAGTTCATGTTTGACATAATTGAACATAAATACTGGTGCAAGTTCTCCTAAACCTGGAGGTTGTAAGTCTGTTGGTGCATCATGTAGCTCATAAGGGTTTCATTAGATACACGAAACGAGGCACAATTAAGTCTAGGTGGCTGAGGAGGAGGAGCATGGGTAGAGGCAGAAGCTAGGGGTACAGAGGCAGCGACTGAGGGTGAATCACTGGGTGTGGTGGAGGCAAAGACAGACATAGACTTTTAAATTGTGATCTCACTTATACACAGACCTTTCCTGGCAAGTTTGTAATGGAAATTAGAAAAGAGTGATTTCTCAGTGGTGAATTGAAACAAACCACAAATCAAAGGTGGATAAGGTGGATGGGTTCCTCATTTGTTCTTACCAGAGTCAATACATGTCATGTGGTGGAGAATGTATCTTGACGATTTGACTCTGATATTCTATAGAATGCAATACATTATGACCATAATGTTCTCTACAATATTCGTTTAATTTTTCTTTGGATGGATGTTGCAATTGACCATTAAGGCTAATATATGCTTTCTGAGATCAAGGGAGGAGGAGGGTAGGGTCGTCTTCTTCTTGTAAGGAACATTGGGTTTCTTCAAGTAGCAATGGATATCAGGAAGAGTGATCTCATTCTGCTTATAGAAACCCTATGGATCCAAAAGGTCAAAATACTCCCGATAATCCTTACTCCAGGTGTCATTCTTGTCATCACCTGAGAAGAAGACATTGATGATATCTTTAGAGATTTGAAATCTCTTCCCGAAAAACATGGATATAAGTATCACTTACGTATTCAGTCGGGGTATAAGGGTATCATAATTCAAACCCAAGTTAGCATAGAATTTGTGAACTACTTTTGTGCTTGTAATAGAATTATGAAAGCAGTCACATTCGCCAGCCAGGGCGGATAGGTGTTGAATGGCTAGCAACCTCCACTTGGTCTATAACTGCTTGACACCTAGGGCTAGGCTCAAACAAAGCTCTAAATGGAAAAGGACTCCTAGGAATAAGGTCCTTATACCTATTTATAGCCTCTATTGAGACAAAGGAGGTGTCATCAAAAGGAACCAAGCGAGATGACAAAGAGGATGATGGAACATTGCTAGGGACATGTATCTTTCTTCTATGACAAGCCATGGAGGTGAAAAGAAGGAGAAGAAGAGAGCAAACACACAAAGAAAACCACCAAAACCATTTACCTACCAAGGTAGAGAAAGAAGGAACATCTAGGGAAGCCTATCTAGGTCGAGAAAGGGCTAAGATAGGGAAGGTAAGGTTTTGGGTTGAGAGCTTAGGGCTAGAAGAAGGGGAATTGGTCAGCTTTTCTCTAGTTGAGAGGGACAATAGTCACTGATCGGTCGAGTTCTGAGAGTCAAAAACTCGAATGATTGGTCCATTTCAGAACAAATCTTAGCCACGGATCAGTCGAGTTTGTCCTAGGGGAATCTCAACCGATGGTCAACCTGACCTAAAACCATCAAACTCAATTTATAGCCATATGAATAATAATTAAATTTATTTTTCAAGTCTATTATGTATGTTGAACATACTTAGGCACGTATCACTCATCATTGGGTACTATTTAGCGATAAAAACCCGAAATTTGAGAAATCCCCAAAAATAAGAGAAACTAAGTATGTCAACAAGCAAATTTTAGCAATTTTAGGCAAGCAAGGTGATTTAAGCATGAGCAAGACATAAAGGATAAAAGAAACTAGATAGATAACATGTCAATATCATCTGAAACAATTATGAGCAGTTTTGATCTAATGAAGTTAAATTGATCTCTAGCTGGAGGTTTGGTGAAAATGTCCGCCAACTAGTTTTCTGTGTCCACATGCGTGATATAAATTTCCTTTTTGGCAATGTTATCACGAAGAGAATGATGACAAACCTCTATATGTTTAGCTCTACTATGCAATATAGGATCATAAGAAAGATTGATTGCACTAGTATTATCAGAATAGATATGAGAAGCATCAAAATGTAAGTTAAAGTCTTAGAGCATTTAATTCATCCATAGGACCTGGGCACAACAACTCCTGGCTATAATGTACTCAGCCTTGGTAGTTGATAATGCCATGGTGCTCTATTTCTTGGAGAACCAAGATACCAAGCATGGTCCTAGAAGGAAGCAAGTGCCACTTGTGCACATTCTATAAACCAAACCGCCTGCGTAATCAACATCACTATATGCTATAAGAGTAAAGTCCCTTGATTTAGGGTACCATAGTCCAAAGTATTGAGTTTTGGCTTAGTAATGCAAAATCCTCTTAACAACAATAAGATATTATTTCCTAGGAATTATTTGAAAGTGAGCACACAAGCCAACACTAAACATAATGTCAGGTCTAGAGGTAGTTAAGTAAAGTAAACTTCCAATCATACCTCTATAGAGATTCTCATCTACCTTCTCACCTTCTTCATCTCTATCATGTTTGGTGGTGTTGGACATGGGTGTGTCCATCGGCTTCATGTTCTCCATTTCAAAGTGTTTGAGTACCTCATTGGTGTACTTGCCTTTGTTGATGAAGTTTCCATCTTTGGTTTGCTTGATTTGGAAGATGAGGAAGAAAGTACTTTCACCCATCATGCTCATCTCAAACTCACTCTGCATAATAGAAGTAAGTCCTTGCAAAGATCAAGATTAGTTCTGCCAAATATGATATCATCAACATAAATTTGAATGATAAGAAAATTTCTAGAAGTGTGTTTTGGAAATAGAGTAGAATCAACTTTTCCCATGACATAGCCATTGTTTAACAAAAAGTTCTTTAATTTCTCATACCAAGCTAGAGGTGCTTGTTTGAGTCCATAGAGAGCTTTTTGTAGAAAATAAACATGGTTAGGTAGCTTGTCATTTTCAAAGAACAGAGGTTGAGCAACAAATACTTGCTCCTCATTTGTACCATTCAAAAACACACTTTTAACATCCATTTTATATAGGAAGAAATTCTTATGACTAGCAAAAGCAAGTAGCATTCTAATAGATTCAAGTATAGCAACAGGAGCATAAGTTTCATCAAAATCAATACCTTCCTACTGATTGTAGCCTTGAGCCTCTAACCTTGCTTTGTTCCTTACCACCTTGCCATTTTCATCAAGCTTGTTACGGTAGACCCATTTGGTGCCAATGATTTTTCTGTCACTTGGTCTTGGCACTAGAGTCCACACTCGGTTCTTCTCGAACTGCTCTAGTTCCTCCTGCATGGCAAGGATCCACTCATCATCTCCAAGTGCTTCCTTGATGTTATTTGGCTCAAGTTGTCAGATGAAGGCAATGTTTGGTTGTTCTTTATTGTAGGAAGCCCGTGTCTTCATCCTCTCAAATGGATTGCCAATTATTAGCTCTTTGGGATGATTCTTTGCAAAGCGAGGAGTGGGATCATTCTTCTCTTCATCTTCTACTTCATCAACCTGCTTACCTTTATTGTCGATGTTGAGGTCATTTAAGATTGGAGTGAAGTCATCTACAACATCATTATCAACAACATTCTTTCCAATAGCAGGGTTAGATTCAATAAACTTAACATTAATAGATTCTTCAATTTTAGACAGTTCAATATTGAAAACTCTATAAGCCCTACGTGTAGTGCTATAGCCTAAGAATAAAGCCTTGTATGATTTTAGATCAAACTTGTCGATAGAATGCTTTGTGTTCAAAGCAAAATAAGGACATCCAAAAATGTGAAAGAAATCGATGGATGGCTTTCTACTATGTCATAACTCATAGGGGGTTTTCTTCAAAGAAGGATGCGTAAAAACTCGATTTTTCACAAAGCAAGAGGTGCTAACAACTTTAGCCCAAAACTTCTTAGGAATGGCATATTCTCGAAGCATGGTCCAAGACATCTACTGTAGCAACCAATTCTTTCTCTCTGCTACCCCATTTTGTTGAGGCGTACAAGGAGAAGAGAAATTGTATGAGTAACCAAATTTTTCACAAAAATTCTCAAAAAAGATCATTTTCAAACTCTCCCCCATGGTCACTATGGATAGAGATAATCCGAAAAGAAGCTTCATTTTCAACTCATTTACAAAAACTCGAGAAAACATCGAGAGTATCACTTTTAGAAATGAGAAAGAATGTCCAAGTATAGTGAGAGAAATCATAGACAATCATAAGACAATACTTGGAACCACGAAGCGTTTGAGTTCTCATAGGTCTGAATAGATCAATATGAAGAATCTCAAGAGCTCTTTTGGTACTAAGAACTCCTTTAGATTTGAAGGAGGACTTGGTTTGCTTTCTTTGTGTGTAAGGTTGGCATTCGTCATCCTTTATAAAATCCAATTTAGGAAGTCCCCGAACCAATTCCTTTTTTCTCAATTTCTTCATTTGATGCAAATTCACATGACCCAACCGGTGATGCCAAAGAGTTATATCATTTTTGTCCACAACTAAGCATCTATCAAGTATGGGCTTTACATCATCAAGAACAATAATATATACATTACCATTTCTAGTTCCCTTATATATAACACTGTAAGTGAGGGAATCTTGAAGCAAACATTCTAAGGAAGTAAATAGAATAAGATAACCATTATCACAAAGTTGGCTTACAATTATCAAATTGTGATGTAGACCATCAACAAGCAAGCCATTTTTAATACAAAGCTCGTTTCCTACATCACCCTCACCTATTACCTTACCCTTTTTGTTGTCCCTGAAGGTCACCGATCCTCCTTTCTTCTTCATGAATTTGTTGAAATGGCTGATTTCACCTATCATATGCTTTGAGTAGCCACTATCAACAATCTACCTTCTTTTGACATGCATGAAAGAAGGATGTTGGTTCCCAACTCAAATTTTGGGATCCGGGGTTAGCTTGGGGACCCATTTCATCTTTGGGTTGGTCCCCTTTGGCTTGTAAGGACAATAAGTAGAGTAATGATCATCACATTTACAATGAGCACATACCATTGGGTACTTAGAGTTGGATGTCTCTCCATGGAAGAAAGGATGTTCCACACTCTTCTTGTTACCCTTACTCTTGTTCCTGTTCTTACCCTTAGGAGCAGTCCCATCATATCCTAAACCACTAGTACCAATTTGTTTGGTAGATTTTCTAAGATAGCATTAAGGGATTTATTTCCCGTAAGAAACTTTTATAAAGAATCTCTTAATTTAGCATTATCATCACTAAGATTAATGATAGTAGAAGATAATCTAGTAAGATCATCTATAGCATGGAACATGTCAACCTCTAAATAGAGAGCTTTAGTATGAAAACAATCATGTTCTAGAGTAGTGCTAGCTACCTCATTACTTTGCAATATTGGTCTAGAGGATAGATCATTAACTTGAGAAAGCAACTTAGGATTTTCATATTTAACCAAAAGAATTTCTTTTTTATTAGCATGGGTTTCTTTCTTCCTAGCTTCATGAATGAGGTTAAGTTCTACATTTTCAATTTTAAGAACATCAATCTCATCTTGGCACTATTCTCAACTTCAACTCCATTGTATTGGAGCTCAAGATCATTAAATTTCCCTTGCAAAGTATCCATACTATCAAGGCGCAAATTTTCATTTTGTTCAAGAATCTCAATCTTAGCATAAAGATCATCTATAATTTTTCCTAACATTTTCTTTTTAGCTTTGCATTTAGTAAAAGATGACTAGCAAGCATTAAGCATATCAATAACAGTTTCTTTAGACAACTCATGCAAGTTAACTTCACTTACCTCACTTACCTCACTTATTTCACCTACATCATCACTTGTAAAGGCCATGAGAGCAAGCTGGCATTCTCCATCTTTGGAGCTAGAAGAATTTGAGGAAGACTCCTCCCAAGCTGCATGAGTTGCATATTTGCTTCTTCTTTCTTTCTTCTCCTTTCTCCCATATTTGCCTTCCTTCTTATACTCCTTGTCCTTCTTGTGGCTACTCTTGTGGTGGCTCTTCTTGGCCTTGGGGCAGTCACTCTTGTAATGACCTTTTTTGCCACATTCATAGCACCTAGGAGTAGATGAAGAAGACTTCCCTCTAAAGTTCTTACCCTTGGATTAGTTATCTTCATGCTCATTTGGGCCTTCATCTTCACTTGAGGAAGGAGTAGGGGACTTGAGTACAAGTTGTTGATGCCGAGCCATCTCTTCAATTTGAGCTTTGAAGGTTGTGTCCTTGAGCCTTGGTTCATGAGCTTGAAGGTTGCCAACTAGCTTCTCGATTGACAATTCACTAAGCCTATAAACTTCTTCAATGGATGTCACCTTGGGCTCCCATCTATTTTGAAGAGATCTCAATATCTTTGAGTTGATTGTTCCTTTATCCATCACACTACCAAGGGCTACCAATCCACTGATGATGACATTAAGGCTTGTGTACATGTCTAACACTCGTTCATTCTTTCCCATCTTGAAGTTCTCAAGTAGACCACCAATCATGTAGATATTGGCTTCCTTCACTTGCTCTGTTCCCTCATAGGTGGCACATAGCTTGTTCCAAATCTCATGTGTGGTGTCCCATGAGAATATCCGGTTAAACTCAGATGGGGTGAGGGCTACATAGATGATGCTCACTGCTTTGGCATTGAGCTGAGCTTGCTTCATTTGGGCTTCTGTCCATGTGGAGATTTCCCCCTTTGGATATTCAAACTTTAGGTGCACCACCTTCCACATCTCATAGCTTACTCCTTGGAGGTAGAAATGCATTCTTCTCTTCTGCTAGAGGAAGTCAGTTCCATCAAAGACCAGAGGTCACATGGAGAAGCTTCCCTCCAAGTTGAGATATCCAAGTGCTAAACCACCCATCTTCTCCTACTTGTGGAAGTAGCTTTGAGAATACCTGCTCTGATACCACTTGTTAGATCAAGGGCTCTAGGGGGGGTGAATAGAGCTTCACAAATCTCACAAAATGAATTAGACCTTCAAATTATATTAAGTGTAGAAACTTAATCATACAACCAATTTGAAGTCCTAACTAACAAGCATAGCAAGGGTGAGAGACAAGGATGGCATACACTTGGACAAAGTGGTTTAGAGTGGTTCCAAACTTCAAACTAGAAGTGAGTCAGTCCACTACCGAGAGGTGGTTAATCTCTAGGACTTTGCAATATTGCTGCCCTTATATTCATTCATAAGATTACAAGACAAAAACACATTCATCAAAGGACTTAATACCTCAAGCAAGGATCTTCATCATACTAAAGCAAGTTACCCACTTGAACTAGGGAGTCTTCATCCTTCAACAAGGACTTACCCACTCCATCTTCAAGTCTTTGGTCTTCTAGGGATTACCTATCCTTCTTTAACGTATGTCTTTCCTATCTCCTTCACTCAGGGATTTAAAACACCATGCCTTCTTCAACCTTGAATAACAGCAACTCCTTCTCCTTCACTCAGAGAAGATCTTCAATCCTTTTCATCAATAAGGAAAGGGGGTAGGAAGATGGAGGTGAAGAGCTTTACATGGATACAAGAGGTAGCTCTCTTACAATAGATCCTAACTCACTCATCTCACGGATTTGACTTGAAGGTAGAGAGAGAAAGGGGGCTCAAAGGGGTGAAACACTCTCAACTATGCTAGAACCAAGCATATATGGAATGAGAAACCTTGGAATAAACTCCATGTGGTCCTATTTGTAGTTGCGGGTGCCCTTTGAGTTGGGGAACACTTAGGGTCTAATTATAGCCGTTTTACACAAGGCAACAAATCTATTTTTGTCCAAACAAGTCACCAACGGTTAGAGTCACTTTTTTTGCATTTTTCGTACATTACATACGGTCGAGATTCAATAAAGGTAACTCAAACGATTGGGTAAAAGATAAACCCAATTTTCAAACCATCGGTCAAGTTTGTCCTAAGGAAACTCGACCGACCAATGAAAATAGAATTTGGTCAGTAACCCGGTCGGTCAATTTCTGTGAGTGCACAACTCGACCGATGCACTCTTCAGAGAATGGATCCAGTGGATCAGTCGAGATTGTAACTCGACCGATTAAAAACCTATGATAAATTTTCTAAAGAGCTTAAAAAGTGATTAAAACTTGGTTCTAAGTGTCCCACATAATTTTCTCATCTTAGTTACAAGTCATATCATCAATAAAAGTGATTACAAAATTCTTCTAAGGTCATTTACGTGGATTTCCTAATTTGCACACTTGCATTGCTTTTGACTTGAAGTTTAGCAAACTTGGGCTTGTGTAATTTGATCCTTTTCATGTACCTAACACTTGAAATCAATCTTGAATACACATATTAGATACATATTAATGGAAAAGAAAATAGATAATAATTATATGTGTTTGAGAGAATTGTATAGAATTCTCTAGAAAGTGGCATGGATGGACACTATTTACTAGTTTCTATTTGCACATAGTATTTAATTGAAAGAATAGCCAAAATAAAGAAAATATTAAAGAAAGGAAGAGTAAAAGATGTGTTTTAATCCATAATATATGCTTTTTAGGGGAATGATTTCGTGTTAAGAAAAGGCATGTTTCTATTCAATTTTTGGTCCAAATATTTGCACACGTCAAAATAAAGTCATTAAAGACTTTTCGGTAAAATTTGAGATTAAAAGGAGGGATGGTTTGAGAGATATGTATTTTGTAGAAGTCCCCAATGTGTGTGCATTATAGAGGGAAAGTATGAAAAGTCACAATTTCTATTTCTAATTAAATTATCTTTTTGATCTAGCATGTGTGATGTGTGCGATCAATTCTTCATCTAATGGTGGTGCGCTCGTCCCCTACCTTTGGCCGGATTGAGAAACAACACAAGACAAATCAATGAACTTGTACCCTATATCTCTCTCATCAATTTATGAGTAGATTAGGAAATTAGACCAATGGATTTAGGAGAAACATCCACACCTAACCATCCTAGGTTTTACCTAGTTTGGAAAACTCTAGGGGATTCTCCCAAAAAAAGCCAACCATGACCGACCCCTGACTATTTAAAGGGGACTTAGACCTCTCTACAAGATTACCAGTACGTTCACAAGACATCGATCAAATTCATACCCTCTTCCCTCCTCTCAATTTCATGACTAGGCTCATCCTTCACCTTTGCCCCCTTTGACATCTCACCAGAGATGCCCTTCTCTCGTCCCACTGACTCTAGGCATCTCTAGGGCAATGGAAGCTCTTAGTAGCTTCACTGAAGTGAGGCACAGATCGTAGTCCATGTGCTTCTTGTTGAAAAGGATTGAATTCTAAAGTCAATAAGAGACTTGAATCACTCCTAGCCTGCTCCCAAACCTTGGTAAAAAGACATAGGTACCATCGATACATCTTCACAGTGATATGGACAAATCTATGTTTTTCCCTTCCCTTCCTCATTTGTCTAGGCGAGCCCACACCAGCATGAACCATCAGATGGAACAAGCCCATTGGGCATCCCAGTCGAGTTGTAAGATCAGGACCCGAGGCTCTATACCTAGGTGGTAGGCCCTTATTGGCCTAAAAGAATTAATTTTGTAAAAATGCTAGTAACTAGTAGGATAATCAGATAAAGGCAAATAATATATGATTTTTGCTCAGAAAATTACAAGAAATCCAATAAAAATATAATTAGGACCTAAATCTTCTTCTAGTTTGAAAAGTGCCTAAATATAGAATATTTAATGTGTTAAATGAATCAATACCTTAATTTCTAAGGTTTGATGATTCTAATGTGTCAAATTGATGTTGATAAAGAAAGATTATCCTATTATGGATAGAAGAGCAACTTGGACCTCATGTGTAACACCCTTATTTTCATATCACATGAGCAGAAGCTATTTTTTTAAACTTGGGAGTGTTACAAACATGATTTGAAATTACAATAATGATAGGTAAGAACCATTATTGATTGTGTATAAAATAAATTCTCATCATATTCTCAAAAAAGAAACTTACATCAAACTTTATAGTAAAGTCAATATACATGATGTTAAAACATGTATTGTGTCTTAAAATATCAGATCATGTAGATGGCGCCCCACCAAGAAAACCTCCTAAAGTTGTCTCTGCATCATCTTGTCATGACTATATCCTAAAGATCTATACATGAAGACATCTCTTCCCTAGCCATGTACAAAGGGAATCTTAGGTTAGAGTAGGTGGCATTGAATTTCTAGCAAGATAAACATGAATATACTAAGACTGAAAACTAAACTAATATCTGAAAGATGTAAATTTATTGAATCAATGTGTCTTTTATTTATGTCTTTTATCTAATTTTTGGAAATCATTATACAATAAGTGACACCAAATTGTCCACTATGGTGAAACACACCCTCTTTTGGCACTATGTGCCCTCTGTTGACACTGAAGTGTCCTCTATGGTGCAACTCACCCTCTGTTGCCACTACGTCCCCTATGTTGACATCAAAGTGTCCTCTATGGTGCAACACACCCTCTGTTGGCACAACGTGCCCTCTGTGACACCTGCAGTTTCTGGTGCAATGCACCCTCTGAAACATCCAGATACTCTTTGGTGAGGACCTATCTTATAATGTATATAATTAATGTTCTTATGTCATTTTTTATCTCTATCCTTAATTTCTTATCTTTAAATCTTAATCTCTTATTTTTGAATCTCAGTATCTTATCTCTGAATCTATTCTCAATTTGTTATCTCTAAATCTTAATCTATTATCTCTTTTCTTAAATTATAAATTGAATCAAATTCTTAACTCTAAACTTTGGATTTGAATATGTGTCTAAATTAGTAGATAATTGGTATTGTATCTGGGGCTCCTATTAAGTATGCAGATCTAATATATAACTAATCACAATGAGTAATCTAAATATAAAGTCTAAAATCTAGATTATTGTCGTCTAAATAAGTCTTAATATAAAGCTCATATTTAATAGATCACTTAGTTAAATTCTGATATCGGATATATGACTTGTGTGTCTAAAGGCTTGAGAAATAAATTGAACTGAATAAATGAATACTAAGCATATGAAAGTAGCTTAAATATCTACAATCTATAGTTTGATATCCTTACAACATAAGTTCAATTGAACAATATTTTATTGATAAAGCATTATTGAATATGAGATGTACGTTAATAGATAAATGTATGAAAGTAACTTATTCTCTAAGTTACTTTGCATATGGGTAGGATGAATCATAATAATAATGAAATTCAATGAACATTGCCCACTTACCTCGTTAGAGTACATTCTTAACATAGTCTGGATTCCTTGTTCCATAACCTAATCACCTAGACATCAACAAATGTCTATAAGTCCATTTATATATCCCTTCTTCATTTCAAATTATCATACCCCATCATCCCAGCCTAATATACCAACTTACGGTTCTTATATAACTCAAAGTGTTTCCGATTTAAATCATGTCTAATGTCTAAACATTAAATTAAACTCAATTCACACATTATATAGCATGCCTATGTTGATATATCCATATAAACCCAAAACTTTATATATCATATATATAAGTATATAAAATAGTAAACTTCAAATGAACTCACATAGCATGCCTATGTTGATATATCCATATAAACCCTTTTTGAATTAGTTATAAATCAAAGGAAAATATAATTAAAATCATTTTCCATACTATATAGGTACATAAAATACATGATGCCTCACACATAATCATAAATTATCTTACATAACAACCACTTAGGACCAAAAATCATATACTGATATAAATATACGTGAAACCTTAGAAAACCATAAAATAAGGTAAGAATAATGTATACTAAAGTTTAGGTAGGAATTTTTAATCAATTTGTTGTGAAACATTGAGTGAAATATGCATAATGCCAATATTAGGGTTAGCATAAAAAAACCAAGGTGAAATATCATATAGGAAAGATTAGGCTCTAGAATCATGTTTAACATATCAAAATATACATACTATAAAATATTCATGAATTTATAAAGTAGTTTGCCATTTTTAATGCACAAGACATTGAAATCTCATAAATTTTATTATTCTAATTATAATAAATAGCAGACATAAAAAACACCCGTCAAAACAATTTTTACAAAATAGTTTATATTATATTCTTTCCAAAGGCATCTTGTTTGCTAAAAATCATGCTTCCTATTAGATTATATGATATTTCTAAGAATCACCTAGTTGAAATGATCTTGGTCTTCGAGACTTGATCCAATGGTGGTGATCGAGCAGCATTGTGCACCTAGTAGCACACGACCCTAGACCTCACAGATCCTTGTGGGGATCCAGTTTGATTTACATTTGATTGACCAGTCTAGGTCTCCTTTACACACGACTGCTTTGTTTACGGGACAAAACAAAGTCGTCATCGCGGCTGCCCTCCAGCAAGTCTGGTCTCACCTTTCCAACCAAGCTGGATCACATGTTGGCCTTCAAAAGCTTCCACGATGCTTCAACAACTAAGAAAACACCATTACAATCAAGAAGCAATTCAGATCAAAGATCCCAACATGCAAACCTCACAACCACCAACATCAACTCTCCTCCTCCTCTTCTTCCTTGATCTCCTTCAGTATCCCATGACTCGAACCAAAACCCTTGTTATGAACTGGTCGCCCCCTCTGGCTTTATAAAATGAGGCTCTTATAGCCCCCAATTCCTCAGATTACCCACTAGAATTGTCCCAGTCGCGAACTCTATTTTGGTCATGTTTGGGGTGCACAAAGAATGTGACCCGACATCCACAATTTTATTTTTATTTTTTCTTATCTTTGAAATTAAAGTCCAATTTTAAGAAATATGTGCATTGCCTGTATCTGAACTCTGTTTGATCTCAATTTTAGGAAAATCTATTTATCATAATTACCTCTTCATGGGCATGATATCAGGTCCAAATTAGTAAGATGAACACTCTACAATATATATTTTAAGTTATTGTTGTATAATTACAAATTTAATTACCTAAAACACTAGATATCCAAAATTATCTAAAATTTCTCTCATCATATTATATTCTAATTATTCATCTAATAAAAATATTTTGAGTATGCATCATGAGTAAGAAATACTAAATCCCCAAATTTGAACTCCAAGGGCCCAATTGTGAATCTTAATTGGCCTAATTAGGCTTGAGTTGGTTTCTGGGGCACATAGCCCATACCATGGTCTTCCAAATGGTCCATAAGGTTGATCGTTTTCTCAATTACAAAAAGTAAGACTTGTATCAAAATAATTCCTCAATTAAAGAATTCTATGATACATGTAATCAATGAAAACCTAAACTATGTCTAGGGCTTGAATCCATTAACTAGAGTCATTATATTTCTTTCATTGTTATACTTTGGTTGTCACCTCATATTATCAAAGTAAATATTAAATTACCAAACTTTGAGGATATACAAACTGATGAATTTGCACAAGAGATCCTTACTACATGTCTTTTTCTCTTGTATCAAAAACCATGAAAATTGGATGTAAAATCATGTATTTGCTAAGTCACAAAAATCAGGGTGTGACATCCTGTTAACTTAACAACCAATAATTTGATGAACTAGGGTTTCCTTGGGACTTAAAGGGAAATTAATGACAATTTAGGGTTTTTAAACCCTAAGGGCATGAAAAGTGGTAATTAGGGTTTGGAA
The DNA here is from genome assembly GCA_963693085.1 of Alisma plantago-aquatica. Taxonomy (NCBI): domain Eukaryota; kingdom Viridiplantae; phylum Streptophyta; class Magnoliopsida; order Alismatales; family Alismataceae; genus Alisma; species Alisma plantago-aquatica. The sequence goes on from OY856415.1 coordinate 159,468,572, forward strand.
ATCCAAAACCCTACTAAAACCCTAAGTTGACATTGATATTCTAACTTGAGGGTCAAGTTAGTCTTAATGATGAGTTTAAATAGAATAATAATACACATGTGGTATGCTTTTAATCTCAGGATAATTGCTCAGTTTCTTATTTGGTTATTCCTGGTTGATCTTACTTAGACACCAAGTAACTTCTGAAACAAGAATGTGGTTACACCTATGACTAACTACTTTGGTTTCCTAAAAATTTGCATAGCTTTATTGGATTGCTTGGATGATATTTATTTCTTACCATCTATAAAGTCACTATTTCTATCTGAATTTTATTATTATAACCTTCTCAAACACGCATACCAACGCTAAAAATTTCAGAATGGAATAAAATGTAAAGTCATGGTGATGACTAAAGACAACGTCCCAGATTGGGATATTCATAAGAGGTGATGCCCAGATTTGGATGACCTACATGACACCTAGCTCCAGATTGAGAGGTGGCCAATAAGGCACCTAGTTCTAGATTGAGAGGTGGCCTAAAGTCCATTCTAAGGATAAAACCCTTATAGAGGGTATACTAAAGGTTGAGTTAAAATAGTTGAGAAGTTCTTAAGAAAATGGTCATTTTGATTCTATAACAATAATTTTTGTGGTTGTGTGGTTACAAATAGATGCAAAAATTTTGGTTCCCGTAGATAGCAGTATAATTCGTTATACTGATAGTGTTTTTGTTTCACACTATTTTAAGATAATCTTTTATTCTTCAAGTTAGAGGAAAATGGATATCTTGGAAAAGAAGGCACTCAAAGATAAAAATAGTAATTTAATCTTTGGAGGATTTCATTATCTTTCTTTCCATGTTGCAAACTTAGAAACCATATTATGTAATTCCGTTGTGGAAAGTTAATCTTGTACAAACTCATTCCTCTTTAGTGAAAATTTATTAATTATTTTTGGTTTTTTTCTTAACCTTTGATCCTATATTATCGGTAATGGACCTTGCCCTCTTGGTCCACCTGAATAGGGGATAAAAAGGGGAGGGGGTCGTTACATATGGTATTAGAGTGGGTTTACCATATAACCTTTAATAATTACTAAATTTTAAACGTTTTCTAGAGATGTAAGGGAATTATTAGTGTGTTTTGCAAAGATAATGGTGTCTAGAAAGGACCAAGATTCGGGGGAAGAAAATATTTTCCTCTGCACCACTAGTCAGGTTACAAGGAATCCCAAACATGTTCTTCCTGCCTAGCCAAAGTCAAAGGACTTTACTCGAAATAATATACCTCTAGGATTTATCATCTTTTTCATCATCTCTTTGCCCCTTTCACTCACCTAAAACCTAGGTACCTATGATTACCCTTTGTATCCCTTTTTAAGTACTAGGGTTATGAGAAATAGGGGTTAAGGCATCCTCTGCCAAACAATAAAGCATGTAATTAATATGTCCCGAACATAATTTATGATGTTGTAATGCTCTATGAATTTGGGTTGTTTAATTATATGCTTGTGTGAACCAACATGGCATGTTACAAGATTGTCACCATTCTAATAGACACTCCCCATGATCACTAAGAGGAGCTCCCACTGGAAGTGGAGATCCTTAGAGCAGAAGAAGAATAAGGGATATGGAGGCAGAGTCCTCCAAGAAGAGGAAAAGACATGAAGGAGACTCTGAGGAAGGCCCCCACCCTAAACCTATTCCCTTCGACAACTTGATCCCAGAGAATGATCATAAAGGTGAACTAATGTCAGAAGATGAGGTCGAGCCCAAAGAGGATCCTACTAATGGCCTAGGACCCATAGTAGGGAAAGTAGTGGTTTGCACTCTGGAAGCTCTATGGATGGAACAACAGAAGAAATTGACTAAGGCTATCAGTGTCCTGGCCCTCAAGGACATAGCCTAAGATGAAAATGGTGAGCCACTACCTATTCTCCCTTGCCTTGTGGCCACAATTTTGGATATCGTCAAGATGAACATTGATAAGTTTTGGGGAGAAGATAAAACAAATGTAGTTGACAAAGCTAACGGCTAGCATCTGGCAATATAGAATGGCTTTTGTATGCTAGAAGTGCAGCCAAACAAGAAAGTCCCTTTTTCCACTCACTTTTTGGAAGAAGCAACTAAGATCTCGTGGGAGAACCACATCACGGGACAAGATTTGAATGAAGAACCTATGGCTTGAACTAACTTCAAAACCATCTTTTCTGTTAGATTTGTACCCATCACAGCCTGGAAAGAGAAAGAGAGGGAGTTCACCTACCTAGTTTAGGGCAATCTATTTGCAACAGACTTTGCCCACATCACCTTCTGGAGTGGTTTGTTATATGCTGACTGAGGAGAGGTAGGTGGATCACTTTTTAGAACCTCTACACCCTATTATCAAGTCCCACTTGATGGAAAGCAGATTGACAAACTTCCTTGATGCCTAAAACATTACCATGGATGTGGATAAGATGGTGATGCCTGCACTAAACCCATCGAAGGGGTACCTGGGTTTCAGTGAACGTACCTCTGGCCTGATGAATGACCATAGCAAACGATAAGGATGAAACCATGCCAAAGGAAAACTTAGATACAAGGGAAAACCTCACCATGATAACTTCCACCCAAGGTATCACGATTGTGAAAAGTCACACTCGGGCAAGTGTCACTTCGAGAAGATGGTGTGCGTTTGTTGCCAGCAAGATGGACACTTTATTGCCAACTGTCCTCTTTCTGACCCGAGCGGTCTGGGCCCAGTAGTAGCTCAGCATATGGTAGAAGAACCACTAATAGTAGTGGCCACACCAGCTACAACACCACATGTAGGAGAATGAAGGAAATCCTGAGTTTTCACCATCGACAATGAAGAGGAACAAGCCAATGCTAATCATCTAATAGAGGGTAATAATCCTTAGGGTTATTTTTCCTAATTTTAGGTAAGCAATGCAATATTTTTTTTATAAAAACAAAGTAGGAATGCTTGTGATCGTGGGACACAATGTAAATGCTTTGTTTGATTTTTTTTCTACTAATACTTTTATTTCGATAAATCTTGCAACTATGCTTTGTTTGGACATCAAGGATTTAGGATATGTTTTGGATGTCACTACCCTGAGTGGTCAAATCTTTATGTCACTCTTGAAACCCTAGTTATACTAGTTAAATATCTTAATAATGAACTCCCTATGAATTTTATCATTCTCAACATGAATGACTTTGATGTAATAGTTTGTGTGGTTTGTCTATATACTTATAGGGAAAAGATAGACTGTAGGGAAAAGAAAATAAGAATAGAGAGTCCAGGTCTACCACCATTCCCCAAAAGAGGTAGGAAATAGGATACCACTAGCTCGTATGTTTTATCGTTGAATGCAGAGTGGATGATAGCCAAAGGTTGTTAGACATTCCTAGCAGTAGTTACCGATATAGAGCCTAAGGTGCAATCTATAGAGGAGATAAATGTGGTCAAGGACTATGCAAATGTGTTCCCAGATGATTTTCCTGGGATACCTCCTATTAGAGAGGTGGATTTTTGGGTAGATTTATCTCTCAAGACAAACCTTATTTCCATGGCACCTTACAGGATGGACCTTGTAGAGTTGCTTGAGTTGAAAAAGCAACTACATGAATGTAAGGCCCCTAAACTTGTTTAATGAGTTGAATAAGCTTAATTATAATAAATTAATTCCTATAACCCTAATATAACCTTGTGATATGATTCCAAATCATAATACAAGCTTAAGTTTCCAATTTGGTCCAATTTGGACATTGTTTGAGAAAGTTATGCAATTTTATGCACATTTTGGACTTTTCCGCAATTTACCCAATTGAGAGGTTTTCTTTGAAATTTAACACTTTCATTATGTTCCATGGATATTCTCTCATAATTCTTGAGCTTTTTTATCCATGGGGAACCTATTTAAACCTTTGTTTTAAAGTGTTTTCTCCACGGGTATTTTAGGGTTTACCCCTTCATGGATGAGCTACCTTTAGTAGCTATCAACTAATGAGTAATTTGTTTTTCTTGGTAATTAAAGAAATGAGGAATACTCATGTCTCTATGTATGGTTGGGGATATGCTTGTGTGTGTTATTTTATATTCTTAATAGTTTAAAGCTATGGACAATTGGAAAGATACTAGAACTTCAACTTTTTCATTTTTTTATTTTAAAGCTTCATATACTTATCCCTAAGCACCAAAATGATCCATTTTCTCTCCACCACTTCCCTCCTTCTACAAACCTCATCCTCCCTCTGTTTTGCATCGAATTTCCTATCCAAGGTAGAAGAAATAGGGGACCTTCATGGATAAAGAATCTAGGGTTGTAATCGACTTCCTTTTAGGGTTTGAAAAGCTTCCTTCTAGTGATCTTGACTTAAAAGAGTAAGAATCCCCTTCTTTCCTCCGTATATTTCTTTTTTATCCTTCCTCCTATATTTCTCCAAGTTGGAATCTTACTTTTCCATGGTATAAATTGCTCTAAAGCTCTAAAACCCTACCATACTTGCTCCTTATGCTTTGGGTTTGCTCATTTGATGAAGAAAGGTGCTAGATGGACCAGTTCATAGCTTATTCTTGGAGTTTCTACCCTAACTACTCAATATTTCTTATGTGTGCAGTTTAATCTTCTCATTAGAGGCAATTTTTATAACTTGCTCCACATTTATTGCTTACCATAAGCTTTAAAGCTCATGTTCTTGCTTGAAAATGATGATCCATGCACTAAAAAGCTATGCTTGACTTGGATTTCGATTTTTATAATGTTCCCTGTTCTGATTTCATTTCTATATAAACCTGTTATCATATGTACATTTTTCCTAAGTTATAAAATTACTTGTATCGGTTGGTTTTGCAACTTATGGTGCTAAGAACCTATCAACCAATGGTCAATTTTAGGTTTTTAAGCTGATTTCTTCTATAAACCCATGACCCGATGATGGTACCATTGCAACAACCCTATAGTGTTGTCTTCATGACAACTGATGGTCGGGATCAAAGGTGTCATATGATGGTGACAACCTATGGTCACCCCCTTAGGTCAGGTTTTGGATCAATTAGAAGTTTAATGATCAACCATTAAGTACCCTACTGATGTTATCAATCAATGATGGCATTAACTTAATATTTGATGTTGATTAATGAATATAGTGTTGATCTAACAACCTATGGTGACTTAATGGTCACTAATGATGGTGGATCATGTCTCCAAAACCTATGGTGGGTTAATCATATAGTTGTAGCATCAATTAAGCCTTCGACCAATGGTTTCTTGGGTCACTTGATGCAATGGTCAGACCTATACTGTAATTGATGATTTTAACATATAAACTTGATCCAATGGTGATGATCTAATGTTTATTCCTCAAATAAAGTGGAATGATGGATAATGTAATGTGTTGGTCCTACTAATATGATTTATATGGTTTCCTTTATATGATAAACTTAAGGAGCTTACATGTTGAGAATGGATGGCTTGTTTCAAATTAATAGTCAATTTTGGGTTTTACCCTACTCTCAATGGAACTTTTTGTGTTGTTAATCAAGGGATGTCTAGGGTTAGATGGTGACCCTTTCTAGAGCACAAATCAACGAATTCATAGGTGGTTTATCCAAGGTGTTTACTTATGTAAACAACCAATGGTCTTACTTTTTAAACATCCAATGGTTCTGGGTCACATTGTTGTATGGTGATATGGGTTGAATGATGATAGAAAAAATGGAGGGTTACCATTAATAAGGTATTCTTACTTATTCACTCATATGAATAGAAGTAATGATAACCATATTTCATTGATATGTAACCCTAATAGGTATGGCTTGTTATACCTAGATTTAATATTACTAAATGATGGTAATTGGGTATGAATAGTCCTTGAATGAATAATACATTCATGGAGTACTCTATTATTGTTGTTGAAACCTTAGTATACTATAACCCGATGGTTACATCTTGATTTATGTGTGGGTTCATACATTAGAATAGTATGGAATGTGATGGTGATGCTTCACCTTATGCATCCATGATCCAATGGAGATGTGGTGAGTTAGAGTTTGGGTATAAGTGTTTATTAGTAACATTAATATAATTTATCTTGTTGAACCTAACTATAATGGAAATAGATAAATATGAGTATTCATGTTTAACATTCTTATATTATGGAATGATGGTGAAATAACCTCCTTAATATGATCATAACCTTAATATTCTAATTGGTGGTTATCATGGCCACATGATTGATACTTTCTTATGATAAACATGTACATTATGAATATGATGAGGGTTAATCATATCTAGATTCCTTTCATGTTGATGTAATAAAGGAATGTTCTTAATGTTAATATAACCCAACTATGATTGTTTATGAATATCTCCTGCTCATTAATGCAATATTGTGATGATATGGTGTATTATATGTAAGTAATGTTGTTGAGCCTTGTTATAAGGCATGGAAAGATAATGATGATAATGTAGGGAATAGTATGATGGTCTTAATGACCTTTGGGCATGGTTGATCCATGAATGAGGTGTAATCCTCTTGTGTTGATAAGGGTTGATACCCTGTGATGTTGTGTAAAGAATTTATATCTTGTAATAGTCAGATGACTATTGTGGTCTCATGAATGGAAAGTGAATAGTACCATGTGATGATGAGATGAGAAAGTATGTTACACATGTTTTATATCTTTTAAAAGTTGTGATATTTATATGCTTTCTAGAAGTGAATTAGGGTTTGTATGTCCACTTGTTTGATGCAACCTTAATTCACCCAATTGGCATAACTAATCAAGTGAAACTCTAATCATGTAGTGCCCTATGTCATAGATCCATATGAGTGTCAAAAATTGCCAGATGGTGAAACAAATATTCCTAAGGGAAACTCGGAGCACATATTGTTGAGTATGAGGGTTTGGCAAGTTAAGGATATATCCTTGTCATCCACAATACAGATTGTGGAGGATTGCTATGGTCATGCCTCATACATATGATGTAATTGAGAACATCTGCGGTTGTGTCTCGGTGATTATATTTGTGACAATATTGGAGGACAACTGTGGTTGTACCTCAGATGGTAGGGTATTCGTACCCACCTCCTTTCACTAGTGACGTGACCTGTACCAAGGACGGACTAGGTTGTTAGCAGCTTGACCTTATGTGTTACTATGGTGGACCCGTACTGACCAGGGGTAGAGAAAATCTTAGGATTCTGACTCTTCCTAGATCTTGTATGGAACTGATTTTGACTTAGCAGTGGTCAGTTGGATTTTGAGTGGTATCCTCAATTTCCTCAGGGCATAATAAAAGATGTAAGACAGTCATGTAGCATATCTATTTAGGGTTATACACAATGCTTCATATTGGATGAAAACCCTTGTTTGCTTTCTTTTCACTGAGAACATGTATAGTACAATAAGAGATAATAGATATGCTTATGTTGTAGTTATGCTCATGTTGTAAACAAACTTATGTTGTCAAATATACTGACATTGATGGTTAAGATGTTGCTTCTAGCAATGTTTAACATTGCTATCCATACCTATGTAATTAGAAATGTTTAAACTTCTAATCATGTCTATGTAGTTCATTGTGTTATGATGTTAGTTCTACTTATGATATAGATTTGTTCCCTTTATTTGAGATGCCAATATTCAAGGGCGGAACCAAAGGGGGGCGGGCAGGGGCCATGACCCCCCCCCCAAAAAAAAAATAAAAAAATAAACATGCATATACATATATTTATAACTTATAATTATAATATATATCATGTATGACGCATAAAAGACATGAATGTGAAAGTATTGTATTGGTTTGCAGCTGCACTCATGTACCAAAGGTCATGAGTTCGATTCTTGGTGTGGGCATTATACGTTTTTTTTGGCAATAAATGTAGAATACAATTACTATTAATACAATGTTTCATATATAAAGACTCAAAACTGAACATGGTGTAGCGGTTGATATGTTATTTGATGTACTAAAAGTCATGGGTTCAAACCTTACAATGAACATTTAATTTTTGGCCCCCCCAACCAATGTGTCCTGGTTCCGCCACTGCCAATATTGATAGCCATGTTATGTTACTAGACATATTAATGATGTTAGGGATGCTTATGCTACTAGATTGGTTGTACTATTAGATAGGAATATGATGATAGTCTAATTAATGATAATGATTGTTATTAGATGCAATTTGATGATATTTGAGTAGATAACTGTCCTAAGAAATAGATTTATTTGTTATCTATATATGCATTGATGATCATACTTGTTGCTAAGATGATTTCCTTAATCTGTTTAGTATACTTGAAATGTTCAATCTGTTCAATTGATTATTAAATACTCCAACTACTTAGTTATCTACTATTTAAAATGTTGTAATAAATAAGCGTTGATGGAGGTTATATATCTTGCTGGGACATGGGTCTCACCCTTGTGGTTCACCACATTTTATTTAGGTAATTGGAAGTGATGAAAACAAAAATGTGGTACCAAAGAGGAGCTATAATAATGATTCTTTGAGAAAGTTGATTATATTTATAGTGTGTCCTAGAGTCTTCCCTGTACTGTCAAGTTTGGGCAGGAAAAGTTTGTGTATGGTATTTTAAACAAATCATAATTTTGTTAGCATGTTAATGCTTGTTTGTGTGGCATATACTAATATTGTTATCATGTGTATATATGTTGTGGCTAAGGTGATAGAACAATTTGTATCAAATTCTTGTCATAGTATGGGTAAAATAAAGATGTTGGGCTCTTATGCAAATGTTTCTGAGCTGGTGTAGACATTGAAATCAATTTTAATTTACCAATATTTTTGGGTATGTGGTTAATTGGTGATTGATTGTGTTTTATGTTTTGAGTAATCTAATTTAGTGTATCAGGTTCTCACAAGTTGGTATTAGAGCTTTACATTCATTGAGTCTACATGGACACTAGGACTTAGGACTAGGATGATGTCAAAATTAGGAATATGACATAAAAATATGGTGCATACTGCCTAATCTCAGTATTTGGGTGCCCTGACCATGTATTCAATTATTGAAGAAAAGGTAAGTATCGAACTCTTATATTGTTATCTTTATGATTACTCTGATCAAGTAGTCATTATGAGACAATCTAAAGAGCATAATGAATAAGAAATCATGGTGTTAATATCTCAAACCTACCTTAAAGAAGATGAGAATTGCATCATTATCTATCAAAACTTGAACGTTTGGTAGCTAAAGAGAAAGACACAACACCAAGAAATCTACATCTAAATACAAATAAGGAAAAGAGGAGTTCTTGAAGATGTGATTCAAGAAGATAATAAAGTAAAAGACAGATAAGTCTATGCTTATAAAGTGATTCAAGGTATAAAATCCACATAAGATGGAAAGAACTCCTATAACAAGTAAAAAATGAGAAGATAAATGGGAACAATGACAAAGGAATAAGGTGTAACTTGAGTTAATCTCAGACCAACCTATGGGTGTAAGAAAGTGTTAATGTAAAATCAGAATAGCATGTGAAAGAAATTAAGGCAGAAGATCCATGTTTAATGAAGAAAATGTGGAATATGATGATTTACTTGTTGATAAGTGCCTGAAAAACATAATAAAATAAGAGAACATACCCAAGTGTGATAAATAGTCATCAAGGAAGGAGTAATGAGATAATTAAATTATGATGATTCCTATGCTAATGGCAAGGAATATAAAATGAAAAAGGTAAAATGATACATAAGAAGTTGTAACCTGCATAATGAAAATAGAATTGGTTACCTTTTTGCTAGTGACCCTTTAACAATGCTACTATGATGTGGGAAGTGTTTTTCCCTTTGTGTCTTTCCATTCCAGGGCACAACTTTTAAGTGGTTCATTGCCACTTGGTATGTGTGGATTTGTTTTAAACATGACGGTGGATAGCTTATTATAGCATAAGATTGTTTGGGCTATGGTTCCAAGATCATAAAGTTTGTGATGAATTTGCTTTTGAGCCTTTCAATAATTTGGGAGACTCCGCTTATATGTTTTGAAATTTATTATGTTTGCAAAAGTGGATGAGATAATGATGTGAGTTCCTTATAAAATATGAGTTGGCTATTAAGGTAATGAATCCTAGTATTCGAGATATATCAACAATATGAGAAATATGTGAAGGTTGGATATGTCTATTAAATGAACATTCCAAGTGTTCCTCTCCCTTAGAGAGAGAAAAAGAGTTGATGATGGCCCTCTAAATGTTGTTTGGACGGAAGAAAAAAAAAGTGATTCTATAATGTTGTGTATGGTTCAGTGATAGCTAGGCAAGACCACTATCAAGGATAGATGGTTTGTTGGTCAATAGATATGTGATACTATATTCCTTTAAGATAAACCTAGATCAAATATAAATGCATAAGAGTTAGATTGGATGACATAATTCACACGACCATGATGAGTTTAGAGTTATGTCCTTTAGACAACCAATGTACAAATAGAATTTATGAATAGTAGGAACATAGTGTTCCTGACATGTCACACAAGTTATATCAAGCTTTGAATGATGACATGTCAAAGTATTTCAAATATGGTCAAAAATATGATCAATATTTCTTCAAAAACCTTAGGTTTGTTGAAGCAACAATAGCCTTGAGACAAGTTGAACAAGAGTGAGATGAGGTTGATTAAATGTCTTTATGGGATAATGATATGTCTTCTAAGTATGTTGTGTAAATCCTAGTAAGTCGAAGATAATGTTGTTGTTTCAACCCTATCAAGGTTGACTAGGAATGATGTTTCCTTGTATGGAATGATAGGTTCCAGTGTCAACATTTCTTTTGATGTTGAAAAAGAACTGACAAGTGTTCCAGTGTTAGTGTATCTAGAAAGAAAGAAAGATAAAAGATGGATACATCGCCTTTTTTTATGCTTCAAGGAATGGTATGGGACGCATGACATGATTGGTAAAAATCTATCAAGTATGAATTTTGAGTAATGTGTTGATACAATAGATATAATTTTTAGGATCATAGCTAGAATTTAAAGTTGAACATTACTACTAGAGTTGTACAGATGACACAATAAGTTTCTACATTCCATATTGAGAATGTCTTCTTAGGTGGGGATTTTTGTGCTGACCCAAGAGAAGATATGTATGAATGATGTGACATCACCATGATATGCAAGTAACCATGTGAAGGTAATAGGATGAGGTGCAAAGAAAGTACCGATATTTGTTTACCTTGGAATTTGGGGGAGAAATCCCTATTAGGGGTTTATAGTTGTAAGGCCCCTAAACTTTCTTAATGAGTTTAATAAGCTTAATTATAATAATTGAATTCTTATAACCCTAATCTGACCTTGTGATATGCTTTTAAATCATAATACAAGCTTAAGTTTCAAATTTAGTCCAATTTGGACACTGTTTGAGCAAGTTATGCATATTTTGGACTTTTCTACAATTTACCTAATTGAGATGTTTTATTTGAAATTTATCACTTGCATTATGTTCCTTGGATATTCTATCATAGTTATTGAGATTTTTGAGCCATTGGGCGCCTATTTAAACCTTGGTTTGAAGGTGTTTTCTACAAGGGTATTTTAGGGTTTACCCCTTCATGGATGAGCTACCTTTAGTAGCTATCAACTAATGAGTTATTTGTTTTTCTTGGAAATTCAAGAAACGAGGGATAATCATGTCTATATGGATGGTTTGTGACCTTATTATGTGTGTTCTTTTATATTCTTAATACTTTAAGGCTATGGACACTTGGAAAGATACTAGAACTTCAAGGTTTTTCTTTTTTTATCTTAGAGCTTCTTATACTTATCCCTAAGCACCAAAAAAAACCATTTGATCTCTGACACTTCCCTCCTTCTACAAACATTGTCCTCCCTCTGTGCTTCTGTGAATTTCCTATCCAAGGAAGAAGAAAGAGGGGATCTTCTTGGAAAAAGAATCTAGAGATGCAATTGACTTCCTTTTAGGGTTTGAAAAGCTTCCTTCTTGTGATCTTGACCTAAAAGAGTAAGAATACGCTTCTTTCCTTAGTTTATTACTTTTTTATCCTTCGTCCTAGCTTTCTACAGGTCAGAAACTTTCTGTTCCATGGTAGAAATTGCTCTAAAACCCTACCATTCTTGCTCCTTATGCTTAGGGTTTGCTCTTTTGATGAAGAAAGGTGCAAGATGGACGAGTTCATAGCTTATTCTTGGATTTTCTACAATAACTTCTCAAGTTTTCTTCTGTGTGGGGTTTCATCTTCTCATTAGAGGCAAGTTTTATAACTTGCACCACGTTTATTGCGTACCATAAGCTTTCTAGCTCATGTTCTTGCTTGAAAATGATGATCCATGCACTCAAAAGCTATGATTGACTTGGATTTCGATTTTAATAATGTTCCCTATTCTGATTTCATTCTATATGAACTTCTTATCATGTGTATCTTATTTCTAAGGTATAATATGACTTGGATTAGGTTGGTTTGGCAACTTATGGTGCTAAGCACCTATCAACCAATGGTCAATTTTAGGGTTTTAAGCTGATTTCTTCTATAAACCCATGACCCGATGATGGTACCATTGCAACAACCCTATGGTGTTGTCTTCATGACAACTGATGGTTGGGATCAAATGTGTCATATGATGATGACAACCTATGGTCACCCCCCTTAGGTCAGGTTTTGGATCAATTAGAAGTTTAATGATCAACCATTAAGTACCCTACTGATGTTATCAATCAATGATGACATTAACTTAGTATTTGATGTTGATTAATGAATATAGTGTTGATCTAACAACCTATGGCATCTTAATGGTCACTAATGATGGTGGATCAGGTCTCAAAAACCTATGGTGAATAAATCATATAGTTGTAGCATCAATTAAGATTTAGACCAATGGTTTCTTGGATCACTTGATGCAATGGTCAGACCTATACTATAATTGATGGTTTTAACATATGAACTTGACCCAATGGTAAAGATCTAATGTTTATTCATCCAATAAAGTGTAAAGATGGCTAATGTAATATGTTGGTCTTAATAATGTGATTTAGATGGTTTCCTTTATATGATCAACTAATGGAGCTTACTTGTTGACAATGGATGGCTTGTTTCAGATTAACAGTTGATTTGGGTTTTACCCTACTGTCAATGGAACTTTTTGTGTTGTTAATCAAGGGATGTCTAGGGTTATATGGTGACTCTTTCTTGAGAACAAATCAAGTACTTCATCGGTGGTTTATCTAAGGTCTTTACTTATGTAAATAACCAATGGTGTTACCTTTTAAACATCCAATGGTTCTGGGTGACATTGTGGTATGGTGATATGGGTTGAATGATGATAAAATAAATGGAGGGTTACCCTTAATAAGGTAGTATTACTTATTCACTCATATGAATAGAAGGGATGATAACCATATTGTGTTGATATGTAACCCTAATGAGGTATAACTTGTTATACCTAGATTTAAGATAACTAAATGATGGTAATTGGGTATCAATAGTCCTTGAATGACTAATACAATCATGGAGTACTCTATTATTGTTGTTGAAACCTTAGTATGCTATAACCCGATGGTTACACCTTGATTTATGTGTGGGTTCATACTTTAGAATAGTATGGAATGTGATGGTGATGCTTCACCTTATGCATCCATGATCCAATGGGGATGTCGTGAGTCAGGTTTTGGCTATAAGTGTTGATTAGTAACATTAATATAATTTATAATGTTGAACTTAAGTATAATGAAAATAGATAAAGTTGAGTATTTATGCTTAACATTCTTATATGATGGAATGATGGTGAAATAACCTCCTTAATATGAGCATAACCTTAATATGCTAAGTGGTGGTTATCATAGCCACATGATTGATACTTTCTTATGATAAACATGTGCATTATGAATAAGATGAGGGTTAATCATATCTAGATTCCTTGCATGTTGATGTAATAAAGAAATGTTGTTAAGGTTAATATAACCCTACTGTGATTGTTTATGAATATCTCCTAGCTCATTAATGCAATATTGTGTTGATCTGGTGAAATATATGTAAGTGATGTTGTTGAGCCTTGTTATAAGGCATGGAAAGATAATGATGATCTTATAGGGAATAGTATGATGGTCTTAATGACCTTTGGGCATGGTTGAGCCCTCAATGAGGTGTAATCCTCTTGTGTTTATAAGGGTTGATACCCTGTGATATTGTGAAAATAATTTATATCTTGTGATAGTATGATGAGTATTTAAAAGTTGTGAATAGTACCATTTGATGATGGGATGAGAAATTATGTTTCACATGTTTTATATCTTATAAAAGTTGTGATATTTATATGCTTGCTAGAAGTAAATTAGGGTTTGTATTTCCACTTGTTTGATGCATCCTTAATTCACCAATTTGCATAACTAATCAAGTGAAACTCTAATCATGTAGTACCTTGTGCCATAGAACCATCTATGTGTGAGAAATTGCCAGATGGTAAAACGAGTATTCCTAAGGGAAACTCAGAGCACATACTGTTGAATATGTGGGGGTGACAAGTTGAGGATATATCCTTGCCATCCACAATGTAGGTTCTGGAGGATGGCTATGGTCATGCCTCATACATATGATGTGATTGAGAATGATTGTGGTTGTGTCGCGCTGATTATATATGTCATAAGATTGGAGGACAATTGCGGTTGTACCTCATATGGTAGGGTATGTGTACCCACCTCCTTTCACTAGTGTCGTGACCTATACTAAGGATGGACTAGGTTGTTAGCAGCTTGACCTTATGTGTCACCGTGGCGGACCCGTACTGACCAGGGGCGGAGAAGATCTTATGAGTCCGGCTCTTCCTAGATCTTGTGTGACACTGATTTCAACTTAGCAGTGGTCAGTTGGATTTTGAGTGGTATCCTCAATTTCCTCAGGGCATAATAAAAGATGTAAGACAACTGTGTAGCATATTTCTTTAGCGTTATACACAAGGCTTTATATTGGATGAAAACCATTGTTTACTTTCTTTTCACTGAGATCATGTATTGTACAATAAGAGATAATAGATATGCTTATATTGTAGTTATGCTCATGTTGTGAGCATACTTATGTTGTCAAATATACTGACACTGATGGTTAAGATGTTGCTGCTCACTATGTTTAATATTGTTCGTCATGCCTATATAATTAGAAATTCTTAAACTGCTAATCATGCCTATGTAGTTCATTGTGTTATGATGTTAGTTCTACTTATGATATAGATCTGTTCCCTTTATTTGAGATGCCAATATTGATAGCCATGTTATGTTACTAGACATATTCATGATGTTAGGGATGCTAATGCTACTAGATTGCTTGTACTGTTAATAAGGAATATGATGATAGTTAGATTAATGATAGTGATTGTTATTAAATGCAATTTGATGATATTTGAGTAGATAACTATCTAGAGAAATGGACTTATTTGTTATCTATGTATGCATTGGTGATCATACTTGTTGCTAAGATGATTTGATTAATCTGTTTAGTATACTTGAACTATTCAATCTATTCAATTGATTATTAAATAATACAACTGCTTAGTTATCTACTATTTAAAATGTTGTAATTAATAAGCATTGTTGGAGGTTATATCTCTTGATGGGACATGGGTCTCACCCTTGTGGTTTGCCACATTTTTTTAGGTAATCGGAAGTGACAAAACAAACATGTGGCAGAAAAGAGGAGCTATAGTAATGAATCTTTGAGAAAGTTGATTAGATGTCTAGTATGTCCTAGAGTCGTCCTTGTATTCTCAGGTCAAGGCAGGAAAAGTTTGTATATGGTGTTTCAAACGAATTAGAATTTTTTTAGCATGTTAATGCTTATTTGTGTGGCATATAGAAATATTGTTATCCTATGTATATATGTTGTGGCTAATGTGATAGAACAATTTGTATCTAATTCTTGTCATAGTATCGATAAAAGAAAGATGTTGGGCTCTTATACAAATGTTTCTAAGTAGGTGCTGACAT
Source organism: Alisma plantago-aquatica (assembly GCA_963693085.1). Lineage (NCBI taxonomy): Eukaryota > Viridiplantae > Streptophyta > Magnoliopsida > Alismatales > Alismataceae > Alisma > Alisma plantago-aquatica. Next base: position 159,484,499 of record OY856415.1, read on the forward strand.
TGAAATTGGTTTTAATTTACCCATATTTTGTGGTATGTGGTTAATTGGTGATTGGTTGTGTTTTATGTTTTGAGTAATCTCGTTTAGTGTAACGGGTTCTCAAAATGAATTGGTAGACAAATGCTTCATCTAACCTAGGACATCACCATGGGGAGCACTAGTTTTGTTTGTGATGAAGAAGTATGGATTGTTCCAAATGTACATAGGCTATGGAATGAGAAATCAGGATAGCATTACGAAAAGTATTCTTTACCATATATACACAACATGTTTGACCAGCTCAAGTCATCATGTATCTTCTCAAAGATTGAACTTGGATCCAGATATCATCATTTGCAAGTAAAGAGTGATGTTATCCCACAAATTGCTTTTGGAACCCATTATGGAAATTATAAGTTTGTAGTCATGCTGTTTGGGTTGTCCAATGCCCCGAGTGTGTTTATGAATCTCATGAACAATGTGTTCCAACCTTTCCTAGACTATTTTGTCATAGTGATCATAGATGACATTAGTTTACTCTAATGACTTAGAGCAACACCATGACCACCTGGTTAGAGTCATTGATATCCTAAGAAACCAGAAGTTCTATGGGAAATTGTCAAAGAGTGAGTTTTAGATAAACCTTGTCATGTTCCTTGTACACATCATATCCAAAGGGACAATCTCAGTCGATCTTGTTGAAGTGTCAGTTGTACATGATTGTCCAGCACCAAAGAACCCTTTTGAGATTCATAGCTTCTTGGGATTGGTTGGATATTATTCATGCTTTATAAAGGATTTCTCAAATCCTGTTCTGCCCCACACCAAAATCATCTAAATGGATGATAACTTTGTATGGTCTGGCTTGTGTGAAGCTCAATTCCAAGAATTGAAGGAGAAGTTGACCATGACTCCTGTGTTGACTCTACTATTGTGTGGTTTCCACATCAACTTTTCACATGATTTCACACACAAATTTAGTTCATTTTGTTCTCATTTACCCTCTATTCATATCGTTCTTTCCACCTTTTTGTTATTTTTCTCATCACATGATGTGTATTGCAGGAATACTTCAAAATGATCAAATTGGAGATATCCATACTCAAATTCATCATTATCGAGACTTCTCCACGCCTTGCAGACATTCAGAACTTTAATTCTGCTGAAACAACAATGCACACGATGTGTCTTACTTTAGACACATCGTGCTCATTTCCAAATGGCCTATTACTTCAAACGCTGAAGAAAAGTACATGGAGTGTCAACAAAAGACACGACGTGTACCTGGAAATTTAGAAACGAGCCTTACCTTTTTGGTAATGTATACGACATGTATAATTTCAAACACGTCATGTGCTTAAATTCAAAAACAACTGCCGGAGATAGGACACGCCGTGTCTAAAGAAAGACATGTCGTGTGCCTGTCAGTTTCAACAATTTTCAAATATGACTCCTTTCATTTTAAAAGATGAAACAACTCTATGGAGTAGTTATCTTTGGTCATAATTCAAAACTCTTTCATCCCAGTGGATGGTGATTTTAGGGATGGAAGAAGGTGGTTTCTTGCAAAAGGACCCCATTCTTCTTCTTTTCTTCTCCAATCTTCTTCTCCAAGGTGCAACAAAGCTTATCCACTCCCCAAAGCTTCTTGGGAGAGAGGTTTGTCCAGTTTGGAGTAGCTGTAGGAGTGAAATTTCATCCTCAAGCTGGAATTCTACTCCTCTTGGGTTACACCTTGGGTTTTCTTATATTTTCCTTCTCTAAATCATCCTAAACTCTAAAATTTTAGTGCATTTTCTACTGTACACCATTATGGACGATTAGTTTCCTTTACTTAGACATGGGAGAGTAGCTCTGATGTCATAAAATTTATGGAACATGATAATTTCATACTAAATGCTATGTTGCTTGTTATTCCACCTTATGAGTACCAGTTTCTTCTTTTCTACATGTATGGTTGGCCACCTTATGTGTATGTTTTATGCTCTTTTGCTTGATCTGATAAGATTGGTAGGAGAGTAAGGAGGTACTCTCTTGGCAACTCCTTCTTTACCATGAGAGTGGAAATTATGGATTTGAGGAGTAGGTTTGTGATCTAAAATGAAATTCCTACATGGGAATGTTGAATTGAGTTAGGATCGTTGTACTTGCACGGAGAGGTGAAGTACAACATGCAACTCTCCTTTAAAACAGGTTGCTTGATGAATGCACATTCATCATAGTCACAGTTACCATCTCAGACCCTATTTTGCTATGTTTAGTCGCTTTTATTGGTTGTACCTCCCAATATGTGAGTTGACTTAGCTTAAATGATTTTACCTTGATTTTAATTGGATTTGTCCCTTTTTTGCAGGTCATTTTGGGCACATGGGCATAACCTCTAGGCCCACCTACCGATTTGGGCCCTTTGTTCATTGGGTCAACTATGGTCAATGGATCCCCTCTCCTTTCCCTATCACAACCGGGATGTAGGCACCCTCTTCCCTGTCTTCTTTGCCCTTATCCATCTTCACCATCACCACACCATCTTCCCATCGTGACTTCCATCAAGACCGCGACTGTGGTCATTGCAACCACAACCCGCAGTGCATCTTCCTCATCATCACCAACACATCTGGACCACAAGCCATCTCTATCCACACTGCAAACCTTCCTTCTCTCCTGACCCATTCACCATCCACCTGCTAGCCTCAACACCCCGATCATCCTCTTTGTTAATTAGCATTGAAGCCAATCACCTGTGGTCCTCCAATAACATTGTGACCAACAATCAAGTGGTGACTGTGATCAAAGGGGAGACAGCGACCAAATCTCCAAGCACACAGTGACCCTTCGTAGCAACCAACAACCACGGTCTACTACCCTAACAATGATCAATGCAACCCCCTTAACCGTGATCAACGCAACACCCACAACTGTGATCTCTACCTCCCTCTGTGACCATCACCTCCAGTGCACCTGTGCCTCCCTTACACCTTGACCCACAGTTGTCTCCCCCTGCACTAAGTTTGGGCATTGACTGTTGCATCTACCACCGATGCATACCTCCACTGTCATCGACGCTCGCACCCCGACCTCACCCGCCATCAACCGCGATCCGGCCACAGGACCGTTACCTCTCAGTCTCCATAGAACATCGTGACCTTCCTCGACATCCAGCAGATTTTGGTCTCTTCTAGTCCACGCCTGAAATCTCCTTCAACACCACAATCACCACCTCCCATCATAGATCACGACCCTTCTCCATTAATAGCAGGATCATGACCTACTTCTCCACAATCGTCCACACCACGACCTCCATCTCCTCCACACTCCCCTGCTAGGTCACAGTCTGCCCAACAAAACCATGACCCCAACCATGTTGGGGCCTCCGCACACCTTCCTACAGATCACAACCAACACCATCTACACCGTGACCTCCTCCATGGTCGATCTGCACCACCATTAATATCTTTCATCAGCTCAGCAGTGCACCTACCCAAGACCGCGATCGGAGCACAAGAAGAGTCGCGGTCTGCAAGAACCTTGACCGAGGTTTGCATAGCATCCATCAGGTGGTTGTGGGTATAAATACCCCCTACCCCAACCATTCAAAGTAGCCCTCTCCAGACGCCGTTAGGATGCAGGTCTGCCCTGAGCCTAAGGAGACGGTCTCTTCCACATCCAGGCTACACCTAAGAAGTGTTCAAACCCTAGTGTAAGAAACTCCATCCATCCAGATCTAGATCCATGTCTAGATCTGTTGCATCCATCTATCTGCTCCATCCACCGCTATCACATCCACAAGCTACTCCTCCTGCTGGGAGCAAGGACTATGAGAAGAGAGAGAAGGTGGAGAGCGAAGATCTACCCTATCTTCCATGGTTTTCTTCCCTCCTCGTTTAGCTCTACCCTGATATTGTGTAGAGGACCGTTTCTCCACCAAGGTGCGATCATCTTCTTCACCATGCTCATGGTGGAATCTTCTATCTATCTCTCTCTCTCTCTTATTATTCTTGTTTCACACACTATGAGCAAGCAATCTCTTTTTGTTGGGGTGTGGGGACTAGCCCCGTTGCCCATGCTTACATGTTCATTTTCTAAACATTCCATGGCATGTATATAACTTTTTTTTTGTTAATCGTTGATGTGTGCTTGTGGATTGATCACCTACTTGCATTTATCTTGTTCGTTTCCTATGTTGCAAGAACTTCAATATGTAGGATTTGAATGGCGATTAACGTGGTTGACTCCCAAACTAGAAATAGAATGGGATTCCTTGAGGTCGTAAGTGTATGATCCGTGAGGGGATGAGCCATCTAGCCCACGGTGATGCTTCTGTGTGCCTAAACATACCTCATGCAGGGCCACAACTTCATTTGGAATTTTGTATCTTTGGAACTGTAAGTGCATGATCCGGATGGTGATGAGACATCTGATGCCTAAGGTGATGCTTACGTGAACCTAAACATCACTCAGGGAGGGTTCAAAGCAGTTCTATTTGGATAGTTAGATCTTGCTTGGATGTTTATGTTTGGATATGTTTGTATGTGTAGCGGTGGTGAAACCCGGGACCATCCCAGCGATTCCCATCATTAATCTTTAATCAACTTTTAATCCTTCTCTTTACTTTCCTTGAATTTAGTTTAATTAAACTCAAATCAACCAACCTTGTTCTAAATATTAGTCTTGATTCAACTACATTTGACTAGTAAAAGATTCTAAAAAATTTTGTCCCTTGGGATTCGATCCTCAACTATACTACGATAAGACCCGTCCTCTTGCGGGTGGTATTATTGCACAAGGTTTTTGTTATAAACTCAGGGATTTCAGCCCTGGGTGAGTTTGTTAGTACAATAATATACCACTTCATTTCTTAGTATGTTTAAATTTCGTGCTCCTATTCTATGATATGATATGTGGGTGAAATCCTAAGTCCATGATACTTCCACATATCACCTGTAAAATGGTCTAGATTGTTGAGCCTTAGCACTACTACATTTAATTGATTTCTAAAGCTCCTTGTATTCGATCTCGACTACGACTACTCTCATATACTTGTGGAAATTGGTTAGTTGAGTAAAAGATCTTTCTTAAGATTGAAACTTGTCAGTGTAAAAGACCAACAAGTTTTTCACGTTGTTGCCCGGGAGCTATGGTTAATCTAATTAGAGTCACAAGTGTTATCTAGTATTTGAGACTAGATCATCATTTCCATTTTTTGAATTTCCATATACCTTTTAGTTATGTTCTCAAATTCTCTTGCTATTTTTCAGGTTGTATGCATCGCTCGCAAAGGGGTCTTCAAACATCTATGTTCCTAGACCTTGAGATCAAGTGTACTCTTTCAAGCTTAAGAAGAGCAAGAAGAGTAGAACAACCACTACTAGGAGGTGTTCCACCATCATCACGATCACCATCTTCTTCATCTTTTAATGAAGCTACACCTGGAGATCCATACATGGAGGACGACCGTCCTTTGAAGGATTTCACCATGTCGGTTGCCACAAACATTTGTGGAGCCATTGACCTGCCTACAATGGAAGCTAACAATTTATATATTGGTCCCTCCATGATGTAGATGATCCAGTAGAACCGCTTCAGAGGTATAATCAATGAAGATATGAATCTTCATGTGGGTGAGTTTTTGGAGTATATGAATACATTCAAAATCAATGGTGTATCTACCGACAGAGTGAGGTTACTACTGTTCCCTTTCACCCTAAGAGATAGAGCCAAGGTTGGCTTTTGTCTCTTCCAAAGAAGTCAATCAAAAGCTAGGATTGGCTTCTAAGTGCTTTCCTTGCAATGTATTTCCCATCGAGCAAGACAGCCTAGCTAAGGAACCAACTCACCAATTTCTATCAATCTGATTGAGAAACTTTGTATGATACATGGGAGCATTTTAAGGATCTACAATGCCTTTGCCCTCACCGTGGTTTGACCAACTAGTTGCTACTCCAGACGTTCTATAATGGATTGTTCTATAATACCCACATGACACTGGATGTGATAGCATGTGCATCACTGATGAATAAGTCTTATAGAGAGGCATATGACATCATTTAAGACACATCCCTCAACCATTTCTAATGGGGATCAGATAGGGGAGCTCAATCATCCTCTACAGCTAGTTTTTCAATCGGGAAGCAAGGAGGGAAGCATATTGTTGATGCCATTGACTTAATTGTTGTTAAACGTGTTGGTCTTACACAGAAGTTTGAGAAGATGACTACTTTGTAAATCCAATCAAATGAAGTGATATGTGAAGCTTGTGGGAATTCTGGACATACTTCTTCCTCATGCTTTGCTCCCAATGTGAATGAAGCGAGATTAGAACAAGTCAAAGTTGTTGGAATGTAGGGAAACATGTAGTACAATCCCTATTCCAACACCTACAATCTAGGATGGAGAGATCATCCTAATTTCTCCTACCGAAACAGAAGCAATGCTCAAAACTTCCAACATGGATAGCAGTGACTGTAGCAACAACAAAACTTCAACCGGCAAAACAATGGGAATCCGTCAGGCGTTAACAACAACAAGGGTTACCAACAACAATAACAACCCCAAAGTTCTTCCTTGGAGGCCAAGATGGAGAAATTTATCTCCACACAGATGTAGTAGAATGAAGAGTTAAGGGGAAATGACATGTTCTTGAAGGATGAGAGTTCCCAACTCTCTACAAAAGTGGATGGAATTTCCACTCACACAAGGATGTTTGAAAATAAAATTTCCCAACAAGCCTTGATGCAGAAAAACAACACCCAATTCGGTTCTCTTCCAAGCCAACCAAAGGTGAATCCAAGACAACAAGCAAATTCCATCACCTTGAGAAGTGGAACTGAAATCAACAAACCTTCTCCACCCAAGGAGAAGAGTGGAGAGATCGTCTATGAAGAGAAGCTTGACACCCCTATTAGTGACAAAGATAAAGGTACAACTGAGGTACCATCTTCTATTAAAGAAAATGCTCCATTTCTACAAAGTCTTGCAAACACAAAGGATGACTCAAAGTTTAGGAAGTTTATGGACATTCTGAATAAACTCCATGTCAACCTTATGCAGAGATGCTATCATATGCTAAGTTTCTTAAATACATCATCACCAAAAGGAGGAAGATGGACCAAGTGGAGACCGTGATGCTTTCTGAAAGAATCAGTTCTATCATTCAAAATAGACTTCCTGAGAAGTTAGATGACTTGGAAGATTTTACTCTACCATACAAGATCAGCAATACCACATTTGATAAAGGTATTATAGTCCTTAAATCTAGTATCAATCTGATCTTGTCTACCCTGTGGCAAAAACAAGATCTTAGAGATCTGAAGCCTACAAAGATGGCCATTGAACTGGCTGATCATTCCATCAAATACCCCAAAGGTATTGTGGAAGATGTGCTAGTTTAGATTAGTAAACTTTATATTCCTTGTGATTTTGTAGTGCTAGATATGGTAGAAGTTCCTTGCAATCATATTCTTTTTAGGAGGCCTTTTCTGAGAAATGTTGGATGCCTAGTTGATGTTCACGAAGGCAAACTCACACTCCAAGTTGGTGAGGAAGCCATGGAGTTTTTTGTATATGATTCTATAAAAGAACCCTCTCATGTAGAAGAAATATGTTCTATGGACTTTGTTGATTCTGTGGTACAAGAAGATCATGATGTTGCTAGTTTGATACTGAATTACTATCATGATGATGAAGGTATTAATAATGGATCTAAAAATTATGGGGTATTTTCTTTTGCCCAATCATATGCTACTGAAGAAGACACTCCACCTTTTGATAACAAAGCCAAAGAAAATGCAGCCGGAAGAAAGATAGAACTTAAAGCCCTTCCACCTAGGCTAAGGTATGCATTCCTTGATTCTGACTCTACTTCTCCTATCATAATTAATAATTTGTTAACCAATGAACAAGAAAGTAAATTGCTTACTGAATTGTGTTTGTATAAAGACGTTATTGGTTACTCTATCGATGATTTGTAAGGCATTCATCCCTCCATTTGTATTCATCAAATAAACACACAGCATGATGCTGAACCAACCATTGAATTGCCTAGCAGTTTAAATAAAAATATGCTTGAGGTGGTTAAAAAGGAAATATTTAAGTTGGTTGATGCTAGTATCATTTATCCTATAAGTGACAGCCCTTGGGTTAGTGCCATCAACATGGTACCTAATAAGGGGGGTGAAACTATCATCAAGGGAGACAATGATGAGTAGATACAAACATGTATTGTCATGGGTTGGCGTATGTGTATTGACTACCGACGTTTGAACAAAGCAACATGAAATGACCTTTTTCTACTGTCGTTTATCGACTTAATGCTTGAACGCCTTACAAAACACTCTTATTACTATTACTTGGACAGATATTCTAGGTTTTTCCAAATTCCTATCTACCATCCCGAACAAGAGAAAACCACTTTCACATGCATGTATGGAACTTATGCTTATCTTCGCATGCCCTTTGGCCTTTGCAATGCTCCTACGACGTTCCAACGATGAATGATGGCTATGTTTCCTGATTTCATTGAAAACGTAATGGAAATTTATATGGATGATTTTAGTGTTTATGGAGATTCATTTGATCAATGATTATGCAACCTATAATTAATCGTATCCTGCTGTAAAGAGGTTAACCTAGTACTAAACTGGGATAAGTTCCATTTAATGGTACAATCCAGTGTAGTATTAGGTTGTATTGTATCTAATAAGGTTATTGAGGTTGACAGGGCCAAGGTGGAAGCTATTGAGAAGATGTCTACGCCTTCTTCAGTCAAAGACATCCACAGTTTCCTTGTCATGCATGTTTCTATAGAAGATTCATTAAAGGCTTCTCCAAAATTGCAAATCCATTATGTTCCTTACTTGCAAAAGATGATGAATTCATATTCAATGATGACTGCCATACTGCCTTCACCAAGCCCAAGGAAGCTCTTATTTCTACACCAATCATTCAACCTATCGACTAGAATGATCTATTTGAATTGATGTGTGATGCAAGCGACTATGCAATGGGGGCAGATTGAGGACAAAGGAAAGATAAGAAGTTTCATGCCATATACTATGCAAGAAAGACCTTAGATGAAGCACAAATCAATTACACAACCACTGAGAAGGAGATTCTTGCTATAGTGTATGCCTTTGACAAGTTTTGACAGTACCTGGTAGAATCTAAGGTAATTGTGTATACAGATCATGCTTCCATAAAGTATTTGCTCAATTAGAAGGATACAAAACCTCAACGCATCCGCTAGATATTGCTTCTACATGAGTTTGATCTTGAAACCCGAGATAATAAGGTGATAGAGAATAATGTTGATGATCATCTTTCTAGATTGACTATAGATGTTGGACACTTGTTGCCTATTGAGGATCATTTGCCTATTGAGAAGCTTTATGCGTTATTGTCCACACAAGTGCCATGGTTTGCGGACATTGCAAACTTTCTTGCTATAGGACAGCTTCCGTGGGGCTTGACATACCAACAAAAGAAGAAGTTCTTCCATGACGTAAAGTTGTACTATTGGGATGACCCCTTGTTGTTCAAACATGGGAGTGATGGACTTATTCAAAGGTGTGTCGCTGAAGAAGAGATTTCTACGATTATTTCTGAATGTCATGCCTCTCCTAACAGAGGTCACTTTGGAGGAGAGAAGACTACAACAAAGATCCTATAGGCCGATTTCTATTGGCCAACACTATTTAAAGATGTTAATTTGTTTGTCAAAGTGTGTGATAAATTCCAAAGGATCAGAGGAATTTCTAGACGTGATGACATGCCTCTTAACTCTATCTTGTTGATTGAGGTATTTGATGTATGGGGAGTTAATTACATGGGACAATTCCCATCTTATTTTGGCTACCAATATATCCTAATTGCATGTGAGTACGTCTCTAAATGGGTTGAGGCCATCCCAACCCAAGCATCGGATGCAAAATCTGTAGTAAAGATATTTCAAATTATCATCTTCCCTCGGTTTGGAGTTCCTAGAGCTATAATCTCTAATGGAGGCATGCACTTTGTTGAGAAACAATTCAACAACCTTCTATCTAAGTATGGAGTTACTCATAAAGTCTCTGTGCCCTACCATCCTCAAACTTCCAGGCAAGTAGAGGTCTCCAACCGGCAGCTAAAAATTTTTTTAGAGAAGACAATGTCTAGCTCAAGGAAAGATTTGGCATTGATGATAGATGATGCCTTATGGGCATACCAGACAGCTTATAAAACCATCAAAGGCACAATTCCTTTCAAGCTAATATACGGTAAATCTTGTCAGCTTCCACTGGAGCTAGAACATTGTGCACTATGGGCTATGAAGTTCTTAAATTTTGACATGATTAAGGTTGGTGAAAATCATCTATTGAAGTTGCAAGAATTGGAAGAGGTCTGGCTAGATTCATACAAAAATGCAAAGCTCTACAAAAAAGGACCAAGGCTAGGCACGAGAAAAGAATGTAAAGGAAAGACTTCCTAGAAGGAGACAAGGTGTTGTTGTTCAACTCAAGACTTAAGCTATTCCCTAGAAAACTAAAGTCAAAGTGCTCCGACCCTTTTCTTTTATTGAAGATTTTTCCTTATGGAGTTGTTGAATTACAAGGCAAATATGGAGCATTCAAAGTAAATGGGCAAGATTGCAAGTTGTACACCTCGAGTGACGAAGTTCACAAGGGAACCTCTTACTCCCTTCAAGATGCATGATGGACTATTGAGGAGTCTCATTCTAGACTCCAAATGGAGGACCTTGTGGGAGTTGAACCCACATTAGGATAGATTTCTTTTCTAGTCATTTGAGTTAAAAACACTCTTTAGTTTTGTAAATAAGCTTGTCATGGATGAATGTAATAATTTAGACAATTCTATTGCATAACTATTATTAATTCTATGTTGACAACAAGCTATTTCTGCATAAACTATAGAAGACATGACATGTCTAAATTTACACACGGCGTATCGCCATTCTCAGAAATACAACAATCGAGTTATATCTCTAGGTACACGACGTGTCTTTATTTAGACATGTTGTGTCACAATCCAACGTCTATAAGTATACTCAACTGGGAAAAAGAACACGTTGTGTCGAATTTTATACACGGCGTGTACACAAGAAGAAAAGGGAGGAGTAAGAAATCTGGAATACAAACACGACGTGTCCTAAATTAGACATGATGTGTATCACAATAGAAGGAAAAAGAATGAGCTATCTAGAAAAGGAACACAATGTGTCTTTGTTTGAACATACCGTGTATTTATTAGTGAAATTGGGCATTTTGAATTTCTGGAAAGTCACACGACGTGTACTTAATTCAACACGGTGTGTCTTTTATTACAAAAAAGGAGTTCTGATAAGACACATGATGTGTCTTTATTTGTACACATCATGTCTTTTAATGAAAATGCAGATTCTTAACCTAGTGCACGGCCTCCCCTCACACTCACACTCTCATTAGAGCCGTGTGAGACTCTAGAGCCCTAGCCTTTGCTTCCTTGCTTTCGTCTGCCCTAGCACACCTGAGCGCCACCACCGTGCCATGTTTGTCGGCCATGTTTCCTTCTTCCTCAAGATAGAATCCTTAACATCTCCGTGTTCCTTTCTCATGGTGTGTCTACCTCAAGCTACAAGCATTGTCGATGTGTCCTTCTCTTTATCATTGTGTGCCCTAGCACAAGGTGGTGCCCTAGCCATTAAGATTCCTGTTGTCGCCCCCAAAGCAGCGAATAGAAGCCATCACCATCATCTTCTACCTCACGCCTCCATCATCTTCTCCGATAAGGACTTGAGAAAAGGATCTGCCATCCTCCTATCCAATCACCTTCATTGACACCATGAGAAGCAAAGTAGATCTATCCAACCTCCGTTACCATCACCAAGCACCATCGTCGTTTCCCCCCTTTGTATCTTCCCAAAACTACTGTCGTCACATTTGTAGATTTCCACAGAAATCCAGACACACGACGTATTCAGTTGTGCATGCGCCATGTGTAACGTAGATTTATTGACCTTCTACCTTAGACACATACACGACGTGTGTTAGTCTGTCAGCAGCATAAATGGCTCCATTCAATAAAACTAGCAAATGCATGCACAGCGTGTTGGTATGTATGCCCTGAGAGCCAATCATGGGATGATTGGTGGGATACATTAAGATTGATTTGATAAATATAAAAGGCGAGCTTCCAATTCTTTCAGGTTCAGACATATGAGATAGTGATAGAATAGATTGAATGTCTAGAGAATGACAGTACTCAATGACGTATGCTTTCAGGTTAAGGACCTGAACGATGAGATCATACGGATGCTAAGAGTTTGTACATTCTTGTTATGTCCCTAGTCGGATGTCATTGTGGAAGGTAGATAGACAACAATGACACACAAGACTAGATTGTGGTGTTGGTTGATGACAGAATCTCATTAGTCATGATATAGAGATATCAAACCAAACACATAGGTACTTGTTAGAGAACAAGGTACCGGACAGACCCACCGTGAGTTTGACACATGGAACCATGAGATGGTAGTCACAGTCAGTACTCACAGTGATGGTGGTGAGTGTGATTCTTAGACCTGAAATCACTACACTCAACACATGTCGTTGGACACACTTTGACATCATCAAACACAATCCTGAAACATGGGTTGTTATAAAGGTGATGATTCGGTGGCTTTGACACATGGGGCTTTTGAGGGGTGAGTGATAGATATGGGATTTGTCCCTCCTGAGGGAGTTTGATATCCATGGCCACTTGATGAGTAGGATTGAGAAAGGCGTGCACGCACGTGTGAATCAGTATGTGATACTGATGTCATACATATATCTTCCAATCTACTCTGAGATCAAGGAAGTGAATGAACATTGACAGGATGACTGTTCCATGCCTCGAGTTCATTCGGGATATTAGTGACAAAGGAATTATACATTCTCTGTAACACCATTCACGGATTGTAGGATGAAAGTTGTTCTCCAACTTTCTACTTTCACTTGGGTAGCACTGATGTGTGACTAGGCACCGCTCTTTGCTTGTGAAGTCATAAGTGTTATGGACTTTCACTGCCAACGTGAAATGGACCTGCAGGGTCACACACATAGGATTTAACCTGGAAGAGGAGTTTTGTCCACAAAGCAATGTTTAGATTGATTACTAAAGGAGTTTAGTAGTTCAATTAAACACTCAATCAGTCGATAGCTCAATATCGTATGGTTCAAGGTGTTGGACGCATTGATTGGAGTATCAGATTGATTGAAATCGCATTTGACTGATTTTACCCAACATGTGCTCCTAACCGATCAGCTCATGTGATGAACCGGTCGGCTGAGGTTGCTGAACCGGTCGGCTGGAATGTCCAGGCCGATCGGCTCATGCCCAGGTTGAGACGACCGGTTCAAGGGTTGAACTGATCGGCTCAACTGGTGTAACTGACCAGTTGGGAAAGTCATGTCGGCAAGAATTTTCCTTTCGTTTCAAATTGCCCAATTCGATTGGGAATAACATTGGTATTCGATACCAATTGGGAAAGAAACAAGGAAAGTCTTTTTGAGCCGGATTAGGACCATGAACCGATCGGTTCAGGGCACCAACCGATCGGTTGGAGTGCCCCAAACGATCGGCTCAGGTCCAACCGATCATCTCAATAGCCGAACCGATCGGTTCAGTTGTGAACCGATCATTTCAAGTTGCGAACCGGTTGCTTTTTGTGGAAAATTCTCGAACCCTTCTACTCCTGCTTTAGTCCCGCATTGCCCGGGATGGAGAACCCTGTCCCATGACTCTCCTATATATATAGGGGTATTGGGGGCTTCTCAAACACAACTCAGTGCAACCAGTTGCTCTGCAAGTTGTCGTTCTCTCTGGTTTTGGTAACCGTGAGAGAGCCCGAGCAAGTGCTTCCCGCAAAAGGGATGTGCAGCAAGGGAAGGACAATTGCAGTTGCAACAGGAGACAGGAGAGCGTGTTGGCGACTAGTACGTCAACAGGAGGGTGCGACTCCTTCCACTTCCTTGTGGGACAAGGAGAGTGGAGTTCCAGGTGGTTCGTGTGGACTACTACAGAGGCGGGGGGACACTGCCGCTTAGGAGGACAACTGTCATCCAACAGTCCGGTTCGAGTAGGAGTTGTCAGTCCCAGTGCGACCAGGAGCTGCACAGACACCGTCGAAGTCCGGAGTTGAAGACCGTGCATTGCGCGAGGTATTGTCGCTGAGCAAGCCTCGGGACAAGGTATGATTCCGCAAACCATCCTTTCCTATTATATAGACGTTGACGCGTTTCCTCGGTATGGGTTGGGGGAGAAATTTTTTTTTGTTTCCGCTGCCTTCTCTGTCTCCCCTGAAACCCAACACAACGCCAGTTCCTCCAAAGCATCGGGGTACAACTCAACTACTCAATTTTGGGTCACCCCTGAAGAAGACCTCATATACCATCTATTTATTGCAAGGAGAGTACTTCCTTCTCGGTTTGCTTGCCAGGAGACAATGATGACTCTGTGCTTCAAGGATGAAGTCATCATTCTCTTACATGACTTGGGGTTGAGATACAACTTCCTTATGGTATCCAATACTTACCCCCGCCTAGTGTATGAGTTTTTGACGACACTCACCACTGAACAAGACCCCCAGAAGAAGCTAGAGCCCTATGGTATTATTCATTTAAGGATTTTGGGTCGTGCTTTCAAGATAACATTTAGGCATTTTTGTGAGTTGTTGGAGTGTCATTATGATGGAGCGATTAGCTATCTACTGATTTTTCATAGCGACGAGTTTTGGTTTGAGATTTTCAATGAGGAACATCATGAAGCCAAGCAAGCCAGAGCATCTGCTATCCACAACCCTATCTTTCGGTATATTCATCTCCTTCTTAGTACTGGGGTTTTTTCCATGAAGGAAACCCAAGGGGTTGTTGGGAAACAAGACCTTTTCTTCTTATGGGGAATCATGTATGAGCATTAATTTAATGTTTCTTTCTACATTCTTCAACATTTTCTGGACATTAAGAAGGTGAACAAGAGGGACGTTGATGACATCATTTGTGATGGCTTAATTACTATGTTAGCATAGAAACTTGAGGTTGATTTGACAAGACTTGAGGTTGCACCAGGTAGAAACCTAGTAGATATTCACTATCTTCTCTCAGTAGGGTTGATCACAAAGATTCCCAAATGTGAGCATTAATTTAATCTTCTGCCAAATATTATCTCTCCTTACCAAGGTGCTTTTTTCAAAGGTAGGAGCATTGGGGATTGTTCTCTTCTTGCGGCTGAGTTCACTCTAAGATTCAACCGGAAATCCAGTCCTCCCACTGCTTGCATCAAGTTGGATATCACCAAGGCTTTCGATTTTGTTCATTGGTCATACCTTTGGGATTGTCTTAATGGCCTCCAGTTCAATGAGAAGTTTATCTCCATTCTTAAACAATGTTTGGAGACTCCATCCTTTTCTCTCTTACTAAATGGTTCTTCAGTTGGCTTCTTCAAAAGCTCCAACGGTCTTAGGCAAGGCAATCCCTTATCTCCTCCACTTTTTGCAATTGCTATGGAGGGCTTCAGCAGATGTCTTGAGGAGGCATATGATAACAAACTCATCAGAAGCTATCCCATCAATAGGGCCAAGGCTCTTAGCCATTTTCTTTTTGCGGATGATGTCCAAATTTTCTCCGAGAGTCGACTACGCAGCCTTGCCAAACTCAAACAAGTTTTGCTTGAATTTGGTTTTGTATCTGGTATGAAGTGCAATCCAAAAAAAACACAAGTATTCTTGTACTGTTCTTTCCGCAACAAGGATGCCTTGATCAGTTGCTTCAGTATTCAACTAGGTACATGGCCCACAAAGTATCTTGGATTTCCTATGTCTGGTGGCAATCTCAGGAGGTGCTACTTTCATGAATGCTTAGATAAGGTAAGAGATATGATACAAAGATGACCTGGTTCTAAAATCTCTATGGTTGGTCATCTTGTGCTTATTAAGCACTGTGCCATGGGTCTGATCAGCTATTGGTTGTGTATGGGTGACATTCCTCATGTTGTCTTACGTAGGATGGAGTTGGTGCTTTCTGATTTCCTTTGGGGTAGCTCAGTGCATCCCTCTTGTTGGTCACGGCTAGCTTATCTGCTTTGTAAAGGTGGTTTGAGGCTAAAGAGACTTGATGAACTTGTGGATTACCATACATTACGTCACATTAAAAGGTTCACCCAAGCTCAATGTATATGGAGCTCATGGTTTTCTTATAGGTATGGTGATACCTTGTCTACTATTTCTAGGAATGGCTCTACTTTCCATAGACATATGGTTTCTCTATGGCCTTCCTTCTCAGTATGGGAGGGCAAGGATCTTTGGGGAAATGCAAGACAAAAACGTCCACCTGATAAGGCTTATGGAAATCTTTGGCTCTCCAAGCACTATCCTAGATGGAGTCTTACTACCGTTACAGCACTCACAAATGTCCTACCTACTATGGAAAAGATTAGTTCCTGGTCGGGCCCACCTGTTCCTACATGCTTACTGTGTGGCCAACATAATAACTCGATAGCTCATTTATTTGAGGGCTGCAAATATTGGAAATATATTTGGGGTCCAGCTCAACTTAGACTCAACATCAGATCCTCATATTCTCTATATGATTGCCTTACGGACCTTGGTAAAGGATCAAAGAAATCTGAAATCATTGAACTTTGGGCCATTACCAGTGTTGTCCACTTCATTTGGGAGGAGCATAATAAAAGGTTGCATAATTGTGGAACTTTTGACTTTGTTGTCATCTTCAACCGTCTTGCACTTGAGATCAAGAGAGTGTATTTTACTTTTAAATCGTGTCTTGATTTTTCTCCTATAATAGCTAGGAATTGGGATCTATTATAACCAATTCTTAGGAGTGTGTAGTCACATATTTGGGTGTGGCTTGTAACTTTGTCCCCCTTCCGTGGGGTTTTTGGAATATACTTACCCAATTTTCCAAAAAAAAAGGAAAGGATGTCAGCAAAAGTTGAGTACATCCATAATAAATATTTTTGCAATAATTAAATCCAAGAGAAGAGTTGAATAATAGGGAAACCAATAAGAAGTTGTCTAAAAAAGAGTAGTTTGTCGAGGAGTTTATCATTTCAAAAATATGAGGCATTTATTAACTAGAATATGATAAAAAAAGTCTTTCCATATATTTTTACACCCCAAAATAATTAGTTCCATAATGCTAAAACACTTACTAGCATAAAATAAAAAGTGGGATAGGAATCCATGATCATACTAAGTTTGAGAGGACTAAAACCTTAGTGCCATACGAAATATAATAACACAGGAGGACTAAAACTACAATACGTTAGAAGGAGGACTAAAACCTTAGTGCCAAACATAATAAATTGCAACATCATTGCATCAATAGGAGAACTAAAACCTCAATCCTCAAAAATGGTGTGACTACTTCTAGTTATGACAATTCAATCACACATGTTTATAGGGAAGGGAAGAATAAGGTAAAATTATTTTCAAGCATACGATAAGAAATAAAAGTTTTCATCAAGAGGGGTCAGAGGGCCCAAATAATTATGAAGATTAGGTTAGATGACCATCAAATTGGCTTTCACATATCAAAGTTAACAAATTAGGAAGATAAGCATGAGGAATACAATCATTATAAGATGATATAAACATTCACAATTTGATCAATGCCTCATATGGGAAACGGTTATTTAAACATAACATCATGCCTTATTTAAATAGAGTAGATGCATGTACCTCAACTTGAGTGTTAAGTCAGAGATCGAATCCTACCCTTCCAAGTCTAAAGTTAATCCAAACTGAGATATATGATTTTTTACATCCATTCGTGTTTGATATATGATACATTAGGTGAAACCATAGAAATCCAAATCCTTTGATAAAACTCTAGATCGACTCTTGGTGTTGATCGGATGTTGAGTTTAGGGTTTCTTATCAATATCTTGACTCAAAATCCCAACTTTATTGATTCTAATATTGTCTTTAATTAATATTAAGATTATAAGTGAATCGAAGACCCAAATTATCCAATCTTTAAATTTGAAAATTTGTCAAAAATATATTCCAAAAGATAGATAAAATTATCAGGGTTCCAAAACTTATTTTATGTATTTTTGGAGGTTCCAATGAAAATTTATGGAATTTACATGTTTTAGGGTTTTTACTGATAACTTGTAAAAAATATTTTGTAAATGAAAAAAATAACCTTGCATTATCTTCACATAACCTCATGGCATGACATACAATATCATCATGATATAATGTGATTACACTCAAATGAAATAGTGTCCTTTATAGATATATCCAGTGAACAAAATAATCATAAAAGGAAATGAGGGGAAAAAAGGTGAAATTGACCTGATTCACCTTATCCCTTCAGCTTGCATGCCATGGATGTGTCTTGTAATTAGCGAGGGCTGACTCCAATTAGGGAAAAATGAATTTGACCAAGACCATCAATCTAGCCATCGCAGAAAGGAGGTCCAAGGGGTTACAAACATGAAGTCAGATCTAATTTCATTTGTGGTGGGGAGAAGCACCATTAATCTCAGTCAAGAACATTGTGGGGAAGATTGAGTTTAGTGGTGGCTAGGATTTTGTCTCAAAAAAAATTAACTCAAGGGAAGGTTTGCATGTGATGCAAGGTGACTTCTTGGTATGATATTTATATAGCATTTGGGGTATAGGGCTTATGCAAGTGACTGTGAAGAACTTGCACCCAAAGATTTTGGGCAATTATAAATTACTCGACGATGGTTCTGGAAGTAAGGTATCAATCTGTGTGGAATTGAATGATGAATCAGTTGGAAAATAAATTTTGAGAAACAATTGAGTAATGAGTGAGAATCCCAATTTTATAGAATGCAAAACAAACCATTTGTTTTCTATCTTTGTGCAAGGTAGGACACGACACCTCATCCACCAGATCTTGATCAAATAGTGAGGGAAAATGTGCATCTAGCTATTGCAACATGACATTTAATGTATTCCAAAACAAATTAGAAAAAAGTGATACATTTTTTAATTTCTTTTCTTTCCCTTTTAAATTGGATGAGTAAATAACATCCAAATAAAGTGAAAATTTGTGGGTAAGGTAATAAACCTAAAGAATCCAATTTTGGAGTCAATTTTTCCTTTTGGAAAACTTTATTACTTGAAAGAAAAAATTGAAGGGAAAGTCTATTTTCTTCATATTAATACATTCCTTTATTATTTGTTAACCAAATTTCATGTGTAACTCTCTCAAAAAAATATATCCAAAAGAAAATTCTAGAAGAATAATTTTGAACTTAAATGCATCAATTTAAAAAATTTGCACAACTTACCTTTTTTTTAGAGAGGACGAAGGGTCCTATGATTGGGGCCCCCCGCCAACTATACTATTTAGGCTAAATCAACCAAAGAAAGGTCTATAAGACATGAAGGAAAAGACTGGGAAAAAGTAAATCTAGCTACTTGTCCCCTTCGTGCCATGGTGGCAACTTCATGGGCAAGTTTGTTACAAGAACGACTAACATAAGAAATGCTACAAAAAGAGAAGAGGTGTGTAAGATTCCTAATGTCATCCGCAAGGATCCCCACGTAGTCCCTTCTCGTAGAGGAGTCACTGTAGGCTTGGGCAACTTCAAGCGCATCTGTCTCCATCTCCACATGTCTGACACCATGACTGTGCGCCCACTGGAGTGTTGCTCTCATGGTTGTAGCTTCTGCCATTGTTGTGCTTGTTCACCTTCTAATCTTCTCACCCGCTATCCTGCTCAGCACCCCATCACTGTCGCGCATCACCATCCCTATGGCTTCCTCACTGTCCTGCCCACATGACGCATCGACATTGATCTTCGTTCTTCCCGGTGCTGCCCTGGCCCATCGTGGTGTTCCGTCACTGCCCCGTTGTACCTTCCTAATTCTCCTTAGTTTCTCTTCCCCCCCATCCTGCTTGGTCCAAGATAGTGCCAAACGATATAGGTAGTCGTTGTGTACTTCCCCAAACAGCCCACATGGTTGCAATGATCTCCTCCTTTTCTGCCCTCTCCAATGCCGCACTCATGGTAATGATAAGGTCTTCATCTTTGTAATCCTCCACCCACTCTTGGATCCCTCTTCCCAACTGTTCCCAGACCTCTGTAGCATTCGGGCACCTAAAAAGCATATGTGGAATAGATTCCCTTTCCGACATGCACAACTGACATGTACCATCCTCAATGCAATGTTTGTCGAACAACCTCCCCTTGGTTGCTAGCCCCCCGTGCACACTCTCCAAATGAAATGCACCATCTTGGGCGACCACCCCCCTCTCCATATGCGCTGCCATAAGGAGTCTCCCTACTACCTTTCTTGCTTCCGGGCTTCCTCTTTGCCAAGCATGCCTAGCCAGTATGCTAATCGCACTGTGAAAATACCTTTCTTTGCCGGCCACCACGACCATATATTGTCTTGTTCACGTAGGTTGAGCGGGATAGCTTTTATCCTCTCAATGTAAGATGATGGAAAACAAACCTTCAGTCTATCAGTATCCCATTCAATGCCATTTAGTGTCATGAGGTCACACACCTTCTTGTAGGATATGTCATCTGAGATCTTGAACTGTGCAAGAGTGTCCTCCTCTCCCGGCAGCCATGAGTCATCCCAAATTTCAACGTCTTTTCCATTACTTATCCTCCACTCCATCGCTTCCTTCAGCAGTGCCTTTGCTCCCCATAAGCTCCTCCATGTATAGCTAGGATTATAGCCTCTCCTCGCCTCCCAGATGGATGATCTAGGAAAATATCTGGCCTTCAAAACTTTATGCACAAGTGAATGCGGGTTTACTCCTAACTGCCATAATTGTTTGGCTAGCAGTGCTTGGTTGAAAATATGGAAATTCCGAAAACTGAGGCCTCCCGCCTTTTTTGGTTTACACATGTTTTCTCATCTTGTCCATGCTAGTTTCCTTTCGTTTCCCTTTGCGCCCCACCAAAACCTTTCTATGATACTTTGAATTTCATCAAGTGTGCCCACTGGTATCTAGAAAATACTCATCACGTATGTCGGGATAGCCTGTGCCATTACCTTGATGAGGACCTCCTTGTCAGGTTTGGACAGCAATTTCTCAGACCAACCTTGCAGTTTTTTCCAAATCCTCTCCTTCACGAAGCTGAAAATATGTTTTTTTGATCTTCATATCGTTGTTGGGAGACCCAGGTACTGTGCATGCCTGTCTACCTCCTTCACTTGCAGCAAACCTTTAAGATTTTCCCGCTTTGTGGTTGTCACCCCTTTGCTGAAAACTACCTCCGTCTTTGATAAATTAATTTGTTGACCGGATGCTTGTTCATATTGGCTGATAATTTCAGCTATCTTCAAGCATTCTGATGAGGTTGCTCTAGCAAAAAGGATGTTGTCATCTGCAAAGAAAAGGTGAGATATGTGTGGCGCCCCTCGACATAGAGTGATACCATGTATGAGGTTTTCATTGGCAGCAATACTTAACATGGTAGAAAAAGCTTCCGCACATATGATGAAAAGATAGGGAGAGAGAGGGTCACCCTGGCGAAGTCCCCGCGAAGGTTTTGTTCTCCTGGTCCGGTCCCCGTTTATAGCAAACATATGTTGTACATATGTGGTGCAGTCTTGGATCTTCTCCCTCCATACCTCCCCGAACCCCATTTTTTCCTTCAGAAAATTTAGGAAACACCATTCAACCCTATCATAAGCTTTGGACATGTCTAACTTTAGAGCAAGGCTGCCTTTTTTCTTTCCTTTGTCTCTTTTCAAAGCATGGAAGAGTTCATAGGCGATGAGAGCATTATCAGTAATCATGTGTCCCGGGATAAAAGCACTTTGATTCTTCGTTATAATACTATTCATTAGCGGCTTTAGTGTGTTTTTCATCACTTTAGAGGCAATCTTGTACATGACATTGCAAAGGCTAATCGGGGAAATTTTCCCACTTTTTTGGGTTTGTCAGTTTTTGGGATCATCACCACCAAAGTTTCATTTACCTCCTCTATGCTTCTTTCCCCTTTCCACCACCCCTAAATGTAGCTAGCCATGTCTTGACCGACGATATTCCAGTACTTTTGGTAGAACATCGCTTTCATTCCATCTGGACCCGACACTTTATTTGGATGCATTTGTCTAAGGGATGTCCATATCTCCTCATTAATGATCTCTCTTTCTAGGCCTTTTCTTTGTTCCTCACTGATCATCTTCCTAATACCTCTTGTTTCTTGTTCAAAACCCGTGGGATTTCTACTTTGGAAAAGCTTGGAGAAAAAATTAGTAATGATGGCTTCAATATCATCTTCATGCATTTTGTAATTCCCTTGGTCATGTTCAAGACCCTCTATCCAATTTCTTCTTTTCATGTTGGATGCCTTATGATGGAAATAAGCTGTGTTGTGGTCCCCCTCCTTGAGTTCTTTGACACGTGGTCTTGCTGTCCAGTATTCCTCATCTTTCCTGAGCCAGTATTGAAGGTCTTTAGATATCTCTCCAGCCCTTTGAAGGAAAATTTGATCTGGTGGATGTGTCTGGATTTTCTTTAACTCGCCTTCAAGATGATGTATCATTTTTTTCCTATCCCCAAACTTATTTGTTGCCCACATTTTTAGCTGATCTTTGCAAGTATTTATCTTTGACTTTAGATCACCACCTCTTCTCCATGTTTCCCCTATGATATTTTCACAATCCGCCTCTCCTGCCCACATGGGCTCAAAGGAAAAATACTTTCTTCTCCTTCTCCCTTTACTTACTCTATTCTCAGTTGTCAAGATAATAGGACCGTGATCAGACTCATAGATAGGCATATGAATGACTTTGCAGTGTCTAAACATATCCCGCCACCTGAGCTCCGGGAGGTATCTATCGAGTCTTTCTTGCACAAGAGTTCTTTCAGAGAGCCCTCGTCTCCAAGTGTAGATGTTTCCTTCAAAGCCAAGGTCCACCAATTCACAGTCATCAATGGTGTCCCGAAAATTTTGCATGACCTTTTCCTCTCTGAGAGGTCCACCTTTCTTTTCATAATTTGATACTATCTCATTAAAATCACCAAAAAAGAGAACTGAATCCTCAGCCTCTGCTTTTAGCCTCCTCATTAAATCCCACATCTTTGATTTGATATGCTGATCCACCCACCCATATATCCCAATGGAATGCCATGTAGACCCTGTCTCTTTATCTTTGACTAGACTGGCAACATGTCGGTTAGAGTAGTTGAGTACCTCCACCTCAGCATCTCTCCACCAAAACCCAATACCCCCTGCCCGGCCCATGCTGGAGATGCACAAACTGTCTTTGTAGCCACAACTTTTTGTACCCCTTCCAGATTCTTTCCATCTATCATAGTTTCCATAATGAAAACTATATTCGGGCGCTCTCTCCAAACCCACGATCGGAGAGCAGTGCACGTGTCAGGGTCACCCAATCCCTGACAGTTCCAGCTGAAGAGTTTCATTGTCCTTCGTGGGATTGGGCATTGCCAATCTCCGCTACTTGGGTCTCACAGACCCTGGTTGAGGTAGAGTCACCCGTTGGAGTTTGTCTTGCCTTTTTCTCGCACGTTCCAGTCATAGGTGCATCATCCGGCTCCATGTCACACCAGTCTGATTTCCTATCACGTTTCCCTGTCCTTGTTTCCCACACCACCTCCTCCTCTGGGATGCCAAGTCGGGCACCTCTACTCATCTTATACACCCAGGGTTGATGTTTCTTCTTTGCTCGGGTTGTGCTTGCACCTTATTTTGGTTTTAGTTTCGCTGCCTTCTTTCTTTGTGCTCTAGTGATGGCACGATGATCCCCCTTTGCTTTGGTTATGTTACATCCACCTTCATGCTGGTGTTGTAATGCAGATGTCTTTGATCGGGCATCGTTAGCAATCATGCCTTTCCCCTCACCACATTGTTGCTTAGATTTCATGCCTTCCACCTCTCCATCACCCTCTTCGTCCTGGACAGCTGGTGTGACTTCGTCAATGAGGACCCGGTCATGCCATTCTCCCTCTATACCCACGTAACGCTCCGTCCACTCCCTGCTGTGACTCTTCCCTGCCCCCGTATCCCCCACAACCTCCTCAGTGTCACGCCCAGATTGGTGTTGCGTTGCAGGCACTCGACGCCCGTCTTCCTCCTTCCCCTCTACCCTCGAGGCGCTCCTCCACTCTCCCCCAACATTGCCCCTGCCCCCCTGCTGGATAGCTTCTTCTAAGTGCCCTCTACCCCCTGTCGCCTCCCCTTCGGAGGATCCCCAAAGGCGTCGCATGCCTCCGTCGTTCCCACCCCGCTTCAGACCACCCTCACTTGCATCAATACCGTCTCCCTGCCCAGAGCCCCTCGCCACCGTCCCGACGCTGCGCCCCTCGTGACGACGCGTAGCCACCATTTCCTTGCCCTTCCTGGTTACTTCGTCCTCTGCCTCGTCCCCCAATGAGGCCTCTGTGTCGCTCGATGCATCCTCAACGCCTTGCCACAGTGAGGTTTGAGTTGCACCCGCTACCCCACTACAGATGCGTTTCTTTGGTTGCCTCTCCACGGATCCACTATGGACATGGCTTCCCTATTGGGACGACGTCTCCTGGCTCTCCCTTTTAAAAAACAGTTTGCACCATGCTGGCCTGGTTTGTCCATAATTATCCTGGTCTAGTCATCACTGCTTCCACGGTGACGCCCGCAGTCAGTTCCCCATCGTTGCACTTGGTCCTACTCAGCGACGGCGCCCTGGCAGTCCTTGTCTATGTGCCCCAGCACCCCGCACAGGAGGAAGAAATTGGATAGACGTTTGTACTTTACTTCTACCTCCATGACGCTTCCCCCTTTTACCCTGATCTTCAAGGCCCGCTTCAATGGTTTGGTGACATAAGCAGGATCCTGACGCGGGTGGATGTGTCCCACCCTGAGCCGTCGGCATCTCCTTGGTCACGTCTCCAACTTGTCCATCAATCTCGCTGACAGTAGCTTCCCCTCGAAAGCCTAGGGGGAGGCCATATAAACGTATCCAGAAAGGACTCCTTGTAATGGTAACCTGCCCCAGCTGCTCCTCTTTGTAGATGTCTTTGAACATCAATAGGTGTCTGTCAAAGTGCCAAGGGGCTCCATCAATAACATGTTGCCTGCCACGCCAATGAGTGAACTAGATAATGAAGATTTCTCATTCCAATTGCTTGAACTCGGCCTTCTCTTTAAGACTCCATGCCTGTGTTAACGTGCGCTCCAATGCTCGGAAGTTATAGGTGTGATCCATCAACAATTTTCCTACCAACGCCAACTCCGTATGGTCCTCCTCGTCGCCGCTGGACACTGGTTGAACATCGATGGGCTCCTCCTCCTCATCTGATAATCGAAGACCTGCATACTTATCCACTAGCTCTGCCGCCATCCGGGGACGAGACCAGAAGATAAACCAGCGCTTGAATCTGTAAGAGAAAGGGACCCTAGGTGGGTGGGAAGACATCCACTACTCCTAACCCTAATCGCTAGAGGCGACGGGCAGCGAGGGGATGGGAATTTGCACAACTTACCTCAAACTAGTGAATGTCACCTATTTCTTGTATAAAAGCCTCAGATCATTATGTTGTTGAAAAATCTTATATTTGAAGGTTATTAACATCCTTGTGCATACCACACTAATAAGAGGAGTTCAAAATTAAAGATTATAATATGAAGGGGTAAAATCTATTAATTACCTAAATTTGAGTACATTAGAATGAGTTAATCGACTCAAGTGTTGACTCAACTGATTCATATTTTGTGCTTAGGAAAGTGTTTAGGTAATCAATTTGAACAAGATTGGAAGAAAAATTGGCTAATTTGGATTGTGAGTTGACCATATCAACTAGAAAGTTGAGCAACCTAGAACTCCAGTCGCCCGACTCGATTATTAGAAAGATTGGATCAAGTATTGATGTTAACGTCATGTTGTTCATTAATCATTGTATTGAAGGCCAATATGTTTCTGAACAGGAATGCATTCAAATTGACCAAATTGGGTGTGAGTCGAGTGACTCAAATGATGAGTCAAATGACTCATGAACTGTTGGGGCTAGAAATTCATGAAAATTTGTCTCTTCGACTCCCAGTTGATCTGGAAACCCTAACCCTGACTCCCCTATAAATTGGGTGGTAGTCAAGGCTTTCAAAAGACAATAGTGATGATGAAAAATGGTGTACTCACACAATTGTGGTAACATGAGATCCTAAGAAAGTCTTACTATAAAAGGGGAGAGACACTCAGGGAGAGAAATTCAGCATTAGCATGCTGACATTGAAGGGACAAACTCCTTCTTGTTGTCTCTAGAAAACTCGATGAGGAGTTCCTAGTGGTCCGCTGTGACAACCTCAATTTCTCACTCTCATTGATTATACCCTTTTCTCGTATGTTGTTTTTAGGTTCAGAGATGGCTAGAAGGTTGATGGGCTTGGTGAGCTATGCTAGGTGTACTTGTTGTAAGATCCAGATTTAGTATACATGAGAAGACTTGTACAAAGTGACTCTTGAACATGTAATTCAAATCATGTAATATAATGATGTTTCTT
This sequence comes from Alisma plantago-aquatica, assembly GCA_963693085.1. NCBI lineage: Eukaryota > Viridiplantae > Streptophyta > Magnoliopsida > Alismatales > Alismataceae > Alisma > Alisma plantago-aquatica. The sequence continues at coordinate 159,510,956 of OY856415.1, forward strand.
AATATATCTTGTTGATTGTTGAGATTATGTTGGTGCTTGTATCTTGTTATCTGTTCATGTGTGCTAAGCTTTATGCTTCCGCATTCCGTCTTTGGTATACATTTGGTTCATGGGACTGGGATTCCGGTTCCGTGACAGATGGTATCAGAGCATGAACAATAACTACACCAAACATTGCTCACATGAAACACAAACTAAACTCACCTTACATCTCAACCCTAGAAATTTAATGAAATATCCTTGTGGATTAGGTTGACTTAGCCTCTAGGTTAGAACCTAGATGTTCTAGAACTAGGTGTAGACTTGTGTAAGTTACCTCCCTAGACATGATTCGTGACATGTGATTAGGATGTCTACACAAGTGTGCACCATGTTCTTGCTAGTTCTCTAGGTGTCATGATACTAGACTACCTCATGAGTGTGGTAACTCGTTTTGGTTTTGGTTTTATTCGAATGGAGTATGGTGGTTTTCATCGCCTGTTTAAACGTTGGAGAAAACATATTTCAAGTATTATTATATGTACATATGGAAAAATGTTACCACACGCAGAAAGGCAGTGAGTTTCCATGCAACCTAGGAAAAGAGATGTAACATCAAGTCTAGATGAGAGAGTTTAGATGATAGTGATAGTCTCTAGAGTTAGAGCCATGATATAGGTTAGGCAAGTGAATAACCTAGAAACCTAAGATGATGATTATGATATTGATGATGATGTTGATGTTTTATAAGACCCAAGATGCTTGAGGAAGGTTAAGTATGTTTGATGATACGAGATGAGTTTAACCATGCAACCCTAGCTACACCTAGCACCTTGTATGATACATACCATTTGGTTGATGTGCTAAAAATAGCTAGTGGGTGGACATGCTTGCTTGTACCTAGTCTTATATGTGGGGAGATATGATATATGGTTCGAGACAAACACGGGCCTCAATCTCTTTACAAAGGAAGACCTCTAGCATGGGACATATGAATATGGTGACATGTTGATATGAGTTGACCCGTATCGGGAAAAGGTTAGAGTACATAAACTCCAAAATATTTGAAATGTTGAATAATATGAATGATGAAATGCTTGATGATGAGTCCCTAGCTAGAATACTTCTAAGAATATGAGTTGAGTGACCTAGTGGACGGTTTCCTTGAAAAAGTTGAACCCTAGATATCCTATGAAAATATCTAACCCTAGAGAAAGAGGCAATTGAAAATTTAATGCTTGATATATATAGGTGAGGGAGATGTCCCAAGACCCTTAGATAATGTATATGATGTGTGATATCTATGATGAGCCTCATACTCGGGTTAGTAGTTGTATATAAAGGAATCTAGTGGTTATCCTTGTTTCTCGAAAGATGGGTAGAAATTTTGTTACAGGTAGAAGGTTGTGGTTAACATGTCTTGTTGGACACATGTATGTCTTAGATTGAGTGGCTAGTGATTGTGAAGCTCTTTCTGATACAAGTGAGAAAGCTTCAAAACCTCGATGTTGATTATATTCGATACATGAAATAATCTCACTTAAGTTAAAAATCTTGATATATGTGCAATGAGCCACTCTCATGAGATAGACCTAGTATGAAATCATATTATACATAAAAGATGTAGCCTTGAAATCATGAAATTAATATGATGATGTCATGAAATCTTAGCTTGAAAAATCAAGAGTAACGTGCCCAATCTCATACCCAATGGAAAAAAATATATATATGATTAACTTGATATGCCGATGATCTTGGGGACATAACTTGAATAAGCATAATGAATAAATTGTTTATTTTCAGATCCAAAAAATGCTTGATGATGCCATAGTATGATAGAACAATAAGTAAATGTGTTTAGAATCAAGACGAGTACACCCTTGATGATGGTAACCTAGTGTGCATCCCATTGTGGGTATTTCCTTGACAACAATGGTTGAATAACCAGACCTGATGGATCCTGACAAGACTCTAAACTATAATCTTGGATGAATTTTGAGGACGAAATTTCCTATAAGGAGGGAAGGATGTGACAACCTCAATTTCTCACTCTCATTGATTATACCCTTTTCTCTTTCTAGATGTGACTTAAATTCTTTCAATTGAGTTAAATACCATAGTATGAATATGATGATGATCTATTTTGGTGATATCGACTATCATTTGTACTTTGTGGGACATTTGTATGCTCTTTTGAACTAACCATCATGGTTTAATACACCACCTTCCTACATCTAATATTGAACCTCATTACTCTATAATTTTGAATTCCTAGTATATATAATGTTATAGAGCTCTCATTTACGAATCTAACAACCCCAAAATCGCATCTTTTGGACCTATGAAGCTCTAGATATGATGTTTTGAAGATTATACATTATTTTAGCCTTTTTCTTTGTAAGTTTTAAGCTGTTTGGGCCATTGTTTTTCGCCACTTTGGATCCAATTTGAACTGAGGCCCATCCGCCTGCTCCCCTATTCACCTCCCGACTCCTGGAGGTTACCTATGGGCAGGGAGCCGCCGTTCTCCTCCCCTTCCAAGTCGGGCAACGACGGAAGCAATGCCTAAAACCCTAAACCCAGGGTCCTTTTATACCCCTCGAGCTCTAACCCTAGACCCCATTATCTCTTTTTGTTCCTCCTTGCGCAAGTCTTCCCAAGAGGCGCGCTGGCCAAAGTCGGCGGCTAAGGCAGCCAGCCCCCTCGCACGCCATCACAGCGGCGCTCACAGTCGGGATACCAAGGGGCCAGCGTGCCTTGAAACCTCCAGAAGCTTGCTGCTTCTTCCCCAGGCTATGCGGCCGCACTGGCCATGGTTTTTGGCGGGGGCGCGGAACCCTTGTCCCTCCCCTGTTTCACGGAAGAAACAGAGCAATCCCGAGCGGGACCGCGAGGGGTAGGAAGCGGCGGTAAGCGAGGGTCCACGACCCCTCTTTGGCGGTGGACAGCATCTTGACACAGCGCCTGGCCGATGGAAATTGCTAGGCCAGCAACTTGGAGCGGTGAGCAGCGGGCACGAGAAGGTCCAGATCTGAAGGGGGCGCGGTGACGAGCGACCCTAACTGTGGCCTCCGATCCCTGATCCAAGGATCTGTGTCCCAAGGGAAATAATCAAGGGTATGCTGCTTGATTACTCTATAGTTTAATTTATAATTTTTTCTAAAAATGATATCTCGCTAATCCCTTGGCCAAAAATGTTGAACCAATATATCAAATCGATCAACTCAACGAGACCTACATATTGGGCCTAGTCCCACACTCTAAATCAAATGCTTGTTCCCTGATTTCTGGAAAATACTAGCATTAGTCATCTTTGAGAACATTTATTCACTATTATGATCAAATCTTGCATCTTTAATGACTATTCACTCTCCTAACCATGAAATCAGTAGTGTTTATTCACCTTGAACCAAGATGAGCTCTTAAGCTCCCCTTTTGATCCATGGTTGTCCCTAATGCATGTTGTAGCTTATTCATGGACTTTAATGCATGATTATGATGAAGTTTGAATCTTTGATATACTTATAGCCTCCTAAGCATCAAATCAATAGCTCTTTTTCTCTTGTGACCCTAATGAAGGCCCTAATCGACCCATCGTTCATGAATGACCTCAATTGTACATATGTGCCTACTTTGGACTATAATGATGAACTTTACCCTAGAATGCTAATCTTGTTGCTCATGGACAACCACCTAATCTAATTATGTGCTTCTGATGTCTTTATATTGCTGATCTAAACCATCCCTTATGCTTGGCTCTTATTCATCAATGAATTGTAACCTTGATTACTCTATTATGAGTCTCGTGACCTAATCTAAGCATAAACATCCTAAACCTTGTCATGTCCACATGGAACATCATAATGATATGAAACTTGAACCACACCATCATGATGACCTCTAGATCAGCACAATATCATATAATGAACCAGTAAGCAACTTGGAACCTATCTTGGCCAAAACCCTAAAGTACATCCAATTAGGATTAATGATGAGAATCTAATGCATGTATACAATCTTGTTGTTAATCAGGTTTGGCATATGGCTAGATGGTGAAGGATATATTAGGTTATGAATCTCTGAATCAGGTATGGGCCTTATCTAGTTATATGACTACCATTTTCTTGCTTGAAAAGACATATATTGTATGCTTGTTTGTCTATTTTATCAAATATTGCCATGTAGTATTGCTATGTCATACTCGATGTTTGCTTCGTCGGTTTTATAACTTTAACACACATATATATATATGAAACTCCATTATAATATTGTTGATAAAGGGCTCTTGGTTACGACCTTGAGGTCCCTCTCGTATAAAAGGGTTAGCTAAGCTTGAGCACCCTTACGGACCCTTCCGACGGGAAGATGGTCAAAGGCCTTAAACATGTTTGATATTGATATTGTTGGTATAATGGAGTGAAATGACATAAAATATGGTTTTGCATTTGTTAAACAATTAACTTGTTTATTCTTGTTCGTTTAATCTTGAAATCTTTTCAAAATTATGCAAAGCTTATATATATGTGTATCTTTCAGCCCCATACTCAACACCTCGTGTGTTGACCCATTTCTCGTATGTTGTTTTTAGGTTCAGAGATGGCTAGAAGGTTGATGGGCTTGGTGAGCTATGCTAGGTGTACTTGTTGTAAGATCCAGATTTAGTATACATGAGCAGACTTGTACAAAGTGACTCTTGAACATGTAATTCAAATCATGTAATATAATGATGTTTCTTAATATATCTTGTTGATTGTTGAGATTATGTTGGTGCTTGTATCTTGTTATCTGTTCATGTGTGCTAAGCTTTACGCTTCCGCATTCCGTCTTTGGTATACGTTTGGTTCATGGGACTGGGATTCCGGTTTCGTGACATCCGCGTTGACAACCATAGAGGTATGGAGATTGTTGCCACCACACTAGAAGGACGTTCTCAACTACTTCTCATTGTGCTACACTGGGAGGCCACTTCTGAAAACCATAAGTGTGATGCTTGAGAAAGGAGCATGTCAATTGAAGGATTGTCGATGACTTGCTCTAGGACTAGGTATATGCCTTTCAACCCCTCTTTCCTAAGTACATTGTTGTTGATGTGATCTTCTTATTTGGGATATGAGAATAATTTATCTTGTTTCCACTACGTTATGAGATGCCTCAAAACCTAATAGATGTTCAGTTGATTAGCATATTGCCTTGACCTACATGCTTATTTGACGTGGAAGATCATGGTGATTTGTATGTCTAGAGTTGGGGTCCTACCTCGAGACATCCTGCTATCACACAGACAACGAAATGTCACACAAAATGTGTCGAACCGTCATAAACATCATATTACCAAAAGCACGGGTTAATTAAAACCAAATTCAGAAAGCAGATAAATAAAGAAACTATTACATCCAGATCCTTATCCTGTAAGGAAACATGTTATATAAACACACATAAACCTTGATGTGTGTCCACATCTCATAGGATCTTGATGTCCCATAAGCACAAAGAGTTCACCACCTATTTATATATACAAAATAGGCCATACCAGGCCAACAACAGGATAAACAAGCTACATCCGCTATACATCATGAAACGTCATCAAAACACCTCCAAGGACCTGAGAGTACAAAGATGACTCTAGGACTCTACTACAAAATAACAAAAACAATAGCATATCCATCTCTTGCCTCATATTGCTCTTCTTGCTGCTCAGCCGCAACCTTACGACCACCACTATGTCTAGCACGATCACCTAAAAAGGTTTAAAACTAGCAGGGTGAGACACACACACCCAGCGAGAAACATAACCCCTGCCGAAAACTATAAAACCTCGAAGAAGAGCTAGAATAGATAGAACATGTAACTGATATAAGAAGATCGTATATGAGAAGAATACTGAGCAGAACTAACTTGTTATAACATCTTACCAAGATATCTGAGAGGTATATAACCAGATATTTATATGGAACATGATTTACAAGAGAAGCTTTATAAGAACTTATCACAAGATATGAGGAATGTACAAAATAATTGCAAGATATAACCAGGGCAACTATACAAGCAAGGCCTCAACTAATGTTTCATGTTTTGCCTTAAGCAATACATATTATATAGCTAGATTACAATTTTATTACGCCCTGAGGAAGTGAGTCGTCCCGCTCAAATCCAACCTTCAGCTACGAAGCCTAAGATCGGTGCCATACAAGGTAAATGGGAGAGTCAAACTCCATGACCTCACCTCTATAATTAATTAGTGTATTTTAAGTGGATTGCAAGATTCAACCAAGTTATGTAACATGTAAACTATAACACAAGTAACCAACATAGATCGCATTATCATGTGTCAAACTGTCACTACTAATCTCAAAGCCATCAAAATCATCTTGATCCAAGGATCCAACATTACATGTTACCACTTGGCCTCTTGCTAATCATCTAGATCCATCTTAAGGATCAACATCACAGGGACTCAATCCCATCATCAAGGCAGACATTGCCATCCCATGGGTAACACCCATCATATATCACTGGGTTCATCATAACTCTTGATGTTCAGCATCATATTGTTGCCATTCCATCACTATGGCTATTACCTGATTTCATATCCATACACATGGAACTAGCATGGTTAGCATAATCATAGAGAAACAACAATATTTGTACAGGGAACATTTATAACCATTTACTTTATTTTGAGAGTCATCCATGCAACATAGATGAGTGTATCAAAACAAAACATTCTTATATATATCAAAGCACAGCAAGAATTAGGGTTACCAACCGAACACAAGGTACAACCCTCACTAAAAGAGTATCCGGTAAGGAACAACCCTCACCAAAGGTGCAACATCTCTCACCAAAGAGTGTGACGTATAGCACTATATCGGTTAAGCATGCAACACTTCACCACTTGTTGTATCGCCCAACACCCTATATCGACCAACCACTATCATTTAGGTATCGGGCAGCACACAAGCTGTGATGCCCAAGGCATGCAACGCCCCATGACGGGCAACATGTTGCAACAGACTGCCGAGTAGCATCATAACAACCACCTAGGTCATCTGAATGGTACACCCATGTTGCCCATGAAGCACCCTGTTGAGCAACACACCATAACTCTCAAGAGGATCACATTATAAGGGGTAAAACGGCCAAGGGATAAAACCCTATCCACAACGTCGTCACAACATAAACATATGTATCGGGCAAGGCATCATCGAGCAAGGTGTCAGTCGCACCATCCAAGAGGATGTCGTGTAAGGCACTGATTATGCCATGACACCCAACACAAACCTCCTAGTGCTCACGGGACCAACACAACAGCTAACACCCTTCCCGGATTATCACTCATAACATGCTACCTCTCCAATAGACAACAACTAACGATGCATCACCTCATCAAGTCGATAATGACCACAAGGCATATCGGCCAGCACATCATATCAAGAAGCAAAACATCTAGGGGTAAAGACTTATAACGGTCAAAGGGGTCAACAAGACACCCATCTAGCATATCATCCAAGCTCAATCCTAGGAGAGGGATATTGGGCATCACCCTACATAGAACGATATCAGTAGGACATCTTGAGCTATCAAGGATATTAGGTAAGGGTCCAAAGGCCATATCGGGTTGGTCATCTGCAACCTCAAGACAGCCACCAAACCCTAAATATCAAGAGAGTTGGCTCACCTCTCAACAACCAAGTGAGAGGGGTTTTGCACAACTTCTATCACATATCAGGCAGCTAGGCAGGTTATCACAATATTGCCCGACCCACCAACCTCAACAAGGTCAACACCAACCAAAGGCTCACCTCTCAAGTCCATGGTAAAAGAGGGGTATCACCCAAGCAACTAGAGCATAGACTCACCTCTCAACAACTATGTGAGGGGGGTGGGGGTTTGTCTACACAACTAGAGCTCAATCTCACCTCTCAAGACCAAAGAGGGATAGGGATTTTGCCCCAAGAACACACCACACACAGCATGGGATTAGGAACCCTAGGTTCACCTCTCAACAACTAAGAGAGAGGAGTTTTTCCCAAAGAACCCTAATCCAATGGTTTGCCAATAAGGTCCAAGAACACATCTAAGAACATAACCAGGTCATCATATCCACAACATCGAGGGCACATACTATAGCAATAATGTTACTAATAAGGTATGCATGGTCAATCAAGATAACATGTAAACAAGTCGTATATAAAGAAGGTAGTATAGCTAGGGTTAGAAGTTATGTAAACCATCTCAAGCACACTCCTCAAGCTACAAAGCTCCAAGCGCCAAGCTTCAAGCTCTAAGGAACCACCTTCGGCCAACACTAGGAGACAAGAGAACTCCATAACCACCATGGCCAAAAAGAAAGAGAGAAAAAGAAGAAGGTGCGAAGGATAGGGAGAGATACTCACCACAAGAGGAGAAGGAGCAAGGCACATCTAGGGTTTTGGCCACCACTAGAGGAAGAAGAAGACTCCACTAAGGAGATCGGCCACCAAGCTCTACCAAGGGGAGATATCAGCCACCAAGGAAGAAGGGAAGAAACTAAGGAGCTAAAGGGATCCCAAGCTAGCAAAGAAGGGGGTATATATACAAGGGGGTTAAGTGGGTGTCCACTAGGGGATTGCTCCATATGTGCTCGCCCAAACCACCACTTGTCCAAACTATGCCACCTTGCTAGAACCCCAAACCACTTGCTCATAGCTTGCCACCAACTAGAAAAGCAACGACCACATGTCCAAAGAAGAGTGACACAAATGAGGCTAGGTGGAGGGGTGTGTGTGTGTCTCCCAACATGGAAACTCGTCACATCCACCAGCACCCACTGGTCGATATGCCTCCCTTACCCGACACACCTTGGCCGACACAATGCACCAAGATCTCCCTTGCCTGACACACTCAAGCAAGGAGGGAGGGCTTCAAGCCCAACAACAATCCCAAACTTAAACAAGCTCAAACGAGGCCCAAAACAACTCAAGCAATGCACCCAACCCATCCTCTCAATCCTAGAAAATGCAAGGAGAGAGAAAGATATCTCTCAAGGTGACAAACTTGCACACCAACCCTAGAACTTTGGTAATTTGCAAGTTGCACCTCAACCTCTCAACAAAGCACAAACAAACCCTAATCATAACTCAGGTAATTAGGTAGGCATCCAAACACAGGGTTTAGGAAAAACAAATAGGGTAAGCCCAAAATAGAAGTCAGGGTCCTTACAAGCCATAAACCTCTACAAAAGGATTTTGTCCTCAAAATTTGAAGAGAAAAGAGAGGGATACTTCCTGCTCATCTCTTCCTCAAGCTCCCATGTTGCTTCCTCAATGCCACGACGATGCCAAAGAACCTTCACAAGAACCAGGTCCTTCCTCTTTAGCTTCTTCACTATTCTTTCGAGGATCAACACTAGACCTTCCTCATAGGTCACATCTTCATCAAGCTCAAATTCAACTGGCTCTATCACTGTCTCTATGCCTGGATGACTTTTCTTCAGCATACTGACATGGAACACTGTATGTAACTTGTGCAACTTTGGCGGTAGTTCTACCTTATAAGCTACCTTGCCAACATGTGCTATTACCGAATATGGCCCCATATACCTGGGAGCCAACTTGCCTTTCCGGTCAAACCTCATCACGCCTTTCCATGGTGAGACCTTGAGATACACCTTGTCTCCCACCTATAACTCCAAAGGTTGTCGACAATTATATGCATACAACTTCTGTCTATCCTGTGCCACTTTCAACTGTTGTTGTATCACCTTAATCTTCTCTGTCACCTATTGTACTAACTCAGGACCCAGAAGCTGATACTTGCCAGGCTCATACCAACACAGAGGAGATCTACACTTCCTGCCATATAAGGCCTCATATGGTGCAATGTCGATACTCTGTTGGTAATTGTTGTTGTAGGAAAACTCTATCAAACTAAGATGTACATCCCAACTGCCTAGGAATTGCAAAACACAAGCTCACGGAAGATCTTCCAAACTTTGAATAGTCCTTTCAGACTATCCATCTGTCTGTGGATGGAAAGCACTACTGAACCTCAACTGCGTTCCCAACTCTTTGTGCAATTGTTCCCAAAAATGACTCGTGAACTGGGGACCTCAGTCGGAATCGTTGCGGGCACACCATGCAAACACACAATCTCATCAACATACACCTGAGCAAGCTTTTCTACTATGTATGTTGTCTTCACAGGAGCAGACTTCGTCAACCTGTCTACTATCACCCAAATGGAATCATGATTCCTAGTTGTCCTTGGCATACCAACTATGAAATCCATGGATATATGATCCCATTTCCACTTTGGTATCAGCATAGGTTGCAACGTACCTGTCGGTTTCTGATGCTCAACCTTAAACTGCTGGTATACCGCACACTTAGCTACAAACTCAGGCACGTCTCTCTTCAAACCAGGCCACCAATACAGGTCCTTCATATTATGATACATCTTGCTGACACCTAGATGCATAACATACATCAATGTGTGTGCTTCCTCGAGCAGTAACTTCCTCAGATCATCAACATTGGGAACCATCATCCTATTATGATAAAAAACTAGTCCATCCTCAGACTCATGGAAGCCATAATGCTTCTCGCAGCCAAACTCTGATCTGATCAACCAGACTATAGCATATACCTACTATGCTCTTTTGATCTACTATCTCAATGTAGGCTTCACTTGCATATGTGCCAACAGTCCTGCCAACAAAGATACCTCCAACTGTACATTCATCTGTAACAATGAGACGAACATATCCTGCCTATGGCATATCAAAGAACTCAATTGTGCCTTCTTTGTAGGAAGAGAAGAAGACTTCCTATTGAGTGCATCAGCGACTACATTTGCCTTACCAGGGTGATAATCAATGGTGCAATCATAATCACTCATTAGCTACATCTAGTGACACTATCGCATATTCAGCTCATTCTGCTAGAAGATATACTTCAGGTTCTTATGATTCGTAAAGATCTGACACACTTTCCCATAAAGATAGTATCTCCAAATCTTTAACGCATGGACCACCGCTGCCAACTCCAAATCATGTGCTAGATAACTCTCCTCATGTTTCTTAAGTTGTCGTGAAGCAAAAGAAACCACATGATTTTCCTGCATCAGCACACAACCTAAGTCTTTCTTAGAAGAATCACAGAAAATAGTATAGCTCTTCCCAGACTCTGGCAACACCAACACTAGAGCACTAGTCAGCTTCTCCTTCAAGCTCTGAAAGGCTCATTGACAACGATCATCCCAAATAAAAGGTACATTTTTCCTGGTCAACTTCGTCAACGACAACACAATTACACTAAATTCCTTTATAAACCTCCGGTAGTATCCTACAAAACCCAGAAAAACTATGAACTTCATTCGGCATCTTCAGTTGCTTCCATTCCGCAATTGACTGCACCTTCTTGGGGTCCATTCTGACTCCTTCCGCCGATATTACATGACCCAAGAAAGTCACTTCTTTCAACCAGAACTCACACTTACTGAACTTGGCATACAACTGATGTTGGTGAAGGAGAGTCTACATGTGTCCAAGTTGTTGTTCATGCTTCTGACTATCTCAACTATAGATCAAGATGTCATCTATGAAGACTACAACAAATTGATCTAAAAAGGAACAGAACACCCTGTTCAGCAGATCCATGAAAGCAACAGGTGCATTGGTTAGCCCGAACGGTATAACCACAAACTCGAAGTGACCATACCTCATCCTATAAGGTGACTTTGGTATGTCATCTTCCTTGATCCTCAACTGATGATATCCAGATCGTAGATCGATATTTGAGAACATTGTAGCACCAGGAAATTGATCAAACATATCATCTATCATCGGCAAAGGGTACTTGTTCTTGATTGTAACTTTGCTCAACTGCCGGTAATCTATGCAGAGACACATCGATCCATCCTTCTTATTCACGAAGAGGACTGGAGCACCCCATGGTGATGTGCTCAGTCTGTTGAAAACTTTATCCAGCAAATCCTGTAATTGCTTCTTTAGTTCTACCATCTCAGCTGGAGCCATCTTGTACGGTGTCTGAGCAACTGGTTGTGTTCCTGGAACTAGATTGATCTCAAAGTTAATCTCTCGGGGTGGGGGAACACCAGGAAACTCATCGGGAAACACATCCACAAACTCTTGGACAACAGGTACCTCCTCAAGGTTAGGACCTTTCGCTTTGGTATCCACAACATGAGCTAAGAACACCTTACATCCTTTCCGCAACAACTTCTCTACCACCATGGTTGATACTTAACATGTCGGAAGGATCCTCCTATCTGCCTAGAAGATCCACTTCTCACCATCCTCAGCAAACACTGCTTGCTTGGAACCACAGTCCAGCACAACCTTACACCTCTCTAGGGTATCCATCCCAAGGATCACATCGAATCAGTGCATATCAAGTGGTATAAGATCCACTTGTACATTGTGTCCTAAAAAGGATAGGGCACAAGATGGACACACCTCTCGAAGCATCGAGGAACCATCAAGAGGGATTTCTAACAACAAGCTATCTTTCTTACAACTAACAGGTAAAAGACAGCTATCAAGCATACTACGAGAGATAAAAGAGTGACTAGCACCCAAGTCAACCAAAATAGATACAAAGCAAGAAGAAGACAAATCAGAATAAAATAACTCCATCTGACCTGCCACCACTCGCGGGTTGACTATCACCTCAGGCTAACTCATAGCATAGAATTGAGTCGTTGCTTGTTGTCCACGTCCTCTACTTCCTTGAGCAGATGATCCTGCTTGTGATGATTGGCCGCGTCCTCACCCTCTGGCACCACTAAACTGTTGTTGATTCTGTCTCAGCTGATGTGTCACTTCGACATCTCTCGTTGGGCAATTTGACTTCAAATACCCTTTTTGTCCACAAAGATAGCAAGAATTGTCCTCAAATTGTGGCCTCGATGGCCCTGTCACTGCTATTGAAGTTGTGTTGTAAGCTCTGGATGGCGAATAACCATGCCCTCTTCCTTTACTCAGATACCACTGAGACGGTGCACTAGAACCTTGCCTTACAAAGGTGCAGAAAACATCGGCTTCTTGAAGTCGTCAAACCTCTGCCTCTGGAACTGAGCATGCTTTTTCTTGGACATAGTCTCTCTCTTCTCTCATACTGACCATTCGATCCTTTGGACAGACTCCAAAAATGTGGCAAACCGCTCCTGATTCTCTAAAGCAGCAGCAGGTGTCGTCAGCTCAACACTCAAACCTTTTTCAAACTGCATGATTCTCTCATCGTCTATCGCTACCATGTGAGGACAAAACCTCAACATGTCCATAAACATGGCTTTATACTCGTGATGCTCATCAATTCTTGGTGCAGACGCTCAAACTGGTTGATCTTCTCATCCAGATATGTCTTCGAGAAGTATCGATTCACGAACTCCTACCGGAAGACGTCCCAACAGATCACCTCACCAGGTCGCTTCTCCTCCTCGATGGCCCACCAGTGGCCAGCACTACCCTTCAAAAGGTAGACATCCTGCCTGACCTTGTCTACTTCACGGATGTCGAGAATCCAAAAGGTCTTCTCAAAACATGTCAGCCACAGATCTGCATCTGTTAGATCCGACATTCCAGCATAATCTGAAGCTCCAACTCGGCGAAGCTGCTCGAAGGTCTTCCCAATACCCGAAGATTCACCATGGGGAGCTTGTGCTCTTGGAGGAGGCACTAGCAATCTATCCACCATGTGATTCATTGTTGCCATTACCTTTCCCATAAGGTGTTGGTAGACATGATTCTCAAGAATGGTTGGGTCAATTTGGGGGACCTCAGGCACCCAATCTTCATATGTTTGCACACTCGCTCCATCAATTGATGCAGCAGCACTGCTCTCGACAGCATGTTCTTTGTGATTTCCAGACATCTTTTAGCTTTATCTTCTACTGGGGGCAGAAGTCATTATGAGAAAATCTTGAAAAATCACAAGAATAGACACAAACCTAGTCCTAGATCCCTATAGACTCAGCGAACCTAGAGCTCTGATACCAAAACTTATTGTGACATCCTACTATCACACAGACAACGAAATGCCACGCGAAATGTGCAGAACCATCATAAACATCATATTACGAAAACACAGGTTAATTAAAACTGATTGTGGAAAGCAGATAAATAAAGAAACTATTACATCCAGATCCTTATCCTGCAAGGAAACATGTTATATAAACATACATAAACCTTGATGTGTTTCCACATCTCATAGGATCTAGCTGTCCCATAAGCACAAAGAGTTCACCACATATTTATATATACAGAACAGGCCATACTAGGCCAACAACAGGATAAACAAGCTACATCTACTATACATTATGAAACATCGTCAAAACACCTCCAAGGACCTGAGAGTACAGGGATGACTCTAGGACTCTACTACAAAACAACCAAAACAATAGCATATCCATCTCTTGCCTCCTAATGTTCTTTTTACTACTTGGTCGCAACCTCACGACCACCACCACTTCTAGAACAATCACCTACAAAGGTTTAAAAATAACGGGGTGAGACACATAGTCCTAGCGAGAAACATAACCCCCGCCAAAAACTATGAAACTTCAAAGAAGAGCTAGAACAGATAGAACATGTAACTAATATAAGCAGATCATATATGAGCAGCATACTGAGCAAAACTAACTTGTTATAACATCTTACCAAGATAGCTGAGAGGTATATAACTAGATATTTATATGGAACATGATTGACAAGATAAGCTTTATAAGAACTTATCACAAGATATGAGGAATGTACAAAATAACTGCAAGATATAACTATGGTAACTATACAAGAAAGGCCTTAACCAATGTTCTGTATTTTGCTTTAAGCAATACATACTATACGGCTAGATTACAATTTTATTATGCCCTGAGGAAGTGAGTTGTCCTACTCAAATCCAACCTTTGGCTGCGAAGCCCAAGACCGGTGCCATACAAGGTCAATGGGAGAGCTGGACTCCATGACCTCACCTCCTCGTGGTTAGTGATTGATATCCAAAGCAGGACTACAATCTCTTTCTTAAGTGGCCTCAGCCACAGGGTCAACTCCGTAGGCTACCCTTTCCTCTAGCTCGTCTTGGTACAGGTTACGGTTGTTACTACCCCAATTTTTGGGTTCACCTGGTGAGAAATGTGATTTCTCATATTAAATATATTCGAACAAATAAAGATATAATTTGTTTTGAATAAATGGATTTCGTTTAGAATAGCCTTGATGATTGTTTTGTGGGCTTTATTGGCTATTGGGCGCAATAATAAGGAAAAGACATAAGGAACTCCATTATTAATAAGAAATGGAGAAAAGAAAAATGTAGAAACCTCTAGAAGGAAAAGGTATGTAATCCAAAGGTGGATTTCATGCCTCTTGGGTTCCTTGGTGTCCGAGGAGTCTAAAGTTGCAAAGATAATGCAAAAAGAAAAGAAAAGATCAATTAAATATTTCTTTATTAAGAAAGAAATTGAAAACAATGATAAAATGTGGAAAATAAGTGGAAAAAGGCATAATTGAGTAATCTTTGATGGATTTTCGTATCCATGAGGTTTCTTATGATAAAAGGAATTCCAATGATTAAAATAAAAACAAAAATAAAGAGAAATCCTCAAAAAGAGATATTTTAATATGAAATAAACAAGATAATGGGAAATAATGGAAATAGAGGCATCTAGAAGGATAATGAGTGTCCACGAAAAAGGATTTCGAAATATTTGAGGTTCTTGGGATCCAAGGAGTCCCAATGAAGAAATAGAAAGAGAAAATACCAATAATAGAAAATAAGAAGATAATGTGAATACGTTATTAATGGATTATGTGGTATTGTTAAGAAGGAAGTATTTTCTACTTAAGGAAATATAATTTTGAGGCCAATGGATTAAAAGCCAAGAATAAAGAGAAAAAGGGAGAGGATTTTTGAATTCCTTAATATTTGAATAATAAAGAATATCAAAAGGATAATTAAGAGAGAGAAGCTTGCTTTTTCATGAAGGAATCAAATTCCTAGTAGGAAAGAACATTATTTCTTCGTGAGCAAGCATCGTAGGGCGTTGTACCCTCATCTATAAAAGGAGAGTGGGCCATGGGCTGAGTCCAGGAGAGAGATCCCACGTACCCTCCTTTCTTCTTCTTCTTCTTCTTGTTTTTGGCATATAAACCCTAACCTTGAGGATATAGCTCTAACCTTAGAGCCACGAGGGCCATGGCATCATCATGATGGAGGCACGGCGTTCCTTGACGGCCGATGAATTATCGAGCAACGTCGTGTTTCTCCTGCCTATGTGCAGCACCGCTAGTGGACTGCAGCAAGGCTGCGTTCTGCATGCGCAAGCGCCCGCACCCCCGGCCACCTGGGGCACCAGCCGAAGAATGGGCAGGTGCGGGGGAGGGTGTCGAAGGCGAGTGGGCCCTCCCTGATGGATGACGAGGTCAGGGAGGAGGAGGAGGAGCAGCACCCTCGGTCGTTAGGGTGGCAACAAGCACTTGTCACGAGGTAGAAGAAGAAGATGTCGATTGGACGGTTTTGCCCTTCTAGGTTGAGAAGAACCAAGGAGCCGCACGGGGCTATAAGTGGAAATTTGTTATGTTTCCAAATAGATGCAAAGCAACGTTGCATGATAAAGGCTATGTGGCACCTCCCTATTGGCCCAAGTAAGGTTTTATTACAAAAATGATATCTCCTTAATTATAGCTCGGATGGATATGCATAAAATATGAAAGTTGCACAGAAAAATGACAGGAATCCATTAAAAATATAATTGAATCCTGATTCTAATTGCAATTCGAAAAGTATTTGAATTTATCAACTTTAGTACTTTAATGATTAAGAAACCCTATTTTGAGATGATTAATGTGATTAGTAGGGTTTAATGGATGATTAATGTGATTAGTAGCATTTAATGGATGATTAAATGTTATGGACTCGACTTTTAGAGATTTTGACTCAGTTGGATATGTGAGTTCATATATTTGAGACCAGAATGGAGTTTTAGATTTATATGCATAGCAATGAGTTTGGTGTAGTTTGGAAGCCAATTGGTGTTGGTCATATTACGCCCCTTAGAATATGAATCATTGAAGTATTGAATTGATTGATCAAACAATTGAGTTGTGACACCAAGTTTTAGTTGGGTGTAGCTTAAGTCGTTTTATGCTATGGTGGAATTTTATAATGGATTGGTGTTTCTACAAGGGGGTAACATGTGGTTGAAATGATGAAGTCTATATTCAATAGACTCAGTCGCATGTCAAATGCACTAGTTGTATGTGCCGCAAAGTATATTGGGATCCCTGTTTTGGACCTATGGATGAGGGATAGTGGGGTACCAGTCACGGTGAAAACCTCGCCTCGTCCCACGTCTTGAACGTGGTTTGAAGGATGGAAACTAACAGGACGGTTGATAAAGATCGCTCAAGACTTGTCGCTCTGGTCATATACAAAGAAATGGAAAGACCCTAAGAACTTCCCCATGTTTCCTCGATCCCTCTATAGCCAGCCCGTCAGAGGTGAGTTGCACAAAAACAACGAGCAGACTAAGGAGACCAAACGCCACTGCTTAGAGAGCACAACAGGTCAACGGAAGCACTCTTGTGCCTACGGCAACCTCACATAGGCTGGCGTCGAGGAGGAGACGCCATAGCAGCAACGGCCTGGAGGTAGGAAGCAACCACGGCGGAGGTGCTAGCATGGAGGCCGATAGAGATGGACTCAAGTAAGAGGAGGTAGGCGGGCGTTGGATGGGCTGACGATGTGTCGATTACGAGACGGTGACCCAGAGGTGGCAGGTTTGCTCGCCGTTCTTCTGGCTAGGCACTCACGCCCAGCAAGAAGCGGTAGACAAGCGAAGCCAAGCACCGACACCAAGATCCCTAAAGCGGTGACAGGTAGGAGATCAAACCGAAGAGGTCTTCAAGACTGCATCTCAGCCAATGGCAGAAGACAAATGGTGGTTAGGAGGAGGAAATCACAACCTCTTCGTTTCCAGATCAAGTCTTCCACGACAGCGGCTGGTTTCCAAGAGACGGTGAGGGCCTTGGCCTTGAGCTCGAGAAGCTGGAAATGAGAAGGACGAGCCTGCAACGACCGAGTTCCTGACAGTGAAGAGTCGTGGCCATGGCGGCGGCTCCTGCCCAGAAGAACATATCCTTGAGGAGGACCGTGCGGTGGCACCCAGGTCACGCAAACACATCAGGTGAGATCACAAGAAGGAGAGTGGGGTGGTTTAGTTGGACCAGCCACAAATCAGACAATCAAAGCGTGAACCAGTCCAAATCCCACATGAACCAGCCAATTTACTTTCTGGACTGACTACTCACTTGTGGCCAGCAACAATGAGCAAGTCGCCCCTCCTCAGGGCCACATGGCGGGTCCTGAGTGGCTACAAAAGGTAAATACCCTCAGAAATTCTGAGAAATATCCAGATCTTGTATAAATCATAGAAAATAGCTCGTTTGTCAGAAAAATACATATAATATACCAAAATTCTCATAAAAATGCATAGACCACATGAAATGCATAATATCAGTCTTTTTATGCACTGATATCAGTCGTATTTTATAAGTTGTGAAGTGCTCATTTGATGGATAATAAATATCAAACAATGGCCTAAAATCATGATAAAAGGTCAGTAAGTCTATAATCATGTTTGTAGTGCATATGATGTCAGATATATTCATGTTGATGCATGAAAGCATATAATTTGATTAATATGGCTAATTACGGCTAATAACACTATAGATAATGTAATTAATGCATACATGATCAATAAATGATGATATTTACATAAAACCCTCAGATCTATAACTGGAAGATAATATATAAATCTGAGATCAGTCATATGCACGAAATTCATGTTATATGAAGAGAAACCTTAATACATGAGATGTAACCCTAATATGGTTAATGAAAGTGACATAATGTTTAATATGTTCACATAATAATGTGACACATGATCATATCCAGTTGATGAATCATAATCTGGGAAATGACATCAGTAAGATAAATCTAAGACAGTAATGCAAGTAATGATGTGAATATCCTAATGAGATAAGCAAACCCTAATATGAACACGACTAGGGTTAAGATGAGATGTAAGATGATGAGAACCTGATGATAGTATATGATCTTGTCTTGATCAGGTTTAACAAAGTTATAGATGACATGAGGAATATGTGATTAGAATGATCTATCTCCTTGGAAGGTACGCCATTACCTCTTACTTGGCTTATTATACAATATGCTTGTGTTATATGTGTAGTAAAATACTTGGCATATGGTATTGGATGAAATGATTGTTCTTGCATGATATGTTGCTTGATTTTCCATAATTATTGCTATGAACACATGACACGTAATATATTTGTTCCATTATATCCAAGCACTTCAACTCTTTGGTAGTAAAGTGCTGAAAAAGAAGTACTTCAACACTTTGGTAGTAAAGTACTCAGAAGTGATCCAACGCTTTGGTAGTAGATCACATTGTGAAATGATCCAACTCTTTGGTAGTAGATCATAAAGGCCCTAATGCATTCAACTCTCAGGTAGTAAATGCATGGATGATATAATGAAAATATGCCTAAAAGACATGTGTTCTCTTTTGTTAATAAACATTCTTATTCAAGTATGTTTTTCTTATATTTCTTTATAACTGCCAAGTATTAATTTTATCTTATTGCCAAGATATGATGAGAGGTATATAAAAGACACGTAGGCGTACTCAGTACAATATTCTTGAATATTGTGCTGACGTGTACTGCATGTAATCTTTTGTTTAGGTTGTGGTTATGCTCTTGAAGATCCAGGATAGTTGAGAGTTGTGTAGTGAGTTGATGTACAGGTGGACCTATTATCTTAAGATCCTGTAGTTTAGTGGTAGTACATGTATATGCTAAAGTTTGTTGTTCAATATGTAAAACCAAATGTTGTAACAATTCATGTTGGAATTATATGTTGAATGATGAACATGTGTGTATGGATTTATTATTATTCATGTACATGTGCTATTGATTATCTCCTTTTGACTTCCTATGATTTTCTTCTTCTTAGCCTAGTGTGGGATGTTTAAATTGGGATTCTCACTGAGGTGAGGTTTCAATTTGGACGTTACACATCAGATTAAGTTTTAGAAAATCTGGGGATGTCACATTAAAGTTGATATTAACCTGTTAATTGTAAAAAGGTACATTAAGCACAAAAAGGATGAACCTTGCACATAATTAGTTTAATTTAGAGTTTTTTGTGCATAAATATGCTTTAATGGGCCTTGAAACCTTAATATTGGTAAATGCGACTCTTAATGGCTTTAATTATTCAAAATCATGAATAAAGTTAAGATTTGATGATTCTAAGCTATTTTGAGTATAAAGGTTTCTAATTGTGGATAAATACCTTTAATGTAGAAATTAGGGTTTTCTAATGAATAAAGGTAGAATTAATGACAATTAGAATTCATATGTGAATTAGACCATAATGAACTATGAATTGATGATAAATGAGCATAATGATCTTTTCATGGAATAAAAGGGATAAAAATGGTAGCTTTAATGTAAAAGAGGCTTAATGGACTTAATTGATGATTATTTTGTGATGTTTCTGAAATTAAGGTTATCTATTGTTAAAGGGTAACATTAATAACTTTCATGAAGGATAGATGAGGAATTAGGGTTTAAAAGAGCAAAATGAAATAAAAACCCTAATCGCAAAAGAGGTAGAAATCCCAAAAAGGAATAGAAACCTTAAGTAGCAAGATGGTTTGAATAGAATTTGATAAAAAGGAATTGGATGTAATTTCAAGACTCTTGTACTTGCTTGATTGAATGTCTTGATTGATTGGACTATTCTATCTCAATTAGCATAACAGGTATGTGGTTAATTGTGATTAAACACATTAGTTTTCCTGAAGGTTTCCCAGATGGTTAATCACATTGATTGAAACTAAATAGTTTGGATGTTCATACTGCAATTATAAAGTCACTGTGGTTATCACAATTATAAATACATGTATATTATCACACCTACATGCCACCCTGATGGAAGATGCCACAAAGGTCAGGCCCAAGAGGGTAGACCAATGGGCACCATGAGAGGTGACCCCAGACACCATGCTCGGGAATGAGAAGGTGGTCTATATGTTTCATGACTATGGGGCACCATGAGAGGTGACCCCCAGGCACCAAGCTCAGGATTGAGAAGGTGGCCTTAAGTCAATGGAAAAAGAGAAACCCTAGAGGGGTATTCCAGGGTTAGGACAAAAGTGGTGTAGAATGACACATTGAAAATGTAAATTGGTTTCCTAATTACCCTAATTGTGATAATTAAATTGTTAGCAATATTTGTGAAATTTTGGTTGTTCCCACATACCAGAAGATTCCTATATGCTGACCGACGTTTTGTTTGTCGACATTTTAGGTACAAAAATTGAAAGAACAAACGGTAAAGTAACATATTGTGGAAATAAGAAATAAAGTGCAAGGAGGATTAGATAGAATGAATCCAGGTTGTGGATAGAGTACCTTACCAAAGTTTTAAAAAGGTATGCAAGGTTTTATTTTTTATACCAGTTTTCAGTTTAGTTGGTAAAATTTGATAATTGTTATTGATTATTTGTCGAACCTTTAATCCTGTGAATTGGGATAATGGCTCTGACCTCTTAGTCTCCCTTAATTGGGGGTTACCGGGAGGCAGGGTCATTACATTTGGTATCAGAGCATAGGTTCGTCATTTAATATTTAATAATTATTAAATTTTACAAACTCTGTAGAACCCAAGGGAGTTATTACAAGAATTTTCGAAAGACAGAGGTGTCTAGAAAAGGATCACATCTGGGGGCTGGCAATATTTTCCTACGCACTGCTAGTCGGAATACGGGGACTCCCAAATTAGTGTGACTTCCTGGCCAATGTCTCAGGATTTGACTTGAAATAAGATACCTTTAGGACTCTCTCATCTTGTTCATCCTTCTCACCTCAAATGTTGTTAAGGAGTATAAGGATTAGGGTTTTCTCTCTTTTACTCACCCTCTTGAGGTATGGGTAAGGTTGATAAGGTTTAAGGAATCCTCCACCAAATTAATAAAAAGTATGTAAATAAGATGTCATGGACATAAGCTTAATAGATTAAGCGTAAAGGAATAGATACATGCTTAGGTCGTATGCCATAAGTTGTCATGTTCTCAGGAGATACCTGAGGCTAGACCTTCTTGTCAGGAGGATAATTAGAGAGAGAGTTAGCCTTGGAGGTAGAGATCTCCATTAAAAGTAGAGACATGGCACATCCTCTGAGGATAATGTTAACCCTAACCCTAAGTGAAGGTTAGAGAGAGATGACATGATGAGTTAGATGTCATGATTGACCAAGTGTTTGGATGGACACACCTTGGGAAGCCATACGAGCCATGAGAGATTAGATAACCTAGTACCTTTGGTGACCCAACCCTGGAAAGGATTGTGCATGTTAGAGTGAAGGATAGCTCCTTCATTGATGAGGTTAGTGAAGAACCTATAGAGACCCTATGGGCTTATGCAAGTAGGGGATAACATGCATCCAGAGTATGTCAGTGGTACGGAAGTAGGTTGAAACCCTGGCCAGTATGTATGATGTATAGCTTATGAGATAAACATAAAGAGCTATGAAAAACCTCGAGCAAATGTAAGTTTGAACATAGGCTTCACCCACATAGAGGTATGCTTGTGAGCTTGATCCTTCATGGAGAGACGACCTCTAGTCATAAGGTTGGATGTGGAGTTAGCTCCAAAGCGAGAAAGCAAGACCCAAGAAAGAAGGTTGGAAGCTTAGATTCTAAAACATGAGGAACAACGGAGGGTTGAGGATGATGCAACCTAAGTGGATGATAGTGGTTGCTTCATGCTTGACCCCTGGAGGTTGATAATATCTTAGTTTCCATTAGAGGAACCAAACCCTAGAGAGAGGATGATGCTTCTGGTACCTATGTGCCTATGGTATAAGTGTTTACCTGCTGAGATGAGACAAAGAGTGTATTAGACCCTGAGGAGGTTTAAGTAACTAGTTGTGAGGCTTTATACCTAGTTGGTTGTCCTTGAGGAGGACTCAACTCTGAGGTGTTTCTCATATAAAAGGATCATGGGAGTACATGACATACCTTGGACATGCTTGATTCGTAGTTAAGAGATTGATCATGCAGTTGGACACCCAAAGGTGAACCTAGGGTTCCTAGGCCTAAGAGGGGAAGTAGTGTAGTTGACGCTCATGATGAGATTTGAGTCTCTATAGTTTTGAGCATAGTACTTCTCATGCTTAAAGGAAAGAGAAACCCCTTAAGTTTAAGGCAGGTTTGATGAACCCCCCACAGCTAAGTTGATGTCATGGGAAGGTATGATCTTGATCCAATGTTGAGGATGAGAACAAGTGTGACCTTGCATGGTTTTGTAGGTGTATGGTTGTACCTTATTAGCTTTTCAGGGCTAAGCATGCTCATGGGGATGCAGAATCTAAACATAGGGACACATGTGACATTTGTTATCAAGGTGTAGTTTCCTCCCTTGCTGGGAGAGGGACCCTTTTGTAGGGTGTATACTAGTTTTATTGGTTTTAAGGTAACCTAAAGAGGTTTCATAGGATCTTGAGAAGCTAAGTGAAGAGTACATGGTAATAGAATGAACCTGTAGACCCATAGTTAACCATCTCTAAGTGCATGTAGATGTGTTACCATGGAGGTAACCGGTATGGGACCCGACCAAGGTAGGCAGGTTGCCATGACCCCGATGAAAAGATGGGAGTCATCCATGAAAACAGAGAGAGAGAGATGATGAATTCTTGGGTAAGGTTCTAAGTTTAACATGTACTATGCTAAAATCCTAAGTCTATCCTTGGGTCAGGTATGGATAAGACCGATGGAAGTACGAGTTGCCTAATTCCCTAGTTGCACATGACCATAGGGTCGGGAGGTAACAACTATCATTATCTGAGGGTCATGGGTTAGGACTTTGATCACCTTCATGAACTCATGGGACCCAAAGAGCAGATGAGTAGGGCACTCTCTGGATGCATGAGGGAAAAGGGATGACCCCAAAAGTGTTGAGACCCTATAGACCCAGAGGAGATGACCAAGGACTGTGTGTAAACCCCAGTAGGTTTGAGACCAATTTTCCATGGAAGTAATTTTTTATATCACGATGTTTGTGATGTAGAGACATAAGTTGCACGTTTCAACTTAGATTTGAAGGTGTACTGGAAAGGTGGGATGTACCATCTCTACTCATGGAATAGGAAGAACTCTATATTTGGACGGCCGCCAAATGCTTATTTACTCTTTTTATGGGAGTGAGAGATAGGATAGTACGCATGCCTTACACCAAGGATAAAGGTGATGTGAGTTGGAATGTTGCTATGAGGTATGAGGAGAGAGACGATAACATACCCTTGCGAAGTGAACGATTGGTACAAACGATAATAGTATTAAGGTAATCATCTTGTGAGAATGTTTTATCATGAGTTGTGTGGAATTTGCAAGTGATACAAGGTTGAGTTTGATAACTAAGAGGATGAGATCAGAGTTTTCTAATGAAGATAGACTTAGAGTTTGAGACGAGATGATAAGTGGAATACATGGAAGTGTATGTCTTCAACACTACCTAATACCTAAGGATGTGAAGTGGTAATGGATGCTCTGGTTGAAATATAGTTGCCTAGTTTGGTTAGAGACTAGAAGAGGTTATTAGGCTAACCCTAAGTTTGAAAAGAAGATAGGTGGGGCTAACCCTCAGATGAAACGATATCGATTGATCAAGTTAATGGTTGGCCAGCCTAGTCTTTGATGTAATGAAAGGATGGTGGTAGAACCTCAAATACACTTCTTTAGATAGGAAGGTAATAAAACCCTGATGAGAGTGGTTTAGGGATTCTGAGGAATCAATCTTGAGGAATCATGACATACATGAGATCATGGTTTTAAGATCACCATACACCATGATACTACAAAGATAGTAAGTGATAGTAGCACTTTGGATGCTTGATATGCAGTTGCATGTGCCATGTGGCCATGCAAGCTGGGGGTGAAGGACAAACACCAGTAACCCAGTGCTTTGGCATAGAGGATAAAGAGTCCCCGAGAGGAAATGGGAGTTCACCACTATAGATGTTGTGGTAAGTCTCCCCTTAACCAAGGAAGGTCAAGATACAATGTGGGTTTCGGTAGATCGCCTTACCTAGATGACATGAGAAAGAAAGAGTACTGTCAAGGGACAGATCCGGTTGAACTACATATGAGAGAGATGGTTCAACTACACCATGATGCGAGTTCAAAAGTTCTTGAGTAGGACCTAAAGGTTCACTTCCATTAGGTGGAAGTAGATACATGAAGAACTCAATGTTAGTACAGTTTATCACCACATACTAATGGTCAGTATGATCCAGACTAGAGGGTCTAATGAGAGCATGTGTGCTCATTTAGGGTGATACATAGAGACAGTTCATAAGATGTGACGTTAACCACCATAGCCTTTATTGGGATGCAAGAAGTTCTATAAGGAGGTTGTGTTAGTCACCACTTCATTAAGATGATGTTGGTGAAGGAGGCCTCGTGAAGGTCAGAAAAGAACCACATTGTGTGCAGATGAAGTCGCTTTGATTGTGCAATGGTTGAGAGGGAGCCAGAGGCAACATGAGTCATGAGCTCATGCAAAGCAGACTGGCATGTAGTTCACTATGGGAGAGTATGTGATGTAAAAATCTTACCCCTCTAAGCTACAGTTGAGAAAGTTGAGTCCCCGATATATGGGTCCATTTGAGATGGATTGGTGGAGATGGTTTTGTTTAGCCTTACCCCTCAGGATAACATGATGTATAATGTGTTCAATGAGTTCGATCTAGAGCACTATGTGAGGTACCCAAGCCATGTGCTGAGCCCTGAACCTATTCAGCTTTTGAGATGCTGAAATGTGCTGAGTCACCTTTGAGGGTACGATATAACGAGGTAAGAAAGAACTCAGCTGGAAGAATATGAGATAATAAAGGTTATTGGGAAGCACCATGGAAAGGGTGAAGCCACATGGGAGCCCAGATGGACATAAGAAAGGCTTATCCTATTTGTTTGTGTGCCTCGTGGTATTTTGAGGACAAAATTCCTATAAGAGGGGAAGGATGTTACAACCCCAATTTTTGGGTTCACCTGGTGAGAAATGTGATTTCTCATATTAAAGATATCTGAACAAATAAATATATAATTTGTTTTGAATAAATGTATTTCATTTACAATAGCCTTGATGATTGTTTTGTGGGCTTTGTTGGCTATTGGGCCCAAAAACAAGGAAAAGACAAAAGGAACTCCATTATTAATAAGAAATGGAGAAAAGAAAAATGTAGAAACATCTATAAGGCAAAAGTATGTAATCCAAAGGTGGATTTCGTGCCTCTTGGGTTCCTTGGGGTCCAAGCAGTCCAAAGTTGCAAAGATAATGCAAAAAGAAAAGAAAAGATCAATTAAATATTTCTTTATTAAGAAAGAAATTGAAAACAATGATAAAATGTGGAAACTAAGTGGAAAGAGGCATAATTGAGTTATCTTTGATAGATTTTCGTATCCATGAGGTTTCTTATGATAAAATGAATTCCAATGAGGAAAAAAAAAATAAAGAGAAATCCTTAAAAAGAGATATTTTAATAAGAAATAAACAAGATAATGGGAAATAATGGAAATAGATGCATCTAGAAGGATAATGAGTGTCCACTAAAAAGGATTTCGAAATATTTGAGTTTCTTGGGATCCAAGGAGTCCCAATGAAGAAAAAGAAAGAGAAAATACCAATAATAGAAAATAAGAAGATAATGTGAATACATTATTAATGGATTAGGTGGTATTGTTAAGAAGGAAGTATTTTCTACTTAAGGAAATATAATTTCGAGGCCAATGGATTAAAATCCAAGAATAAAGAGAACAAGGGAGAGGATTTTCGAATTCCTAAATATCTGAATAATAAAGAATATCAAAAGGATAATTAAGAGAGAGAAGCTTGCTTTTTCATGAAGGAATCAAATTCCTAGTAGGAAAGAACCTTATTTCTTCATGAGCAAGCATCATAGGGCGTTGTACCCTCATCTATAAAAGGAGAGAGGGCCCTGGGCCGATTCCATGAGAGAGATCCCACGTACCCTCCTTTCTTCTTCTTCCTCTTCTTGTTTTTGGCATATAAACCCTAACCTTGAGGGTATAGCTCTTACCTTAGAGCCACGAGGGCCATGGTGTCATGATGATGCAGGCATGGCATTCCTTGACGACCGGTGAATGATCGAGCAATGTCGCATTTTTCCCGCCTATGTGTAGTACCACTAGCGGACTACAGCAAGGTTACGTTTTGCAGGCCCAAGCGCCCGCACCCCCGGCCACCTGGGGCACCGACCGAAGCATGGGCGGGTGCGGGGGAGGGCTTCGAGGCGAGGGGGCCCTCCCTAATGGCCGACGAGGTCAGGGAGGAGGAGGAGGAGCCGCACCCCCGACTGTTAGGGCGGAAGCAAGCAGCTGTCACGAGGTAGAAGAAGAAGATGTCGGTTGGATGGTTTTTCTCTTCTGTGTTGAGAAGAACCGAGGAGCCGCACGGGGGTATAAGTGGAAATTCATTATGTTTCCAAATAGCTACAAAGCAACGTTGCATGATAAAGGCTACGTGGCACCTCCCTATTGGCCCAAGTAAGGTTTTATTACAAAAATCATATCTCCTTAATAGTAGCTCGGATGGATATGCATAAAATATGAATGTTGCTCAGAAAAATGAGGGCAATCCATAAAAAATATAATTGAAGCCTGATTCTAATTGCAATTCGAAAAGTAATTGAAGTTATCAACTTTAGTACTTTAATGATTAAGAAACCCTATTTTGAGATGATTAATGTGATTAGTAGGGTTTAATGGATGATTAAAGTTGATATTAATGTGTTAATTGTAAAAAGGTAAGCACAAAAAGGATGAACTGTGCATATAATTAGTTTAATTTAGAGTTTCTTGTGAATAAATATGCTTTAATGGGCCTTGAAACCTTAATATTGGTAAATGCGACACTTAATGCCTTTAATTATTCAAAATCATGAATAAAGTTAAGATTTGATGATTCTAAGCTATTTTGAGTATAAAGGTTTCTAATTGTGGATAAATACCTTTAATGTAGAAATTAGGGTTTTCTAATGAATAAAGGTAGAATTAATGACAATTATAATTCATATGTGAATTAGACCATAATGAACTATGAATTGATGATAAATGAGCATAATGATCTTGTCATGGAATAAAAGGGATAAAAATGGTAGCTTTAATTTAAAAGGGGCTTAATAGACTTAATTGATGATTATTTTGTGTTGTTTCTGAAATTAAGGTTATATGTTGTTAAAGGGTAACCTTAATAACTTTCATGAAGGATAGATGAGAAATTTGGGTTTAAAAGAGTAAAATGAAATAAAAACCCTAATTGCAAAGTAAACCCTAAAAGAGGTAGAAATCCTAAAAAGGAATAGAAACCTTAAGTAGCAAGATGGTTTGAATAGATTTTGATAAAAAGGAATTGGATGTAATTTCAGGACTCTTGTACTTGCTTGATTGGATGTCTTGATTGATTGGAATATTCTATCTCAATTCAACCTAACATGTATGTGGTTAATTACGATTAATCGCATTAGTTTTCCTGAAGGTCTCTCGGATGGTTATTCACATTGATTGAAACTAAACAATTTGGGTGTTCATACTGCAATTATATAGTCACTATGGCTATCACAATTATAAATACATGTGTATTCTCACACCTACATGCCACCCTGATGGAAGATACCATAAAGGTCAAGCCCAAGAGGGTAGACCAATGGGCACCATGACAGGTGACCCCAGACACCAAGCTCCGGAATGAGAAGGTGGTCTATGTTGCATGACTATGGGGCACCATGAGAGGTGACCCCCAAGCACCAAGATCAGAATTGAGAAGGTGGCCTTAAGTCAATGGCAAAAGAGAAACCCTAGAGGTGTATTCCAGGGTTAGGGCAAAAGCAGTGGAGAATGACACATTGATAATGTAAATTGGTTTGCTAATTACCCTGATTATGATAATTCAATTTTTAGCCATATTTGTGAAATTTTGGTTGTTCCCACATACCAGCATATTCATATATGCTGACCGACATTTTGTTTGTCGGCGTTTTAGGTACAACAATTGAAAGAACAAATAGTAAAGTGACACATTGTGGAAATAAGAAATAAAGTGCAAGGAGGATTAGATAGAATGAATCCAGGCCGTGGATAGAGTAACTTACCAAAGTTTTAAAAAGGTATGCAAGGTTTTATTTTTTATACCAATTTTCAGTTTAGTTGGTAAAATTTGATAATTGTTATTGATTATTTGTCGAACCTTTGATCTTGTTAATTGGGAAAATGGTTCTGACCTCTTGGTCTCCCTTAATTGGGGGTTATCGGGAGGCGGGGTCATTACAACGGTGCTAGTATATCATGAGCCACAAGACTATTGACCATGCTCCTGAGCCATGAACGCATTCATGCTCCATCACACTGAGCCATGGGCCTGTTCTCCATGCTCTTATACACATCTTGTGTCCACAACTGCAGTTGCACTCTAATCCTCCTATTTTTGGCTAGGAGAAACCCCGCATATTCAACAATATCCGCTCTACGTAATCTCACAAGATAAACCTGTTTCACCATCACCAACTACTGACGATGATGGATCTATGGCCAGGGCAAACTACATGAAAGGTTCCTCTGTAATTAATTAGTGTATTCTAAGTGGATTGCAAGATTCAACCAAGATATGTAACATGTAAACTATAACACAAGTAAGAAACATAGATCTCATTAGCATGTGTCAAACTATCACTGTTAATCTCAAAGCCATCAAAATCATCCTGATCCATCACAAGGATCCAACATTACATGTTACCACTTGGCCTCTTGCCAATCATCTAGATCCATATCAAGGATCAACATCATAGAGACTCAATCCCATCATCAAGGCACACGTTGCCATCCCATGGGTAACACCCATCATATATCACTGGGTTCATCATAACTCTTGATGTTCAACATCATATTGTTTCCATGTCATCACTGTGGCTATTACCTGATTTCAGATCCATACACATGGAACATGCATGGTTAACATAATCATAGAGAAATAATGGTACTTGTACAGGGAACATTTATGACCTTTTACTTTATTATGAGAGTCATCCATGCAACATACATTAGTGTATCAAAGCGTAGCATTCTTATATATATCAAAGCATAACAAGCATTAGGGTTACCAACCGAACACAAGGTACAACCCTCACTAAAAGAGTAACAGGTAAGGAACAACCCTCACCAAAGGAGCAACGTCTCTAACCAAAGAGTGTGATGCCCATCACTATATCGGTTAGACATGCAACACTTCACTACATGTTGTATCGCCCAACACCCTGTATTAACCAACCATTATCATTTAGGTATCAGGAAGCACACAATCTGTGATGCGCAAGGCATGCAATGCCCCATGACGGGCAACGTGTTGCTACAGACTAGTAGGCAGCATCATAAGAACCACCTAGGTCATCCTAACGACACACCCCTATCGCCCATGAAGCACCGTGTCAGGAAACACACCATAACGCTCAAGAGGATCACTTTACAAGGGGTAAAACGACCAAGGGATAAAACCCTATCCACAACATCGTCACAACATAAGCATCCATATCGGGTAAGGCATCATCGAGCAAGGTGTCGGCCGCACCATCCAAGGGGATGTCGTGCAAGGCACCGATTATGCCATGACACCCAACACAGACCGCCTAGTGCTCAAGGGACCAACACAGCAGCTAACACACTTCCCGGGTTATCACTCATAATGGGGTACCTCTCCCAAAGACAACGACTAATGCTGCATCACCTCATCAAGTCGATAACGACCATAAGGCATATCGGCCAGCACATCATATCAGGAAGCAAGACATCTAGGGGTAAAGACTTATAACGGTAAAAGGGGTCAAAAAGACACCCATCTAGCATATCGTATAAGCTCAACCCTAGGAGAGGGATATCGGGCATCACCCTACACAGAACGATATCAGCAAGACATCTTCAGTTGTCAAGGATATCGGGTAAGGGTCCAAAGGCCATATCGGGTTGTTCATCTTCAACCTCAAGACAACCACCTAACCCTAAAGATCAATAGAGTTGGCTCACCTCTCAACAACCAAGTGAGAGGGGCTTTGCCCAACTTCTATCACATATCAGGTAGCAAGGTGGGTTATCACCATATCAGCTGACCCACCAACCTCAACAAGGTCAACAACAATCAAAGGCTCACCTCTCAAGTCCATGGTAAGAGAGGGGTATCACCCAAGCAACTAGAACATAGACTCACCTCTCAACAAGTAAGTGAGGGAGGGGTTTTGCCTACACAACTAGAGCTCAAGCTCACCTCTCAAGACCAAAGAGGGAAAGGTATTTTTCCCCAAGAACACACCACATGCACCATGGGATTAGCAACCATAGTCTCACCTCTCAACAACTAAGAGAGAGGGGTTTTGCCCAAAGAATCATAATCTAATAGTTCGGCCAACAAGGTCCAAGAATGCATCTAAGCACATAACCAGGTCATCATATCCACAACATCAAGGGCACATACTAGAGCAAGAACATTACTAACAGGGTATGCATGGTCGATCAACATAACATGTAAACAAGAAGTATATAAAGAAGGTGGTATATATAGGGTTAGAAGTTATGTAAATCGCCTCAAGCACACTCGTCAAGCTCCAAAGCTCCAAGCACCAAGATTCAAGCTCCAAGCCACCACCTTTGGCCAACACTAGGAGAGAAGAGAACTCCATAACCACCATGGCCAAAAAGAAAGAGTAAAGAAGAAGAAGATTCCAAGGATAGGGAGAGATACTCACCACAAGAGGATAAGGATCAAGGCACATCTAGGGTTTCTACCACCACTAGAGGAAGAAGAAGACTCCACCAAGGAGATCGGCCACCATGCTCTACCAATGGGAGATATCGGCCACCAAGGAAGAAGGGAAGCAGCTAAGGAGCTAAAGGGATCCCAAGCTAGCAAAGAAGGGGGTATATATACAAGGGGGTTAAGTGGGCATCCACTAGGGGATTGCTCCACATGTGCTCGCCCAAACCACCACTTGTCCAAACTATGCCACCTTGGTAGCACCCCAAACCACTTGCTCATGACTTGCCACTAACTAGCAAAGCAACAACCACATCTCTAAAGAAGGGTTACACAAATGAGGCTAGGTGGAGGGGTGTATGTGTGTCGCCCAACATGGCAACCTGACACACCCACTAGCACCCTTTGGTCGATATGCCTCCCTTGCCCAACACACCATGGCTGCCACAAGGCACCAAGCTCTCCCTTGCCCGACACACTCAAGAAAGGAGGGAGGGCTTCAATCCCAACAACAAGCCCAAGCTTATACAATCTCAAATGAGGCCCAAAACAACTCAAGCAAGGTGCCTAACCCATCCTCTCAACCCTAGAGGATGCAAGGAGAGAGAAAGATATCTCTCAAGGTGAAAAACTTGCACACCAACCCTAGAAATTGGGTAATTTGTATGTAGCACCTCAACCTCTCAACAAAGCACAAACAAACCCTAATCACAACTCAGTTAATTAGGCAGGCATCAAAACATAGGGTTTAGGCAAAACAAATAGGGTAAGCCCAAAACGGAAGTCAGGGTCCTTACATACCTTTCTCTAGATGCATTTCAGAATTCATTGTGGGTGTAGTATGATCCCATCAGGGAAAAGGACACATAGTCCCTATTTCTGGATATCAATTTGTCCATTTAATAGGGATGTACCCCTCATCTTTTCAGCACAACTTGTCTCCTACAACTCACGGTCATGAGAGAAAAGGAAGTATGGGAGATTTCACTTGTCGGCATCCCCCCATCAACTTGTCTTTGATGCACTATTGTATAACTTATCATGTTGAGACTAAAGAAGTTGAGTTGGAAAGCTTTGGTATGACCTGTCATATTCATCATCTAGCATACATCCCTATGGCAAGGCAATTAATATCGTCAGTGATCCACTTCTGGGATCCTTTGAGCAATTCATTCTATTTTGGTGAAGTCGTTCTAGCCTCCACCTTAGAGGAAGTGGCTATGATTATGTGACTTCCTCTTCAGGATTGATGGCCTTTGTTATCAAGGAAATTGAAATGGGTTGGGGAGATGGGGCATCTTCTTGGCATGAAGAAATCCCATAAGGCTCGATGGTTGACTGGTGACGGTATCTACATTCAAATGGGATCCTTATGGGAGTCGTTCAAGAATAAGGCGCGTTGTGATCTTACTTCTCATGATATGCCTCACCTTTGGGTGTATACTTTGATCGTCCTGGTAGAGTTGTTCTTGGGAGAGACTACGGATAGGTGATGGTTGATGCTTCTACAAACATAGTCGCTCTATGGCTAATGGAAACGATTGTTTCCTTGATAGTGGTCTAGTTGTATAAGTGCTTCGATGACACACAACTAACTAGAAAGAAAAGTTCTAGATTCTACAGATTTATCTAGAAATGCACCTTTTGGAAATATGGCATTAGATAAGGCAGTGGAAACAAAAAATTAACTTTCATATTACCCTTTGAATAGTAGATCGTGTCTATAACTATGTGATTGGAAGGAGGGTTGCAAGGTTTATACCATGTCATGGAGCAAGTCCAGTGACTATCCCTTTTTGTAGTGTGCTCCTTTCTTCAAGTTGAACCTAGACAGTGTCAGTAGACACCTCATGGTTGATCACCATGTACGCCAGTTGACTCTATCTTCCTAGTTGGTGGCAATTACCTCCTCACCTCCACTACTACAGAACCTACCTTTAGTGTCGGTTATTTAAAGCCTTTAGTGTCGGTTTCTGAGCGAAACCTATGTGGGCGACACTAAAAGCTCACCCATTAGGCGTCAGTTCCAAAACCGACGCCCAAACTCTTCGCACACCACTGAAAACACGCCATCATGGCACTATAGACGTCAGTTATTAGATATGAAACCGACGCCCAAACCCTTCGCGCCACAGAAAGGGCGCCATCTTGGGCACTACCAGTGTTGGTTTTTTACAAATAACTGACGACATATATCTTCGCGACACAGAATAGGCATCGGTTATTAGCTAATAACGGATGCCATATAACTCCCAACATGGCCATGCTGGACAGCACGGCCATGGTGTTAAGGAAATAGACGTTGGTTTCTATTAAAAACCAACACTATAACTATTTGGCATCGGTTTTATACAAATAACCGACGCCTATTGTTTTTTTTTTCTGTCAGTCTGCAGACCTGCTGTGGCTGGTCGCAAGATGAGAAACCTATTCAGTTCAGTTATGAACTGCAGGTTTTATGACATCCATTGATATCAGCCGACAACAGGCCACAAACCTACAAAATTAACAACAAAAATATTCACACATGCATTTAGTAATGCAACCTACAGTTCCATTTTATTTTCACACATTTAGAAACATTCATGTAGCTAGCAATCTATAGTTCCATTCATTCACATTCACACATGTAGAAACATTCATATAGCAACCAACACTTTCATTCATTTTCACTCAAACACATGTAGAAACATCCAGACATGTAGAAACATTCACACATATATTATAATTCAGAAATTCATTTACAAAATATCATTGTTTAGTCATTATTCGCTATCAGGATCCCAATTATATTTTAAAGCCCCCACTATTTGTATGGTTGTTTCCCATTCTTCTCTTACTTCATTTAATTCTCCCATCATATAGGGAGCATGTACATCTAGTAAGTCCGTTTCTAATGAGACTATATAATACCTGAGCAATACAATCGATGTCCATACAACATGACAGACTAACACATATATAGTACATAACAACAGCAGCGTCGAATTTACATACAACACTAGCTTAGTACATATATAGTGGGACTTATAAGGTGACGATCCCACCTGGTAAAACAGGTTACTGACAACTACATGTTATGATTGGGAGGTCGTGATTCAGCAACCGTATGCATTAGTAGGAGGACAAACAGATCACCATATGTTTGTCCTCCTGCTAATGCATATGGTTGCTAAATCACGACCTCCCAGTCGTAACATGTAGTCGGTAACCTATTTTAGCAGGTGGTATCGTCACCTTTGTCCCACTATATATGTACTAAGCTAGTGTTGTATGTAAATTCGGCGCTGCTGTTGTTATGCACTATATATGTGTTAGTCTGTCATGTTGTTATATGAATCTGAAGCACTTGTGTGTGCTGCACTTTATGTATTGTATGTGTATCCTGCTTCTCTTCATTAGGGCTTCTTCCTGCATATCCTGCATATCCTGCATAGCTATGTCATGGCCGTCCTGCATAGCCTTCTTCCTATATTTATTTTTCAAAGAGAATACAAACAAAAATTATTAGTGTAGAGTTAGTGAAATACTGATCAATGTCTAGAATTGGAATAGATCAAGAACCTACTCTCAGCATCGCGTATGTAATCTCGGGTGAGATTGGTCCTATAGTTCTTTAGCACCCTCCCACAATGTTTAGCATTTGTATTAACTAGAAGATAATGAAACATCAAATCAGAAAATGATATTGATATTAAAAAAGTAAACATTTAGCTTCAATAAAAAAATATAAACATGCATGCCTCTAAAATTGTGATCTTTTATCAATTAACAATCCTTCATTGTGATCTCCACGCACATATAAGTCATCATTAGCTTCAATATTTTATGGAGTTGGCAACCCAACTGAGAATGGACTGGTGTCATCATATTTATCATAGTACTCTTCTTCATCTATAGGATCTTCAATGAACTGTCTTTTACCATGAAGAACAACCGACCATTTATCATTTACAGGATCATCGATATAAAATACTAGTTTCGCCTGTGATGCCAATATGAATGGTTCAGCCTTCTCGACAATCTTTTCAAAGTTCACTAAAGTGAAACCCAATTCATCCACTATAACTCCTTTGGTGTTATCAACCCAATTACATTTGAAGAGCGGAATTCTGAAATCTATGTAGAAAATTCCCATATCTCTTCAATGACACCGTAATATGACATTTTAGCTTCACGTGGACTCTTATCCTTTGCACTTGCAAAAAACATAGTCGATGCTTGAAGGGTGACCCCACTATTTTGGACGACACTCTTATCATCTTGGCACTTTGTGTAATATGTGAATCCATTAATGTCATACCCTTCATAAGACATTACAGTCAACTTTGGTTTAAAGGCGAGGCATTTGATAGTTTCAGTAATATCATTTGGTGTTTGAGATAGTTGATGTAAGACTTTATCTTCAAACCACTTAATTAAAGTCTTGTTATGCTCTCTAGCAAGCCACATTATATTGGCTCGAGGATATTGTCTTTTGATGAAATTGGTATGTTCCTCGATATAAACGTTCACTTCGTCCATGTTGTGTAAAATATACAAATGACCTTGTTCCAACTGCTCACGGCTGATTACTTTCACACGTGATCCCAAAATTCCTTTGCCAAATAGCTCGTCAATATTCTTGTCATTATCAGGAGTGTCATTACCACTGAGAAAGTCATTGTAGAAATCTATAACCTCTCTCGCCACATAACCTTCAATAATACTCCCTTCAGGCCGATAACAGTTTCGAACATCACCTTTAAAAACGCTCATGTATCATTCAAAGGGATACATCCAATGCAAGAAAACTGGGCCCAAGATTTTCACTTCCCTAGTCAAGTGGACAACAAGATGTACCATGATATCAAAGAACGAAGGAGGGAAATACATCTCAAGCTGACATAGGGTAACAACCACTTCTCTTTGCAAATTATCGAGAGTCTCAGGGTCAATAACTTTGCTGTAGAGACTGTTGAAAAAGAAACAAAGTCTGGTGATTGCAAACCTTACATGCTTCGGCAATATAGATCGAATTGCCACGGGCAATATTTGTTGCATTAGAGTGTGACAATCATGAGATTTAAGTCCTATAAACCTTAGATCTTTCATTGATACCAATCTACGGATGTTGGATGAGTAACCATATGGCACCTTAACATTTATCAAGCATTCACAAAAAGCTTTCTTCTCTTTTCTAGACAACGTGTAACATGCGGGAGGTGAGTATGTTCTTTTACTACCCATTTCACATATTTCTGTTAATTCTGACCTTATTCCCATTTCACGTAGGTCCAGTCTGGATTTTATCCCATCTTTAGTCTTACCTGGTATATTTAACAGAGTACCAATGATGCTATCACAAACATTTTTCTCAACGTGCATTACATCGATACAATGTCTGACTGTCAAAGAACTCCAATAAAGAAGATCCCAAAATATTGACTTCTTCTTGAATGAAGAATTGTCACTCCGTGTAGTACATTGTGATCTCTTACCAAATTCATTGACAAAGTCTTTTATTCTTTCATAAACAACCTCCCCTGGTATAGGTTTAGGTGCACTGCGTTCCTCATTCAATCCATTGAATGCTTTGCGCTTCCTACGATACGGATGGAATTTTGGAAGAAACCTTCGATGACCGAGATATACATTCTTACCGCCATGTTTTAGTCTTGTTGAATCAGTGTTCTCTTCACATATAGGACACGCTTTAGCTCCTTTGACACTATATCCAGACAAATTCCCATATGCAGGAAAGTCATTAATAGTGCAAAACAACATAGCATGCAAACGAAATGTCTCTCTTTGTGAAGCATCATAGGTCATCACACCTTCACCCCAGAGTTTCTTTAAGTCATCAATCAGAGGTTCAAGATAAACATCGATGTCATTTCCAGGTTGTTTAGGGCCCGATATCAACAACGACAGCATTACGTACTTATTTTTCATACACAGTCAGGGAGGAAGATTTTATATAACAAGCATGATTGGCCAAGTGCTATGTTGGCTGCTCAATGTCCCGTACGGATTCATCCCGTCTGTACAAAGACCAAGTCTTAGATTTCAGACTTCTTCACCAAATTCAGGGTACAATACATCAATCTTCTTCCACTGTGGGGAATCAGACGCATGTCGTAGGATCCCATCATTATTTTTCTTAACATCTGCATGCCACCTCAAATTCTTCGCATCTATCGGATTGGCAAACAAGTGTTGAAACCGTGATATTATAGGTAGATACCACATCACCTTGGCAGGAGAACCAGTTTTGGACTCCCCCGAAGTCATCAATTTATACTGTGACGCACCACATTTTGGACAATCTTTCAAATTTGCATAGTCCTTTTGAAATAATACACAATCATTAGGGCATGCGTGTATCTTCTTGGCATCCATTCCCATTGGGCACAACAATTTCTTTACCTGGTATGTTGAGATTGGCAGCTCGTTTCCTTCAGGAAGCATTTCTTTCAACAAAGACAGCAATGACATGCAGCTTTTGTCGCTCCATCTATTGTTAGCTTTCAACTTATACAATCTCAACACAGCGTTAAGCTTCGTAAACTTAGTACAACCTGTGTATAACGGCATCTCAGCATCATGCACAATGTTTCTAAAAATGGGAGGTGGATCGGTGTGCTCTACCCCACAACTATCCAACATCGCATCAACGATGTCTTCTGGAACTGGTTCATTCACATCTACGTCATCGTAGGCAATTTCTTCTTCCACACAGCACTGCTATTGACTTCCACTGGTTTCGGGTTTGAAATCTCTCCATGCCAATGACATTCTGTATAGCCTTGTATAATCCTGTTGCACATGACATGAGTTTTGATTTCGTCACCAGTGTTGACTTTCAAGTTGTTACCGCAATGTCTACATGGACAGTAGAACCTATCTCCAGGTTGTTTCCTATGTTCCTCGGCAAATTTAATGAACTGGTGAAGACCAGAAGTAAACTCTGGGGTGCAGTGATTGCGAATGGACATCCATGATCTATCAATTCTATGATCAAAGAGAAAACAAGTATATATTAGGACAAGATTAGGGTCTAGGGTTAACAAATACATGTGATGTCATTATTATATATAATAAATGTGTACCACCTATCTATTCTTGAACACCTAATCTCACTAGTAAGTGTATAATGTGTATTGGGTTTTTAAGAAAATTTCGGCAGCATTTCCCCAATGTTCTCCAAGTACATATGTACTTAGAGAACAAACGGGGAAATGCTGCCAAAATTTTCTTGAAAACCCAATACACATTATACACTTACATCCTAAGTGAGATTAGGAGTTCAAGAACAGTCCCAAACCGGGGACTATCCAAGATTTACTCCTAATGAGTAAATCTTGGACGGGTTTCTAGGCCAACAAATAATGTATTGTCATTCTTATACCTAAAATCCTAGTTCTTCAAGTTAGGGTGATTATTGATGTCTTTAAAAGCATGATTGGCAATTTAGGGAAAAGTTCATCATTTACATTCCAAGCATGTCACATGTGTGCATTACAGTTCATCATTAAGCAAGTTATAAGCAAGTATGTCATATTAAAATAGACTAAACAATATGAGAAAATAGTAGTGTAATCATGCAAATGGGAACATTCATGGGAACACACACTTCAGTTATAAGCATTCATGTAGCAACTTTCAGTTCCATTCATTAATCTCTTTTTACATCCACACACAGGGGTGTACCCCTAAACAATAACTAAACAAAGGGGTTGGTGTACCCCTAAACATGCGAATAATTAAAAAAACTATTAATACAGACAAGTCTAGATAGATAGACAACTAAATACTACACCAACATGGTCCTGCATCAATAACTTCTTTTTGATGATGAAGCTGTGTCACGAAGCTCCTCACTGTATTTAGACGAATCTAAACTGACAAGGGCCTCAGATTCAGATTTTTCCGAGCTGATATGTGACGCCGTGCGCTCATACCGCAGTAGATGATCGGGGGTCTCGCAGTTGTTGTTGGTTATCCAAACTTTGATGGAATTATGGCCAACTGGATGGAGAAAAAGCCTATTGCAACGGACCACATGCATCTCTCCAATCCAATCATGCCAACCGGATTTTGATACAAGATTTCCTGCCAAATCATACTCAACCTCGATAACATGTGAATAATTTCCAAAAGTTATGGTCACTTTACCAGGCATGTAGTGTCTTCCTTTTAGAAAACGCCAATGTTTGGGTATGACCAATTGGTTTAAGGAACGATCATCTAGGATGATGTCCAATTGTTCTTCAATAGGGAACATTAACGTTGACATAGAGGCCTAGTTCATAGTGACTATTATGGGTGGACAGAGACTGCACAATATTAGTATTAACAAAGTGTAAGTACATATAATGATGTTATATATTTTCAGAAAAAGTTGTATAACATCAGTTAACCTTTTATTGCTTGTCATAACCAACTTTATTGTGGTAGACATGATAGCTTGAAAAGAAGTCTACAAATGTACTTACAGAACAAACGAGGAAATGCTCCTAATGAGTAAATCTTGGACAGGTTTCTAGGTGCTTACTAAAATAGAACCATTATATGGAACTAATCCTACATTATACACATACTTTTCCTGAGTAAGATAATGTGCACTTCATGGAATTATTAAGATCTGAATATATATAAGTTGTTTCTACCTACTTTGATGGGATTTTATAACATTCGAGTCTTCCATTTATAACATTAAGATCTGAATATATATAAGAATCCCATTTGATACACACGATTGAGAATCTTTCACGATACTAGGAAAATACACTAACTAGATATTCATTTAGGTGTTAGACATCAATATGTGTATGAGCCCTAATTAAAACTGATTCTCATAGGAAGTAAATAAATTTAAAAAAATGCCCAGCAGCAGGGCGGCACCTTGAGGGAAGACGAGCAGAGGAAGAAGAAGATGGCAGGGCTGGCACCTTGAGGGAAGAGGAGCAGCGGCCGGAGCAAGTCCTACCAGCTTCCGGCAGTGAAGAGAGGAGCAGCGGAGAGGGCGGCAAGGCTAGGAGACCTAGCTGCTACCGGCGACGGTGGAGAGGGAGGCCGGCGGGCAGAGAGGGAGGCGGAGGGCAGAGAGGGAGGACGGTGGGCGGGCAGGAACTGACTTCTTCTCGCTCGACGGCGACGAGCGGCGAGCACGGAGGAAGGAGCGGCGGTGACGGAGCATGACGGTGGAGCACGAACAGCAAGGAGCGGCGGCGGCGGCAGGGAGCAAGAAATCGCCGGAGCTAGGGAAATTGGGAACGAAATAGGGAAATGGGAAGAATCGTTCGGGCAGGGTGAGCTATTAAGTTGAAAATATGTGTCGGTTATTTAAAAAACCGACAACTAAACTAACAGTGTCGGTTCGTTTGCAACAACCAACACCTATACTATATTACAGTCGTCGGTTTTTGATTAAACGACAACCGACAACTATTCCTATCTCACGAATACCATTTAGTCGTCAGTTATTTAGTTACGAACCGACGCAATATGTAAAATATTGGAGCCAATTTTTTTGCTGGAATTTTGGGTTTGGCGGTTGAGTTTAGGTGTCGGTTGTTTATTAATTAACCGACACTTAATAAAAGCGGTAGCCGTGTCTGGTCAACCTTCATGGGTTGGATGTCGGTTTCGGTTAAAAACTGACACAATAGGGTTTATGTGTCAGTTTTTGTATACAACCGACACCTTGAAAACCGACTTTATAAGCCATTTTTGTAGTAGTGCTCTATAGTAGTCTACATGGACCATTAGGAACTCCTATCATTCTAAATGAATGGATAGAAAGGAGTTTTATTTCCTAGTTGATGTTCTAGCGTCAACTTACTATCCTAAAATTGTCACTCACTTGACGATCCTCCCTTTAATGGGTAGAACTTTCTTGGGATCTCATGTTACCACAACCGTGAGAAGACAACAATTTTCAGCACTTATTGTTGTGTCTCTGGAAGGCCACCAATACCTCTCTATTTATATCAGGGTTAGGGTCAAGGTTTCTAGTCTGAGCGAGAGTTGAAGAGATGGAATTTCAAGAATTTTCTAAAACTTGCAAATGTTGAACCGACCGGTTCACAAGAAAACCGATCGGATCATACATGAGATGATCGATTCAACACTTGAATCGGTCATTTTAGTGTGTTACCTATTGGCAATT
Organism: Alisma plantago-aquatica; assembly: GCA_963693085.1. Taxonomy (NCBI): domain Eukaryota; kingdom Viridiplantae; phylum Streptophyta; class Magnoliopsida; order Alismatales; family Alismataceae; genus Alisma; species Alisma plantago-aquatica. Next base: position 159,552,988 of record OY856415.1, read on the forward strand.
GTATATTTAGTTAATATTCAATTAATGTATATCATGATGTCAAAATCAATCCTTGACTCAATTAAATTGATCAACCAAATGGTATGTTCACAACAATAATAGGTCAGTTCACAAGTTTGAGTTGATTGGTTCACTTGCTAAACTGGTCACCTTATTGATCTGATTTCAAATGTTGGTTCAATTGACTAACACTTGAACTGATCAGTGAAACACTTGAACCCATCGATTCATAGTTTAGTCAGTCAAGTTTCAATCATTCTTGTTTAAATTGAATACCTAACACTCTAGTAATCAAGTTTAAATTGCATCCATGAATAAACTCCTATTCCAAGTGTATCCTATATGTGTGACCCTATAAATTCCAAGTTACATTGCTAGTGAATGTCCATAACTAATTAATGGCATCACAAGCAATGAATGGTTAGCAAGACATCATTGCTACCAAATAATAAGAAAGTAGGAGAACAACTTCAACCTACAATCTGTGATTGGTGTTACAATCATTGTATAGTTCCTTTGTCACTGATATCCAGATTGAACTCGAGGCATGTAATTGTCTTCCTCATTAATGTTCAATCCATGTTCCTTGAACTAGAGCAGACTGTCTAAGATATACGTATGCCCAATATCACATATTGACTCACACCAGCATGACCACACATTTCTCTTTTTCACTTATCAAGTGGATATGATATCATACTCCTATAGGAGGGACTAATCCCATCTACATCTCTCATAGTCATTTTCATCTGTCACAATGCACCTGAGTATTATCTTTATGGTAGCCCTTAATCAAGGTCATGGTGGTTGATTTCAATGTACATTAAGTGACATGTGATGAGTGTAGTGATTTGAAGTCTGAGAATCACAATCACCACCACCACTATTAGATATGACTCTGACTACCATTCATGGTTTCTATGCATCACTCTGAAGGTAGGTATGTCTAATACACTATTCTCTAACAAGTATCTATGTGTTTGGTTTGATATCACGTATCATGAATAATGAGATTATGTCATCAACCAACACACACTCTATCCTTATGTGTTATTGTTGTCTATTAGCCTTTCACAATAACAACTGACTAGGCACATAACAAGAAAGTATATACTCTTAACATCCATATGATCTCAGTGTCCATGTCCTCGACCCAAATACCTACGTCATTGAGTAATATCATTCTTTAGACATTTATTATGTTACATCATTATCTCATAACTGAATAAAACATAATAAATTTGAATATTGCCTTTATTATTGATCAAATCATTTGAATTATATGTCATTACAATCATCATATCTTTGGCTCTCTGGGCATACATACAAACAAACTCCCCTTTCACTTAGAGATAATCACCCATGAACTTAATCCCAAGAGATCTAACATGACCTTCAGGCTTCTGCTACAAAAGTGCTTTTGTCATGGGGTCAGTCACATTTCCTCATTGTACAATCTCACATATGAGATGGAATCACCTTTGTATATGATTTGAATGTTAATGTGGTCTTGGTTCCTTAGCTTGAGAAATATCTCCATTGTTGTCACAATATATCTCAATTGCATCGTTGATTCTTAGAACCACCCCAAGTTATAAAATAAACTTCTTGATCCAAATAACCTCCTTTCTTGCATTGGATGCAAATATACTTGGCATCTATTGTTGAATATGCAACTATCTCTTACTTGGAACTCTTCCAACTTACAACTTCATTGTTCAAGAAAAATATAAATCTAGACTATGATCTATAGTGATCGTTTTCAGTTTGGAAGCTTGCATCAGTGTAACCTTTTACCACCAACTCTTCATCTCCATCATAGACAAGCAATTGATCCTTAGCTCTTCTCAAACATTTAAGGATGTTCTTCAAAGCAACTCAATGAGCTTCACCATGATTTGACTGATATCTTCTTGTTATGATCAAGGCATATGAGACATTTGGACGAGTACATAACACTTCTTAGATTATAGATGCAATTGTTGATCCATATGGAATCTTATTCATGTGCTCCCTTTCTTCACAAGAATTGGGACATTGAGCTCTTGATATAGTAACACCATGAGACATGGGTAGGTTTCCTCTCTTTGAGTTCTCAAGGGTGAACCTCTTCAAGACTTTGTTAATGTAGGTACTCTGCTTAGTCTAAGAATCCTTCAAGATCTATCTCTATATATCTTGATTCCTAGGATGTAGGATGCTTCACCTAAGTCCTTCACAGAGAATGTATTTCCTAGCTAGGCATTTACCATCTATAAAGTAGGAATGCAATTCCCCATAAATAGTATGTCATCCACATACAATATGAGGCAAACAATGATGCTTCCACTAACCTTCTTGTAAATATATGGTTCATCTTCATTTTGACTAAATCACAAATCTTTGAATATTTTATCAAATCAAAGATTCCATCTCCGAGATGCTTGATTCAATCCATACATTAACCTTTGTATCTTACAGATACTATTTGCATCCTTTGGTTTTATAAAATCCACAGGTTGTGTCATTTACACATCCTCACGAATATTCCCATCAGGGCATCCAGTTTTAACATCCATCTGCCAGATCTCATAGTCATGATAAACTGCAATGTCAAGCATGATCTTGATGGACTTAACCATGGAAAATAGAGAAAAGGTTTTTTCATACTCAGCACCTTGAACTTGTCTGAAACCCTTTTCAGCCAATCGACCTTTGTAATTTTGTACATTACCATCCATGTCAGTCTTCTTCTTGAAAACCTACTTGTACCCTATGGGTTTTATCCCTTCATGTGGATCCACCAAGGCTCATACCTTTTTGATGTACATGGATTCCATCTTAGATCTCATTTCCTCAAGTAATTTCTCAGATTCTAGTCCCTTAACAATTTCTAGGTAGGTAGTTGGCTCATCATCAATGATCGACCCACCACTTTCTTGAGTCAGTAGATAACCAAATCTATCTGGCTCAAGGTGTGCCCTACTGGATCTGTGAGGTTCTTGTGTCACATGAGAAATTTGGGATTCTACAAAGGTTTTTGACTCTCTATTTTCCTCTTGTACCTCTATAGGTCCAATGCTTTCTTTTTGGTCTCAAACTTCTTCGAGATCTACTTTCTTCCAACTAATTCCTTCAGAAATGAATTCCTTTTCTAGGAATACAACATCCTCTAAAAAAACACTTTATTTTTGGATGGAGTATGAAATTAGAATCCTTTGGTTTCCCTAGGATATCCAACAAAATAACATGTATCTGATTTGGGTTCAAGATTTTTGGGAAAAAAATTCTCACATAAGATTCACAACCCCAAATATTCACAAAAGACACATTGGGATGCCTCACATACCATATTTAATATGGTATCATTTGAGTCGATTTAGATGTTACCCGGTTTACGTAAACATAGTGGTTTTCTAGAGCATGACCCTAAAAGGAAATCAGGAGATCAAATTAACTCATCATTGATCGAACCATATCTAGGAATATGAAATTCCCTCTTTTCGATACACCATTGTGATGTGACGTTCTAGGTAGAGTCCATTGTGATACAATACCATAGTCTCACGCAATGTATTCATACTGTAACATCCCAGGATTTGAGGCCTCGGATAACATGATCTTAAAAGGAATGATTGGACTACCCATATCACCAAGGTGCACCTCCTTTTCCGGGAGCCCATCTCTAAAGAACTCCATAGTTAAGCGTGCTCAGCTTGGAGTAGTACTAGGATGGGTGACTAGTCGGGAAGTTGATCCTGGCTTGCGCGTCATTGTGGAAAAAGTGCGCAGTTAAGGCTAGTGGTGGTATGTGGGGCCAGTCGTCATTCCTAAAACTCTACTAGAGCCTTGGGCAGTGGGCCCGGTCATTACAAATGGTATCAGAGCCATAACCCCTCCAGTAGGTGGGGCCCACATGAGCATGTGGCATGCCAGTCTTGAGCCGTGCGGTCCAGGCAAGTTGGAAAGGGCTATCCGTAGAGACGAGATGGAGTCGCCCTTGTGCTGGTAGCCGTGGACGGGAGCTGGGTGTCCATGGGTTATTGTGGGTCTGCACTGAAATGGGGTCAGATTATGAGGCCATATAGTTGAGCCTTGACGAGGACGTCAAGAGTCTAAGTGGGGGAGATTGTAACATCCCAGGATTTGAGGCCTCAGATAACATGATCTTAAAAGGAATGATTGGACTACCCATATCACCAAGGTGCACCTCCTTTTTCGGGAGCCCGTCTTTAAAGAACTCCATAGTTAAGTGTGCTCAGCTTGGAGTAGTACTAGGGTGGGTGACCAGTCGGGAAGTTGATCCTGGCTTGCGCGTCAGTGTGGAAAAAGTGCGCAGTTAAGGCTAGTGGTGGTCTGTGGGGCCAGTCGTCATTCCTGAAACTCTACTAGAGCCTTGGGCAGTGGGCTCGGTCGTTACACATACTCTTGGCTTAAGTATTCATCACCTCAATCACAATGAAGTGGCTTAATACTTCTACCAAATTGGTTTTGTACTTCATTAATGAAATCCTTGAAATTTTCAAGAGTTTTTGACTAATGTTTCTTTAAGTAAACATAACCATACCTACTGACGTCATTAGTGAAGGTAATGAAGTACAAATAACCACCTCTAGCATTTGTTCTAAAAGATTGCTAGCCCTCTCTGTAACAACCCCACCTCCTGGTAACCCCCATTTAAGGGAGACCAAAAGGTTGGTGTCATTATCCCAATTAAAAGGATCAAAGGTTCGACAATTAATCAATAACAATTATCAAATTTTACCAACGAAACTAAAGATTGGTAAAAAAAAAAACTTTGCTTACCTTTTGAAAATTTGGAAAACTATCTATCAACAACTTGAATTGTTCTATCTAATCCTCCTTGTACTTTACTTCTTATTTTCACGATGTGTCACTTTACTGTTCGTGCTTTTCAAACATGTACCTAAAATGTCGAAAAACAAAATGTCAGTCAACATATCAAATATATTGGTATGTGGGGACAACCAAAAGTTTGCACATATGGATAACAATCTAATTATCACAATCAAGTTAATTAACAAGCCAATTTATGCTTTTTAGTATGACATTCTCCACCGCTTTTGCCCTAACCCTGGCATACCAACCTTAGGGTTTCTTTTGCCAATGACTTAAGGCTGCATTCTCAATCCCGAGCTTGGTGCCTGGGGTCACCCTTCATAGTGTCTGTTAGTCATTCAATATCATAGGCCACCTTCTCATTCTAGAGCTTGGTGTCTGGGGTCACCACTCATGGTGCCCATTGGTCTACCCATCTGGGCCTGACATTTGGCATCATCCATCTGGGTGGCATGTAGGTGCAAGAATACATACTTCTATTATTAATGTGATAATCATATTGACTTTATGATTTGCAAGTATGAACATCCAAACTGATAATTTGCATTCAATGCAATTAACCATCCAAAAAATCCTCAAGAAACTAAGGCGGCTATTCATAATTAACCACATACCTATCAGGCAGACTCAAGTGTAGGAATAATCCAAACAAGCAATTACTCGAGAATCAATCAAGCACACAATTCAGTCCTGAAATTACATTCAATTCCTTTTTATCAAAATCTATCCAGACCATCTTGCTACTTATGGTTTCTATTCCTTTTCAGGGTTTCTTCCTCTTTTTTAGGGTTTACTTTGCAATTAGGGTTTTACTTCTCTTTACTCTTTTAAACCCTAATTTTGTCATCTATCCTTCACGAAAGTCATTAAGGTTACCTTTTACAAACACATAACCTTAATTCCAATTTAATGCACAATTAACCATCAATTAAGTCCATTAAGACTCTTTTACATTAAAGCTATCATTTTTATTCTTTTTAATCTATGACAAAGTCATTATGCTCGTTTATCATCAATTCGTAGTTCATTATGCTTGAATTCACATATGAACGTTATTTATCATTAATTCTACCTTTTATCCACTAGGAAACCCTAATTTTCACATTAAGGGTATTTAACCACAATTAGGAACTTTAATGCTCGAAATAGCTTAAACTCATCATCCCTTAACTTTATTCACAATTTTGAATAATTAATGTCATTAAGAGTAGCATTTACCAATATTAGGGTTTCACGGCCCTTTAAAGCACATTCATGCATATGAAATTCCAATTAAACCAATTATGTGCAAATTTCGTCCTTTTTGTTTTTAATATTCCTTTTCACGATTAACAGGTTAATACCAACTTTAATCATCCATTAAACCCTTCTAAATATATTATTCATCTCAAAATAGGGTTCTTTAAACATTAATACATTAAAGTTGATATCTTCCATTATTTTTCGAATTGTAAGAGGAATCAGGCTTCAATTATATTTTTAATGGATTCCCCTTATTTTTCTAAGAAACTTTCATATTTTATGCGTGCTAGTCCGAGCTACGAATAATTAACTATGAATATTAAAAAAATGACTTACTTTAGGCCAATGGGGGACTGTCACGTAGGTGTCTTCCATGCCACATTGTAGCCGCTTTGGGAAACATAACCAATTAACCATTGTACCCCCACATCAACTCTTGTTTTCTTCACACCCCAGAGGGCAGAACCATCCAAAGCCCACGTCTTCTTCTTCCTTGCGTGACCCAGCGCTGTGGCCAACTATGGCGGCTCGTGGAGGTGCCTCCTCATGTCCCCAAGGCCCGAGGCCCACTGGTGACTTGCACCCTGCCTCTGTCACCCTCAGCCATGGCCATGGAGGTCCCAAGGAGTGACCATGGCGGTGAGGATCAGGTTGTTCAGATATGCCACCTGTAGGCATGGTACAGCCCTCCAGCCAATGTAGTTGCTTAAGTGAGAGTCCAGGGAGGATGTTCGATCAACCTCAGATGTGGTGGGATCATTAGGCCACCCTCCAAACCTCTTCATTGCCCTCCGATCACTCCAGGGTTACTCCACCCTCATGATTAGGGTTTGGGGAAAGAAGAAGAAGAAGGAGGGAGAAAGAAGAGAAGGTTATGTGGGATCCTCATAACTCGACCCTGGGCTCTACCCCTTAATATAGGGGTGGAAAACGAAGCCCTAGGTCAGATATCCACGAGATCTAAGTCTCTCTCCTACCAGGAAAGTATATTCCTTCATGAATAAGCAATCTTCTCTCTCTTGCTTATCCCCTTAATATTCATTTGATATTCTTTATCCTTGAGATATTAGAATTTCAAAAATCTCTTCTTTTATCTTCTTAGTACTTGCCCTTTATTCTAATGGCACGAAATTCTATTTTCATTTAATAAAAAATACTTCCTTTTTAGCAATACCACATAATTCATTAATAATGCATCACATTATCCTCTTATTTTGCAATTTTGGTATTTTCTCTTTCTTCTATCATCATTGGGGCTCCTTGGAACCCAAGAAACTCTAATATTTCAAAATTCCTTTATAAGGATACTTATTATTCGTCTAGATGCATCTATATGCATTATTTCTCATTATCATGTTTATTTCTTATTAAAATATCTCTTTTTTAGGATTTCTCTTTATTTCCCTTTTATTTTCCTCATTGGTATTCCTTTTATCATTAGGAATCCTTCGGATATGAAAATCCACAAAGGATCACTCATTTATACCTATTTTCACTTGTTTCCCACATTTTACCATTGTTTTCAATTTCTTTCTTAATGAAGAAATACTTAATTGATCTTTTCTTTTCTTATTGCATTATCTTTGCAACTTTGGACACCTTGGGACCCAAGGAACCCATGTGGCATGAAATCCACCTTTGTATTAAGTTCTTTTGCCTTCTAGAGGTTTCCACACCTTTCTTTTCTCAAAAACTCAATTATTCATTTACTAATTGAATTTCCTTGTTATTGGGCCCAATAGCCAATAAAGCCCACAAGACAATCATCAAGGCTATTGTAAAGGAAATCCATTTATTCAAAAAAAATTATAGCATTATTGGTTCCAATATCTTTACTATGAGAAATTACATTTCTCACCAAAGGAACCCAAAAAAATTGGGGTTGTAACATCCTTCCCCTCTTATACGAATTTTGCCCTCAAAATTCCATCAAGCAAACAAATAGTTTAGGATAAGCCTTTCATACGTCCATCAGGGCTCCCGTGTGGCTTCACCCTTTCCATGGTGCTTCCCAAGAACCTGCATCATCTCATATTCTTCCATTTGAGTTCTTTCTTACCTTGGTATATCGTACCCTCATAGGTGACTCAGGACATTTCAGCCTCTCAAAAGTTGAATAGGTTCAAGTCTCAACACATGGCTTGGGTACCTCACATAGTTATCTAGATTGGACTCATGGAACACATTACAGTGAACTGCATGTCAGTCTGCTTTGCATCAGGTCGTGACTCATGTCACCACTGGGCTCTCTCTCATCCATTGTATGATCAAAGTGACTTCCTATGCACACACTGTGGTTCTTTTCTGACCTTCGCGAGGCCTCCTTCACCAACATCATCTTAATGAAGTGGTGACCGACACAACCTCCTTCTAGAACTTCTTTCATCCTGATAAAGGCTATGGTGGTTAATGTCTCATCTTAAGAACTGTCTCCATGTATCACCCTGGATGAGCATGCATGCTCTCCTCAGACCCTCTAGTCTAGATAGTATTAACCATTAGTAAGGGGTGATAAACTGTACCAACACCGAGTTATGCATGTTTCTACTTCCGCCTCATGGAAGTGAACCTTTAGGTGATACTCAAGAACTTTTGAACTCGCATCATGGTGTAGTTGAACCATCTCTCTCCTTTATGTAGTTCAACATAATCTATCTCTTGACGGTACTCCTTTCTTTCTCATGTTATCTTGGTAAGGTGATCTACCATAACCCATATTGGATCTCGACCTTCCTTAGTTTAAGGTAAACTCACAACATCCATAGTGATGAACTCCCATTCACACTCGGGGACTCTTTATACTTTATATCCATGCACTGGGTTACTAGTGTTCATCCTTCACCTCCTGGCTTGCATGGCTACATGTTACATGCAACTTCATCTGTGGTATCCAAAGTACTAGTGTCACTTACTATCTTCATAGTACTATAGTGTTTGGTGATCTTAAAACCATGATCTCCAGTATTTCATGATTCCTCAAGATCGATACCTCGGAAACCCTAAACCACTCTCATCAGGGTTTCATCACTTTCCTTTCCAAAGAAGTGTATCTGAATTTCTATCACCATCCATTCGTTATATCAAGGACTAGGCTAGCTAACCAAACAACTAAATTGTTCAACAAATATCATTACATCTGAGTGTTAGCCCAAACATATCTCTTTTCCAATTGAGGGTTAACCTAATAACCTCTTCTAGCCTCTTGCTAAACTAGTCAGATATATCTCAACCAGAGCATTCATTACCACTTCACATCCTTAGGTATTAGGTAACATCGAAGACATACACTTCCATGTATTTCACTTATCATCTCATCTCAAACTCTAAGTTTGTCTTCATCAAGAAACTATGAGCTCATCCTCATGATGATTCAACTCAACTTTGCATAACTTGCAAATTCCACATAGCTCATGATAAAACATCCTCACAAGATGATTTCCTTAATACCCTTAGTGTTTTTAAACCATCCATGTATTGTTTACTCCACCAGGGTATGTTATCATCTTTGTCCTCATACCTTGTAGCAAAGTTCCAACTCACATCATCTTTATCCTTGGTGTATGGCATGTGTATTGTCCTAACTCTCACTCCCATAACAAGAGGAAATAATCATTTGGCTGCAGTCAAAATACATAGTTCTTCCTGTTCTAAGAATAGAGATGGTACATCCCACCTTGCCAGTACACCTTTAAATCTAAGTTGAAATGTGCCACATATGTCTCTATATCACAAGCATCTTGATATCAAAATTACTTCCATGGAAAACTGGTCTCAAACTTACTTGGTCCAAGCACGATCCTTGGTCATCTCCTCTAGGTCTTTAGGGTGCTGGCACTTTTGGGGTCATCCCTCTTCCCTCATGCATCCAGAGAGTGCCCTACTCATTTGCCCTTTGGGTCCCATGAGTTCATGAAGGTGATCAATCTCCTAACCCATGGCCCTCAGATAATGATAGTTGTTACCTCCCGACCCTATGGTCATATGCAACTAGGGAATTAGGCAACTCCTACTTCCATCGGTCTTATCCCCACCTGACCCTAGGATAGACTTAGGATTCTCTGATAGTACATGTTCAACTTAGAACCTTACCCAAGCCTTCATCATCTCATCCTACATTCATGACTGACTTTCACCCTTTCATAGGGGTCATGGAAATCTACCTACCTCGGTCAGGCCCCATACCAGTTTCCTCCATGGTAACACATCCACATGCACTTAGAGATGGTTATCTATGGGTCTACAGGTTCCTTCTCATACCATGTACTTTTCACTTAGCTTCTCAAGATCCTATGAAACTTCTTTAGGTTACCTTAAAACCAAAAAAACTGGTATACACACTACAAAAGGGTCCCTCTCCCAGTATGGGAGGAAACTACACCTCTTGACAACAAGGTCACAACCTTCCTTATGTTAGGGTCTGCATCCCCATGAGCATGCCTATCCCAACAGCTACTAAGGCACAAGCAGACTACCTATTAAACCATGCTAGGTCATACTTGTCCTCTTTCCTCAACATTAGATCAACTTAGTTGTGAGGGGTTCATCAAACATACCCTTAACTTAAGGGGTTTCCTTTACCTCTACACATGAGGAGTATCATGTTTGAAACTATAGAGACTCAAATCTCATCATGAGCATCGAATACACTGCTTCCCCTCTTAGGCCTAGGAACCCTAGGATCACCTTCGGGTGTCCAACTGCATGCTCAATCTCTTAACCATGAATCAAGCATGTCCAAGGTATGTCATGTATTCCCATGATCCTTTTATATGAGAAACACCTCAGAGTTGAGTCCTCCTCAAGGACAACAAACTAGGTATAATGTCTCACAACTAGTTACTTAAACCTCCTCAAGGTCTAAGGCACTCTTTGTCTCTTCTCAGCAGGTAACCACTTATAACATAGGCACATAGGTACCAGAAGCATCATCCTCTCTCTAGGGTTCGGTTCCTCTAAAGGCAACCAAGACATCATCAACCTCCAAGGATCAAGCATAAGGCAACCACTATCATCCACTGAGGTCGCATCATCCTAAACTCCCCACTGTTCCTCAAATTTTGGGGTTTTAGGCTTCCATCCTCTGTGTTGGGGTCCTGCTTTCTCTCTCTAGAGCTAACTCCACCTCTAGCCATACTACTAGAGATCCTCTCTCCATGAAGGATCAAGCTCATAGGCATACCTCTACGCGGTTGAAGCTATGCTCAAACTTATGTTTGCTCATGATTATTCATAGCCCCTTACACTTATCTCATAAGCCATCTGTCCTGTCCTTCAGGTCTCAGTTTTAACTTTATGTTCGTACTAATGATGTACTCTAAGTTCAAGCTATATCCTACTTGCAACAACCCATAAGGTTTCTATAGGTTCTTCTCTAACATCCTCCATGAAGGAGCTATCCTTCGCTCAAACATGCACAACCCTTCCCAGGGTTGGGTTGCCAAAGGTACTCGGTTATCAACTTCTCATGGCTCATATGGCATCCAAGGCATGTCTATCCAAACACCTGGTCTACCATGACATCTAACTCATCATGTCATCTCCCTCTCTAACCTTCACTTAGGGTTAGGGTTAACATCATCCTCAAAGGATGTATTAGGTCTCTACTTTTAATGGAGGTCTCTACCTCCAAGACTAACTCTCTCTACTCGTCCTCCTGCCAAGGAGGTCTGTCCTCGGGTCTCTCCTGAGGGCAATGACAACTCATGTTATACGACCTAAGCATGTATCTATTCCTTTACACTTACTCTATTAAGCTTATGTCCATGACATCTTACTTACATGCTTTTTATTAATTTGGTGGAGGATTCCTTAATCCTTATCAACCTTACCCATACCTAAAGAGGGTGAGGAGAAGAGAGGAAACCCTAATCCTTAAGGTCATTAATAGAATTTGAGTTGAGAAGGGATGAACAAGATGAGAGAGTCCTAAAGGTATCTTATTTTGAATCATACCCTAAGACTTTGGCCAGGTAGTCACATGGATATGGGAGTCCTCATATTCCGACTAGCGGTGCGGAGGAAAATATTTCCAGCCACCGATTGTGATACTTTTCTAGACACCTCTGTCTTTCAGATAATCCTCTAATAACTCCCTTGGGTTTTATAGAATTTGTAAAATTTAATAATTATTAAGGATTAAGTGAGGAACATATGCTCTGATACCAATTGTAACGACCCCGCCTCCCGGTAACCCCCATTTAAGGTAGACCAAAAGGTCGGTGCCGTTATCCAAATTAACAGGATCAAAGGTTGGACAATTAATCAATAACAATTATCAAATTTTACTAACTAAACTAAAAACTGGTACAATAAAAACGTTGCTTACCTTTTGAAAACTTTGGAAAACTATCTATCTACAACTTGAATTGTTCTATCTAACCCTCCTTGTACTTTACTTCTTATTTTCACGATGTGTCACTTTACTATTCGTGCTTTTCAAACTTGTACCTAAAACACTGACAAACAAAACGTCGGTCAGCATATCGAAATATACTGGTATGTGGGGACAAACAAAAGTTTGCACATATGGATAACAATCTAATTATCACAATCAAACTAATTAACAAGCCAATTTATGCTTTTCAGTATGACATTCTCCACCGCTTTTGCCCTAACCCTGACATACCCACCTTAGGGTTTCTTTTACCAATGACTTAAGGCCACCTTCTCAATCCCAAACTTGGTGCCTGGGGTCACCCTTCATAGTTCCTGTTAGTCATTCAATATCATAGGCCACCTTCTCATTCCTGAGCTTTATGCCTGGGGTCACCACTCATGGTGCCCATTGGTCTACCCATCTGGGCCTGACCTTTGGCATCATACATTAGGGTGGCATGTAGGTGCGAGAATACATACTTCTATTATTAATGTGATAATCATATTGACTTTATGATTTGTAAGTATGAACATCCAAACTGATAATTTGCATTCGATGCGATTAACCATCCGGAAAATCCTCGGGAAACTAAGGCCGTTATTCATAATTAACCACATACTTGTCTGACAGACTCAGGTGCTGGAATAATCAAAACAAGCAATTAATCCAGAATCAATCAAGCACGCAATTCAGTCCTGAAATTACATTCAATTCCTTTTTATCAAAATCTTTCCATACCATCTTGCTACTTATGATTTCTATTCCTTTTTAGGGTTTCTTCCTCTTTTTTAGGGTTTACTTTGCAATTAGGGTTTTACTTCTCTTTACTCTTTTTAAACCCTAATTTTCTCATCTATCATTCACGAAAGTCATTAAGGTTACCTTTTACAAACACATAACCTTAATTCCAGTTTAATGCACAATTAACCATCAATTAAGTCCACTAAGACTCATTTACATGAAATCTATCATTTTTATCCTTTTTAATCTATGACAAAGTCATTATGATCGTTTATCATCAATTTGTAGTTCATTATGCTTAAATTTACATATGAATGTTATTTATCATTAATTCTATCTTTTATCCACTAGGAAACCCTATTTTCCACATTAAGGGTATTTAACCACAATTAGGAACTTTAATGCTCGAAATAGCTTAAAATCATCATCCCTTAACTTTATTCACAATTTTGAATAATTAATGTCATTAAGAGTAGCATGTACCAATACTTGGGTTTCACAGCCCTTTAAAGCACATTCATGCACATGAAACTCCAATTAAACCAATTATGTGCAAATGTCATCCTTTTTGTTTTTAATATTCCTTTTCATTATTATCAGGCTAATACCAACTTTAATCATCCATTAAACCCTTCTAAATATATTATTGATCTCAAAATAGGTTTCTTTAAACATTAATACATTAAAATTGATATCTTCCATTCATTTTCGAATTACAAGAGGTAATCAGGCTTCAATTGTATTTTTAATGGATTCCCCTCGTTTTTTTGAGCAACTTTCATATTTTATGCATGCTAATCCAAGCTGCGAATAATTAACTATGAATTTTACAAAAATGACTTACTTTTGGCCAATGGGGGACTGCCACGTAGGCGTCTTCCATGAAACGTTGTAGCCGCTTTGGGAAACATAACCAATTTACCATTTTACCCCCACACCAACAGTTATTTTCTTCACACCCTAGAGGGTAGAACCATCCAAAGCCCACATCTCCTTCTTCCTTGCGCGACCCAGCGTTGCGGCCAACTGTGGCGGCTCGTGGAGGTGCCTCCTCCTGTCCCCAAGGCCTGAGGCCCACTGGCAACTTGCGCCCTGCCTCTGTCACCCTTAGTCGTGGTTGTGGAGGTCCCAAGGAGTAACCATGGAGGCAGTGATCGGGATGGTCAATTATGCCACCTACAGCCATGGTGCAGCCCTCCAGCCAACGTAGCTGCTTAAACGGAAGTCCATGGAGGACGTTCGATCAACCTGAGATGTGGTGGGATCATCAAGCCACCCTCCAGACCTCTTCGTGGCCCTCCGTTCACTCCAGGGTTACTCTACCCTCATGATAAGGGTTTGGGGAAAGAAGAAGAAGAAGTAGGAGGGAGAAAGCAGAGAAGGTTATGTGGGATCCTCATGAACTCGGCTCTGGGCTCTACCCCTTTATATAGGGGTGGAAAATGAAGCCTGACACGATTTTTACCGTGCGTATAATGCAAGTGCACGCGTCAATGTAGTACAGGCCCTTGTGAGGCCCACGTCGAACTTAGGGACACTAAATTATCGGTAGACTACTACTAACTACTCGCAATCAGCTAGACCAATAAAAAGGTTATGAGAGTTGTTGTGAAATAAAAGAAAATAAAATAAAACAAAGCAATCAATTAAGTGTTTAGTTTAATCAATTCAAATGGAGATCTTTAGGATTGTGGTTTCGCCGTGGGTTTTCATTGAATGAATTTCCATATAGTTACTCAGGTTCATCTCTCAATCTGGGTATTGGCCTGTAGTCAGAATTGTCCACTGTCGTGGTACAATTCACTACCTAAGTCTAGGTCGGTTCCACCGTTGTAGTAACCTATACCCTAAACTAGGTGCATTGGAATCGACCTCTGGGTTTCCACCATTAACTGTACATCACCTTGTTCAAGGGATTTGTTAATTAATGTGAATTTCGTCTCTTTTCAACCGTTAATTCTTCTTTCAAAGTAATTAAAGGCATTAGATTATCATTATGGTGATCAAGCATAACAATATAATTGAGAAAACAAAATCATACCACGGATTTAAGAGACAAATTATGAATTATTATGATAACAATGTCATACAATGCTTCCCCGGGCTACTCCCGGTCCTAAAGATAAAGGGGATTAGCCCCGCATGTTCATCTCAGAGCAAAACATGATTGGAGAAAGGGGAAACATGGATAAAACTGTGGATAAAGTAAAGAAACCCCTGAACGGAGAAGATCCAATCATTCCTCGGCATAGAGTGCGCAATCTACATCCTTTCAACGGTGGAAAATGTCTTCTTTGGCTTCCGAAACGGCTGGGGCGTGCTTCTGGGCTTCGTTCTTCCCTCCACACCTTCTCGGGACGTGTGCAGCGGCTAATGATGTGATCCCTTACTCGTGGCCGTCGTCATTAGGTATAATCACCGAGTTAGGTTGCAAAAATATCACAACCATTAGATTAGAGTCGATCTGAAGCAAACTCTGATCTGACAGTGTCAATACCATCGACGCTGGTTGATGGTATCGACATCTCATGATATCGGAAAACCTTCTTTCTTTTCCGTCGTTCACCTGATGCTAACTCGATACCATCGACACGGGTCGATGGTATCGACACCCTTAGGCATCGGTTTTATCCCTTTTTCCGTCATTAAAGCTGAGAGTGTCGCTAGTATCGACTGTAGTGTCGATGGTATCGACTGACTGGTCACCAGCAACCTGATGGTACGTCACTACCATCGACTTCCCAAGTCGATGGTATCGACTCTGCGCTGCTCCTTACAGCTGCCTGCCTGTGGCTGTGTCGATAGTAACGACTGCTGTCGATGGTATCGACAGCTGCAGATATGTGTTTTTCCTGAAATTGCAAAACAAAACCACATCAGCCGAGATAAAACCTATTATTGAAATCATTTATTCTCAAAACAATAAAATAAGAGAAATTTGACACTGAGAAGGATCATAGACTAAAGTAAGTGAATTATGCAATATTAACCACCAAAGTGACCAATAAACACATAAAATGCAGGTAAAACAAGTCTATAAATGCGACTCAAAATCATCGCATCAAACTCCCCTAAGCTTGAATATTGCTCGTCCTCGAGAAACAAAACTCTAGAATAGAATTCCGAGGGTCAACTAAAGAATAGATTATCACAACAGACATCACCATATGATCCCCGCTAGACATTCACATTCTGTCCCTCACTAACCACTAAGTGATAATTACCCTAAAGGTGACAATAATCATCCATAAAAGATATCTACCCCAAAATTGATGAACACTATCACATAAGGCAGTTAACATAATAACACCCTCCAGTCCAGACTTGGTGCATCTTGTGATCTCCTATCTATGTTGCTCGCCCTAACTACCATCTACATGGAAGCAACTCTCCTGGTATTATTGAGTGAGGAGAAAATCACGGTGGCCTACCAATTTGAGCAACGGGTGGATGGAATGGGTGGCTAGTGGAAGAAATGGAAGCATTATATAGTTTTAACATGCACAAAAACAATAATGACCTAAATGATGCATATGCAAATGAAAATGCCCTAATGCCTACATTCGGGTGGAATGATGCATGCACTATCAGTCTGTCTCTAGGTGAGATGGAATATCTAAGAAACTACACCATGCACTTATTCTTCTTAGTATGCAAGTGAGAAAATGTTCCTTTCTCCCTCTCATTCCTACTTGCTTCTAAATACTCTTTTTTTCTTCTTCTTTTTTCAAATTTTTTTTTCTTCAAGCCCTTATTTTCATAGCTAACAACAAATTATTTTTCGGGCTCACTTATTGCTACATAACTTATACATTTGAAGCATTTAGAAGGTATGGAACAAGTTCATCACCCTTAATGTTTCAGAAGACATAAGATGCATGATGTACTATATGCACAAAAATGTGGATGCAGCTACAAAATGATAGTTATGCAACTAAATGACACGCACCTAAGGATAATGTGCATGTATAACTATTCTATCTTTTTCATTTTCCTGCAAAGATATGTGAAAATAGTTGCCATGCAAGATCTATCTACATGGGATGTAATTAAAGAGATTAAAACCATAATGTAATTCCAGTTCTTATGGTGGGATATGAAAACAATGGAGTGGATAGATCACAAGATTAATTGAATGAACCTTTGGAAATTATTATGTGTCCCTCCTTACTGACCTATGTAGTAATTAAGAGGTTTCTCTCTCTTATTTCAAATTAAAGTCTAATTATCATTTGGTCAATTTAGGCTCAAACAACCAGTTTTGGCCACTTTTCATGAACCATAGGAATGTACAGTTGTGATTTCCTATTTTAGAGTTGACAAACCCAATTATTTCCTTAAGTTATGTGCTCAAAGTTAAACAACACAAGCTTGCAAAAGCACTAAAAAAAGTTTAAATTTGCCCCTGATTCCCATGTACAAGCAACAAGATGGCACACAAGACATTCGACATTCACAATTACACTAGATAGAGTGTGGATCCTACAAACAAACTAAAAACTAAGAGAAATAAATGACAGAAAACAAAGCAATAAAAATTAAAAATTGGGAAAAATAAAGGATAGAGATGTTCCACCTCCCCCCCTAAGCTTCAATTCGACTATGGCCCCATAGTCAAAAACAACCTTAAAAGGTGGAACAGTGATACCGATCATTCTGCAGGAGGAGGCGGGTACTATGGAGCCGTGGGGTCCCAAGATGGGAATTGCCCCTGGAAACTCAGATCATAGTGGGGCATTGGCGGAGGTTGTGGATACCCCCCAAAATAATTTTGGCTCCAGTAATTGTCGTAGAAGGGCTTCTGCTGCATCTCCATCTTGTGCAACCTGTCGTGGATGTTATGTTGATTGTCGAGGAGGAGGCGCTCATTCTCGAAAATGGCCCTCTGGTTATCTAACAGTCGGTTCATTGTATCCTGAATGTCAGCATAGGATGTTGTATGATGTTGCAGGGTCTGATGAATCTCCTGCAACATTGAGTACATTCCTTGCATCGAGTAGACATCTTCTCCTTGCTGAGAGGGCTGCAGTGACGGAGGATGTGAAGATGAAGATTCATCCGGTTGGAAGCGGGGACGCTTCTGGGGTGCTACTCGTGCCCGAAGAGGAGTGAAAGCCTCCTCTTCATCTTCATGCTCGTCGTCGTAATTATCATTGTCATCATTACCGCCGTCTTCATCTGAGTCATCAATGGCTATGATGGGCCACCTGAAATGCTGAGCACCCTCGATGTTGAAGACGGGTTCTGGAAGTGAACACTCTTGATATTCGTGATTAACATGGCAATGTGCATATGCCAAGCCATGACGGAGCAGGAGGAGGTTGGAGCGGTGTAGATGTTGGAGGTTGACCTTGCTCATGTTAGAAAGGGGAGTAAGCTGGGAGAAATCTAACCCAAGGTAGAGGTCCAGCGGGGTGATGAGCCCTCCAAAGTGGATAGGATCCTTTTGCATACTCCTCTTCGTGGCCAACACGCACATCAAAAAGAACGTGCCCCAGTTGCACTCCTCGTGCTTCAACAGTTTATGCAGGAAGAACAAATTCGTCTCTTGGAATTTGCTAATAGACAAGTCGCCAAGAGCAAAGTGTGTGGTACAGAGCATGCGGTACAAAATCCGCACAAACGGATGCTCGTAATCAGCAACTGTAGCGTTGTGGTAGCTGACGGATTTGCCGGGAGGCACAGTCACCAGTTGGGCGAAGATAGCATCATAGTCCGTCCTGTTGTCTGGCCTTCGGTGCTGGTAATTGTGATGGTACAAGTTGTACACAGAATTAAATTGGGCAAGAGTGAGGGTGTAATTGTTGTTGTAGAGTCCGAACGACACCCACCCTTTCTTCCATTCTCTGTCGGTGGCGATCAAGTCATTGGGCACGACATTGATGTCCAATGATGCCATAAACTCCGCCACGAGTTCCTTGTAAGTCAGCCACTCGCCGAAGAATGGCTTGCTGTCGGCGTGGTACTCCAGCTGGTCGGGCATCCAGCCCGTGTTTCTCGCCTGCCCTTGCAACACATAGGCGAGGTTGGCCTCGAACCCCAGATGACGGACCATCGCCCGATCAACATAGCATGTGGGCTCGATCTTTCTCTTCATCAATTCCTCGTAGACCTTCCAGACCTCCGTAAAAGGATGGACAATCCTCAGACGAGGAATCGATGCAGTAGGTGGAGGAATGAATTTGGGGATATCCATAGGATCCGCCCGTGAAGAAGATGCACCGGCTGTACGCACCATTGTCACCGAGAAAGAAGGAATAGAAGATGGAGCTTGGTGAAGGTCGGAGAAGACAATCTCTGCTCGGTGAAGACTCAGTGAAGATTGTGCTCCTTCGATGCTCGTAGCCAGGCTCCGGTCGCACAACAATGTGCAAGGCACAAGTGGATGAAAAAGGCCCTAAAGGTGTGAATCAATTTGACAACAAAACCTCTCTTTTATAAGCACGGTCGTCGCTGCTGTGCACCTGTCGATACCATCGATGAGTGTCAATGGTATCAACACATGTAGCACAATCCGGTCTTCTACTAGTATCGACGGCTGTCGATAGCATGATGTGGGGGCCCAGATCGATGATGCGTCGATACCATTAACGAGGGTCGATGGTATCGACCCATTCCACGGATCGATTCTCTTGATGTAGCGATCGTCGTTGATTTCCTCTCGCAGATCGGTGACATGTTGTGTCGATACCATCGATGCAAGTCGATAGTATCGCCTCTTCTTAGGGCACACACCCTCATGAGGCCCGGCCGCCACTTTCTTCCTATAACCGGGTCGATACCATCGATAGGCCCATCGATAGTATCGACTTCACTGAGACAAATTTTGTCTGAAAATCTTCAGGGATCTCGCGAGTATCGACAGCCATGTCGATACTATCGACCCTGTTCTGGCGATTCACTAATGGTAAGTCGATACCATCGACGAGGCCGTCGATAGTATCGACTCATAGAAATTTTTGCAGCCGTCTAACTGTGTCCATGTCGATACCATCGACACAATGGTCGATAGTATCGACCCTGCCTCAGGCCTTCACACTAATAAACGATCACGGTATCATTTTTACACTAAAAACAAAATCAAATCAAACTAACTTACAAATGTGAAAGAAACTAAATGAAACTACCAATGGCTGGGTTGCCTCCCAACAAGCGCCCTTATTTAACGTCTTAGGCTAGACGAAATCAAGCTCCTCATGCATCTATAAGTGCAATGAGTTTGACCTCATGCACTTTCCTCGTGTAATCCTCACCGAAGTACAACTTCAATCGTTGTCCATTAACCAAAAATGTTGTCTCGCCATCACGCACCATGATTGCTCCATGTGGCCTGACCTCCTCTACAGTGAAAGGTCCACTCCATCGGGATTTCAATTTCTCAGGATGCATCTTCAACTTTGAGTTGAACAAGAGCACACGATCTCCCTTCTTGAAGACACGCATCTGAATGTGTCGATCGTGAATCAACTTTGTTCGCTCATTGTAAATCCACGAGCTTTCATATGCATTCATCCTCAACTCATCGATTTCATTTATCTCTAGCAAGCATTTCTTCCCTACCTCATCATAGTTCAAATTCAGCTTCCTTAGCGCCCAGTGCGCCCTATGCTCCAATTCCACCAGCAAATGGCAGGCCCGCCCATAAGCCAACCTAAAAGGTGTAGTGCCTTTAGGTGTCTTATACGCCGTCCTATACACCCATAAAGCGTCCGGTAGAAAAGTACTCCAGTTCTTGCGTGTCGAAACCACTTTACGCTCCAAGATTTTCTTAATCTCTCTATTGGAGACTTCGACTTGCCCCCGTGTCTGCGAGTGGTACGGGGTGCCGATGTTGTGCCTTACCCTGTACTTTCTCAACAGTGCAGCGAACTTATGATTTCTGAAATTGGTACCTCCATCACTGATAATCATCCTTGGTATGCCAAATCTGTAGAAAATATAGTCCTTGACAAACCTACACACTACAACGGCATCATTAGTCCTAGTGGGTATTGCCTCTACCCACTTCGATACATAGTCAACAGGCAATCAAATGTACAAGTTAGAGTTTGAGGACACAAAGGGTCCCATAAAATCGATACCCCATAGATCGAACACCTCGACCTATTGAAATACATTGAGGGGCATCTTCTATCGCTTTGAAATGTTACCTGCTCGTTGGCAGGAATCGCAGCTCCGCACATAATCATATGCGTCCCAAAACAATGTAGGCCAGTAAAGGCCGCTCTCAAGTACCTTGGTCACAGTTGTGGAACTTGCATGATGGCCACCAGTCGGTAGTGTATGGCAATGATGAAGTACACTTTCATACTCAACCTCTGGTACTCATCTGTGCAAAACTCCATCCCTGCATTGCTTCAACAAAATGCGGTCATCCCAGAAATAATATCGCAAAGAATGGAAATTTTTCTTTTTCTCTCGATATGTCCAATCATATGGGATAATTTTGCAGACAAGATAATTGACAATATAAGAAAACCATGGATCTTTAGATTTTATAGAAAGAAGTTGTTCATCAGGAAATGTCTCGGTAATGGGTATATTTATGTCCTTCTCATCTACCCATTCCAACCAAGACAAATGGTCTGCAACCACATTTTCTATTCCCGCCTTATCTTTAATTTCAATGTCAAATTCTTGTAAAAGTAAGATCCATCTAATCAATCTAGGTTTGACATCTTTCTTTTCCATCAAATACTTTATGGCGGCGTGGTCCGTCCATACCATGACTTTAGATCCTACAAGATATTTCCGGAATTTTTCAAAAGCAAAAACAACGGCGAGAAGCTCTTTTTCAGTTGTCGTGTAATTCAGTTGTGCTTCATTTAAAGTTTTTGACGCATATAAAATCACAACAGGTTTGTTGTCCACATGTTGTCCTAAAACTTCCCCAACTGTGAAATTTGATGCATCACACATCAATTCAAACGGCTTTGTCCAGTCCGGTGTTTGAACAACCTGTGCAGAAATTAATTTCTCTTTAAGCACATTAAATGCATGCAAACATTTTTCATTAAAATCAAAGACCGCATCTTTCTCCAACAACTCAGATAATGGTTTAGCAATTTTTGAAAAATCTTTAATAAAGCGGCGATAAAAACCAGTGTGACCTAGAAAACTCCATACCCCTTTTACCGAATTTGGTGGGGGTAATTTGGAAATAACTTCAATTTTCACCGGATCTACCTCCAACCCCTTTCTAGACACTTTATGTCCAAGCATGATCCCTTCACTAACCATCATATGGCATTTCTCCCAGTTGAGAACCAAATGTGTGTCCTCACATCGTTGCAAAACTTTATCCAAATTGTATAAACATTCATCGAAATATGCACCATAGACGGAGAAATCGTCCATAAAGACCTTGAAACAATGTTCAACCATATCGGAGAAAATGGCAAGCATGCAACGCTGAAAGGTTGCTGGTGTGTTACACAAACCAAAGGGCATACAGTGGTATGCAAATGTTCCATAAGGACAATTGAAGGTGGATTTCTCTTAGTCCTTAGGATCAATGGAGATCTAATTGTAGCCTGAATAACCATCGAGAAAACAAAAATGAGATCGACCTGCTAATCGCTCTAAAATCTGATCAATAAATGGAAGAGGAAAATGATCCTTCAATGTAGCAGAGTTCAATCTATGGTAATCTATACACACACGCCACCCGGTTACCAGGCGGGTCATGACCGGCTCATTCAATAGATTATGAGTAACGGTAATTCCCCCCTTTTTAGGGACTACCTGTGTGGGACTCACCCACATAGAGTCGGATATAGCATAGATGATGCCTACAGAAAGGAGCTTGATCACCTCCTTCTTTACGACCTCCATGATGCTTGGATTTAGTTGGCGTTGTGGCTGAATTACAGGTTTGGCCCCCTCCTTGAGCCAGATCTTGTACTGGCACAATGTAGGGGAGATCCCCTTGATGTTCGCGACTGACCACCCGAATGCACCTCGATGGTTTTTCAGCACGATAAGTAGTTGATCCTCCTCCTCGACACTTAGATATGCCGAGATAATCACTGGTAGCTTTTCAGCCTCGGCTAGAAATGCATATTTCAAGTGAGGCGGAAGCAGCTTCAATTCTAACTCTGGCGAAACGATCAAGGATGACTGAAGCGGTGGTGGGAGTTTTCCAAGATCTTCATAGTACCTAGCATAAAAGCACGGAAGCACCTAAAGCATCTTGACGCACTCTTGTAGTGACTTGCTTCTCATCCAGTCATGTGTTATATTAACTACGCAGGCTTCAAGAGGTAGTTATGGATATACATTGAAGACAGAACTTGCTATGGCCTCATCTTCAGTAGAAGGCGGGATGTCCTCCTCTTCATCATTGGGAAAACCCACAGCCTTGGTGAGAGAAACGACTTTGGTTTGTTCCATAATGTCTATAGACAGTGTCCCCTTATCCACCTAAGTCATTACATGAGCCCTATCTAGAAATGGCTTCCCTAGACAGTAAGATCCATCTAATCAATATAGGTTTGGCATCTTTCTTTTCCATCAAATACTTTATGGCGGCGTGGTCCGTCCATACCATGACTTTAGATCCTACAAGATATTGCCGGAATTTTTCAAAAGCAAAAACAACGGCGAGAAGCTCTTTTTCAGTTGTCGTGTAATTCAGTTGTGCTTCATTTAAAGTTTTGGACGCATAGAAAATCACAGCGGGTTTGTTGACAACATGTTGTCCTAAAACTGCCCCAACTGCGAAATCTAATGCATCACACATCAATTCAAACGGCTTTGTCCAGTCCGGTGTTTGAACAACCGGTGAAGAAATTAATTTATCTTTAAGCACATTAAATGCATGCAAACATTTTTCATTAAAATCAAAGACCGCATCTTTCTCCAACAGATCAGATAATGGTTTAGCAATTTTTGAAAAAATCTTTAATAAAGCGGCGATAAAAACCAGCGTGACCTAGAAAACTCCATACCCCTTTTACTAAATTTGGTGGGGGTAATTTGGAAATAACTTCAATTTTCACAGGATCTACCTCCAACCCCTTTCTAGACACTTTATGTCCAAGCATGATCCCTTCACTAACCATCATATGGCATTTCTCCCAGTTGAGAACCAAATGTGTGTCCTCACATTGTTGCAAAACTTTATCCAAATTGTATAAACATTCATCGAAATACGCACCATAGACAGAGAAATTGTCCATAAAGACCTCCAAACAACGTTCAACCATATCGGAGAAAATGGCAAGCATGCAACGCTGAAAGGTTGCTGGTGCGTTACACAAACCAAAGGGCATACGTTGGTATGCAAATGTTCCATAAGGACAATTGAAGGTGGATTTCTCTTAGTCCTTAGGATCAATGGAGTTCTAATTGTAGCCCGAATAACCATCGAGAAAACAAAAATGAGATCGACCTGCTAATCGCTCTAAAATCTGATCAATAAATGGAAGAGGAAAATGATCCTTCAACGTAGCAGAGTTCAATCTACGGTAATCTATACACACATGCCACCCGGTTACCAGGCGGGTCATGACCGACTCATTCATAGATTATGAGTAACAGTAATTCCCCCCTTTTTAGGGACTACCTGTGTGGGACTCACCCACATAGAGTCAGATATAGCATAGATGATGCCTGCAGAAAGGAGCTTGATCACCTCCTTCTTGATGACCTCCATGATGCTTGGATTTAGTCGGCGTTGTGGCTGAATTACAGGTTTGGCCCCCTCCTCGAGCCGGATCTTGTGCTGGCACAGTGTAGGGGAGATCCCCTTGATGTTTGCGACTGACCCCCCGAATGCACCTCGATGGTTTTTCAGCACGATCAGTAGTTGATCCTCCTCCTCGACACTTAGATATGCTGAGATAATCACTGGTAGCTTTTCAGCCTCGGCTAGAAATGCATATTTCAAGTGAGGCGGAAGTGGCTTCAACTCTAACTTTGGCGAAACGATCAAGGATGACTGAAGCGGTGGTGGGAGTTTTCCAAAATCTTCATAGTACCTAGCATAAAAGCACGGAAGCACCTGAAGCATCTTGACGCACTCTTGTAGTGACTTGCTTCTCATCCAGTCATGCGTTATATTAACTACGCAGGCTTCAAGAGGTAGTTCTGGATATGCATTGAAGACAGAACTTGCTATGGCCTCATCTTCAGTAGAAAGTGGGATGTCCTCCTCTTCATCATTGGGGAAACCCACAGCCTTAGTGAGAGAAATGATTTTGGTTTGTTCCATAATGTCTATAGACAGTGTCCCCTTATCCACCTTAGTCATTACATGAGCCATATCTAGAAATGACTTCCCTAGACAGAGAGAAATATTTTGATCAAAGTGATTCACCATGCAGCATTGCTCCTTTGTTTTTTATTGTGTTCTGCTTGAGGGCATGACCATTTCAAACCGATCATCAGCGATACCCAAGGTCAAACGGCCTCTTCCCAACTCAAGTATCATATCAGAAGTATCTTGGAAGGGTCTTCCCATGAGTAGCTTGTTACCTTGTTCATCTTGCATTTCCATTACAACAAAGTCTGCTGGAAACACAAGACGATCGACTTTCACCAACACGTCCCCACAAATGTCGTATGGCTTCACCACGGAATTATCCGCTAACTGAATTGTCATATTACTCAGCCTTGATTCTTTCAGTCCCAACTTTTTGAACATAGAGAGAGGCATCAGATTTATACTTGCCCCAGAATCACACAGTGCTTCTCCAAATTTCACTTTACCAATGTAACATGAAATGTTGAAGCAGCCAGGATCCTGCCTTTTTGGTGGCAATGTGCCCATGATGAAAGCACTCACTTGTTCCTTAAGAACCACAACCTCGGTATCTGGGATTTTCCTCTTCTTTGTGATTATGTCTTTCAGAAACTTGTCGTAAGAGGGAATCTTCTCTATTGCCTCTAACAATGGAATGTTGATAGAAAGCTTTCTATCCTTGTTGAATTGAGCATCCACTTTCTTGGCTTTCATGCTATTGGGATATGGGATCAGGGCAGTTTGTGCCCTTTGATGTAGCGGCACATATTGCATCCTCTTCTGTGTTTCTCCTCAACAATGACGGGTTCTGTTGCAGCATCCTCTACCACATCCTCTACTGGCTCAGTGATTGGAATTGAAACCTCCTCTGTGGCCTCACTTGTGATTTCTGAATGGGGTGTGCTCGGTTCCTTGGCCCTGGAGTTTTGAATTTGCTTGCCACTCTGTAGAAAAATTGCCTTAGCCTGTTGGTTTCCTCCAGGAATGTTTGTATTTCCAGGAAAGCCTTGCTATGTTGGCTTCTTCAAAGTTGTTATTTCAGCCGCCATCTGCGCCAAAGATGTCTCTATAGTCCTCATCTGAGCCCCATGACTCTGTAAGGTCTGCCCAAATTGATTCATAAACTCTCCATGTTGCTTGATTTGCTGGCTAAAAGTGTTCATTAGTTCTTGATTCTGCTTTATTACTTGATTGAGCAACTCATTGCTCTTATCCTCTGGTGACGGTTGGGATTTTGTGTCGGGGTCCTACAAGAAATTATTTGGGTCCTTCCATGAAAATTTCTTGCCTTTCCTCCACGAATAGTCGTTGTTTCTGTACCCCTGCTGCTGGCGCATGAATTTTACTTGAGCTTCGTCATCAGATTCTGCATCTTCTTTTACAAGTAGTTTCTTTGCTAGAAGGTCCATCTTCTCATTTAGCTCTTTGATGGCCTTCGACTCTCCTGCATCCCGAACATGCTCTACGGCGTCTCTGTCGCCCCAAGATTGCTTTTTAGCCATGTTCTTCAAAATTTCCCAACACCTCGTTCCTGTTTTGTTTAAGAAGAAACTTGAACCTATAGAATCTAAGTTACTTCTATCATGCTCGGAAAGAGCAAAATAGAAGATTTTGACCTACTTCTCCTTATCAAGCCCATGATGCAGAAACCTCCTTAGCATGATCTGGAAACGCTCCCAAGTCTCAGAGTAAGTCTCCCCGGCCTTTTGACTGAAGTTATGGATCTTCCGTACCAGATCGTTGGTCTTCTCGGGTGGAAAGAATCTCTCGAAGAACACCTTGACCATATGATCCCACGATTCTACATATTCATCATTATGATTATGTAGCCATTCTCGTGCATTTCCCGCCAGAGAGCTGGGGAACAACTTCAAGTACAATGTCTCCTGTGGAAACCTATCTATCTTGATCATGTCACAGTTCTCCACGAACTGGCTAATGTGAGTCACCGGGTCTTCATTTTTGAGACTGTGAAATGCATTTGATTTGACCAAATTTATTAGGCCTGGATCGATCTTATAGTTGGGAATGTTGATAGCCTGCCTCTTGATCGGCCCTTTCGATGTAGATGTAGAAGATGCCTTGATCTTCTCCCAGATTGTCTGTTCCTCAGCCATAGCTTCTTTTCTGAGTCGGAATCTATTTTATCTGGTTGATCTTGAATATTGTTCTCCTCGTCCTGGTCTCGGCAGTGGAACCTCTTGTGATTGCTGCGTGTAGTTAGTGATACGCATCCTCACCATGCACTAGTACCGGAAAAATAATATTTTAGGTTCAGTACCGTGCTAGACGATTTCTAAATATGAATGATAAACTATGAATTTCAAAAATGATAATAAATTAATAAAATAGAAATGTGGCCTAGAGTGTCCGCTTGCAGCACTCGTAGTGCCGACAATTTTCCGTGTCCCCGGCAATGACGTCAAAAACTTGACATGATTTTTATCGTGCATATAATGCAAGTGCACGCGTCAATGTAGTACAGGCCCTTGTGAGGGCCAAGTTGATCTCAGGGACACTAAATTATCGGTAGACTACTACTAACTACTCGCAATCAGCTACACCAATAAAAAGGTTATGAGAGTTGTTGTGAAATAAAAGAAAATAAAATAAAACAAAACAATCGATTAAGTGTTTAGTTTAATCAATTCAAATGGAGATCTTTAGGATTGCGGTTTCACCGTGGGTTTTCATTGTATGAATTTCCATATAGTTACTCAGGTTCATCTCTCAATACGGGTAGTGGCCTGTAGTTAGAACTGTCCACTGTCGTGGTACAATTCACTACCTAAGTCTAGGTCAGTTCCACCATCGTAGTAACCTATACCCTAAACTAGGTGCATTAGAATCGACCTCTGGGTTTCCACCATTAATTGTACATCAACTTGTTCAAGGGATTTGTTAATTAATGTGAATTTCGTCTCTTTTCAACCGTTAATTCTTCTTTCAAAGTAATTAAAGGCATTAGATTATCATTATGGTGATCAAGCATAACAATATAATTCAGAAAACAAAATCATACCACATATTTAAGAGACAAATTATGAATTACTATGATAAAAATGGCATACAATGCTTCCCCGGGCTACTCCCGGTCCTAAAGATAAAGGGGATTAGCCCCGCATGTTCATCTCAGAGCAAAACATGATTGGAGAAAGGGGAAACATGGATAAAAACGTGGATAAAGTAAAGAAACCCCTGAATGGAGAAGATTCAATCTTTCCTCGGCGTAGAGTGTGCGATCTACAGCCTTTCGGCGGTGGAAAACATCTTCTTCGGCTTTCGGAACGGTTGGCGCGTGCTTTTGGGCTCTGTTCTTCTCTCCACACCTTCTCGGGACGTGTGCAGCGGCTAATGACGTGATCCCTTACTCTTGGTCGCCGTCATTAGGTATAATCACCGAGTTTGGTTGCAAAAATATCACAACCATTAGATTAGAGTCGATCTGAAGCAAACTCTGATCTGACGGTGTCGATATCATCGACGCGGGTCGATGGTATCGACACCTCGCGATATCGGCACACCTTCTTTCTTTTCCATCGTTGCGCCTGATGCTGACTCGATACCATCGACGTGGGTCAATGGTATCGACACCCTTAGGTATCAGTTTTATCCCTTTTCCGTCACTAAAGCTGAGAACATTGCTAGTATCGACTGTAGTGTCCATGGTATCGAATGACTGGTCACCAGCAACCTGATGGTACGTCGCTACCATCGACTTCCCAAGTCGATGGTATCGACTCTGCGCTGCTCCTTGCGGCTGCCTGCCTGTGGCTGTGTCGATAGTATCAACTGTTGTTGATGGTATCGACAACTGTAGATATGTGTTTTTCTTGAAATTGCAAAACAAAACCACATCAGCTGAGATAAAACCTATTATTGTAATCATTTATGCTCCAAACAATAAAATAAGAGAAATTTGACAGTGAGAAGGATCATAGACTAAAGTAAGTGAATTATGCAATATTAGCCACCAAAGTGACCAATAAACACATAAAATGCAAGTAAAACAAGTCTATAAATGTGACTCAAAATCATCGCATCAAATCCCTAGGTCGGCTATCCACGATATCTAAGTCTCTCTCCTATTAGGAAAGTATATTCCTTCATGAATAAGCAATCTTCTCTCTCTAGCTTATCTCCTTAATATTCCTATGATATTCTTTATCGTTGAGATATTTGAATTTCGAAAATCTCTTCTTTTATCTTCTTAGTACTTGCCCTTTATTCTAATGGCATGAAATTCTATTTTCATTTAATAGAAAATACTTCCTTTTTAGAAATACCACATAATTCATTAATAATGCATCACATTATCCTATTATTTTGCAATTTTGGTATTTTCTCTTTCTTCATTCATCATTGGGGCTCCTTGGACCCCAAGAAACTCTAATATTTCGAAATTCCTTTATAAGGATACTTATTATTCGTCTAGATGCATCTATATGCATTATTTCTCATTATCATGTTTATTTCTTATTAAAATATCTCTTTTTCAGGATTTCTCTTTATTTCCCTTTTATTTTCCTCATTGGTATTCCTTTTATCATTAGGAATCCTTGGGATACGAAAATCCACAAAGGATCACTCATTTATACCTCTTTTCACTTGTTTTCCACATTTTACCATTGTTTTCAATTTCTTTCTTAATGAAGAAATACTTAATTGATCTTTTCTTTTCTTATTGCATTATCTTTGCAACTTTGGACTCCTTGGGACCCAAGGAACCCATGTGGCATGAAATCCACCTTTGGATTAAGTTCTTTTGCCTTCTAGAGGTTTCCACACCTTTGTTTTCTCAAAAACTCAATTATTCATTTACTAATTGAATTTCCTTGTTATTGGGCCCAATAGCCAATAAACCCACAACACAATCATCAAGTCTATTGTAAAGGAAATCCATTTATTCAAAACAAATTATATCATTATTGGTTCCAATATCTTTACTATGAGAAATTACATTTCTCACCAAAGGAACCCAAAATATTGGGGTTGTAACACTCTCATTATTGCCAATGAAGGGAGCCTTTTTCATCTTATCCAACAAACACGACTCGCATGTCTCTATTGATTTGAAATAAAAAGAGTCTAGATAACCATCTTTATGGAGTCCTGAGATGCAATTTTCATTGATGTTCCCTAGACAAAAATTCCAAATATATGTTTTAATTGAGTTATCAAGTTTTAAACTTTTGGTATTTATGCTATAAACATTTGTCTTTGAATCCAGTGAATAAAGATCATAAGACATTGGGGCACTTCCACAAATGATCTCATCTTTTGAAATAGACCATTGACCATTCTTTATATGAAATCCATATCCGGCATTATCCATACAAGATACAAAAATAATGTTTCTATCAATGGCTGGTACAAAATAGAATTTCTATTAACTCTATTATAAGACTCGTGGGTAGACATAAATTGTAGGTCCCAACCACAGAGGCAACAACTCTTGCTCCATTTGCAATACGCTCCATCTTTTCAGATCTTGCATATTCAAGCATATGTGATATCCACATGTGTTATCTAGTACCCAAGATGAAGAAATAGACAAATTTATCTCAATAATATATGTACCTAAAGTGGAGATCTCTATCCGCTCCTTCTTCCTCATTTCCTCTAAGTGTAGAGGGAAATTCCTCTTCGAAGGTCCAAGTGGTGACAATGGCGACAATTGCCTCCCCTTGTTCACCCCTCCCTTTACTTTGAGTGTAGAAGACTCGGGTTTCTTGTTAGTTTTATAACTCTTGTTAGATTTTCCTTTCCCCTTGGACTTACCCTTTCCTTTGTTTATCATCATCACATATTTGGCTTTGTCCTTCATTTGTGCTTCAGTAGTTCTATACATGCCAAGAAATTCTGATAACAGCATGGAAAAATTATAAATGATGTAGTTCATGACAAATTGGCTATATCACTTTGGCAGTGATTACATAATTACATTTATGGCCAACTTTTGACCCAAGGGAAATCCCAGTCTAGTAACGTTATCCACATACCCAATAATCTTGAGCAAATGGGGACCTATTGGATCTTCTTCGGCCATGTTGCACTTGAACAACGCCTCGGCGATGTCATATCTATCTTGTCTTTCCTGACCTTGATAGATGTTCTTAAGATGTGTTTCCATCTCAATAACATCCATATTCTCTTATTGTCTCTGCAACAAATAGTTCATTGAGCACAAAATTAGGCATTTGACATCCTCAGAGTGCTTCTTATAAGCATCTGTATCATCCTTAGGCGCAGTAGGAGTAGGCTCATCTAGATCTGGTGTCTCCAAGACATAGAGCTTTCACCCCTATGTGATAATAATTCTCAATGCCCTGAACTGGTCATGGAAATTATTCCTAATCAACTTGTCCTTCTAAAGGACCAATCATGAGGTAAATGTGTTATTGGTCGCAATTAGATTCTACAAGAAAATTTGCAATTTTTCAAAACACTATTGATTTGATTTGATTAAATTTGACATTGTTTAATAAGGCCTTTAGTTAATTATCACTCCCACTATTATTTTCAAATTGATATCCCTCACATATCAATGCGGAAGATTGTAGCGTACAACCGTCTACTGAGCCAAGACCTAAAACAATTGAGTTATTACCCGTCGAATGCTAGCATCTATAATCAATCACTGAGGTAGAAAACTTTGCCAATTGCATCTTATGCAATTCTTGGATAGATGGTACACAAAACTCTTTTCCACAGTCATTTGCATTCTTCTAGGTACCTAACCTCAGTAAGATCACATAGTTAACTCTGACACAAAAGCCCACACAATAGTGATGCACCCTACCTGGCTGGCCTAAATGACTACCATCACACTTCCATAAGATAGAGAGTGCACCACACTTGGAGTGTCCACGCATAGTCAATCAAGATTTTCATGTGTGATGCTTATGAAAAGCATTTAAGACTTAATATTTAATTGATGGATTTTATATTTATATATGTATACATATCCAATCACCACATACTTACTGTATGTATGATATATGTGATATATACCACAAATGAAAGTATGCAATTATAACACATAAGTGATGGTTATGGACATACTATTGTAATTCCTTGGATCCACAAGGAATTACTACCACCAAAGGTTCGCATCATACATAGCAACTATTGTTGATGAAGATTTATGCTGGAACGAGTCCAGGATAACTAGTTTAACTCTTGAACCGATTGTTTTGACTCTGGATCAATCAGTTTGTCTATCAGATCTATCATTTGATCTGTCAGATCTATCCTCTTGTTGCCTATCCTCTGTGGTCTTCCAAAGGATAGGTTCTTCTTCTAAAATGGGTGATTTGTCTAGTGTTGAGCATCTTCTTTGCCATAACAAGAATTGAAACTATCCTAATACTATTTAACATATTACATAGTAATATAGAAACCTCGAGTTACATTCAAGGGAAGCACAAGAAGGAAATAATTAAAACTTTTACATATGGAAAAATGAGAGAAATGTTCAGTATGCAAACTAAGATATAAAATAGGAATAAAAACCATACAACCACGCATAAAGATTTAGGAGTTGTTGTTCATAACCATGCTAAACATCCACCATCAAAATTGATTTTAGGGCGACGCATGTAAATTGCATATATGTCATATACATACATACACACACATATATGCATATATATATATATATATATATATATATATATATATAAATATATATATATTAGTTGGGGCATATGTGGTATTTAATTGGATATGAACATCAATCCTTCTATATATTCACATTGTATGTAATAAATAAATGATAAAGTAGAAATCTAATTATTTCAATTAAATACAAAATCATTGTAAATTGATGTGGATTTGATACTATTGTTGGGAAATACGTCATTAGATAAGGCAGTGGAAACAAAAATTTTACTACCATATTCCCCTTTGAACAATAGATTGTGTCAAAAACTATGTAATGGGAAGGAGGGTTACAAGGTTTATACCTAGTCCTGAAGTAAGTCTAGTGATTATCCCTTATTGCAACATGTTCCTTTCTTCAAGTTGTACTTGGATGGCGTCGGTAGTGGCCTCTTGGTTGATCACCATGCAAAGAATTTAACTTCGTCCTCCTAGTGGGTGATAACAACCTCCTCATCTCAGTAGTTGTCTACATGGACCATCGAGAACTCATATCATTTTGGATGAACAGATAAGAAGAAGTTGTCACTCCTAGTTGATGTGTTTGCATCAACTTGCTCTCCCACATTTGTTTTTCCCTTGTTGTTCCTCCCTTTCACGAGTAGAACTTTCTTGGATTCTCACGTTACCACAACTGTGAGAAGACAACAATTTTCATAGCTTATTTTTGTGTTTTAGAAGGCCCCCACTACTCTATATATAGGAGGGTCATGGTCACAGTTTCTCGTCTGAGTGAGACTTGAAGAGACAAAATTTCATGAATTTTCTAGAACTTGTGAATGTTGAACCGGTCAGTTCACTATTGAACTGGTTGGTTCACACATGAGATGATTGGTTCAACACTTGAACTAGTCGTTTCACTATGTTTTTTATTTGTAATTGTATTGGCAATTAATATTCGATGAATGTACAACATGAAATCAACATCAATCCTTGATTCAATCAAATTGATCAACCAAATAGTTGGTTCACAACCTGAAATGGTCAGTACACAAATTTGAGATGATCGTTCACTTGTTGAACTGATCATCTCATGGATCTAATTGCCAATGTTGGTTCAATTAACCTCACACTTGAATCAATTGGTTCACACTTGAATTAGTCTAGTTAATAGTCCAGTCGGTCAACTTTTAGTGATTCTTGTTTGAATTGAATGTCTAACACTTTAGTAATCATGTTTAACTAATTCATGAATAAAC
This sequence comes from Alisma plantago-aquatica, assembly GCA_963693085.1. Lineage (NCBI taxonomy): Eukaryota > Viridiplantae > Streptophyta > Magnoliopsida > Alismatales > Alismataceae > Alisma > Alisma plantago-aquatica. Next base: position 159,587,291 of record OY856415.1, read on the forward strand.
TCTATTCCAAGTATATCCTATGTGTGTTACCCTATAAGTTACAAGTTATATTGGCAATGAATGTCCATAACTAATTTATTACATCACCAACAATGAGTGGCATCTAACAGGACAATATTGCTACCCAAGTAATCAGAAAGTTGGAGAACAACTTCACATAGAATTTGAAATTGGTGTTACAATGATCATATAGTTCTTTTGTCACTGATATCTAGAATGAACACGAGGCATGGAATTGACATCGATTTAATGTTCCTTGAACTAGAGAAGACTTTATAAGATATATGTAAGATCAATATCACATATTGACTCACACCAACCTAGCCATGCATTTCTCAGTCTCTCTTATCAAGTGCTCAGGATATCATACTCCTATAAGAGGGAAAAATCTCATCTATATCACTCACAGTCATCCCCATGTGTCACAATGCGCTTGAGCACCACCTTTATGACAACCCTTATCTAAGGTCATAGTGGATGATGACAAAGTATATTGAACAACATGTGATGAATGTAGTGATTTTAGGTCTATGAACCAAAATCACTACCATCATGATGAGATATGATTATGACTACCATTCATGGTTTTCATTTATCACTCTCAAGGTGGGTCTATCAAGTACACTATTCTCTAACAAGTATCTATGTGTTTTGTTTGATGTCACATATCATGACTAATGAGATTTTTTCATCAACCAACACACACTCTAATCTTATGTTTTATTGTTGTCTATTAGCCTTCCACAATAGCAATTGACTAGGAACATAAAAGGAATGTATATACTCTTAACATTTATATGTTCTCATTGCTTTGGTCATCAACCCTATGGCATATGTCATTCAGTAATATCATTCTTTAGACATTTATTATGTTACATCATTATCTCATAACTGAATGAAACACAATAAATTAAAAGATTTCCTTTATTATTAATCAAAGATTTTACAAGATATGTCATTACAAACATCATATTATTGGCTCTCTAGGCATACATACCAACATGTGCATCAGTCTTGCCAAGTTGACAAAATCTTCGAATCCTCATTATATTGTTTTGAAGGAGTTTCAATCAAAGCACATTTAGGTGGGTAAGCCCCTTCAACTTTGTAGAGACCTATATCATTGACTAGTTGGTTTGAAGGCATCAGACATTTGTTGTGGATGGATGAAGTTATGCCTTGATAATTCATCCTATTGTGTGGCCATGCCTATTTTTTAGTGGTTTATCATCTTGCCTAGTTTGGCAGATTATGTGGCATACTATTTTTTTAAGTGTTGCAACATTTCAATCATTGACAATTCTTATACCAAGTTGAATATCTTCCTCCATTTTTTAAGAAACGGATGCCAAATTCTTGAAAAATTCACAAGAAGGTGGCAGAGTTGTGGTTTCATTAGAAGAGGTTGACCTAGGACGCCTTTCTATAGGTCAAGACTGCTTTGAATACCTAGTGTGGCTTGCATTACCACATGAAGTGGTAATTACTTGTGATCCTTCCATAGAACCACAATGATGCCTCTCTTTGTTTTTATATATTGGCATGAGAAGCCAGAGTTTTATAATGTTTTTGTTTCTAGAATAAAAAAAATTGATTCATGGAATGTGGCATCGACAGGGGTTACTCCCTCCATGATGTTTTAGAAATACATATTGGACCTAGTCCTTGAGGTGCAAGTGGTTATGAGCTTCTTTCCATCATGTCATCTTATCAGGACAATCTGGAACTTTGTTTATGCGTTTCAAGACTCCAGGGATAGTTGTACATTGTTGGGAGTCACCTCCTTATTGTCTACCTCCTTGTATGAAGTTGGAAGGTTGAAACCCCAAGAGCTTTAATCTATGTCTCATCCCAATATGTTGATGGATGTTTCCTCCTTATGAACATCATTGGTCTATTCTATAATGAGGGCCTTCATCCTAGGGTGGAATATGGAAGAACCTTCATTGGACTTGGTGTCATGCTAAGAGCTAAAACCATGTCATGTAGTGGGTGTTTAAGAAGTCAGTCCCTACCCAGTTGGTCCAAGTGCCAGATGCCAAAGACATCCTGATTAGCTTTATTCCCGACATACCTTAGAGTAGTGATCAACCATGAGCATTTGTCTTCCTGTTAAGAGGGATTTTTGAATTCTTCTCTTGAGATGCCCACTGGTTGTAGATCTTTTCATTTAAAGCTCTTTTCTTCGACATTGATGCTTAGTTCCTTAGTATGAGATTTGAGGGTTTTGTGGGGAATGAAGTTTTCCCAGTGAGGGTTTTCCATTTCATGCTTTTTGGATCAATATATACACAACTTGGTCCCACCTCTTATTATAGAGGGGAGAGAATAGATGTAAAGAGTTTCACTATTTGATTTTCTCCTGGTGGTCCTTCACTTTTAGGTTAACCCTAACAGATGTAGATGTTATATCATCTCCCAAAGTCAGGATGTTGATTATGAATATTGAGTATGATTTGTGTCTAGGGACTCATAGCCTCTTCCATCCTCATGCTTGACCACATTGTTTCTCCTAGCTTCACTCACAACAATGATCATTTTTATGTGCACTTGATTTTGGTTGGACCTATTTTAAGGATTTATTTTTAGGTTGGCAAACCATTGGGGCCTCAGGATAACATCGTGATCCTTCTGTCCTAGGTTCTAGGTCATACTTTGGCCTATCCACTTCAGGTTGCATGGGGGTATGTAGTCAAGTTTCTATGTTGATTTTAGGTTCTTTTAAGAAGAATGTGAGCTTTTAGCTGCATTGCATGTCTTTCTTCTAAAGATTTTCTTATTGTGGTAGTTTGATTAGCAATAGTAGCATTTGACAAAATTGGTGTTAGTGTTATGAAGATGAATATCTCCATCCATGTCCTCCAGGTGTAGGGTGCCCTCATCATAGATGTCATGGATGATGTAGAGTCCCTCCCATTTAGGGTTGAACTTTCCCCTTAAATTAGCATTTTGGACGAGTTGCAATACCTTTGGATACATAGGTATAAAAAGGAACCTAAACCATCACACTAGTTGGATATGAGGCAATTACTCTCCAGATTCTCCATGGTTATCACCATATCCATTTCCTTAGTTTCACCATTGTGGAATTTAGGTCTCCCTAGAATCTTATTAAGTGTTGTTCATAAAACATATTGTAATGATCCCGCCTCCCAGTAACCCCCAATTAAGGGAGACTAAGAGGTCAAAGTCGTTATCCCAATTTCTGGATCAAAGGTTCAACAAATAATATATAATAATTATCAAATTCTACTAAACTAAACTAAAAGGCTGTAATAAAAATTAACTTTTTACATACCTTTGAAAAACATAGATATCTACTTCTATCCACATGGAGTCTATTCTAACTAATCCTCCTTTGAACTTTAATTCTTATTTAATTCCACATATGCCACTTTACTGTTGGTTCTTTTCACTTGTACCTAAAATGCTGACAAACAAAACGTCAGTCAGCATAAAGTTGGTATGTGGGGGAAACAATAATCATACAATTAACCATAACAACATATTGCAGTCAATTACAGTTTAACATACAACTTTACGTTTTAAATATAACTGTGTGATCCATACATATCCTATCCTCTGCATTGTCCTAGCAGTGGACCTGGATGTTACCTTCGTTATGGTAGATCCCCATTAATAACCCTCATGATCCTACCTAACAGGTGAATAAATTTCTAGGGTTCAGTCACATGGCACTACCTATATGTAGCCCACTCCTTAACTCATGGTGTGCTAGAGAGTCTCATGGCACAACACGTGGGTAGCCCAATTTCTAACTCGTGATAGCCTAGACCTTGCTCTAGGTTACCCTTTTTAGCATTTGCAAAGCCACAGAGAAGGATCCAGATCTAATCTAGTTATATATACATATTTATGGTGATCATCATAGTCACTTTATAGTTACATGAAATAAAAGTCATCCAAGTAGTTATTTTCAGGCAACCGATAAAAATGTTCGGGAATCACCATCAAACTAAAGTGATTATTCATAAGAGTAACCACATACCTATCAGGTTGATTTGAGATAGAATAATCCAATCAAGAAATCCAAATAAGAAAGCAATCACATTATGAGATCCTGAAATATGCATACAATTTCCTATTATGAATCATGCCATCAAGTTCTACTAAACCTAGCTCGCTTCCTAGGGTTTCTAGCTCACTTTTGGGGTTTTCATTGCAATTAGCGTTTCCCTTCATCTCTTACTATTTTAAACCCTAACTTATACAATTACTCACAAACCCTAATTATCTCATCTATTCATTATGAAAGTTACTAAGGTTATCTTTTAATAACAAATAATCTTGATATTAGAAAAACATAATTAACCGTCAATTATGTCCATTAAGCCTCTTTTACATTAAATCTACCATTTTTATCCTTTTAATCCATGACAAGATCATTATGCTCATCGATCATTAAATTCATAGTTCATTATGGTCTAACTCACATATGAACTCTATTTGACATTAATTCTAACTTTATCCATTAGAAAACCCTAATTACTACATTAAGGGTATTTATCCACAATTAGGAACTTTTATACTTGAAATGGCTTGGAATTATCATATCTCAACTTTATTCATGATTTTGAATAATTAAAACCATTATGAATCACATTTACTAATATTAGGGTTTCAAGGCCCATTAAAGCATATTTATGCACCAGAAACTCTAAATTAAACTCATTATGTGCAAAGTTCATCCTTTTTGTTCTTAATGTATCTTTTCATGATTAACAAGCTAATATCAACGTTAATCATCTATTAAACCCTACTAATTACATTAATCATCTTAAAATAGGGTTTCTTAATCATTAAAGCACTAAAGTTGATAAATTCCATTACTTTTCAAATTGCAATTAGAAAAAGGCCTCAATTATATTTTTATTGCATTCCTCGTGTTCTTATGAGAAAAATTCATATATTATGCATATCCATCCAAGCTACCGATATTTAAATATGAATTTTGCAATAACATCTTACTTGGACCAATTAGGGGCTGTCACGTCACCTCTCCCATGCAACGCACTCAACCGATCTGGAAACATAATTAAATGATTGTTCTGTCCTTGACTTAGAGATTGGTTCTTTAGCATGCAGGGGGAAAAAACGTCCAATGTTCATTTCCCCCTTCTTCAACCTCACGCCGACGGTTTTTTGTTTCCCTAGTCGAGGTTGGGCATGGCTCCTCCTTTCCTCTTGACCTCGACGGCCACCAGGGAGGGCGTCGTTGCCTCCACCGCACCCTAGCGCACACGAGGCACTTCAAATCCATGTCCCAGCTGGTTGGTTACACACGCGTTAAGGCAGCAAAGTGTGGTTGCTCTTGTAGCCGTGCTTCTACTATTGCACATGGCTAGGGAGAAGAGATGGCCACCGAGTGTTTCCCTTGAGGTTGTGGGGGTAGCACACCTTCGTCGCACCCTCTCCACAGCCCTTTGTTGCTCCAGGATATGAACTACCCTCTCTTATAGGCTTTCGAAAGAAAAGAAGCAAGAAGAAGATGAGGAAGAGAGAGAGAGACATGGGATCTTCCTTGAACTCAACCATGGGATCTACCCCTTATATAGGAGAGGGTATCCACACCCCAAGATGTTCATTTAAGAGGAAACAAGTCCTTTTCCTAATAGGAAACAATTTCCCTTAATTAAGAAGCAAACTTCTCTCTCTTCATTATCCCTTTAATATTCTTTATTCTTTAGATATTAGGATTTTGAAAATCACCTCTTTTATTCTCTTTTGTACTTTCCTTTTATCCCATTGGCACAAATTTCATTTACTTAACGAAAATAACATCTCTTTTTGATATTATCAAAAAGTCATTAATGATGTATCACATTATTCTCTAATTTTGCATTATTGGTATTTTCTCTTTCTTTTTCTCCATTGGGGATCCTTGTATCCCAAGAAAATCCAAGATTTCGAAATCCCTTTTTAAGGATACTTATTATCCTTCTAGATGCATCTATATTCATTATTTCACATTATCTTGTTTATTTCTTATTAAGATATCTCTTTTTGAGGATTTCTCATTATCTTTCTTTTTATTTTCCTCATTGGAGTTCCTTTTAACATAACAAACCTCATGGATACAAAAATCCATCAAAGATAACTCAATTATACATCTTTCCACTTATTTTCCACATTTTATCATTGATTTCAATTTCTTTCTTAATAAAGAAATACTTAATTGAACTTTTCTTTTCTGGTTGCATTATCTTTGCAACTTTGGACTCCTTGGGACCCAAGGAACCCAAGAGGCATGAAATCCACCTTTGGATTAAGTTCTTTTTCCTTCTAGAGGTTCTACATCTTTCTTTTCTCAAAAACTCAATTATTCATTTACTAATTGAATTTCCTTGTTATTGGGCCCAATTGCCAATAAAGCCCACAAAACAATCATCAAGGCTATTGTAAACGAAATCCATTTATTCAAAACAAATTATATCATTATTTGTTCTAATATCTCTAATATGAGAAATTACATTTCTCACCAAATGAACCCAAAAGTTGGGGTTGTAACATCCATCCCCTCTTATAGGAATTTTTCCCTCAAAATTCCATCAAGTAAACAAACAATTCAGGATAAGACTTTTCCATGTCCATCATTGGCCCCTATGTAGCTTTACCTTATCCATGGCACTTCCAAAGAACCTTTATCATCACATATTCTTTTCTCTGAGTTCTCTCGCCTTGGCATCTATTAACCTCATAGGTGACTCAGGTCATTTCAGCCTCAGTTGGGGCTCATTAGGTTCATTGCTCTACACATGGTCTAGGTACCTCTCATATTGCTCTAAATTGGACACATGGAACTCATCCCACATCACATTATCCTGAGGGGTAAGGGCAAACTCAACCTTCTCTACCAAACCACGTCAAAAGAACCCATGCATTGGGGACTCAGCTCTCTTAGCTATAACTTAGAGGGCTCATATTTTCATGTCACATATGCCCCCACAGTGAACTGCATGTCAGTCTACTTTGCATCATCTTACAACTCATGTCGTCTATGGGCTCCTTTCAGCCATTGCATGATCAAAGCAACTTCATCTACACACATTGTGGTCCTTTCTTGACCTTCACAAGGTCCCTTCACCAACATCATCTTAATGAAGTGGTGACCGACACAACCTCCCTTGCAGAGCTTCTTCACATCCCGATACTGGCTATGGTGGTTATCATCACATCTTACAGTGGACAAGAACTGTCTCTAGGTAACACCCTGAATGAGCACACATACTCTCATCAGACCCTCTAGTCTGGATTACACTAATCATTAGTTAGGGGTGATAAACTATACTAACATCAAGTTCTTCATGCACCTACTTCCATCGCATGGAAGTGAATCTTTAGATTAAACTCAAAAATCACATCCTGGTGTAGTTGAACCAACTCTCTCTCATATGTAGTTCAACTGGATCTATCCCTTGGTAGTATTCTTTCTTTCTCTTGTTATCTAGGTAAGGAGATCTACCATCACCCATATTACATCTTGACCTTCCTTTGTCAAGGGGAGACTTAACACACAATCCATATTGATGAACTCCCATTCCCTCTCAGGAACTCTTTATTCTTTATATTAATACACTGGGTTACTGGTATTCGTCCTTCACCTCCTATCATGCATGGAAACATATCACATGCAATGTCATCTTAGGCATCCAAAGTACTACTATCACTTACTATCTTTGTAGTACTAAGATGTATGGTGATCGTAAAATCATGATCTCCTATATGTCATGATTCCTTTGGATCAATTCCTCAGAAACCCTAACCACTCTTGTCGGGGTTTCATCACCTTCTTTTCCAAAGAAGTGCATCTGAGGTTCTTCAACCACCCTTTCATTACATCAAGGACTAGGATGGCTAACCAAACAACCATTAACTTGATCAACCGATATTGTTACATCTGAGTGTTAGCCAAACTTATCTCTTTTCCAACTGAGGGTTAACCTAACAACCTCTTCTAGCCTCCATCTAAACTAGGCAGTTGTATCTCATCCAGAGCATCCATTACCACTTTACATCCTTAGGTGTTGGGTAATGTTGAAGACATACATCTCCATGTATTCACTTATCATCTCATCTCAAACTCTAAGTCTATCTTCATCAAGAAAACTCCGAACTCATCCTCTTGGTTTTTTGAACTCAAACTTGTATAACTCATAGCTCATAATAAAAACATCCTCATTAGATGACTACCTTATTCCTCTTAGTGTTTTTAAACCATACATGTATCATTCACTCCACCAGGGTATGTTATCATCTTTGTCCTCATACCTCATGGCAACGTTCCAACTCACATCACATTTTATCCTTGGTGTATGGCATGCGTATTGTCCTATCTCTCACTCCCATAACAAGAAGAAATAAGTATTTGGCTACAGTCCAAATACAGAGTTCTTCGTGTTCCAAGAGTAGAGATGGTACATCCCACCTTTCCAGTACACCTTTAAATCTAAGTTGAGACGTGCAGCTTATGCCTCTACATCACAATCATCTTGATATCAAAGTTACTTTTATGGAAAACTGGTCTCAAACCTACTTGGGTCCACACACAATCCTTTGTCATCTCCTCTAGGTCTATAGGGTGCTGGCACTTTTGGGGTCATCCCTCTTCCCTCATGCATCCAGAGAGTGCCTTACTCATCTGCCATTTGGGTCTCATGAGTTCATGAAGGTGATCAATCTCCTGACCCATGGCCCTCAGACAATGATAGTTGTTACCTCCCGACCCTATGGTCATGTGCAACTAGGGAATTAGGCAACTCCTACTTCCATCGGTCTTATTCCTACATGAACCTAGGATAGACATAGGATTCTATTATAGTACATGTCCAGCTTAGAACCTTACCCAAGCTTTCATCATCTCTCTTTCTGCATTCATGGGATGACTTTTATTCTCTCATAGGGGTCATGGCAACCTTCCTACCTTGTTAGGCCCCATACCGGTTCCCTCCATGGTAACACATCCATATGTACTTAGAGATGGTTATCTATGGGTCTACAGGTTCATTCTCATACCATGTACTTTTCACTTAGCTTCTCAAGATCCTATGAGACCTCTTTAGGTTTCCTCAAAACCCACCAAACTGGTATACACCCTACCAAAGGGTCCCTCTCCCAGGAAGGGAGGAAACTACAACTCTTGACAACAACGTCACAAACTTCCTTATGTCTAGGGTTTACATCCATGTGAGTGTGCTTAACCATAGCAAGCTACTAAGGCACAAGCAGACCACCTTCTAAACTATGCTAGGTCATACTTGTTCTCATTCCTCAACATTGGATCAAGATCATACCTTCCCATGTCATCAACTTAGTTGTGAGGGGTTCATCAAACATACCTTAAACTTAAGGGGTTTCCCTTTCCTCTAACCATGAAGAGTACCATGCTCGAATCTATAGAAACTCAAATCTCATCATGAGCATCAGGTACACCACTTCCCCTCTTAGGCCTAGGAACCCTAGGTTCACTTTTTTGATGTCCAACTGCCTACTCAACTTTTCACCACGAGCCAAGCCTATACAGGGTATGACATGCACTTCCCATGATCCTTCTACTTGATCAACACTTCAGAGTGGAGTCCTCCTCAAGGACCACTAACAAGGTGTAAGGCCTCACAACCTGTTACTAAACCTCTTCAGGGTCTAAGGAACTCTTCTTCCTATCTCAGAAGGTAAACACCTATACCATAGGCACATAGGTGCCAGAAGCCTCATCCTCTCTCTAGGGTCTGGTTCCTCTAATGGAAACCAAGATATCATCAGCCTCCAGGGATCAATCATGAGGCAACCACTATCATCCACTTAGGTCGCATCATCCTCAACTCCCTACTATTCCTCATATCTCAGAGTCTAAGCTTCCAACCTTCTTGCTTGGGGTCCTTCTCTCTCTCCCTTGAGATAACCCTACAAACAACCTAACTACTAGAGGTCCCCTCTTCATGAAGGTGGGTCAAGCTTACAAGCATACCCTTACATGGTGAAGCCTATGTTCCAACTTATGTTTGCTCAAAATTATCCATAGCTCATCTTTCTTATCTCATAAACCATCCATCATACTTTCATGGCCAGGGTTTCGACCTACTGTTCGCACTACTGACGTATTATGGGTGCCTACTATGCCATGCTCATATAAGCTCATGGGGTGTCCATAGGTTCTTCTCTAACCTCATCAAAGAAGGTGCTATCCTTCACTCTAACATGCCCGACCCTTTTTAGGGTTGGGTTGCCAAAGGTACTAGGTCATTCAATCTCTCATGGCTCATATGGCATCCAAGGCATGTCTATCCAAACACCTAGTCTACCATGACATCTAACTCATCATCTCATCTCTCTCTCTAACCTTCACTTAGGGTTAGGGTTAACCTCATCCTCAGAGGATGTGCCAGATCTCTACTTGTAATGGAGATCTCTACCTCCAAGACTAACATCCTTTACTTATCCTCCTGACAAGAAGATCTAGCCTTAGGTATCTCCTGAGGGCATGACAACTTATGTCATACGACCTAAGCATGTATCTATTCTTTTACACTTAATCTATTAAGCTTATATCCATGACATCTTATTTAAATGCTTTTTATTAATTTAGTGGAGGATTCCTTAAACCTTATTAACCTTACCCATACCTCAAGAGGGTGAAGAAAAGAGAGAAAACCCTAATCCTTATAATCCTTAACAACATTTGAGTTGAGAAGGGATGAATAAGATGAGAGAGTCTTAAAGGTATCTTATTTCGATCCAGATCCTAAGACATTGACCAGGCAGTCAAACTAATCTGGGAGTCCTTGTATTCTGACTAGTGGTGTGGAGGAAAATCTTGCTAGCCCCCAGACATGATCCTTTTCTAGACACCTCTGTCTTTTGGAAAATCCTCTTATAACTCCTTTGGGTTCTATAGAGTTTGTAAAATTTAATAATTATTAAAAATTAAATGAGGAACCTATTCTCTGATGTCAAATGTAACGACCCCTCCTCCCAGTAACCCCCAATTAAGGGAGACCAAGAGGTCAGAGCCGTTATCCCAATTTCCGAATCAAAGGTTCAACAAATAATCTATAATAATTATCAAATTCTACTAAACTAAACTGAAAGGTTGTAATAAAAATTAAATTTTTGCATACCTTTGAAAAACATGGATATCTACTTCTATCCACATGGAGTCTATTCTAACTATAGTTAATGAGGTGTGGTTGGATGTTTTTCCGCTATCTAATGTGAAGTTGGGCATGAACATCAATAGTGATCATGCTTGGCTTGTTGTGCAGCTTGCCCAAGAGGAGCGCAAAGGTAAACCGTTCTGGTTTTACAACAGCTGGCTGGAGTGGTCTAGTTATGTGGATACCATTAAAGAAGTTTGGAATTGCAGGGTTGAAGGAAATCCCCTTTATGTTCTGATGGAGAAGATTACTAGAACTAAGGTGGCTTTGAAGAAATGGTCTTTTGGCCTGAGGGACTTGCGGAATTTTGGTGTTGGAAGCTAAGGACTGTCATGCTAAGGCTGCAAATATTCTTAGGCACAATCCACTGATGGAGGAAGGCATTAATGACGAGGCTATTAAGGCTCAAAATCTTTTTAAGCTTGAAAGAGCGGAGGAAAGTTGCTTTTGGCAAAGGAGTCGGTAGAAATGGATTAGAGATGGAGACAGAATTACTAAAATCTACCATGTTTCGGTCAAGAGAAATCAAATGAGGGATAATATACATATGTTTCTCAAGAAGGATGGTACTACTATTAACTCCTTCTCAGAGGTGGGTGCTGAAGTGGTGGAGTTTTTCAATAGTCTTTATAACAAGCATGTGCTGCCACAGGTCCCAGATCATGTGCTCCCAACTAGAAGAGTCACTGACACTATGAATGCTATGCTTTGTGGGCCTGCTACTGAAGAGGAGATTAAGTCTGCTCTTTTTAGTATAGGCTCTTCTAAGGCCCCGGGGCCTGACGGTTTTAATGCTAGGTTTTTCAATCCATGTGGCTGCTGGTTAAAGAGGACATAGCTAGAGCGGTGAGATGGTTCCTTGTTGGGGGGAGGATGGTTAGAAGAGCCAATCATGCTTTCATTCGCCTCATTCCTAAGAAACCTATTGTTGAGAATATGAACGATTTGCGCCCCATTGTCTGTTGTTCAGTGGTGTATAAGATCATCTCCAAGCTACTGTCCAATAGACTCAAACAAGTGCTGCCCGAAATCATATCCCCTGCCCAGACTTCCTTCATTAAAGGGAGATGTATATTTGATAGTGCTCTTCTCGCGGCAGAGTTTCTTCTTGATTTTGGGGTGAAGAGCAGCTCCAGGAAAGCTTGTGTGAAGCTTGATCTAGCCAAGGCATATGATAATGTTAGGTGGGATTCCCTTTGGTCCTACATGAGTGCTTTGGGTTTCTATGATAGATGGATCAATATCATCAAGGAGTGTGTCACTACCACTTCTTTCTCGATGTTGGTCAATGGCTGTCCTTTTGGTTTGTTCAATGCTTCTAATGGCCTAAGACAAGGTGACCCTTTATCACCTTTGTTCTTTACCCTGGTGATGGAAATCCTTACTTGTATAATGGATAATGTCCAACAAGGAAAGTTGATCTCTTCTTTTAGGCAAGGAGGTTGTCAGGTCCTTTCTCATATGATTTTCGCAGACGATGTCCTTTTCTTCCTTGCTGGAATAGAAGAACTCTAACAAATTTCCGCATTCTTATGATGGAGTTTGGTGACTACATTGGTTTGTATATGAGTACAATCAAATCAAATGTGTATCTGTCTAGATCATGTGATAACAGGAGAGGCCGTCTAAGAGATGATGTGGGCATGCAGGAGGGAGTGCTTCCTACCAAGTACCTTGGTATACCTCTGTGTGGGGGTAAAGCGAGGGGTAGGGATTTCCAGGTGTGTGTTGATGCTCTCCGTGATAAAACCGCCAAGTGGATGGGCATCAACCTTTCTTTGTCAGGAAGATTGGTTCTTGTTAGATCCGTTCTTGAGGGCATGATCAGATTTTGGTGTATGTAGGCCCAACTTCCGTTGTTTGTGTTGGAGAAGATGAGAAGTGTGATGACCTCTTTTATATGGGGGGTAGAGGTCACGTGGTTGCTTGGAGATCAGTGGCGAGGCATTTTGAGGAAGGTGGCTTGAATGTTTGTGACCCGGCATAAATTGACTGAGATGTTGTTGTTAAAAGGATTGATAATTTCTTGAGAAATGATTCCAGCTGGAGCATTTGGATGCATGCTAGGTACGGGCATGATTTGCAGTTAGAAGGATAGAAAAATGTGTCCAGAACGTGGAGGAAAATGTGCTCTCTTTGGCTGGAAGTGGTTGGGCTATACACACTTTCACCGGGAGGGTGGGAGCTGAAGGACACTCATATTGTGCCTTGGAAGGCAGCCAAGATGGCGGGGCCTTGTGTTCCCTGGTTCCCCTTCTTGTGGAACCAGGGCAACATTCCTAAATGGAGTTGTTGTTCTTATAGGATGGTTTTGGGAAGGCTACCGATGAGAGACTATATGGCTAAGTGGGGTCTCAACACTGAGGGTAGATGTTTGTTGTGCAGATCTGACGATGAATCTCATTCCCATTTGTTCTTTGAATGCTGCTATACCCGTTATCTCTGGAGCAGACTTTGGCTGAAGATGGGATGGCGCGGGTTTGCCCCGACTTACTTTGTGGAGGGTATCTATGTGGCGCTGGACCGGACCAAAAACAATATCGGTCTGAGACCTTTTGTGGGGCTTTACTTCTCAGGTCTTTGTTTTTTTATTTGGAAGGAGCACAACAGTAGGCTTCATGGGAAAATGGACAATGATGTCCTGGTCTTATTTGATATGTTGGTTACCTACTTGAAGCTGGCTTTAAAAGCCAGACCAAAGATTGGTAGAGGGGTCAGTAGGGTGATCCTGGCCTGGTGGGATTTTTTAGTTTAACCCACTTGTACAGTATACGATGGTTTCCACCATCTATACGCTTTTTTGATGATATATTAATATTTCACCTTCTCCAAAAAAAACATCCTCCTTTGAACTTTAATTCATATTTAATTCCACATATTCCACTTTACTATTGGTTCTTTTAACTTGTACCTAAAACACTAACAAACAAAATGTTGGTCAGCATAAAGCTAGTATGTGGGGGAAACAATAACATGCAATTAACCATAACAACATATTGCAGTCAATTACAGTTTAACAAACAACTTTACATTTTAAATATAACTGCGCGATCCATACATATCCTATCATATGTGTTGTCCATGTAGTGGACCTAGATGCTACCTTCCTTATGGTAGATCCCCATTAATACCCCTCATGATCCTACCTAACATGTGAATCAATTTCTAGGGTTGAGTCACATGGAACTACCCGTAGGTAGCCCACTCCTTAACTCATGGTGTGCTAGAGAGTCTCATGGCACTACACGTGGGTATCCCAATTTCTAACTCATGATAGCCTATACCTTGCTCTAGGTTACCCTTTTTAGCATTTGCAAAGCCACAGAGGAGGATCTGGATCTAAGCCAGTTATACATACATATTTATGGTGATAATCATAGTCACTTTATAGTTGCATGAAATAAAATTCATCCAAGCAATTATTTTCAGGAAACCGATAAAAATGTTCAGGAATAACCATGAAACTAAAGTGATTATTCATAAGCGTAACCACATACCTGTCAGGATGATTTGAGATAGAATAATCCAATCAAGAAATCCAAATAAGCAAGCAAGCACATTATGAGATTCTAAAATATGCATACAATTTCCTTTTATTAATCATGCCATCAAGATCTACGAAACCTAGCTCTCTTCATAGGGTTTCTAGTCCACTTTTAGGGTTTTCATTGCAATTAGGGTTTCCCTTCATCTCTTGCTATTTTAAACCCTAATTTATACAATTACTCACAAACCCTAATTATCTCATATATTCATTATGAAAGATACTAAGGTTATCTTTTAACAACATATAATCCTAATATCAGAAAAACATAATTAACCATCAATTAAAACCATTATGCCTCTTTTACATTAAAGCTACCATTTTTATCCTTTTAATCCATAAGAAGATCATTATTCTCATCGATCATCAAATTCATAGTTCATTATGGTCTAACTCACATATGAACTCTATTTGACATTAATTCTACCTTTATCCATTAGAGAACCCTAATTAATACATTAAGGGTATTTATCCACATTTAGGAACTTTTATACCTGAAATAACTTGGAATTATCATATCTCAACTTTATTCACAATTTTGAATAATTAAAACCATTATGAATCACATTTACTAATATTACGGTTTCAAGGCCCATTAAAGTATATTTATGCACAGGAAACTCTAAATTAAACTCATTATGTGCAAAATTCATCCTTTTTGTTCTTAATGTATCTTTTCATTATTAGCAGGCTAATATCAACGTTAATCATCCATTAAACCCTACTAATTACATTAATCACATTAAAATAGGGTTTCTTAATCATTAAATCACTATTGTTGATAAATTCCATTTCTTTTCGAATTTCAATCAGAAAAAGGCTTCAATTATATTTTTATTGCATTCCTCATGTTGTTCTGAGAAAAATTCATATATTATGTGTATCCATCTGAGATACCAATATTTAAATATGAATTTTGCAATAACATCTTACTTGGACCAATCAAGGGTGGCCACGTCACCTCTCCCATGCAACACACTCGCCCGATCTGGAAACATAATTAAATGACTATTCTGCCCTTGACTTAAGGATTGGTTCTTTAGCACGCAGGGGGGCAGAAACATCCAATGTGCCTTCCCCCCTTCTTCAACCTCACTCCGACGGGTTGTTGTTGCCCTAGCCGCGGTTGGGCACGGCTCCTCCTTTCTTCCTGTCCTCAACGACCACCAGGGAGGGTGTTGTTGCCTCCGCCGCACCTTGGCGCACACGAGGTGCCTCAAATCTGTGTCCCAGTTGGTCGGTTACCCGTGCGCAAAGGCAGCAAAGTGTGGCTGCTCTTGCAGCCGTGTTGCTACTGTTGCACATGGCTAGGGAGAAGAGATGGCCACCGAGCATTTCCCTTGAGGTCATGGGGGTAGCACACCTTCGTCGCACCCTCTCCACGGCCGTTTGTTGCTCCAGGATATGAACTACCCTCTCTTCTAGGGTTTCGAAAGAAAAGAAGCAAGAAGAAGATGAGGAAGAGAGAGAGACATGGGATCTTCGTTGAACTCAACCATGGGCTCTACCCCTTAAATAGGGGAGGGTATCCACGCCCCAAGATGTTCATTCAAGAGGAAACAAGTCCCTTTCCTAATAGGAAATAATTTCCCTTAATTAAGGAGCAAAGTTCTCTCTCTTCATTACCCCTTTAATATTCTTTATTCTTTAGATATTAGGATTTCGAAAATCACCTCTTTTATTCTCTTTTGTACTTGCCTTTTATCCCATTGGCACAAATTCTATTTACTTAAAGCAAATAACATCTCTTTTTGATAATATCAAAAAGTAATTAATGATGTATCACAATACTCTCTGATTTTGCATTATTGGTATTTTCTCTTTCTTTCTTCTCCATTGGGGCTCCTTGGACCCCAAGAAACTCCAAGATTTCGAAATCCATTTTTAAGGATACTTAGTATCCTTCTAGATGCATCTATATTCATTATTTCACATTATCTTGTTTATTTCTTATTAAGATATCTCTTTTTGAGGATTTCTCTTTATCTTTCTTTTTATTTTCCTCGTTGGAATTCCTTTTAACATAAGAAACCTCATGGATACGAAAATCCATCAAAGATAACTCAATTATACCTCTTTCCACTTATTTTCCACATTTTATCATTGTTTTCAATTTCTTTCTTAATAAAGAAATACTTAATTGATATTTTCTTTTCTCGTTGCATTATCTTTGCAACTTTGGACTCCTTGGGGCCCAAGGAACCCAGGAGGCACGAAATCCACCTTTGGATTAAGTTCTTTTTCCTTATAGAGGTTCTTCATCTTTATTTTCTCAAAAACTCAATTATTCATTTACTAATTGAATTTCCATGTTATTGGGCCCAATAGCCAATAAAGCCCACAAAACAATCAACAAGGCTATTGTAAACAAAATCCGTTCATTCAAAACAAATTATATCATTATTTGTTCCAATATCTCTAATATGAGAAATTACATTTCTCACCAAATGAACCCAAAAGTTGGGGTTGTAACACATATATAGAGGCCTATGTGTTTCTCTCTGATACCATTTGACACAGAACTATTTATTACCCTAAGTTCACACTCCTAATGGCTAAATAGCTAAAGGAAAGTGGACTTGGGTGTCTCTCCCTAGAATGGCATATAGTTTCACATAAGCAATATCTATGAAAAAGGCAATTAAAAACTAAAGAGATAATGTGATATTAAATAGGGGAAAGGATATATGTATCAATTTATATAATACGATTACCCATTTATCATTCGTTTTAGATCCTATAGTCTTGATTGTAGTGGATTTTCATTTGACAACTACAAAATTGTTAAACAAAATATCAATGTGAGTGCATTGAGTATGCTATGAAAAGGCATGTAGACATAGTTTTAGAGTATATAAAAGTTTCTTGGCTAGAAACACAATAAACAATAAGTAGAAACAAGTTGAGAACACTTAACAACATTCTTTTAGACAAAGCATATTTTAGGTTTCTTTATCCTTTATAACAATTGTAGGCCTTTAGACCATTTCTCGAGGAAGGTACTCTGTGCGGGACATTCAAGCCAAAGCTAAAAAAAATGTTCCCTATTTCATCAATATTAACATGTCATGTGTTACTCAATTAATATGGGAATTCAATACCATCATCATGAGATAACCCATTTTTAACATACCTTGTTCCCTTACCCCAAAACTTTAGGTAGGTATAAAAGGATATATAATCGATTTCCATAAATTATGATCAAGGTTTGTCAATATAGTATACTCAAACATGAAAGTAGTATTCATAGAAAATATAGATCAATCATGTAATTAACTATCCTAGCATTCATATGAACATACAAACAAACAAGCCAACATAATAGTAGGGTTAAGGAATCAAGCATACCATGTGAGTAATAAACAAGCCATAATCCATCAGTATGATTCTAGAGAAGGTCCAAACCCAAGGGGAATTAGTACATAAAAGACATAATAGAAGTTCTTCGATCAGTAGGTTTTTGTTAATATAAGTATGAAACAAGTCATATGGATACTCTCCTAAACCTAGGTATCAAAAATCTCAAGTATAGTCTAATCTTGTCAAACATGCATACATTAATTTATCATAGTACCAGTATCAACATTATGTCATATGTCTAGATGAACCATCCACATTATAGAAGAAGATAGATAGGTATAAGGTCTAATTTGGCAATCAAAGAAACATTATAGTTAGATTATCAACAAGTTCTAATCATGCAAGATCACATTTAGTCATAGTACATCATCTAAATCAATAGTTTCCTACTTCCAAGTCATATGATCAAGAAGAACGTAAGGTACATGAAGTAGGGATTTTAGTGCTAAAACATGATAAATCTACTAGCTTGAACCATATTGAGCATTAGATTAGCATAAAAGTCATATTTCATTGTATGGAAGCAAACTAGGTCAACTTCATCATTTTTATGCACAAACTAGGTACATGAGACCTCATGAGTTAAAAATGGTCTAATTAGCATAGATGGCAATTTTAGTATGTCACATGGAATGGAAAAGGTTGTTGATTTCAAGATTAAAAGGTAAGGTGATCACAAATTAAGCTAAAGTTCAAGACTTAGTCAAGTTATAACATGCACATACATAAAAGACTCACTTTTAGGTTAAGGATGAACTTAGAAGGTCAGAATGATCTTTAGGTGCATGTAGGTATTGTAAAACAACATCATAGTGAAAGAGAGTTAAATATTACTATTTTAGTGGATGTGAAAGACTAGAGATCATTAATGAAGCATATAGTGCATGATTGATATTGATCACTAAAAAATATTATAAAGTGACTTCATTATGCAAAACAGAGAAGATAAGAGAAAAACTATGTCTTGAAATTATTTTTATTAGGTAGATCATATTATCTTGATCAAAAATCATTTATTGTATTTCAAAAAAGGCTCAAGGCCATTGGATGCCTCTTTACACTCCACCCGGATGGCTACAAATCCCATGTCATTGACTAACATTGTACACTGCTCAACAAGAGGCCCTACGGTCAAGCACATTGTGCCCAACTATTTACACTTGTGTGGACTTGCTGGAGAAGGTCGTTGAGGGAGGTATATAGGAGTGGGGCCATTAGGGTATCCATCTAGCTCGTGAGGACATGGTTGAGATAAAGTTATTCTTCCTACTCCCCACATTGGATTTGTGCATGAACTCCCAATCCCCAATCGACGATGATGCTTCCATGATGGAGGAAATAAGAATAGTCTCCTTATATAACTTTTTATTATCTCCTTTCTTTTAACAAGTGGTGTTTCTTAATTCTTCATACCCTCACTTTTTGAAATGACAGGGGGGAGGCATGTCTTCTTTTGATAAAAGAGGGAGAAGGCATGTCTTACATGAAGAGGATAAGTGTGCCTATGTAAAGGAGAGAAGGTAAAAGGGGAGAAGACATATTTGTCTCAAACATATATGAGTAGAAGACATAGTATTCTATAAATGTTATGAAAGCTAACCATGCAGGAGAAATAGAATCAATTGAGGAGGAGTATGGGAACTCCACTAGCATTAATTGAGGGGAAGCATATGAACTCAATTCTATTGAAACCCCTAGGTTTCTCCGAAGGTTTGACTTTACTTAAGTGCTTTCAATATATTTATGGAATGGTGTGTCATTTTCAAAAAGAGGGAGAATGTTGACTCAAGGTCAATTTAGTTAATGTTAACTCAAGGTCTAAATTGACTAAACCCTTGTTTTGATGATGACTAAACCATTCCAATTATTTGTGTCTAATGCTTCAACTGATGTGATTTCAGATTAGGTATAGACACACTCCAAATGCCCTATATTTTGCATCTTAAATTGGAGAAAAAACAAGTCAAAGTCAATACAACTGCACATTTTAGGAATATGATGTAAATCCATTACATTCATGTTGTAAATCACTTGTAATGATTGTATGACTTGTAATTAAGCTTATAAAAAATCAAGAGAAACTAAATGGAATATTTAAATACATTAATGACATTTTCCAAAATTTATTACAGGTTGTCAATCGGTCTAGTTACAAACTCGACCGATCCCTTGATGGATTTTGAAAATGTCCAAGTTTAGTCAAGTTGCAAACTCAACTAATCCATCCGGTCCAGTTACAAACTCGACTGATTGCACTTTTCAGAAAAGTGAAGAAAAGAGTTTTTGACCATTGGAGTGTTGCAAAATTAAAAAATATATCGATTGCAACACCCTAAACGGCTAGTATTTGTCCTTAAGTGTTCCCAAAGGCTAAGAGGAAACCCAAACTACAAATAGGACCCCTTGGGCTTCATTCCAAGGTTGAGCATTCAATGCAAAACTCTATATGAGGTTCCTAGTCTATAGTTTAGTGCATCCTATAGCCTCCTCTCTCTCTGACTTAATCACTTGCTACATCCATTAGAGTGAGTAGGATATTTGTAAGAGAGCTAGTCCTACATGTATATCTTATGAGGCTCTCACTTCCACCACCTCCCAATCTCTCATTTCAACCATGAAGATGAAGCTCTTGGTTAAGAGATGTGAAGAAGAACAAGGGAAGGAGCCCCTTGGTGAAGATCAAGGTTGAAGACTTCGAGCAAGAATGGGTAAGCCTGTAGTGAAGGCAGAAGACTCCTTGCTCAAGTGGGTAAGTCATTGGTGAAAGCTTTTTCGAGTGAAGGTGAAGTCAAAGGCTAAAGATACAAGAAGAGTGGGTAATTCCTAGAAGACTGAAGACTTGTACAAGAGTGGGTAAGTCCTTGCTAAGGTTGAAGACACTTTATATTGGATAGGTAAGTCCTTTGGTGGGTCATGTGTTGTAACTCTTATAAGTGAATATATAGAGGAAGACACACATAGAAATCCTAGAGGTTGAACTCTCTAGGTACTAGACTGACTTACTCCTAGTTTGGAGTAAGGAACCACTCTACATAGCTTCTCACTTGATTCTTTTTCAATATCTCTCTCCCTTGCTATGTATGTTTTTGTTGAACTCAAATTTCCTATTTAGAAACCTTATCTTGTGACATAACTTGAAGGTATAATGAATTTTCTTTAAGTGCATTCAGTTCTATTCACCCCCCACTAGAAAAAAGCACCCATCCTAGGATCTAACAATTGGTATCAGAGAGGGTCTTCTCCAAGCATACTTCAATAAGTAGGAGAATATGGGTGACTACCAAGGAGGGAGATACTTCATCAACATTCCAATCTTTAATGGGAGTAACTTCATCTATTGGAAAAGAAGGCTTGAATTCTACATCCAATGATCAAGTCTTGAGCTATGGAAAATAGTGGACCATCCATAGAAGCTATCAGAGACAAAGATAGAAGATTAGGATGAAGCTACAATGAAGCAAGAAAGCTTGAATGCAAGAGAAATCAACATCCTCTATGCCACCATGAATCTCACACAGTTCAACCAGATTTCATCTTGTGAGACAGCCTATGAGGTATGGAGAAAGCTATGCATCACTTATGAGGGGACAACTCAAGTGAAGGAAAGAAAAATTTACATAATCAAAGGGTTGCTTGAGAACTTCAAGATGGGAAGGGAGGAGAAGATAGCCAACATGTACTCAAGATTCAACATAATTGTATATGGCATTTCCATCCTAGGTGTTCCTATGAGTAGAGGAGAGATCCACTTTAATATCCTTAGAACTATCCCCAAGAGATGGGAACCCAAGGTGACTTCCATTGAAGAAGTAAGGTCTCTTGATGATATCCTCATTGAAGAGCTCATTGGAAATCTACAAGCCCATGAAGTCACACTTGACAAAAGAGAAGAAGTTGAAAGATAAGAGGAGAATGAGCTAAAGAAGAGAATGAAGAAGGCTGAAATCAAGGCTCAAATTCAAGCTCTGATGGGACAAGCCTCTCCATCCTCTCATGTTGAAGAAGATGCCATGTACTCCAAGGGTAGATTCTACAAAGGCAATAATTCCTCCTCCATGTCATGCCTCAAGTGTGGAAAGAACGGTCAATTCAAGATAGATTGTCTACAAGGCAATAAGACCCATCCTCACAAGGAAAGAGAAGAGAAGTACAACAAAAAGGAGAAATGGCACAAGAGCTTAAGTGACTCCTTAAACTCAAGCTCAAGTGAATAATCAAGTGGAGGATCTAGCTCAAGGTCTAGTAATGAAGGACAATGCCATTTTGCTCTTATGGCTTCTACAAGAAAAGACTCAAATGAGGTAAATCTAAACTCTTTAGACAAAGAACCCTTAATTTATGTCATTAATGCTACTTGTGCCTCTCTTAAGTCTTCTAAAAGGAAAAGGGAAAAGCTTGTTGGAATTCTTAATAATTTTCATATAGAAGTATACGATCTTAAACATGCTAATACTTGTTTGCTTGATGATAAAAATGCTTGTCTTGGTGAAGTATATTCTCTTAAACTTGAAAATGCTAATTAGCTTGACAAGATTATATTTCTAGAAGCTCAACCTCTTATGCATAGTGCTAATGTAGAGCATAATTACATTGTGGATTCTATCATGCATGATATTGATGCTCTTAAATATAAAAACAAGAACATAGTTTTGACTTTGCAATGCTTAAAATATGAAAATGGTGTTTATCTTTCTAAGATTGCTTTGCCTAAAAATCAGAATGCTTCCTAGCTTTCTAAAATCAATGTTCTTGAATCTTTTTCTAGTTCTACTAGTAGAGAGAATAATGTTGTTGCTCTTCATATTGATAGATATTGTTAATTGACTAAATCTCTTTGCCTAGAGAATGATCTTTTGCATGATAGAGATAATAAATCATTTGTCTTCTACTATTGCTTCTCTTATGCATGATAATGATAGTTTGGGATCTTCTTTTCAAGGATTATTAATTGGTAAAAAGAATCTTAATGATATCCTACACCATACTACTAAACAAATTGGTAGAGATGGTTTAGGATATGATGGTAGTCAAAGGAACAAATTAAGTTGATCCATTGTGCAGTGCACTAATGATAATGGAGACAAACAACTTCCACTACAAGGAACTTCTATGGCATGTATAGACTATGGGAATGACAACCTAACACCCACATCAAGCCAAACCCAGGTTCCCAAGGGAGAAGGAAGCACTATTGAATAGAAGATCCACCTAAATGATCTACAACCTATAAATGAAAGAGCAGTGCAACTTTTTCTTCCTAGATGCCTCCTCCTTCTTCTTCTTCTTCTTCTTCTTCCTCCTCCTCCTCCTTCTTCTAGAATGTAGCTGCCCATCTGCCCAACTCCAACACAATTTGTAGATTGGTCTGCATCTGACTTCAACACTGCCAAGAAAATCACATTGCCAACAACCTCTTTCCCACAATTTGCTAACTGGTGAAATATCTTGCATG
Organism: Alisma plantago-aquatica; assembly: GCA_963693085.1. NCBI lineage: Eukaryota > Viridiplantae > Streptophyta > Magnoliopsida > Alismatales > Alismataceae > Alisma > Alisma plantago-aquatica. The sequence continues at coordinate 159,610,818 of OY856415.1, forward strand.
CTAATAGAAGAGGCAACTACAAGTTTTAGTCTTGAGTTTTTTGTGAGTGAAATTCAACTTGATCCTAGGGCACCTGGAAGGATTTGTGGAGTTGTCTTTCCAGATACAATCTGTGAAGACTAGTAGTCGTGTGGGTCTATGTAATCACCTCTAGCATCTGAACCATGACACTATCTCGACCCTTGCTCCATGAGGTCAATGGGCTAGAATAGATATCACTTTGGTCAATGAAATAGTTCATATATGATCCAAGGTAAGACAAACCAAACTTGTAATGGTTAGGCACTAGCTACTAATGAAATAGTTCATATATAATGGTACATGTAGTACTCATATAATAAACAATAGATCATACAATATTTAAGTTGATCTGATTGACTAAATCAAGATGTAATGTTGCATAGATTGTTAAATAGATCAAGCTACTATTTCATAGTAGTATAAATACCATAGTTTATGCATATTAATTACTAGTAAATCAATAGTAGACATACTAATTGATATATTATCGTAATATCTTACATATGAGTACTAGTATACATAAGTGTATTTAAGTTATTAAGTGTAAGTGATGTCCTTGAATCCCAATGGTTGTTAGAAAGAAAACTTAGTATGATCTCATTTATTTTGTATATCATACAAGCCCCATATATTCCTCTCAGGTGTCTAGCCTTCATCACATGTTGTTGGAGGTGGGGGTATTTTCCTCTCTTAGTCCAATGTTTGCTTTGCTATAAAATATGTTCTTAAACATGGTTAAGTATAAATTGTATTTTATCAATTATAAACCTAGTGAGTGGCATATATATTCATTGATGTTTCTAGTTTAGAAACACATTACTGTATGAGAGAGAGGAATGATTCAACCAGTTTCTTAAATATGCCTCTATGGTGATCAAGCCACTCATGTTTTTTATAAATTACTCGCATTGGATCTACAATGCAATCATACATTCTCCTCCTCCTTTTTGCTATTTTCAATAATTACTGCTTCTACCCATCGATCCTCTCTAGGTGATCGAAGTGTAGTGGATGTCCATCTGATTCAAACGGTGCATCTCAAATGTGAGAATGTTTTATGCTAGTGGAGAAAATGTTTACACCTACTTGTACCATTGATGGGTGCTATTTTCTCTAAGATAAGTACTTTGTGGATGGCTCATTCTAAGACAGCTTAATCCCAATTTGTTCTTCTTTGATCTTTGTACAACTTGATTTGTTGTTTCATCAATGATATTTCCTTAAATCACGTGCCTTGTTAACTATCATCAATGTGTTATTCGTGATCTTGCATGTTATACGGTTTGACACTAGTTATGGAAAAAGTTGATATTCTATTGTAATTTGAATCTAAATAGGAGATGGGATGGAAGAAAAACAACATTTTGACATCTATGAGTGGGAAGAGATCTTTTGGTTAAATCTCCCAGGTTCCATACAAATAGAAGCATAAAAGGAGTGTTGAACACATCATTAATACAGATTGCGACAATGATCTCTGGTGAAGGTGAATGTGACAAGGAAAGAGATCATGATGGCACGAATATTACTGGCGATGGGAAGATCATTGAGCATGCATCTTCATCGTATCTCCAACCTAGTTCCTAGGATGATATCTTTCATAAGAAGGTTCAAGGTGATACATCATTAGAGAAAGTTGAAATCGAAGTTAAGGATTTAACACTCATTTAGTAAAAGGGGCAGCTTGAAGAATGTCGAGAAATGGGATCTTTGCTTGCTGGCTATATAATGGGATTCAGACCACATCTTCCTACATTGGAAAGATATCTCTCATACATATGGATTCTCAAAGGGAAATTGGAGGTGATGAATCTGGGAAGCATTTCTTCTTGATTTGGTTCATAGACTAATAGGATTTGGACACAGTTCTAGATGGTGACACTTACTTTGTTAGGAACAAGTTGATGGTTCAACTGAAGTGGTAATCAAGGCAAGTTCAGACCAAATTGAAGACAGTCGAAGTTCTTTTCTAGGATTAGAATAAATGATCTACCACTGGAACTGTGGGAGAAGAACATGTTTGAGAGGATAGGGCCATTCCTAGGGACTCCATTGAGAAATGATAGACTCACTCATGATTTCAAGCAACTAGAATTTGTGAGAATGCATGTGTTGATTCTTGTGGCATCATCATTTTTGGACTCTTTGGAGGTAGCAAGTGAAGATGGCGATCCTTAGAATACATGGATTAAGTATGAATTGAGGCCTAAGCCTTGTCCTGTATGTAATTTGTTTGTCCATGATGATTGTAAGAGAGATGAAATCTCAAAACCCAAGAAGGTATGGGTGATCAAGAAGCTAGCTACTATTTTTTCTCATAAGGTGATCAAACAAGTGGATGACTCAAGTGCTATGAAAGATGTTTTTTATTCTAGGATTCATGTTGATAAAGTGATTCCTACTAATAACATAGAGGAGGATTCCAAAAAGGAGATTTTTCATTATACTAATGAGTTGTTTGACTCTGTTTCTACTGAACTAGAGGACTCAGTTGATTCAAGGAGTGTTGTCAATCAGATTCCCCCCCCCCCCAATTCTTATGATTCCGCTAAATTGGCTAGAGTTAATAAGAATTCTGATGGATCAATGTGCAAAAAAAATCAAGAAGAGCAAAGAATAGGAATCCTAGTCCTACCTATAACACTCCTGATTTGGGTTCTCTTAGCAATAGATTTCAGAAATTGGTTGAGGATTATGAAGATTATGGAGAGGAGGATTCTCTGAGGGGAATCAAAACTAGTGGAATATTGATTAAAACTAGTTCAAATGGTTGACACAACTCTTAATATCTTGTCCTAGAATGTTAGAGGACTTAATATTAAGGCCCATAAAGTCTAGGAATAAATAAAAAGAATAAATCCCCATCTAGTGATTCTGAATGAAACCAAAGTGAGAGAAAGGAAGATTCAAAATTTCACGAATAAGTTTTTCCCTATCTATCTCTGGATCTCGAACCATTCTTCTATGTTCTTGCAAGGGTTGTTTTGTTAAGGAACGAAGGTTTTTACAATGTCACTAAACTTGAAAATTTTGATCAACATGTTCATTCTTGTGTCACTATTGATAATATCTCTTTTTTCCTTATTACTGTGTTTGGACAAAATGGAGACTATGATAGATGTAGTTTATGGAGTATCATTAAGTCTATTCATAGTTCTATGTGCATCCCTTGGGTCATTATTGAATATTTTAATTCAATGAGAAAGGAAACTGAAAAATTGAGCAAGGAACCGCCTTCAAAGAATTCGATGGAAATTTTCAACAACTATATGTTAAATTGAGGACTGTTTGACCTAAATCTGAATGGCCCTGCATTTTCGTGGGACAATCATCAAGAAGGAGATAAGTTTGTTACTTCTCTTATTGATTAAATTATCTACAACAATGAAATTTTGAAGGCTTTTCCCATTTTTGAAGGTTTTCTCATTTCTAACACTACAAGTGATCATAAAATGTTGAGGCTACAAAATGGGAAAAGTAGGAAGTTCAATTCTCCTTTTAGATTTTTTAATGCATGGACTAAGAGGGATGACTTTAGAGACATTGTGAAAGAAGGTTAGCTACCTTCTAGTGATGGTTCACCTCTTTTTATAGTCTACTCCAAGCTGAGAAATATGAGAAGTGTTATGTCTAAATGGAACAAAACCACTATGGGTAACTTCTATGATAATGCATGTTTTTGTGGAAGAAAATCTCTTGAAGTCAGATCTATCTTGATAATAGTATGGATGATCCTAGTATTCAAAGGCAGGCTATCATTTGTGGGAAAGAATCTCACAAGGCTTTTAAACTTGAAGAGTCCTTTATGATAGAGAAATCTAGGGTTTTATGGCTCACATAAGGGGATTTCCATACTAGATTTTTCTACTCCTCCATTAAGGTGAGAAGACAAATTATTCACATTAAAGAAATTGAAATAGAAGGAAACATAACCACAAAGTAGGAAGAAATTAAAGATTATATTGTGAATTATATCTATAAGATTTCCAACACAGATCATGTGGGTGACAAAGTAGGTTTGAATGAGATGGATTTTACAAGATTACATGATGTGCATCGTCTTTCTCTAGATAGAGTGGTTACTAATGAAGAAATTGAGTATGTAATCATGGGTTTTAACTTTTATAAATGTTCGGGACTTGATTTCTTCAATGGCCACTTTTTCAAAAACAGTTGGGTTAATTAAAAATGACATTACTAATGGGATTCCTCATTTCTTTAGGTCTGGTAGACTTATGAGAGACACAAAAAAAACATTCATCACTCTCATTCCTATGTCTAAAGAGATTCATCTCCAAAAAAATCGGAGACCTATTTCTCTTTATAATGTTCTTTTTAAAGCAATCACCAAGATCATGAGCAATAGATTCCAGAATGTCATACTTTCTGTCATTAGTGAAAATCAATGTGCTTTCATCAAAGGTAGAAGTATTTGTGATGCTATCCTTTTATCTAACAAGTTGATTCATGGTTTCAGTAGGAAAGGAGGAAAACATAGAATTTGTCTTAAGATTGACATCTGTAAAGTGTACGACTCAGTTTCTTGGGATGACTTATTCAATGTTATTAATCTTAAGGGTTTTCATGCATGTTGGGTTGTCTGGCTTAACCAAATTTTCTATAGTACTTCTTATGAGATTCTGATCAATGTAGATCCTTCAAAATCATTTAAGTCGGGTAATGTAGTTAATAAGGGATATCCTTTGGCTCCACTCCTTTTTGTGTTTGTAATACAAACCTTCTCTCTTCTTATTGACAAGGTTGTAGCAAAAGGAAGGATTAATCCTTTCAGAGCATCAAATAGTTTGGGGATGTCACATCTTATTTTTGCTAATGATCTCATGGTCTTCTTGGATGTTGATGAGAAGAACACTAGGGATTTAAACTTGATTCTTAATGATCTCTATGTTATTACTAGTTTGAAGCTATATCTTGAGAAGAGTTCTATTCTGTTTAGCAATGGTGTTGATAAACAATTGATGTGTAATATTTTGGGCATTGAAGAAGGTAGTCTGGGGCAAAGATACATGGGTACCCTTCTCTTCATTGGTAAGATGATGAGATGTTATTGCATTTGTAATGCCTAGACCCAGTGTCCAAGGCTCTAGTATAGTTTTAGGAATGACGATTGGCCCCATAGACCACCACTAGTCTTAAGTGGCTTGAAAATCAATCTTAAAAAGAGTTCTACTCTGTTTAGCAATGATGTCGATAAATAGTTGATATGTAATATTTTGGGCATTGAAGAAGGTATCCTGGGGTAAAGATACCTGGGTATTCCTCTCTTCATTGCTAAGTTGATGAGAATTTAATGTAGTTGTAATGTCTGGACCCAGTGTCCAAGTCTCTAGTAGAGTTTCAGGAATGACGACTGACACCACAAACCACCACTAGCCTTAACTGTGTGCTTTGTCCTCACTTACACGCAAGATAGGAAAAACATCCCAACTGGTCACCCATACTAGTACTACTCTTTTCTAAGCATGCTTAACTAAAGAGTTCTTTAGTGATGGGATCCCTAAAAGGAGGTGCACCTTGGTGATATGGCTAGTCCAATCATTTCTTTTTAGATCATTTTATTTGAGGCCTCAAATCCTGGGACATTACAATCTCCCTGCCTTAGACTCTTGACATCTTCATCAAGAATCAACTATATAACCTCATATTCTATCCCCATTTCAGTGCACACCCAAATCGACCATGTACACCTAGCTCCCGACCGTGGCTACTGGAGCAAGGGTCACTCCATTAACTAAGATATCCCTTTCCAACATGGCTGGACTGCATGGCTCAAAGATGGCATGCCACAGACCCAAGTGGGCCCCATCTATTGGAGGGAAATTGGCTCTAATATCATAAATGTAACACCCCACCTTTTTAATATATGACATAATTGAGCGAAAGCATTCATCTTAAGGGGGGATGTCACAATAAGGTAACCATTGCAAAAAAATAAGTAATCCACCATTTTGTAATGCCTGGACCCAGTGCCCAAGGCTCTAGTAGAGTTTTAAGAATGATCACTGGCCCCACAGACCACCACTAGCTTTAACTGTGTGCTTTTTCCTCACTCACTCGCAATCTAGACAACACTTCCTAACTGGTCATCCATCCTAGTACTACTCTACACTAAGCATGGTTAATCATAGCATTCTTTAGTGATTGACTCCTTGAAAAGGAGGCACACCTTGGTCTCTAAAGATCATTATATCTGAGGCCTCAAATCCTAGGACGTTACAATCTCCACCACTTAGAATCTTGACGAACTCATTAAGGTTCAACTATATGGCCTCATAATCTATCCCTGTTTCAGTGCATATTGAAATGGCCCATGTCACCCAGCTCCCGAATATGGCTAGCAGTGCAAGGGAGGCTCCATCAACTATAATATCTCTTTCCAACATGTATGGACCACACGACTCGAAAACTGGCATGCCATAGTGTTGGTATGTATGCCCATAGAGTAAGCCATGTGATGATTGTAATGGGATACTTTGTAAATGATTTGAATAATTATAAAGGAAATTTCCGATCTATATGTTTTGACTATTTCTGAGATGATAGTGTAACATGATAGATGTCTAAAGAATGGTTTTACTCAAAGATGTATGCTTTTGGGTTGAGGACCTGAACGATGAGATCATACGGATGTTAAGAGTATACATTCTTGTTTGGTCCCTAGCTGGTTGTTATTGTGGAAATAACCATAGACATCAATAACACTGAAGACTAGATCGTGTGTTGGTTGATGACAAAATCTCATTAGTCATGATATAGTGATATCAAACCAAGCACATAGGCACTTGTTAGAGAACAAGTGTACCGGACAGACCCATCGTGAGAGTGACACATGGAACCATGATTTGGTAGTCACATTCAGCTCTCATAGTGATGGTGGTGAATGTGATTCTTCAACCTAAAATCACTACACTCAACACATGTCGTTGGGTACACTTTCACATCATCAAACGCAGTCCTGAAACATGGGTTGTTATAAAGGTAATGATTGGGTGGCTTTGACACATGGGGCTTTTGAGGGGTGAGTGATAGATATGAGATTTGTCCCTCCTAAGGGAGTTTAATGTCCATGGCCACTTGATGAGTAGGATTGAGAAAGGCATGCACATGCATGTGTGAATCAATATGAGATATTGATGTCACACACATCTCACCCAGTCTGCTCTGAGATCAAGGAAATGGATGAACGTTGAAAGAATGATTGTACCATGCCTTGAGTACATTCAAGACATTAGTGACAAAGGAATTATACATTCACTGTAACACCATTCACAAATTGTAGGATTGAAATTTGTTCTCCAACTTTCTATTTCACTTGGGTAGCACTGATGTGTGACTAGGCACCGCTCTTTTCTTGTGAAGTCATAAGTGTTATGGACTTTCACAGCCAACGTGAAATGGACGTGCAGGTTCACACACATAATTTAACGTGGAAGAGGATTTTATCCACAAATCATGTTTAGATTGATTACTAAAGGAGTTTAGTAGTTAAATTAAACACTCAGTTGATTGATAGCTCAAAATCATAGTGTTCAAGGTGTTGGACCAATTGATTAGAGTATCGGATTGATTGAAACTGTGATTGACTGATTTTGCACAATCTGCACTTCCAACTGATCGGCTCATGAGATGAACCGATCGACTCAGGTTGGTGAACCGATCGGCTCAATTGCTGAACTGGTCAGCTCATGTGACCAACAAAGATCATTTGGAAAGTCAATTTTGCAAATACGATTTGTTTCACTTATACAAATTCGATTTGGACAAGGATTAATATTTGATTGATCGGAAACAAATATGAAAGTCAATTTGAGTTGGACCAGGACCACGCACCGATCGGATCAGGTGCTCCAAACAATCGGTTCAGGTGTGAACCGATCGGCTCAGACCACCAACCGACCATTTCAAGGTTGAAACGGTCGGTTAAGGTGACGCAGTTGGTTGTTTTGTGGAAAATCTCGAACCCTTCTACTCCTATTTAGTCCCGCATTGCCCGGGGTAGAGAACCATGTCCCATGACCCTCCTATATATATAGGTGTATTGGGGGCTTCTCAAAGTACAACTCAGAACACCAGTTTCTCTACAAAGTTGTCGTTCTCTCTAGTTTTGGTAACAGAGAGCCTGGGCAAGTGCTACCCGATAAGGGAGGCACAAAAAGGGAAAGACAACTTTAGAAAGGAAACTGGTTGTAGGAGAGTGTGTCAGTGACTAGTACACCGACAGGAGGGTACGACTCCTTCCGATTCTTTGTTGGAAAAGGAGATCGGAGTTCCAGGAAGTCTATGTGGACGACTGCAGAGGTGGGAGACTTCTTTCACTCAGAGGACAGCTGTCAATCCCGACAGTCCTGGTGAGACCAGGACCTCCTCAGACACCCTCCAAGACTAGAGGTGAAGACTGTGCAAGCTGCGAGGTAACATCACCAAGAAAGCCTCGGGACAAGGTACGCCTCCACAAACCATCCTTCCTATGGTATAGACATTGACGCGATTCCTTTTTCTGGGTTTGAGAGAAGAAAATTTTTGTTTCTGCTTCCGTCTCTGTCTCCCCTAAAACCCAACAGTGGTATCAGAGCCACGTCAACTGCTCTATGCTATAGGATTATCGATATGATCATTTTTGGTTTGTTTCCTTTATTTATTGCATACAATGCGAATAAAATTGGCTTTATGCATGTCCAATCCTAAATCCACAAATCCCAATATACATATATGATATGTAATATGAATGCACTCAATACGCGTCTCCCTTAAACGAGTTTTGTGGTGGATTTATAGCATGGTTATGGCCAATAAACCATATGTTTGTGTGTGCTTGGTTGTATGTGGTTGCTTGCATCTCGGTCTGTGCATTGATTCCCTATCTCCTATTCCTAATATAACTCGAGATAACTCGAGATTTCTTTCCTACCTTTTCCCCCCCGAATGTAACTCGGGGTTTCCTTTTTCAAATGTAAGATAGGATATAATTTTATTTCCTCTTATGTCAAATAACGGTGGACATCTTGACGACTGGTTCGAGGAGTGAGATGAGCAGGTGGAGGCCTGAGGAGATGCACGACGACCAGTAAACTAATCAGCTGGAGGCGCCAGTCGATCGGCTGGTGGCACCCAACCGACCAGCCTGATGGTGAGCCGATCAATCATGGAGATGAGTTGATCAAACCAGAAAGGCAAAGCACAGAGTTCATCTTGTACAGGTTGCATGTGATGTGGACCTAGATGACCGTTATTCCTCTTGGTTGGAGGAATCACATTAGGATGGCCATAATCATTGCTTTTATCGTTTTGCATGTTTTCTGTGGTATATAGCATGTATATGATACTTACTATATTGTGGTGATTGGATATGTATATGTACCTATAAAAACCAAATCCCTCATTAAATATTAAAGTTTTAGATGTCTTCCGAATGTGACACATGTGAAAAACTTGATCGGCCAAGTGTGGGCACGCCCTAGCATGGTACACCGCCTATCTTGTGGAAGTGTGAAGGATGGATATGTGGGTCTGCCCTAGCAGGTTGCATATTCATCATGTTGGCTTTGGGTCGGACATAACAAGGTGACCTAGATAGGATCTAGCATCTTGAGGTATGGAGGTGATCATGGCAAGGAGTTGCACATGACATCTTTCAAGAGTTGCATATGATGCAATTGGCAAGAGTTTCCTACCTAGAAGATCTAAGTTGTGGGTGACAGCCCTAGCTGGTCCATGACTCAGAGGATTTCAGGATCTTGACCCACTAGAAGATTATACACTGCAATCTTCCGAATTGATGGTGAGGGCTATCAATTTGAATCAAAATAGTGGCAGCGGTAATTAATTGAAGGCATAATTAACTATTGTCAAATTTTATTCAAATCAAATCAAAATGAGTTTTGAAAATTGCAACTTTCTCTTGTAGAATGGAAAAAGAATCATCTTTTAAATTGGGAAAATTAATTGAGAATAAATTCCATAACTGGTTGAGGATTGTGAGAGGTGTTCTGCACAATCCAGAAATACCGGTAGCCTTTGAGTCCACTCTATGTGCGCTTAAGAAGATGGATAGTTCATTGATGGAGATCAATGGAACAGAGTTTAAGGACAAAGGTGAGGGAGAGAAGGGTTCTCTCCCCAAACCAATGTCAGAATCTTCTGCGCTGAAAACATGGAGAGGATGGAGGGAATGATGGAAGAAGAAGCAAGAGATAGAGATCTCTACTTCTGGTGTATATGTGATAGAGATTAACTTTACTACTTATTTGTCATGGGTACTTGATACCGGATGTGGATCTCACATTTATTCAAATGTGAAGGATCTTAAGAGAAGTAGGCCTTTGGGGAAAGGCGAGGTTGAACTACGTGTTGCCAATGGGGCAAGGGTTGCCGCCAGTGCCGTAGGAACCTATGAGTTAACTCTACCTAGTGGGCTAATAATAGAGTTAAAGAACTGGTATTATGTACCTTCCATAAATAGGAATATCATTTTCGTCTCTTGTTTGGAAAAGGATGGTTTTGAATTTCTTATTAAGAATGGAAAGTGTTCCATTTCAAAAGATGGGATCTTTCATGGCAGTTCCCCAATGTCTTATGGTCTATAATTGATATATCTAGAGACAAGTGTATACAAAGTTAACACTAAAAGGCAAAAACTCAACAACTCAAACAAAATGTATCTTTGGCATTGTCGTCTAGGGCACATAAATGAGAAGTGCATTTCTATACTCCATAAAGATGGTTATCTAGACTCTTTTGATTATGAATCAATAGAGACATGTGAATCTTGTTTATTGGGCAAGATGACCAAGACTCCCTTTTCAGGTAACGGTGAGAGAGCTAGTGATCTATTAGGACTCGTACATACTGATGTATGTGGGCCTTTTAGAACTAATGCTAGATGTGGGTATCAGTACTTCATTACCTTCACTGATGACTTCAGTAGGTATGGCTATGTGTACCTGATGAAACATAAGTCAGAAACTCTTGAAAGGTTCAAGGATTTCATGAATGAAGTATAGAACCAACTTGGTAAACATATTAAAGCACATCGATCTGATCAAGGTGGAGAATACTTAAGCCAAGAGTTTGAGGACCTTCTGCGAGCCCGTGGTATCGTATCACAATGGACTCCGCCTAGAACACCACAGCATAATGGTGTGTATGAAAGAAGGAATCACACATTACTGGATATGGTGTGATCAATGATGAGTTTTGTTGATCTCCTAATTTCCTTCTGGGGTTATGCTCTTGAAACCACTGCATTTACACTTAACCGAGTACCATCTAAATCGGTTCAAAAGACACCATATGAGATATGGCACGGGAAGCGTCCTGATTTGTCTTTTATGAAGATTTGGGGTTGTGAGGCTTACATCAGGAAACTGTTTCCTGATAAGCTTGGACCCATGTCTGATAAATGTTATTTTATTGGATACCCCAAGGAAACGAGGGGATACTATTTATACCACCCTACTGACAACAAAGTGTTTGTTGCTAGGACAGTTGTGTTCCTAGAAAACGAATTTATTTCTAGAGGAAACAGTGGGAGGAAAATAGAGCTTGAAGAGGTTCAAGCCCAATAAGAAAACGTTGAACCGGTAGATGTACAAGAGGAACATAGAGATTCACAAGGTGTTGTAGAATCTCAGTCTCCTCAAATAACATAAGGACCTCGTAGATCTAGTAGGACACGCCTTGAACCTGAGAGGTTTGGATACCTTGTGACTAAGGAAGGCGGTGAGTTGATCATAGATGATGATCCAACTACCTATCTAGAGGCTATGGAGGGACCAGATTCTGAGAAATGGCTTGAGGCCATGAAATCCGAGATGGAATCCATGTACTCCAACAAAGGATAGACTTTGGTGGAACCACCTGAAGGGGTAAAACCCATAGGGTGCAAGTGGGTCTTCAAGAAGAAGACCGACATGGATGGCAATGTGCAAACTTATAAAGACAAATTGGTTGCAAAGGGTTTTCGACAAGTTCAAGGTGTTGACTATGAAAAAACTTTTTCTCCAGTTGCCATGATTAAGTCCATCAGGATTATGCTTGCTATTGCGGCTTACTATGACTATGAGATTTGGTAAATGGATGTTAAAATTGCATTCCTTAATGGGAATATAAATGCGGATGTGTACATGATACAACCTGAAGGTTTTGTAGATCTAAAGATTACCAATAAAGTCTGTAAGCTGCAAAGATCAATCTATGGATTGAAACAAGCATCTCGGAGTTGGAATGTTCGATTTGATGAGGAAGTCAAAGTATTTGTCTTTATTCAAAATGAAGATGAACCTTGTGTGTACAAGAAGGTTAGTGGGAGCATGACCACATTCCTCATATTGTATGTGGATGACATACTAGTGATGGGGAATGATGTCTCAGCCTTAGAGAAGGTAAAGACTTGTCGTGGGAATACTTTCTAAATGAAGGACTTAGGAGAAGCATCCTACATTCTAGGAATTAAGATCTATAGAGATAGATCTACAAGGCTTCTTAGACTAAGTCAAAGCACGTACATTGACAAAGTGTTGAAGCGGTTCAGCATGGAGAACTCAAAGAGAGGCAACATCCCCATGCTACATGGAGTCACCGACTCTAGAGCTCAATGTCCCCAATCTTGTGAAAAGAGGGAGCGTATGAATGGTATCCGATATGCATCATCCATCGAATCCATCATGTATGCTATGTTGTGCACACGCCCAGATGTCTCGTATGCCCTCAGCATGACGAGCATGTACTAGTCAGATCCCGAGGATGCTCACTGGATAGCCGCAAAGAACATCCTCAAGTACATGCTAAGGACTAAGGATTAGTTCCTTGTATATGACGGTGAGGAAGAACTGGTTGTAAAGGGTTACACCGATGTGAGCTTCCAAACCGACAAAGATGATTACATATCGCAATTAGGATTTGTATTTTGCCTAAAAAATGGAGCTGTGAGCTGGAAGAGTTCCAAGAAAGAAACAGTTGTTGATTCTACTACAGGGGCCGAGTATATTGCTGCTTCACATGCAGCAAAGGAGGCTATGTGGATCAGGACGTTCATCTCTGAACTTGATGTAGTTCCCAGTAACTGTGATGCAATTGAGCTTTATTGTGACAATAATGGAGCTATTGCTCAAGCTAAGGAGCCCAGATCGCATCAGCGGTCCAAGCACATACTGCGGTGCTTCCATCTCATACGAGAGATCGTACAGCGAGGAGATGTTAAGATTTGCAAAGTACCAACTGAAGACAACATAGCTGATCCACTGACTAAGGCCCTTTCTCAGTAGAAGCATGATGGTCATGCTAGGTCACAAGGACTGAGATTCCTAGGTGACTGGCTCTAAGTGCAAGTGGGAGTCTGTTGGTATGTATGCCCATAGAGCAAGTCATGTGATGATTGTAATGGGATACTTTGTAAATGATTTGAATAATAATAAAGGCAATTTCTAATCTATATGTTTTGACTATTTCTGAGATGATAGTGTAACATGATAGATGTCTAAAGAATTGTTTTACTCAATGATGTATGCTTTTGGGTTGAGGACCTGAATGATGAGATCATACGGATGTTAAGAGTATACATTCTTGTTTGGTCCCTAGTCGGTTGTTATTGTGGAAATAACCATAGACATCAATAACACTAAAGACTATATTGTGTGTTGGTTGATGAAAGAATCTCATTAGTCATGATATAGTAATATCAAACCAAGCACATAGGTACTTTTTAGAGAACAAGTGTACCGGACAGACCCACCGTGAGAGTGACACATGGAACCATGATTTGGTAGTCACAGTCAGCTCTCACAGTGATGGTGGTGAATGTGATTATTTGACCTAAAATCACTACACTCAACACATGTCATTGGGTACACTTTGACATCATCAAACGCAGTCCTGAAACATGGGTTGTTATAAAGGTGATGATTGGGTGTCTTTGACACATGGGGCTTTTGAGGGGTGAGTGATAGATATGGGATTTGTCCCTCCTAAGGGAGTTTAATGTCCATGGCCACTTGATGAGTAGGATTGAGAAAGGCATGCACATGCATGTGAGAATCAATCTGAGATATTGATGTCACACACATCTCACCCAGTCTTCTCTGAGATCAAGGAAATGGATGAACGTTGAAAGGATGACTGTATCATGCCTTGAAATCATTCAGGACATTAGTGACAAAGGAATTATACATTTTCTGTAACACCATTCACAGATTTTAGGATTGAAAGTTGTTCTCCAACTTTCTATTTCACTTGGGTAGCATTGATGGGTGACTAGGAACCGCTCTTTGCTTGTGAAGTCATAAGTGTTATGGACTTTCACTGCCAATGTGAAATGGACCTGCAGGGTCACACACATAGGATTTAACCTGGAAGAGGATTTTATCCACAAATCATGTTTAGATTGATTACGAAAGGAGTTTAGTAGTTCAATTAAACACTCAGTTGATTGATAGCTCAAAATCATAGTGTTCAAGGTGTTGGACCAATTGATTAGAGTATCAGATTGATTGAAATTGTGATTGACTGATTTTGCACAATCTTCACTTCCAACTGATCGGTGCATGAGATGAACCGATCAGCTCAGGTTGGTGAACCGATCGGCTCAATTGTTGAATCGGTCAGCTCATGTGACCAACAGAGATCATTTGGAAAGTCAATTTTGCAAATATGATTTGTTTCACTTGTAAAAATTCGATTTGGACAAGGATTAATATTTGATTGATTGGAAACAAATATGAAAGTCAATTTGAGTTGAACCTGGACAACAGACCGATCGGCACAGGTGCTCCAAACAATCGGTTCAAGTGTGAACCGATCGGCTCAGACCACCAACCGACCGTTTCAAGATTGAAACGATCGGTTCAGGTGACGTAGTTTGTTGTTTTGTGGAAAATCTCGAACCCTTCTACTCCTATTTAGTCTCGCATTGCCCGGGGTAGAGAACCCTGTCCCATGACCCTCCTATATATATAGGGGTATTGGGGGCTTCTCAAAGTACAACTTAGAACACCAGTTGCTCTGCAAAGTTGTCGTTCTCTCTGGTTTTGGTAACCGAGAGAGCCCAAGCAAGTGCTACCCGATAAGGGAGGCACAACAAGGGAAAGACAAATGTAGAAAGGAAATTGGTTGCAGGAGAGTGTGTCGGTGACTAGTACACTGACAGGAGGGTGCGACTCCTTCCGATTCCTTATGGGACAAGGAGATCGGAGTTCCAAGCAGTTTGTGTGGACAACTGTAGATGCGGGAGACTTCTGCTGCTCGGAGGATAGCTGTCAATCCCGACAGTCCCGTTGAGACCAGGAGCTGCTCAGACACCATCCAAGACCGGAGATGAAGACCGCACAAGCCGCTAGGTAACGTCGCCGAGCAAGCCTCGGGACAAGGTACACCTCCACAAACCATCCTTCCTATTGTATAGACGTTGACGTGATTCCTTTTTCTGGGTTTGGGAGAAGAAAATTTTTGTTTCCACTACCTTCTCTGTCTCCCCTAAAACCCAACACACAGACCCAAGTAGGCCCCACCTACTAGAGGGGAACCTGGCTCTCATACCATTTGTAATGTATGGACCCTGTGCCGAAGGCTCTAGTAGAGTTTCAGGAATGACGAATGGCCTCACAAACCACAACTAGCCTTAACAACAAGATTTTTCCTTACAAATGCGCAAGTCAGGAAAAACTTCCTGACTGGTCACCCATCCTAGTACTACTCTGGGCTAAGCACGCTTAGCCATAAAGTTCTTTAGTGATGGACTCCCTGAAAAGGAGGTGCACCTTTGTGATATGGCTAGTTAATCATTCCCTTAAGATCATATTGTCAGAGGCCTCAAATTGTGGATGTTACAATGATCCTGTAATAGATGAAGTCAAAAGTAGACTAGAGAGATGGAAAGCTAAATAACTTTCAATGGTTGGACTTCTTCAACTTTCTCACTCTACTTTATCTGCTATACATCTCTTTTGGTTGACCTCTTTTCCACTTTCTTCTTTTATTATGGATGAAATTGAAAACCTTATTAGAGATCTTATTTGGGGTGCTTCTGATAATAAATCTTATGTTCATCTTATCGAATGGGAGAGAATTACTAAGCCCAAAGCAGAAGGTGGCTTAGACATTAGATTAGTTAGAGACGTTTCCAAGGCTTCTATGATCTTTCAAGCTTGGAACATAGCTAGGAAAGTGGATTCTCTACGGATTATATGGCTACATGAATATTTCAACGAAAGTTCCTTTTGGTTAGTCTCTAAGAATAACTCCTTTTTTGGCACCTGAATAAAATTATTAGACTGCGAGATAATCTCAAGTCTTTTATTAGTTTTGATATTGGAGATGGTACAGATAGTTTGTCCTATGGTGACCCATGGATTCCTAGGAATACTTTTCTTATTGATAAACTGGATCACTACAGTATGATTAGACTTGGTTTTCCTATTAATTGTAAGTTAAGCCATCTTATTATCCATTATCATATGTAAGTGGGCTTTTGATGTCTCTCGCTTGCATAAAAAATTGAATGCTATTCCAGTTGATTTGGGCAGTCCAAGTAATTCTAGGGACAATATTTTGTTTAATGGTGCTCATCAGATCAAACTTAAATTTGTTTGGGAGGCGATCAGATCCAAGGCTAATACCTCTCCTATCTTCGATGGGATATGGAAATTTAAAATCTCTATGTGTCTTCATGTCCATTCTTGGAAGGTAGGTCATGGAATGCTTCTTACTACTGATTTTGTTAGAAGTATGGGAATTGTCACTCGTTCATTTTATTTTTTTTGTAAAAGAAGTGAAGAACGGACAAATCATTGCATGTTTTTATTTGAATTCTCTATTTCTATTTAGGATGAAGCTACAAAGGTTGGTTTTCCTTGCATTCTATAAGACTTTCATGATTTACTGGTTTGTAAGAGTAGAGAGGATCATGCATTGACTCTATGTATCTTATTTGGATCTAGAAAGAAAGGAATTTAAGGGTTTATGATGTTGTGGAGATCAATCGAGCTAAATTGGGATCTTTTCTATAAAGATTTTGTTCTTCTGACTAAATGAGACTTCTGATGTCTTTGTGATGTTTTTGAGAAAGGATGAATGCCTCTTTGTTTAGTTCAAACCGTTCTTCTGTTGATTCTTATATTGTCCAGTTCTTTGACTTGTACGAAATTAGTGACTCATGTTATCTAGTTCTGGATGTTCCGTTCTAGATTTTTTTTTGTATCCGATAAGTATTTGTGTTTGACTTAATTGGCTCAAAACATTACCGGTAAAAAGTCAGCGGGCTCCTAGATATAGTAAAACGTGGCGGTGGTTGAATTTATACTAATTAGCATCATCATAGTTGAAGGATGTTGTAAATTTCAAGAAATAAAACAAGTTGGAAGGATGTTCCGGGTCGTTTTAAAATAACTAGCTAATAACACGCGCTAAGCACGTGATTAAAAAGTTAAATTAGCACAATAATATCTTACATGTATACTCTACATAACAAAAATGATTGATGATCATTTAAAATTAAAACTAAAAATTAATTTCTTTTGAGTTCATACTTGATAATAACAATAATTGTATATATACAACTTGCTAACAGTAAATAACTCAGTTAACACCCAGTTGACTCATTCTAGCATGCACAACAAAAAATTAAAAATGAAGTGCAAAATAAATTGTGAATCACAAAAAAGGAACTGACTAACCCATTAAGAGAGAGTGAGAGTAGCTCCTCCTAATCTATAAGCATACATAGAGACCGGATTGGTAAACGCACATACATGTTGCTAGAAGAAAATAATGAATGGACCAATAAGCACATTGCTAAGCTACAAAAGCACATACAAATACGTTTGGTCGGTGGATCTATTGACTCCCTCCAACTTGCAGTGCGTCATTATAAAAATTTATATTCAAAATTATTTTATATGTTGCCTGATTATGAGTATTGCATTACCATGTGCTAATATATATATATATATATATCATACTAACCCAAATCATATTAACTAAACATTAACTAACTCTCAGATAGAATGTTTGAATACACAAACACAATAATTGGACCTTAGTACTCAGATAGAATGTTTGAATACACATACACAATGAACTAATTAATACTTAGATAGGTTGATTGAACACACAAATAAACTGAATCAATAGGCGCAAATAATTTGTTTGAACTCCATTGAGAAAATTAATGATGTCAAAGGAGCATACAATCAAATTTCTAGAACACGGATGGGTTAGACCGATGACCGCACATATTTTATCTCGACCAAAAAACTCAAGAAATTGAAACAAACTAGAAAAAAAAAATCAAAACCAAAAAGTGTGTTGATTAACACTCAAGCATACACATAAATCTGTTTCATAATAGATATATTGAAGAAAAAAATAATTGGCTGCAACATATATGTTAGTATGAATATGATAAAAAGTAATATATATAACTGGTTGACAGTTGGTATGAGCACACTATTTTGTGGTGATCTACTGACTAAATAACCTAGCATGTAGGCATCTCAATTTAGTTGTCAAGCAACTAAAGTGACAGACTGGAGAATCAACTTTAGATAATTACAGAGATGAGTAGTTGAAACAATAAAATAAGATAACGATTGCCAAAGTGAGTAGCTGAAGCAGGCTAGCAAATAGCTAGACCGAGACACAGCTGATTCGATCTTATTATAGGAACTAGCTGAAAGCATGCGCTAAACACGTTATTAGTAGTAGAGGATAGCACAATATAACCTCACACACAATACTATTACACATAAAAATATGGATTATTTATCATTGAAAAATTGAACCCAAGAATGATGTTTCTGGTGTTCATGATTGGTATTAACAATTAATTTGTATATAAATTACAAAATGAGAATGATTTGATTGATATTTAATTATCTTTTTCTATTATGTATAATGTGTTAGTAAAATATCTCTCTCTTTATATAGCATATCTTGATAAGAAAAATAATACAAATAATAATATAGAGATTTTATTAACAACATGAACTTTAAAAGATTAAAAAAAAGGGATTAAATAGGCCTACACACTAACTATTAAGCTAAATTGATAAAATCCAAAATATGATTTTTCTCACAAATTTGTAATTATTACACAAGACAATTTATGTTCAACCCGCCAATACAAAATAGTTTCATTAACAACTAACTTTTTGCAACATGTAATGTGACATTACTAAAATTAGCATTGCTCCCATTTTGACACGTGCAAATTCACATCTTAAGAACAAATAAAATAAAAAAAGTGAATTAGTGCATTAAAATATATTGACATAAAAAACAACGGGATTAAGAAAGCCAAAGTAATGGATTCGATCTGATAATTCGTAATTTGTGCTAAAATAATTTGCTACAATATGTTAAAAAAAGAATAACTCGATAAATTGTCAGTTGACTTCTTCAACTTATAATGTGTAATTATAAAATTATTTTTTTCCCTTTCCTTATACGTGTGTAAAGACGACTAACGTATAATTAGTGACCACAATAATCTACCTCCTATAAAGATGCAACATAATTAATTGTCATCTAACATCTTCTAAATTCTCAAATCTATTTGAAAATCGCATAGTTGACAAACATGTTGTCAAAGTTCAGACTAGACCAATGAGCTCTTAGGCAGACTACTTAGTAAAGTGCATAGACATACCAATGAAATTCAGAGACATGATTCACAAATATGTTCCTTTAACAGACAAATATATTGGTACAATGAGCTAACACACTTACTCCTTAAGCACTCACACACTGATAATACGCACAACCACATACACTCCTCAAACTCTATAATATGAAATTACATTTCTAAAAAATAAAATTGTAAGACTAATTAACTGACACAACATATGTAACATTAAGACTTACCAACCAATACATTAAACTAATGGATTAATAGCTACGACTGTAAAACAAAATAAAAACACATAGAGCTAACAGTTGAAGCTAGCTAGAAAATAGCTAGACCCATATATTTGAACTGATTTATTATAAGAAAATAGATAGATGCGGCCCTCCTTTATAATAGCATGACTTAGGATCATATACACTAACTTAACGTGGCATGTTAATCATATTCTCTCATATATATGCTATTGGTGATGTAAAAAAGCAACCAAGAAGCAAGAACTAAGAAAATAGATAGATGCCGCCCTCCAATACAACAACGTGACGTGGGCTCATATATAGTAGCTTAACGTGACACACTATCCTTTCACATATGTATTTGGTCATGTAAAAAAAAAAAACCAAGAAGCCAGAAACTGAAGCGAGAAGATAAATACGACCAGAATTGTGGACGCTAACATTAGTTGAGCAAGCAGCTCGAGGAACTAATAGGTACACTTCACACAATTATTTTAATAAATTCACCGTTGAACGTCATTTCGTATGGATACCTTTTGAACTCGTATGTACGTAACTTTTTCAACTGTCTCGAATAGCACAACCTACACAATATATCTAAACGAAAATAAAAGAAGAAAGCAGACATCATAGTGTAAAAAAACATTTAAGAAGCTAAAATCTGAAGCGAGAAGATAAATACGATAAGAATTGTAGAGGCTAACATTGGTTGAGCAAGCAGCAAGAACTGATAGGTACACTCCACGCAATTATTTTAATAAATAATCACCGCCGAACGTCGTTTCGTATGGAAACCTTTTGAACTCAAATGTATGTAAAATTTTCAACTGTCTCGAATAGCACAACCTACACATGGTCAAACACATAGGGATGACGGTGAGTGATGTTGATGAGATTTGTTCCTCCTATAAAGATTTGATATCCTAGTCACTTGACAAATGAGACTGAGAAATGCATGACCATGCTGGTGTGAGTCAATATGTTATATTGATCTTACTAATATCTCAGACAGTCTATTCTAGTTCACGGAACATGGATTGAACATCGAAGAGCATGATGATTCTATGCCTCAAGTTCGATCTAGATATCTTAGCCAAAGGAACTATACAATCACTATAACATCAATTAATCACAGAGTGTAGGTTGAAGTTGTTCTCCAACTTCTCCAGTTACTTAGGTAGCAATGAAGTCTTGTAAGATAAAATCATAAAAGGATTATGAATATCAATTGCCAATGTAATTTGAAACCTATCACGTCATAGGCAGCAGAAGAAGATAAAAGCAAAGAATATGTACACCGTGCAAGAACTAGTTCTAAACTGCCGCTTGCGGATCGCGTCACTTTCCCAAAATTTTAGCTACATAATAATATCTGTAATAACTAAATCACATCCGGAGCATATTAGGGGTGTCAAATTTTATTCGAACCGTGAATCTCATTCTGTGCAACTTAGAAATTTTTGGTTTTGATTTTGTGTTCAGATATCGATGCATGAATTGAAATTGGTTCGGTTTTGGATAGTGATTTATTTAATCCGGGCTGACAAAATTTGAAAAACATGTTCTTATCATTTAAGAATTACTATATATCATCCATAATTAATAAAAATATATAATCCATATTTAGTTTCAGGTTATAGATTATGATACATGTCCGATTCCAGATATATCACCTAATAAAAATTTTTATTCCGGGTAGGTTCCGGGTTGGATTGTCTTGTATCAACTCGGTTGTTGTCCAACCTGAAACCAACTTGGAACCGATTTTTTAACACCCTATCGCATAGCACATATTGTAAAATTTAAAAAAAATCAAAAGATATCGAGTCTCTTTTAGAAAATAAAGAATATAATTTATAAAAAATATAAAAAGATAAACTTTACAAAGAAGACATGTACACTTCCTAGAGTTTCAGACTGGCGCGTGCGAACCAGCTGACTATCACTTCCCAAAATTGTATCTACATCATTCTTACTATCCTACAAGCCGTCTCGACGCATGTCAAAAATTGTCTACAGCTGGCTGGCTAGGACTCTGTCCCTTGGCCATTCAATCGGTCGCTTCTTCTTGGATGGTCCCTAACCTCAACCGGAACGACACCCGGCGGACAACTCTCCTCCTGTTACCGACCGACCCTCCTGGCCTCTGTCCAGCAGCTGAACCAACCGGAGGCCTATCAAT
Source organism: Alisma plantago-aquatica (assembly GCA_963693085.1). Classification (NCBI taxonomy): domain Eukaryota; kingdom Viridiplantae; phylum Streptophyta; class Magnoliopsida; order Alismatales; family Alismataceae; genus Alisma; species Alisma plantago-aquatica. The sequence goes on from OY856415.1 coordinate 159,632,890, forward strand.
CTTCAGCGATGAGCTCGCCGGCGTGGTTTGCAGCCGCTCATCTCCGTATCTTAGGATGCTGCGCGTGACCCTGCACTTGGTGCACCCAAGGCCGTACTTGTTATTCCTGCCCTTTGCTCGACCGGCTCCCTTCTTCATCTTCTCGGACGCGGATCTGCCGGCCTGGAGAGCTTTTGTGGTCCTGACAGCTAGCGCGCCCGTATCGGTTCCAGAGAGTCGTTGACGCGACGTCTCCTTGGGTAGCAGGAAGTACAGGCGGCCGGGGAGAAGGCGGTAATCAGAGGACAGGGGCTGGACGGGCTCGTCCTGAGTAGAGGGCGTCGGCGTCGCAGAGGAAGTGCGATGACGAGTAGGTTGGGAAATCGGCGATTGCTTGTGCGGCAGTAACAAGTCGGGAGTCATCTAATGCGGCGGCAGAGTACTCCCTGAGCTGGCCTTCTGGAGCGATGACCTTCGCCGTGGACTCCGAGATGGCAGCGGCGGTTTCAGGTTCGGAGAAGCGGGCGCCCATGAGCAGGACTCTGATATTACCTTCGCGCTGAAAAGGGAAAGGGATAGCGACCTCAGTTTCCAAAAGGGGAAAACATTCATATTGTACTCCGAAAAGGGGATGGACTTGTCAGTTGATATACATATCAAAAGGGGAAAACATTCATATTGTACTCCGAAAAGGGGATGGACTTGTCAGTTGATATTCATATCTAGTTTCAAAGAATAACACTATCCACATTTTTTTCCCAACCGATCATCCACCCGCTCATTGGGAATAAAATTACTGATTATGTGGCAGATAGCCCATTTATATAACACAAAGATAAAAGTGAGAGAAAATTTTTTTGCTCATAATTTTTAATTCAGATCGAATTTTTGATTGAAATAAGACGTATTATATTTGCTATAAAAATATTTTCTAACAAGACAAAGATCAACATTGACATATTTAGAAAAATAATAATATGAAAAAAGTATAATATCCGTATTTTAGGGTACCTGTGAGTACAACACATCGGCAGTAAACATTCATATTGTACTCCGAAAAGGGGAGAAATGTACTCTAAGATATGAGTATTGTACACCTTAGTATATTAACAATATTTTGAGGTACAATAACCATGTTTTGGATACGATATCTATATTCTTGCGTACATTATGGGGTACCACATTCTCGTGTTCTGGTGGTACAATACACCTATTTTGGAGGTATATTACCTATATTTTGAAGGTACTATCCCGTTATTTGGGATACGCTACCCTTGTTTTGGGTACATTCCTCCAACTTGAAGGTATGTTACGGGTGTTATTTGTTGATGTGTTTTACCCCAAAATAAAGATATGTATCTCAAAACATGAGTATTCTATCCCAAACCCCATGTTTTATATATCTCTTAAATTATTTTTTCTTGAAAGTATATCAATGTCTTAATAAAAAGTGTTTTTGTAAGAAATCTAATTTTTTTAATTTCGACAAAAATCATTACAATTTAAAAGTTATGAGTAAAATAATTTTGTACTTTCCTCTATTATTTTTATTTTGCTCTCATATTATTGTTTCTCCAAAACTATGTCAATATTATTCTTGTTTGGAAGAATTTTTTGTAGGAAATCTAATGCCTTTTATTTCATCAAAAAATTCTTTATAGATTTAAAGTTATAAGAAAAATAATTTTCTCTTTTTTTCTCTCAATTATCTACTTCCCTCCTCATCATTGCATTGTTGACAAGTGTATAGTAGGCCCCCAACTTTCAAGATCTTGGTGGACATGTGGGTGGGCTCTGTACATTGCCAAGACTTATTCAGTTTCCAAATCCCAACGGTACTCATTTTCCATTATTCTCCAACAAATAGGGATAAGGTGCCATGTAGTAGGAAAGAGAAAGGAAAGAAGGAAGGAGAAAAACACCAAAAAAAAAAATAGGAGAGAGAACCCTATTTTGTTATTATAACTTTCAAATCAAAATGAATTTCTTAATGAAATAAAAATTATTTGAATCCAAATAAAAAATACAATCAAACAAGATCACTATTGATATATTTTCAACAAAGTAATGCAGAATATAAAAGTAAATATTGCGTATTGGTTAATGCTCATTTTCTAAATAACACACTAAGTAAAAAATAAATATTAAATGTCATTCTTGTTCTTTGTACTACCATTTTTTATACCATTACATTTTCAAATGGGTATTATAATGAGAACTAAAATATCTTTGATAGTATTGGTTTTAAATTCTTTATATTTTGAAATAAGCATTGTACCCGTGCTATGAGTTTTAAAAATAATGATATAAAAATGAGTAATATACTAGAAATGATACAATACTCATTTTTGAGATAATGTGTTACATTAAAAAGAGTACTATCCCACTAATGCAATATTGATTTTAGAATAAAAATATTTCTAATGATATTCTATACATTTTTCAAGAAAATATTTATTCAAAAAATAAGTATGGTATACATATATTTTGTGGATTATACACTTTTTTTGTAGATATATATACATAACAATACTCAATTTTCATTTTTTTAATATTTTTTTTTCAAACACATATCAATATTACTCTTGTTGGATTGCATTTTCTGTAGAAACTCAATGGTTTTTATTTCCCTAAAAAATACATTATCGTTTGAAAGTTATAAGCGGAACAATTTTCTCTTGTACTTTCCTTCTTCTTCTTCTCTCTCCTCTCTTTGTTGCTTATTGCAGACCACTGAAAACAATGAATTGTCAGTGACTCCTGTTATTTGGGTGTGTAATAGGGTACAAAACCATGTTCAAATGGGATTAGGCGTAGCATTTCCCCAAAAGTAGTGGTCAAGTTGGGTGTCTACATCAGTTGCATCCAACCCACATCGTTCTGGATCAATGTACCAATCCAATTTGTTGATAATCTCTTCCAAGTTTGATCTCAATGTAGTTTATCTTCCTCTGATCGATCTCTATTAGTTCTCCTTTGGTATTAAGATCAGTCGTTCATAATATCTACCAAACAATTGATGATTGACGATGATATGTGTAAATATTGGAATATTATAACTATCAATATTAACTTATGCCCATGGTGTGTTTTTCGCAACACACACCCAAATCAATTGAACTTTGATTGGATGCACACAGAGAAAACACACTTGGGATCTTTTGATATTTGTATTGGTGCCCTATACTAACACTTACACTTAAACCAAAATATATCACCCACAAGCACACATGATTGTATTGTAATATAGGTGACTGGTGAGTAAAGGGGTTTTGATCTACAGGGAGAGAGGGGGCACTAGAGCTAAGTCTGTGTGGGCTATGTTCCTAAAGTGGAGAGTAGGGATTTTAGGTTTTTTTTTATTAAACTAATGATGCAAGCAATTAAAAGAAAGAAAGGAAACTTAGACTAGTAGAAACCTTAAGTTATCCCTAAACAAGAAATTCTAATTAGAAAAGAAAGCAACTACTTAAGCAAGAGAAAAAGACTACACTAAACTAGAAATTAAGGAACTAAGCAATTAGCGACTAAAACTACCACTGTCTAGGTTAAACAAACACAAGGATGAACTAGCTACTCTAGCAATGATTAACTAATAGGAACTAAGAAATTGACTAAAGATCAATTAAAACAAGTAACTACACTAGCATAGGCAAACCAAGTGAGCAAAATGGGTTTCACAAAAGTAATGGGAAGAGTGGGCCGTTTGGGGGAATGTCACAAAAATTCAAGCTGGGAGTTGATATAACATGCAAATCCTATATTTTCATTATAGATTTCCAAACCAAACAATAGGTTAAATGCAACGAAATACCCCTAGACTATTGGTAAACCATGGATAGAATAGATTGTGGGAGGGGAACTACACCCTTTTACCACCTATCTAGCCGTACGAGGCTCAATTGGACCATGGTCTAGGTGGGATTTCTATTGCATTTAACCAATATAGGTTTCTACAGTAAGGTTTATTAGTGAAATTAAGAGTCAAGGATTGGAAGGGAGCGTATAGATAAGGGTGTTTCACCTCATGTTACTCACCATCCATCCTGTAGAAAACTCTGGCAATTGTACTCATCACTCTTACACTAGTTACTTAGATCTCACATTTAGTTGTAGGAGAAGATATTTGTATGTAGGAAGATAGGGTGCTATCCAGAGATCCACTAGTTGGACCTAGGAGCAATTCCTAATATAGCCACATACACTTTGTTTCCCCTAAAATCTATGTGCTTTCAAGCTTCAAACAACAAGCATAAATTACAAGTAGAATAATGAGAAACAAGATTGAAGCAAGAGACTATCATCATAGAATGAAATTATGTTAATTACAACATACATTCCCCCAACATTGTATCTAAGTGACATTTCATCCCCCAAACAACCCACCAAAAAGGCTTAGCTACTCATAATCAAACAAAAGAGTAAAAAGGAAACAAGAAAGAGGAAGAATGTAACACCCCTGACCTAGATTAATGTTTAACCCATGGAGTTGTGCTTAAGTAAGTTACTTACAAACTGATTCTAATCTTTTGAAAAGTAATTAAGACTTCTTGTGAAGTTTATTGTCAAGTTTGAGCTTCTTTGCAAACTATTTGTGCATTATATGAAAGTATGAGTAAAAAGTGCAATTTACCCAAGATGAGGGGTTACATTGCAAAATGTCACATGTGGAATGTTTTTTAAGTATGTTAGTATCATAAGATAGAGAGTGATGCTTAGTGGTGTCTTGTGGAAAGCCTAAATCCCAAATTATAACTTGTTTAAACAATGCAAGTACTTTGTGTACCAATTTTGGTACAAATTTGTAATTTACCCAATATATGGGGTTGAAATGCAAAATTATCACCTATAGAGTGTCCCTACTTCCTCTATGTATCATTTAGAGGATATATGAAGAAGGGGGTGTCATGTTTGAAATCACCTTTGAGTGATGATACTCTTGGTGATGAGAAGACCAAGAAAGGATTGAAGGTAAAGCTTTTTATGTGTTGTATCGAGTTGTGGACTTGATATAGGAGTCCTATCAGCCAAGGAGCCATAGTAGAAGTCTCCTATCAGTTTGTTGAGCCCTAGAAAAGGCCATGATGGGTAGAGAACCTCAAGGAGGTGGTTCATGACGGGTTGCAAAGCCCCTTGCAAAAAGTGTATCGGGTTGCTTATTTGATGAGATAGAGATGAGGAAACTTATCCAACAAGATAAAGGGGGGCCGGGATATTGTCTCTACCTTATCCTCAAGACTTCTTGCATAACAAGATATGTATTTGTGCATGCATAGCCACATGTCAACCATGCATGGACACATGTCATCTAGTAGCTTGAGGTGAAGACACCTCTTTTATACTTTATCTCATGAAACCAAGTATATATACTTCACCTTTCACCAACTTATGAAAGTTTACTGTGACGTCCGTCTCGTGAAAACATGATTACTTAATGTGGAAGCAAATTATTAACAAAAGAATTATTGAAAATCACTAAAAATTTAAAACTGTTTGCAAAAGAAATCCACAAACTGAGAAACTCTATCATAAAGAACCAAAGTAAGTTATTTACATGCTGATTTATCAGTACATCTCTGTAACATCTCATCTCGAGAGTCACAACATTGACTGCTCTTGTTAAACTGTACAAAGCAGTATACAAAAATCTCGAGGCATTAAGCCAAAATCTCAGATCTATATTAAACAATCTACTGACTCCTAGGACCTGAGAGTACAGAGACGACACATAGGACTCTCTATATACAAAACCTAACAGACAATGTCTCCATCTGTGGATCACTGCTGTCCTTGATGTTGTTGTTGCTGCTGCTCACCCACTGAGGGGTTTCTTCATCCTCGGCATCTACCTAAAAAGTTGAATCCCACGGGGGTGAGACAATTGAAAATTGTCCCAGTGAGAGTTATAACTCTCTGCCAGAAGCATTGTTATTGCAAATAATAGAATGATACTGAGCAGTAGAATTATAAATACTTAACAGCAAGTAACTCATTGAATAACTAAATAAAGCAGTATACTTTATACAATCATTTCAATTATAACTTGATTGAATAGCAAGTCATTTGATTCAATAAGGAATATGAATAACATGTATATTATTTGTCCAACTAGGACTTAATAAACAATGTATCATCAATCATTGTTTCTCATAGTTCAACCTAAGCAAATATGCTACACGACTGATTACATTTTACAAACATACTTATGCTCTGAGGAGATGAGGTATACCTCTCATACTCCAACTGACCATTATGAAATTGCAATCGGTACCATACATAGGTCATCAGAAGAGCCAGATTCCTATGACCTCATCCTCCTCAGTCAGTGTGAGGAACAACATGCAGGACCTCTTGTGTCTCTGTCATAATAGCTATCCAGGGTATTCTGGCACTTCGCTATTAGAGTTACAGTGGCATGCTTTAATCTCTTCACAATCGAGGGATTTCTTGTTTATCTCACATCGATTCGGCATTAACATCATCATCGGGAGATTAGTGATACATCTTCCCAGCATATGCATATAATGAAGGATTGAGAGATTAAATGTTTATCTCACATCAATTCCTTCATTAGGACATAAGGATATTCACGTCCATAACCCCCACATACTCAAAAGTATGCTCTGCAGGAGTTCCCTTAGGAAAACCTGTTTCACCATTATTTAGCTTATGACAATGATGGATCTATGGTCAGGGCTCTACATGTTATCATTATATTGATTATTTAAGTACATTATGGCATTCTTTTAGCATCATACATGTTTTCAAATGTAAACCATTAAAACATTTGCTATAAAGAAATAGTACTATTTGTATCAAGTTCATTTTACATCTTGTTAACATTGGGATCTCAATCCCTAACTATCTCATCATTATGACTCAATAATATGGGTATTCAAACCCTCAAATCATCAAAACACTTGTTACCAAGTAACATATTACCATCAAGTCATTTGACATAGTAAACATGATAGTAGCAGATATTTCTTATGGCTTATACAACCCATCAATCTCTTATGTTACCTCTCACTAGGCAACATAGCATATCATTGCTTACAAACTCATTAAGTATTTTTAATAAGCAAAGCTTCATAGCTCATACCTGGCTATGTTCAATATTCCATAAAACCTACATGATTAGTACAGATGAATACAGATACATCTATTTTAGATCAACATAATGCAAAACATTAATAGCATCACTATTTAAGGGTTTCACCACTATGCCCTTACTAGGGTTAGGGTTTCCCTTTTCAATTCTATTAGGGTTAATCATCCCCTTAGCTCAAAATAGTATTAGTGACTCATCATTTCATTATCCAATCATAGAGCTTTATGCTTAAAAACATAACCCAGAATTAGGGTTTACTGTTCACATCATCACATTACCCTAGATTAGGGTTTACTATTCACATTACATCACATTACCCTAGATTAGGGTTTACTATTCACATTATATCACATTACCCTAGATTAGGGTTTAATATTCACTCCAAGTAGGAGTGATCATTAAAGTACCTTGAATTAAGGTTTACCATGTCATCATTATGAATTAGGATCATACCTTCATCATGTATTAAGATTACTCCCATTAATACCCTCAATTTTGGGTTAGGATTCATTAACCATCATAATTAGGGTTTCATGATCTCACTAACATGGATCATACCCTAATTAATCATTCATTCATATTGGGAGTCCATTACTTGATTAACATTTATATAAATAGTCTTTTCTCTATCATCCCTTATTGGATGATATTAGCTTCAGCCTAGATTAGGTTAAGTCAACTCAATCATGAAAGAGAATTGACTTAAAGGTTTATATCATTACCATTGTAATCAGTTTAACTACTTCATGGGTTTCAATCACACCATCCCATGAAGGTACAAGTACCATGATCACCTTTAATTACATCATGTATTAATTGACTAAACACTTTGTCCTTTAACCACTTTAAATATCCATGAGGTGTAGGATAATCAACCACCAAACCATCTTGACCACTAAGGCATCAAACGATCTTGAACTATTTAGACCTCAAACGGTCTTGCACACTAAACCTCCAAATGGTCTAAGACCGTTTGGACCTTCATGCGGTGTTGGTATGCCCTTGAGACCATTTGGTAAAGTAGACCTCCAAGACCGTTTTCCCAAGAAGGAGGTGAAGACCGTTTGGTCAAGTTTGACTTTTGAAACCGCATGGACACAACCGACCTTGAAAACACATGAGCCTAAATGGTTTGGGATCATTTAGTCCCAAACGGTCTTGAGACCGTTTGGTCCAAACCACCTCAAAACCGCATGGATCAAATATGGTCCCAACACCTCAAATTGAATTAGGGTTTCCATTGTTGGTTCCTTCAACACTTGTATATATATAATCAATCATCAATATGACCTATCACCATCATTCAATTGAGTTAATTAGGTCAACCTTAAACTTATTTGACCCTCAATTGACCCTCAATTGTTCATCTATTAGGGCTAGAATCAATTGGATTTGGGTTTGGAATCGATGACCCTTCAACACAATTCAATGTGAGTCTAATTGATTTGAACCCATTGAGCCATCATCCAATTTGGTCATGATCTGACCCCATACGGTCTTGGGATCATTTGGATGACCTCCAAATGGTCTTGAGACTGTTTTACCAAATCAACACCAAAAACTAAGTCAACTAATTATAGATTGGACCATTGAGTTTATCAACAAATCAACAATTGATTGTACTTCAACTTAGAACCTTTGGATCTTCAATTGGTCAATCATACTTAACCCTAGACCTCAAAATGGTCTTGGGTGATCACCAAATGGTCTTGAGACCGTTTGGGTGATCACCAAATGGTTTTGAAACCATTTGGGTCACTCAACCCAAGTTTCAACTTTATTCAATTCTCAAATCAGCAATTAACTCGATTAGGGTTTAGATGGTTGATGGACCTTTAATTGGTGAACCACTTGGAATTAATTAATAATTATTGATAGGTGATTAGTCTACATTATTCTCAACAGACCTCCAAATGGTCAATGCCTGGCCAACACCACCAAACGGTCTTGGACCGTTTGCTTATATGCGATTTGGATGAAACCATTTGCAATCAAACGGTTTGAAACTGTTTGCTCCCAAACGGTTTGGGAAACTGTTTGAGAAAGAAAAGGAGACTGTTTTCTAAAGGAAATTTCTTGGATAAACATCAAAATTAACGCCACCTTCGTCTACCTCTATTCAACCAAGAACAGGGGTTGTTCTTCATGGAATTTATAGCAAGAACACAGGAGTATCTAAAGAAGAAGAATTAACCAACAATTTTAGGAGAGAAGGATGCATTAGCAAAGCTTAAGGGTTAGAGTTATAAAACCCGCCTCTAGGACAGATCCAGAGCTCCAAGCTCCGTAGATTTAATGGTGAATTGAGCCCCAACAGTTATCCAAGGTTCTTTCTTCACTTTTTGGATGAACAAGATGGCTAGAAAGGAAAATCGTGTGAAGAAAACCAATTACTAACCATTGATTTATGGTCTCCACCATGAATCCGAGGTAGATAATGATCAAAACTTACCAAGCTGGTTTTTTTGTCCTTCCTCTGGTCCAGAGCTCTTCCTTTGTCGGCCAAAGCAAGGTGATAAGGAAAAGAAACTAAGGGAAACGATCCTTTGTGTTGTTGGAAAAGATATATATATATATATATATATATATATATATATATATATATATATATATATATATATATATATATATATATATTTATGGATTTTCAAGACAATTAGAAAAAGATAGTTATCTTCTTTAATTCCAACCAAAGCTTCCTCCATTCTTTAGCCATGTATCCATCTTCTATTATCTTGCAAAACTTCTCCATTATCCAAGGTTTAATGGAAAAGAACTAAGCACCTTAAAGAGATGTATATTAATATCCACCCTTTTATTGGATATTGCCATGTATATTATTAATATGAAAAACTTCCACTTCAACCAATATCTTTTTGGTGCCCAAGCATGGCAAAGTCTTGTCCAAACTATTGCAAACTCATCCTCCAACGTTTGGTTGAAGGGCTCCATAATTATTATATTTTCTTTTACATTAAGTTATTTTAAAGAGCCATATTATGTTTAAATCTTGATTATTCCATATCAAGATTCTCTCTCCTCCATGATCATTCAAATGATGTGCCCCTCTCATTTTCTTTACTCTAATTGATGCCAAGAAACATGAGAGACCCTCTAGAGGTGTTATTTTACCTGTTAAACCCTAGGTTTTGGGTAAATTGCACATTACACCAAAACTAGGTTTTAATGCACAAGGATTACTCTACAAGCTATATCTTGATGTTCAAGCTTGTGAAAACTGTATCACTTCATCATATTCATTCTTATGATGTCTAAACATAGGAGTAACATCTTAGCATGTGCAATTTGCAAGTTAACCCCTCTACTTGGGTAATTTGCACTTTAGTCCATTATTAACAAAATAATGTTTCAACATTATTCAAAAAGGACTGAAATTGAAATATAAGTTCCTCAAAAGCCATAATTACTTTTCAATAGATAAGATTAAGCAACATAATCAATTGTATTAGGCAAAACACCTAGGGTTAGTACATAACCCAGGTCGGGGATGTTACAAATTATCCACCCCTTACAAGGATTTTGTCCCCGAAATCATTACAAAAACATATTAAGAGAAAAAAGTAGGGTATTTCCTTCTCATCTCTTCCTCTAGTTCCCACGTGGCTTCTTCAACACCACGGTGATTCCAGAGGACTTTCACAAGACTTATATCTTTCTTTTTCAGCTTTTTAATTCTACTATCAAGGATCATCATAGGTCCTTCAATATAAGATATATCATCGTTCAATTCTACTTCTGTAGGTTGCATAACTGATTCTGTGTCGGGATGACATTTCCTTAGCATGGAAATGTGGAACACTGGGTGTAAATTTTGTAACTCAGGTGGTAACTCCAACTTATAAGCTACCTTTCCAATCCGTTCAATGATTGGATAAGGCCCCATAAGCCTAGGAGCTAACTTTCCTTTCCTTCCAAATCTAAGAACTCCCTTCCAAGGTGAGACCTTGAGGTACACTTTGTCTCTAACATGGAATTCTAAAGGTCTACGATGTTTATCAGCATAAGATTTCTGCCTATCCTGTGCAGTCTTTAGCTGTTGTTGTATTATTTTAATCTTCTCAGTGGTCTGCTGCACAAGATCAGGACCTAAAAGTTGATATTCACCAGTTTCATACCAACATAGGGGAGATCTACAACGTCTATCATACAAATCTTCATAAGGTGTCATATCAATGCTATGTTGATAGCTATTGTTGTAGGCAAACTCTATCAAACTTAGGTGCAGATACCAACTTTCTTTTAACTGAAGGACACATGCTCTGAGCAAGTCTTCCAAAGTATGTATAGTCCTTTCTGACTGTCCATCAGTCTCAGGATGAAAGGTTGTACTAAACCTTAACTATGTTCCTAAAGCCTTATGAAGTCGCTCCCAAAAATGACTCGTAAACTGGGGACCTTTGTCAGAAATAATGGTAACTGGGACCCCATGCAGCCGCACTATCTCATCTACATATAACTGTGCCAACTTTATTAGCAGAATAGGTTGTTTTGACAGGTAAGAAATGTGTTGTCCTTGTCAACCTATCAACTGTTACCCAAATGGAATCATGTCCTATGGCTGTTCTGGGTAAACCAACCACAAAATCCATGGTCACATGATCCCACTTCCATTGTGGTATGGATAAAGGTTGTAGTGTTCCTGCAGGCTTTTGGTGTTCAACTTTAACCTGCTGACACGCCAGACATCGCATAACGAACTAAGCAATGTCCTTCTTCAAACCAGGCCACCAATACATATCTTTCAAGTTACGATACATCTTGGTGCTTCCTGGATGCATAACATACATTGAAGAATGAGCATCTTCCAGGACTATCTTCCTCAAGTTATATGCATTCGACACTATCATCCTATCATGATAACATGCTAATTGATCATCTGAATCATGGAAACCTTCTTGTTTCTCACTACCATACTCCGATCTAATCAGTTGAACTACATCATCAACTTGCTGTGCCTCCTTAATCTGTTGTCTCAAAGTAGGTTTTATGTGCATCTCAGCTAGAAACCCAGATAACAATGATACTTTTAACTGTACATTGTCTTGCCTTAAGGATATAAACATATCCCTCCTATAGCACACCAAAGAATTCAACTATGCTCTGTCTACGACTGGTGTTGCCGATTTCCTACTCAAAGCATCAGCAACCACATTGGCCTTCCCTGGATGATAATCAATCGTACAATCATAGTCCTTGATGAACTCCATCCAGTGGCGTTGCCTCATGTTAAGCTCATGCTGAGAAAAGATATACTTAAGGTTCTTATGGTCTGTGAAAATCTGGAATGTCTCTCCATAAAGATAATGTCTCCAGATTTTCAAGGCATGAACTATAATAGCTAGGTCTAGAACGTGTGTTGGATAATTCTCCTCGTGTTTCTTAAGCTGACGAGAAGCAAAAGAAATCACTTGTTTATCCTACATCAGCACACATCCTAGTCCATTCTTAGAAGCATCACAGACAACTATATATCCTTTTCCTTGTTCCGGTAACACTAGCACATGTGCACTTGTCAACCTCTCCTTCAACAACTGAAATGATTGCTGACACATGTCACTCCAGGTAAAAACAACATCCTTCCTAGTCAACTTAGTCAAGGGTAAAGCTATAGAACTAAAGTTCTTAATGAACCTCCTGTAATAGCCTGCCAACCCTAAGAAACTTCGAATCTCCGTCGGTGTCTTCGGCTGCTCCCATTGTAGGACAAATTCTACCTTTTTAGGGTCAACACGTATACCTGAAGTAGATATTACGTGTCCAAGAAAAGAAACTTTTGGTAACCAGAACTCACATTTGCTAAACTTAGCATATAACTTATGCTCTCTTAGCAAAGTTAGAGCTTGACGAATATGTTGTTCATGCTGCTGAGCATCTCTACTGTAGATCAATATGTCATCTATAAAGATGACTACACACTGATCGAGAAAAGGTCAAACGATTCTATTCATGAGTTCCATAAATGCAGCTGGTGCATTAGTTAGTCCAAATGACATAACTGTGAACTCATAGTGACCATACATTGTCCTGAAGGTGGACTTAGGTATGTCACCCTCCTTAATACGCAACTGATGATATCCCGACCTCCAATCTATCTTTGAGAAGACAGTTGCACCACGCAACTGGTCAAAGAGATCATCGATCCTTGGCAAAGGATACTTATTCTTTATTGTTACTTTATTTAACTGTCTATAATCAATGCACAACCACATTGACTTATCTTTCTTTTTCACAAAGAGGACCAGAGCACCCCAAGGTGAAGTACTTGGTCGGATAAAACCTTTCTCAAGCAATTCTTGTAGCTATTTCTTGAGTTTCGCCATCTCAGCAGACGCCATCCTATACGGTGTTTGTGCTATTGGCTGTGTGTCTAGGATTAGATTAATCTCAAAATCAATCTCTCGGGGTGGTGGTATACCTGGAAGTTCTTCAGGAAATACATCTTCAAATTCCCTGACTATTAGAACTTCAGTAGGGTTAAGACTCTCCATGGTGGTATCTACCACATGGGCCAAGAATGCATAACATCCTTGCCTCATCAGCTTCTCAGCAACCATAGCCGACACAAGACAGGGTGGAAGAATCTTTCTATCTCCTTGAAAGATCCATGTGTCACTATTATCAGTGAATACAGTTTGCTTGGATTCAAAATCCAAGACAGCCTTATACCTTTCCGAGGCATCCATCCTAAGGATTGCATCGAATCCATGCATCTCAAGTGGTATAAGATCCACTTGAATGTGGTGTTCAGAAATGAAGAGAATGCAGGGAGAACACACCTCCCGCATCATAGCAGATCCCATCAAATGAGTTTCTAACAAGAAATTATCTGCTCGATGACTTATAGTCAGGTTGCAGTCAAGAATCACTCTTCGAGTGATAAAGGAATGCGTAGCACCCGGATCAATTAAAACAGATACGATGCAAGATGTAGACATATCTGAATAAAACAATTCCATCTGACCTGCCATAACCCCAGGTTTGATCACTGCATCAGGTGGATTCATCGTGTAGAATCTCACCGTCGCCTGTGGTTGATTCGGTGCTCGATGACTAGGTTTCGATGACCCAGCTTGGGATGCTTGTCCACGTCCTCTAGTGCCACCTAGAAACCATCGCCTTTGAGAACCTTGCTGACTCTTCCTTTGAGGTTGAGTCACACTCACTTCTCTGGGTCTGCAATCCTTCATCAGATGTCCCACCTTTCCACATATATAACAGCTTCTGTTCCCTTGTTGTGGTCTGGTTGGCCATGTAACAGACATCAATGTTGAGCTACGAGCTCCTTCTAGAGGTAAAATTCATCCTCTACCCCTATTTGACATCCACTGCATCTAGGTATTGAATCTAGGAGGTGGTGTAGGCACAGAAAACCTTGGTTTCTTGAAACCTTTGGATGAGGATCCTTGGAACTGGGGATACATCTTCTTGTTCTTGGTTTGTCGCTTCTCTGACACAGACCTCTCTATCCTCTTGACAGACTCCACAAAGTAGCAAACCTTTCCCTATTCTCCAGAGCAGACATAGGGGTAGTCAAATCAGCATTTAAACCCTTCTCAAAACACCTTATCCTTTCTTCATCTGTAGCTGCCATATGCGGACAGAACCACAACAACTCCATGAACTTAGCCTCGTATTCTCTAACGTTCATCATTCCTTGTCTTAATCTCTCAAACTGAGAGATATTCTCATCGAAGAATGTCTTAGGAAAGTATTTGTTGATAAATTCCCGTCGGAAAACTTCCCATTCGATCTCCACACCTGGACTTTTCCCTTCCTCCATGGTCCACCAGTGACCAACACTCCCCTTGAGAAGATACACAACATGTCTGACCTTCTTAGCTTATGGGACGTTCATGATTCTAAAGGCCTTCTCTAGTTCAGTTAGCCATAAGTCAATACCTGCTGGGTTCAGTTGTTCCAACATATTTTGTGGCTCCAACTCGGCGAAGCCATTCAAACGTCTTGCCGGATCCTTGTCCTTCCAGATGGGTAGGTGCCCTAGGTACAGGTATAGGCATCCTATCAGTCATGTGTGTCATGAAAGTCATAAACTTCCCAAAAATGGCTTGGAAGGCTAGATTCCCCATGTCAGCTGGGTTGAACTGGGGTAATTCAGGCACACGTTCCTCCCTTCCTTGGTCTCTTGCACCTCCTCCGTGTGCAGCGACACTACTTTCTGCAACATGTTCATCATGTGATCCAGTCATCTTTAGTTTTCTCTTCTCCTCCTATATGAGCAGAAGACACTATCAGATAGACTGGAAGACACTAGAACATACTCAACAACCCTAGTCCTATGTCTCTATAGACTCAGCAAACCTAGAGCTCTGATACCACTAAATTGTGACGTATGTCTCGTGAAAACAGGATTAATTAATGCGGAAGCGAATTATTAACAACGGAATTATTGAAAATCACTAAAAATTTAAAACTTTTTGCAAAGAAAT
This sequence comes from Alisma plantago-aquatica, assembly GCA_963693085.1. Lineage (NCBI taxonomy): Eukaryota > Viridiplantae > Streptophyta > Magnoliopsida > Alismatales > Alismataceae > Alisma > Alisma plantago-aquatica. The sequence continues at coordinate 159,648,448 of OY856415.1, forward strand.
CCACAAACTGAAAAACTCTATCATAAAGAACCAAAGTAAGTTATTTACATGCTGATTTATCAGTCATCTCTGTAACATCTCATCTCGAGAGTCACAACATTGACTGCTCTTGTTAAATTGTACAAAGCAATATACAAAAATCTCGAGGCATTAAGCCAAAATCTGAGATCTATATTAAACTATCTACGGACTCCTAGGACCTGAGAGTATAGAGACAACACATAGGACTCTCTATATACAAAACCTAATAGACAATATCTCCACATGTGGATCACTGCTGTCCTTGATGTTGTTGTTGCTGCTGCTCACCCACTGAGGGGTTTCTTCGTCCTCAGCGTCTACCTAAAAAGTTGAATCCCTCGGGGGTGAGACAATTGAAAATATTCCCAGCGAGAGTTATAACTCTCTTCCAGAAGCATTGTTATTGCAAATAATAGAATGATACTGAGTAGTAGAATTATAAATACTTAACAGCAAGTAACTCATTGAATAACTAAATAAAGAAGTATACTTTATACAATCATTTCAATTATAACTTGATTGAATAGCAAGTCATTTGATTCAATAAGGAATATGCAGAACATGTATATTATTTGTCCAACTAGGACTTAATAAACAATGTATCATCAATCATTGTTTCTCGTAGTTCAACCTAACCAAATATGCTACACGGCTGATTACATTTTACAAACATACTTATGCCCTGACGAGATGAGGTATACCTATCATACTCCAACTGACCATTATGAAATCACAGTTGGTACCATACATAGGTCATTAGAAGAGCCAGATTCCTATGACCTCATCCTCCTCAGTCAGTGTGAGGAACAACATGTAGGACCTCTTATGTCTCTGCCATAATAGCTATCCAGGGTATTCTGGCACTTCACTATTAGAGTTACAGTTGCATGATGTACTGTAACACCCCTCCCTAGGGTTTCATACGTAACCAACGGAAGCACAGCCTAATCCCCAACATTATCCCTAATGTGGGGTACTTGGCATTTCAGGGAGGGATTGTCACATGCATGATCTCATATCAAGAAACAAATAACACTTGGCATTATTGAAACATAGATTCATACATAAGTTCTTCTTGGAAAGATATCTAAATCATGATTCTAAAGGTTTGCTAACCATAAAGTAGATAACATGAAATAGATAGGATCTCCATAGATGGACGTCCCACCAGGAAACAACTTCTTAGATCCTTGGATTTGTGGAACTCCTTAAGATGTCTCCTTCCCTTTAGCTCCAACTTCTGCAGACATGTCATCCCCAGCCATGCAAAACAAACAACACATCAGTAAGCGGTATTTGGCATCTTATATGACATAAAAGTAAACATGATATCATGCTGAGAAAACATTCATAATTCATGAAATATAATAAAGTGCATAATCATAACTAACATGCATTAAACCAATTTACTTGTGCCAAACATGCATGGTCCAGTTACCTTGATCTAAAACACCTAAGTCAAACCTTGTTTGACTGGTTGGATCCTTTTAAACACCTGAAATTAACATAATTATCCTTCATCATATATCATTAAACCCTAATATGTGTCATAAAAATATGGAGATGTGAAAACAGCAAAATCAGTCGATAAAAACCACAAAATCAGATTCCTCATCGAAAATCCTTTCCAAAACATATTTTTTTGTAATGTTCTGATAAGTAGGCGATTTACTATGAATTTTACAAATAATCGACCAATCAGAAATCGAGATAAAGCCACGTATATAATAATATATCCAAATCCAGAATCAGTGGGCCAACTTATGATTTGGCCCAATTAGGCTCAGCCAAATCGGCAATGAGGCTTGCCTCAACGATCAAGGAACAAGGCATGAAAACTTGAAAATACCCTTGCGGGTGAAAAACACCAAAATGGACTGACAGGGGTACCAAGGTCATCTCATAACCTGGATTGCTCCCTGCCTGCTCCATGGCACCAGGTGCGAGCGAGCAACATTGGCGATCCCGCCAGGCAACCTGATGGAGTAGCTCAACTCAAGCCAATCTAATAGGAGCACAAACTCCGTCCGGTTTTCACGAAAATGGAGACCCTTTACTGAGGGTCAAACCGCACCTGATGCGGTGAGCTAGACTCTCCGGAAGGCAACCAGACCTTGGCATTCGGCGAGGGAAAGCAAGGAGAGAGGGAAAGAGGGATACTTGTGTCCTGAAAGCTTGAACGAAGCACTCACAAGGGAAAAATGAAGGTGAGGGGGTTATTGTGATGAGGAACGAGCCCGGGAAGACACTGCTTCGTGCGGTAACGTGAAAACAGGGGAGACAAGTCGGAGATCAGAAATCATAGAGGCCATGGTGAAAACCATCTGTCGAGGGTCGAGAAACGTTCGCCACGGTCAAACAAAGCTTGGGGCATTGTCCCCTAGGTAAGAGAAGCCCTGAGACACCGCAAAAACTAGCGTCGGCGATGACTTCTTATGGGCTCTATTGGGTACAACCCCTGGGGCTAACACGAGGCAAACCAAGGCCGCAAGAACAATGATAGAAGTTTGGGGATGCTCATCGCGGCCGGAATTGGGTTGAGGTGGTCAGTGCTTGAAGCTTTGGGTCACCATCACTGGTGGGGCATGAGGAGTAGGTCAGGGTTGATGAGGCCGCTGGGGGAGAAATTGATCACGGAGGAGCACAGCTTGGGGGTCGGTGGTGCTCTCAAGTTGCTCAAATGGAGGTGTTAGCGGCTGCAGTGGTGTCTGTGCAAGGGGGGTTTGCGAGCCCTACTTGGGAATTTCTTATATAGGCCAAGGGAGAAGGCGAGTAAGGGCTCACACAGACGGATTGACCTCATGGATTCGATGGGGAAGAAATGATGTGAAATCATCGAGAAACGACCGAGATTGAAAGCTCGCAATCAAGCCGGTCTGTAATGGCTGTTGCTCGCGAAATAAGCAGAGGAAGAAGAAGACTGAAGCACCGTTGGATCCCAATCCAACGGTCACAGATGTGCGGGTCAGTAAATCAAAATCACAGGCACGTGGCAGGAGGAATGAAACTAAAATCTTAAGGAAATCAATGTGATCAATGAAATTGAATTAAATCCTAGGTCAAACAATATTCAAATCTCTCCCAATTTAATTGGGGGGTCAAACATGGTCATAATGGGTTCAAATTTGAACCATAGGTACATTAGGGTATCTAGAATATTCCTGTGGGGTTAGATTTGATGCTTGTACAATTTTTAGGCCTAATATAACAAAACCCTCATGTATACTTAAATGGCTATGATTAGTGTACATAAAGTCATTGATTTCTCAAATAAGGATTGAAAAACATAAAAACGTGCCCTAAATATTATTTCTTTTTAATTAACAAGATGGGGGCCATTAAGCAAATAATTAAACATGTAAATCACTAATTATCATATGAGAGAGAAAATTTGACATAAAAGCATTTATCCTCATTTTCTTAAACAAAAGGGCATGGATATGTATATGAACACATTTTCTTTAAATAGAACAAGGTTAAGAGAGAAATTGGATATAATAAAATGATTTTGCAAAACTAACATGGGGAAATTGCATTTAAGTCCTCAACAATTATCTAATTAGGAAAAGAGCATGCAAGGAATAAAATAATTTGAAAATTTGCATAAAAGAGTGGGATGTTACAATTCTACCCACCTTAAATAAATTTCATCCTCGAAATTTCCTAGGGTTTCTACCCACCTTAAGGGTTTCACATAAACTTGCAAATCATACAATTTTCATTATAAAGGAAGCATGCATAAACAAAGCATTATGATTCAACATAAAATTACGTAACTACCCGTCCTAAGGCTCATACTTACTCCTTAACATTACACCTAACTCATTACACTTAGGGAATCTATCTCTCACTTACCATGACTACATCTTCATAGTTGTCTAACCTTAGGTCATATATCCTTCATCTCTTTATATGTGGTGATCAAGCACATATTTAGAAATGTTGGATCTTTTCATGCTACATCTCACCAACTTATTTGCACATGTCTCCCATACCATACACACAATTAAGAAGGTAAGACACATAAAAAGTAACATTAAATGACATTTTCCTTAAATCTCAATTGGGTGGCCCTTACCATTGAGACAAGGAGAAACATGTCATTATCTAGGGTTTGGTTTCAACTACATGAACATGCTAACATGTACTTCTCTAATGCGGTGAGGGCTCTAGTCATCTTTAGGGTTCTCTAAACATACTAGAACACATAATCATGTTCTCTACTTCTATTGCTTCATCCTAGGGTGACTTGTATGAATCCTTATTGTTGCCTTAGTGGCCATCTATTCCTTGCTCTGATACCATTAATGTAACACCCCTCCCTAGGGTTTCATTCGTAACCAGCGGAAGCACAGCCTAATCCCCAACATTATCCATAATGTGGGGTACTTGGCATTTCAGGGAGGGATTGTCACATGCATGATCTCATATCAAGAAACAAATAACACTTGGCATTATTGAAACATAGATTCATACATAAGTTCTTCTTGGAAAGATAACTAAATCATGATTCTAAAGGTTTGCTAACCATAAACTAGATAACATGAAATAGATAGGATCTCCATAGATGGACGTCCCACCAGTCAACAACTTCTTAGATCCTTGGATTCGTGGAACTCCTTAAGCTGTATCCTTCCCTTTAGCTCCAACTTCTACGGACATCTCGTCCCCAGCCATGCAAAACAAACAACACATCAGTAAGAGGTATTTGGCATCTTATATGACATAAAAATAAATATAACTTGACATGATAAAATTGACTTGACGTGACCTGACATAAACTTTAACATGGATTTTCTTAAGCATTCATGATTCATAAATTGCATGTTGAATTAAATAGTAAGTATATGCATCCCTCTATGACGCCCCCGGAGGAGCACACGATTGCTAGGAAAGCCCTTGATGCTAGGAAAGCCCTTGCGACCCCTTGAGGTCCATGAGTCGGGAGCATATAAAAACTAATTCAATTCTATTTAATTTGATCATTAACATTACATTACATTATCATTGACATTAACATGATCATTGAACTTTAACATGATGGGATTTCTCCCCTTGAATCATAATGGGATTTCTCCCTCATAAACCATAATAGGGTTTTCCCCTCTTGATCATGATTCCTTAGCCTTAATTCATAATCAATAATTATAATAAGGGTTCTTACCATAAAACATAAGCAATCAATTAATCAAACAAAGTAAAGATGATATCATGCTGAGAAAACATTCATAATTCATAAAATATAATAAAGTGCATAATCATAACAAACATGCATTAAACCAATTTACTTGTTCCAAACATGCATGGTCCACTTACCTTGATCTAAAACACCTAAGTCAAACCTTTTTTGACTGGTTGGATCCTTTTAAACACCTGAAATTAACATAATTATCCTTCATCATATATCATTAAACCCTAATATGTGTCATAAAAATATGGAGATGTGAAAATAGAAAAATTAGTCGATAAAAACCACAAAATCAGATTCCTCATCGAAAATCCTTTCCAAAACATATTTTTTTTATAATTTTCTGATAAACAGGTGATTTACTATGAATTTTACAAATAATCGACCAATCACAAATCGAGATAAAGCCACAAATATACTTATATATCCAAATTTGTAATCAGTGGGCCAACTTCTGATTTGGCCCAATCAGGCTCAGCCAAATCGGCAATGAGGCTTGCCTCAATGATCAAGGAATAGGGCATGAAAACCTGAAAATACCCTTGCGGGTGAAAACACCAAAATGGGCTGACAGGGGTACCAAGGTCATCTCATGACCTGGATTGCTCCCTGCCTGCTCCATGGCACCAGGTGCGAGCGAGCAACATTGGCGATCCTGGCAGGCGACCTGATGGAGTAGCTCAACTCAAGCCAATCTAATAGGAGCACAAACTCTGTCCGGTTGTCACGAAAATAGAGACCCTTTACTGAGGGTCAAACCGCACCTGATGCGGTGAGCTCGACTCTCCGGAAGGCAACCAGACCTTGGAATTCAGTGAGGGAAAGCAAGGAGAGAGGGAAAGAGGGATACTCGAGTCCTGAAAGCTTGAACGAAGCACTCATGAGGGAAAAACAAAGGTGAGGGGGTTGTTGTTATGAGGAACGAGCCTGGGAAGACACTGCTTCGTGCGGTAACGTGAAAACAGGGGAGACAAGTCAGAGATCAGAAATCATAGAGGCCATGGTGAAAACCATCTATCGAGGGTCAAGAAACGTTCGCCGCCGTGAAACAAAGCTCGGGGCATTGTCCCCTAGGTAGGAGAAGACCTGAGACATCACAACAACTAGTGTCGGCGATGACTTCTAATGGGCTCTATAGGGTACAGCCCCTGGGGCTAACATGAGGCAAACCAAGGCCGCAAGAACAAAGATAGAAGTTTGGGGATGCTCACCGTGGCCGGAATTGGGCTGAGGTGGTCGGTGCTTGAAGCTTTGGGTCGCCATCACTGGTGGGGCATGAGGAGTAGGTCGGGGTTGATGAGGCTGCTGGGGGAGAAATTGATCACGGAGGAGCACAGCTAGGGGGTCGGTGGTGCTCTCAGGTTGCTCAAATGGAGGTGTTAGCGGCTGTAGTGGTGTGTGTGCAAGGGGGGTTTGCGAGCCCTATTTGGGCATTTCTTGTATAGTCCAAGGGAGAAGGCGAGTAAGGGCTCGCACAGATCGGATTGACCTCATGGATTCGATGGGGAAGAAATGATGTGAAACCGTCGAGAAATGACTGAGATTGAAAGCTCGCAATCAAGTCAGTCTCTAATGGCTGTTGCTCGCGAAATAAGCAGAGGAAGAAGAAGACTGAAGCACCGCTGGATCCCAATCCAACGGTCACAGATGTGCAGGTCAGTAAATCAAAATTAGAGGGGCATGACAGGAGGAATAAAACTGAAATCTTAAGGAAATCAATGCGATCAATGAAATTGAATTAAATCCTAGGTCAAACAATATTCAAATCTCTCCCAATTTAATTGGGGGGTCAAACATGGTCATAATGGATTCAAATTTGAACCATAGGTACATTAAGATATCTAGAATATTCCTATGGGGTTAGATTTGATTCTTGTACACGTTTTAGCCCTAAAATAACAAAACCCTCATGTATACTTAAATGTCTATGATTAGTGTACATAAAGTCATTGATTTCTCAAATAAGGATTGAAAAACATAAAAACGTGCCCTAAATATTATTTCTTTTTAATTAACAAGATGGGGGCCATTAAGAAAATAATTAAACTTGTAAATCACTAATTATCATATGAGAGAGAAATTTGACATAAAGGCATTTATCCTCATTTTCTTAAACAAAAGGGCATGGATATGTATATGAAAACATTTTCTTTAAATAGAACAAGGTTAAGAGAGCAATTGGACATAATAAAATGATTTTGCAAAACTAACATGGGTGAATTGCATTTAAAACCTCAACAATTATCTAATTAGGAAAAGAGCATGCAAGGAATAAAATAATTTGAAAATTTGCATAAAAGAGTGGGATGTTACATGTACTCTCTTTGCAATTGAGGGATTTCTTGTTTATCTCACATCGATTCGGCATTAACATCATCATCGGGAGATTAGTGTTACATTTTCACAGCATATGCATATAATGAAGGATTGAGAGATTAAATGTTTATCTCACATCAATTCCTTCATTAGGACGTAAGGATATTCACGTCCATAACCCCCGCATACTCAAAAGTATGCTCTCCAGAAGTTTCCTTAGGAAAACCTTTTTCACCATCATTTAGCTTCTGACAATGATGGATCTATGGTCAGGGCTCTACATGTTATCATTATACTTGGTTATTCAAGTACATTATGGCATTCTTTTAGCATCAGACATGTTTTCAAACATAAACCATTAAAACAATTGCTATAAAGAAATAGTACTATTTGTATCAAGTTCATTTTACATCATGTTAATATTGGGATCTCAATCCCTAACTATCTCATCATTATGACTCAATAATATGGGTATTCAAACCCTCAAATCATCAAAAAACTTGTTACCAAGTAACATATTACCATCAAGTCATTTGACAGAGTAAACGTGATAGTAGCATATATTTCTTATGGCTTATATAGCCCATCAATCTCTTATGTTACCTCTCACTAGGCAACATAGCATATCATTGTTTACAAACTCATTAAGTATTTTTAATAAGCAAATCTTCATAGCTCATACCTAGCTATGTTCAATATTCCATAAAAAGAGCTTCATGCTTAAAAGCATAACCCAGAATTAGGGTTTACTGTTCACATCATCACATTACCCTAGATTAGGGTTTACTATTTATATTACATCACATTACCCTAGATTAGGGTTTACTATTCACATTACATCACATTACCCTAGATTAGGGTTTACTATTCACCCCAAGTAGGAGTGATCATTAAAGTGCCTTGAATTAAGGTTTACCATATCATCATTATGAATTAGGATCATACCTTCATCATGTATTAAGATTACTCCCATTAATACCCAAAATTTTGGGTTAGGATTCATTAACCATCATAATTAGGGTTTCATGATCTCACTAACATGGATCATACCCTAATTAAGCATTCATTCATATTCAAAGTCCATTACTTGATTAACATTTATATAAACAGTCTTTTCTCTCTGATCCCTCATTGGATGATATTAGCTTCAACCTAGATTAGGTTAAGTCAACTCAATCATGAAAGAGAATTGACTTAAAGGTTTATATCATTACCATTGTAATCATTAGAGTTTAACTGCTTCATGGGTTTCAATCACACCATCCCATTAAGGTAAAAGTACCATGATCACCTTTAATTACATCATGTATTAATTGACTAAACACATTGTCCTTTAACCACTTTAAATATCCATGATGTTTAGGTTAATCAACCACCAAACCATCTTGACCACTAAGGCATCAAACGATCTTGACCTATTTAGACCTCAAATGGTCTTGCACACTAAATCTCCAAACGGTCTAAGACAGTTTGGACCTTCATGCGGTCTTGGTCTACCCTTGAGACCGTTTGGTAAAGTAGACCTCCAAGACCGTTTTCCAAGAAGGAGGTGAAGACCGTTTGGTCAAGTTTGACTTGTGAAACCACATGGATACAACCGACCTTGAAACCACATGAGCCTAAATGGTTCGGGATCATTTAGTCCCAAATGGTCTTGAGACCGTTTGGTCCAAACCACCTCTAAACTGCATGGACCAAATATGGTCCCAACACCTCAAATTGAATTAGGGTTTCCATTGTTGGTTCCTTCAACACTTGTATATATATAATCAATCATCAATTAGACCTATCACCATCATTCAATTGAGTTAATTAGGTCAACCTTCAACTGATTTGACCCTCAATTGACCCTCAATTGATCATCAATTAGGGCTTGAATCAATTGGATTAGGGTTTGGAATCGATGACCCTTCAACACAATTCAATGTGAGTCTAAATGAATTGAACCCATTGAGCCATCATCCAATTTGGTCATGATCTGACCCCAAACGGTCTTGAGATCGTTTGGATGACCTCCAAATGGTCTTGAGACCGTTTTCCCAAATCAACACCAAAAACTAAGTCAACTAATTATACATTGGACCATTAAGTTGATCAATAAATCAGCAATTGATTGTACTTCCACTTAGAACCTTTGGATGTTCAATTGGTCAATCATACTTAACCCTAGACCTCCAAACGGTCTTGGGTGATCACCAAACGGTCTTGAGACCGTTTGGGTGATCACCAAATGGTTTTGAAACCGTTTGGGTCACTCAACCCAAGTTTCAACTTTATTCAATTCTCAAATAAGCAATTAACTCGATTAGGATTTAGATGGTTGATGGACCTTTAATTGGTGAACCACTTGGAATTAATTAATAATTATTGATAGGTGATTAGTCTAAAATATTCTCAACAGACCTCCAAATGGTCAATGCCTGGTCAACACCACCAAACGGTCTTGGACCGTTTGCTTCTATGCGGTTTGGATGAAACCGTTTGCAATCAAACAGTTTGAAACTGTTTGCAATCAAACGGTTTGAAACCGTTTGCTCCCAAACGGTTTGGGAAACCATTTGAGCAATAAAAGGAGACCGTTTGCTAAAGAAAATTTCTTGGATAAACATCAAAATTAATGCCACCTTCGTCTACCTCTGTTCAACCAAGAACAGGGGCCGTTCTTCACGAAATTTATAGCAAGAACACAAGAGTATCTAAAGAAGAAGAATTAACCAACGATTTTAGGAGAGAAGGATGCATTAGCAAAGATTAAGGGTTAGAGTTATAAAACACACCTCTAGGACTGATCCAGAGCTCCATGCTCCGTACCTTTAATGGTGAATTGAGCTCCAACAGTTATCCAAGGTTCTTTCTTCATTTTTTGGATGAACAAGATGTTTAGAAAGGAAAATCGTGTGAAGAAAACGAATTACTAACCATTGATTTATGGTATCCACCATGAATTCGAGGTATATGATGATCAAAACTTACCGAGCTAGTTTGTTCATCCTTCCTCTGGTCTAGAGCTCTTCCTTGGTCGGCCAAAGCAAGGTGATAAGGAAAAGAAACTAAGGGAAATGATCCTTTGTGTTGTTAGAAAAGATACATATATATATTTATGGATTTTCAAGACAATTAGAAAAAGAGAGTTATCTTCTTTAATTCCAACCAAATCTTCCTCCATTCTTTATCCACGTATCCATCTTCTATTACCTTGAAAAACTTCTCCATTATCCAAGGTTTAATGGAAAAGAACTAAGCACCTTAAAGAGATGTATATTAATATCCACCCTTTTATTGGATATTGCCATGTATATTATTAATATGAATAACTTCCACGTCAACCAAGATATTTTTGGTGCCCAAGCATGGCACAATCTTTTCCAAACTATTGCGAACTCATCCTCCTACTTTTGGTTGAAGGGATCCATAATTATTATATTTTCTTTTGGATTAAGTTATATTAAAGAGCCATATTATGTTTAAATCTTGATTATTCCATATCAAGATTCTCTCTCCTCCATGATCATTCAAATGATGCACCCCTCTCATTTTCTTTGCTCTACTTGATGCCAAGAAACATGAGAGCTCCTCTAGAGGTGTTATTTTACCTGTTGTACCCTAGGTTTTTGGTAAATTGCACATTACACCAAAACTAGGTTTTAATGCACAACGATTACTCAACAAGCTATATCTTGATGTCCAAGCTTGTGAAAACTGTATCACTTCATCATATTCATTCTTATGATGTCTCAAAATAAGAGGAATATCTTAGCATGTGCAATTTGCAAGTTAACCCCTCTAGTTGGGTAATTTGCACTTTAGTCCATTATTAACAAAACAATGTTTCAACATTATTAAAAAAGGACTGAAATTGAAATATAAGTTCCTCAAAAGCCTTAATTACTTTTCAACAGATAAGAGTAAGAAACTTAATCAATTGTATTAGGCAAAACACCTAGGGTTAGTACATATCCCAGGTCAGGGATGTTACAAATTATCCACCCCTTACAAGGATTTCGTCCCCAAAATCATTACGAAAACATATTAAGAGAAAAGAGTAGGGTATTTCCTTCTCATCTCTTCCTCTAGTTCCCACTTGGCTTCTTCAACACCACCGTGATTCTAGAGGACTTTCACAAGAATTATATCTTTCTTTTTCAGCTTTTTAATTCTTCTGTCAAGGATCATCATAGTTCCTTCAATATAAGATATATCATCGTTCAATTCTACTTCCGTAGGTTGCAGAACTGATTATGTGTCGGGATGACATTTCCTTAGCATGGAAATGTGGAACACTGGGTGTAACGTTTGTAACTCAGGTGGTAACTCCAACTTATAAGCTACCTTTCCAATCCGTTCAATGATTGGATAAGGCCCCATAAACCTAGGAGCTAACTTTCCTTTCCTTCCAAATCTAAGAACTCCCTTCCAAGGTGTGACCTTGAGGTACACTCTGTCTCTAACCTGGAATTCTAAAGGTCTACAACATTTATCAGCATAAGATTTCTGCCTATCATGTGCAGTCTTTAGCTGTTGTTGTATTATTTTAATCTTCTCAGTGGTCTGCTGCACAAGATTAGGACCTAAAAGTTGATATTCACTGCCTTCATACCAACATAGGGGAGTTCTACAATGTCTACCATACAAAGCTTCATAAGGTGTCATATCAATGCTATGTTGAAAGCTATTGTTGTAGGAAAACTCTATCAAACTTAGGTGCAGATCCCAACTTCCTATAAACTGAAGGACACATGCTATGAGCAAGTCTTCCAAAGTCTGTATAGTCCTTTCTGACTGTCCATCAGTCTGAGGATGAAAGGTTGTACTAAACCTTAACTGTGTGCCTAAATCCTTATGAAGTCGCTCCCAAAAATGACTCATAAACTGGGGACCTCTGTCGGAAACAATGGTAACTGGGACCCCATGCAGCCGCACTATCTCATCTACATATAACTGTGCCAACTTCTCAGTAGAATAGGTTGTTTTGATAGGTAAGAAATGTGCTGTCTTTGTCAACCTATCAACTGTTACCCAAATGGAATCATGTCCTTTGGCTATTCTAGGTAAACCAACCACAAAATCCATGGTCACATGATCCCACTCCATTGTGGTATGGATAAAGGTTGTAGTGTTCCTACAGGATTCTGGTGTTCATCTTAAACCCGCTGACACACCAGACACCGCATAACGAACTCAACAACGTCCTTCTTCAAACCAGGCCAGCAATACATATCTTTCAAGTTACAATACATCTTGGTGCTTCCTGGATGCATAGCATACACTGAAGAATGAGATTCTTCCAGGACTATCTTCCTCAAGTTATCCGCATCCAGCACTGTCATCCTATCATGATAACAAGCTAATTGATCATCTGAATCATGGAAACCTTCTCATTTCTCACTACCATACACCGATCTAATTAGTTGAACTGCAACATCAACTTACTGTGCCTCCTTAATCTGTTGTCTTAGAGTAGGTTTTATGTGCATCTCAGCTAGCAACCCAGATAACAATGATACTTTTAATTATACATTGTCTTGCCTTAAAGAGATAAACATATCCCTCCTAGAGCACACCAAAGAATTCAACTGTGCTCTGTCTAGGGCTGGTGTTGTTGATTTCCTACTCAAAGCATCAACAACCACATTGGCCTTCCCTGGATGATAATCAGTCGTATAATCATAGTCCTTGATTAACTCCATCCAGCGGCGTTGCCTCATGTTAAGCTCATGCTGAGAAAAGATATACTTAAGGTTCTTATGGTCTGTGAAAATCTGGAATGTCTCTCCATAAGGATAATGTCTCCAGATTTTCAAGGCATGAATTACAACAGCTAGCTCTAGATCATGTGTCGGATAATTCTCCTCGTGTTTCTTAAGCCGTCGAGAAGAAAAAGAAATCACTTGTTTATCCTGCATCATCACACATCCTAGTCCATTCTTAGAAGCATCACAGAAAACTATATATCCTTTTCCTTGTTCAGGTAACACTAGCACATGTGCACTTGTCAACCTCTCCTTCAACAATTGAAACGATTGCTAACACTTGTCACTCCAGGTATAAAGAACATCCTTCCTGGTCAACTTAGTCAAGGGTAAAGCTACAGAACTAAAGTTCTTAATGAACCTCCTGTAATAGCCTACCAAACCTAAGAAACTTCGAATCTCCGTCGGTGTCTTCGGCTGCTCCTATTGCAGGACAGATTCTACCTTTTTAGGGTCAACACGTATACCTGAAACAGATATTATGTGTCCAAGAGAAGAAACTTCTAGTAACCAGAACTCACATTTGCTAAACTTAGCATATAACTTATGCTCTCTTAGCAAAGTTATAACTTGATGAAGATGCTGTTCATGCTGTTGAGCATCTCTACTGTAGATCAGTATGTCATCTATAAAGATGACTAAACACTGATTGAGAAAAGGTTGAAAGATTCTATTCGTGAGTTCCATAAATGCAGCTGGTGCATTAGTTAGTCCAAATGACATAACTGTGAACTCATAGTGACCATACCTTGTCCTGAAGGCGGACTTAGGTATGTCACCCTCCTTAATACGCAGCTGATGATATCCCGACCTCAAATCTATCTTTAAGAAGACATTTGCACCATGCAACTGGTCAAAGAGATCATTGATCCTTAGCAAAGGATACTTATTCTTTATCGTTACTTTATTTAACTGTCTATAATCATTGCACAACCACATTGACCCATATTTCTTCTTAACAAAGAGGACTGGAGCACCCCCAAGGTGAAGTACTTGGTCGGATAAAACCTTTCTCAAGCAATTCTTGCAGCTGTTTCTTGAGTTTTGCCATCTCAGCAGGCACGATCCTATACAGTGTTTGTGCTATTGGTTGCATGTCTGGGATTAGATTAATCTCAAAATCAATCTCTCGGGGCAGTGGTATACCTAGAAGTTCTTCAGGAAATACATCTTCAAATTCCCTGACTATCGGAACTTCAGCAGGGTTAAGACTCTCCATGGTGGTATCTACCACATGGGCCAAGAATGCATAACATCCTTGCCTCATCAGCTTCTCAGCAACCATAGCCGACACAAGATAGGTTGGAAGAATCTTTCTATCTCCTTGAAAGATCCATGTGTCACTATTATCAGTGAATACAGCTTGCTTGGATTCACAATCCAAGACAACCTTATACCTTTCCAAGGCATCCATCCCAAGGATTATATTGAATCCGTGCATCTCAATTGGTATAAGATCCACTTGAATGCGATGTTTAGAAAAGAAGAGAATGCAGGGAGAACACACCTCCCGCAACACAACAGATACCATCAAAGGAGTTTCTAACAAGAAATTATCTACTCGATGACTTATAGTCAGGTTGCAGTCAAGAATCGCTCTTCGAGTGATAAAGGAATGCGTAACACCCGGATCAATTAAAATAGATACGACACAAGATGTAGACATATCTGAATAAAACAATTCCATCTGACCTGCCATAACCCAAGGGTTGATCACTACATCAGGTGGATTCATCGCATAGAATCTCATGGTCGCCTATGGTTGATTCGGTGCTCGATGACTAGGTGTCGATGACCCAGCTTGGGATGCTTGTCCACTTCCTCTACTACCACCTAGAAACCATCTCCTTTGAGAACCTTGCTGACTCTGCCTTTGAGGTTTAGTCACACTCACTTCTCTGGCTCTGCAATCCTTCATCAAATGTCCCACCTTTCCACATATATAACAGCTTCTATTCCCTTGTTGTGGTCTGGTTGGTCATGTAATAGACATAGATGCTACGCTACGAGCTCCTTCTAGAGGTAAACTACATCCTCTACCCCTATTTGACATCCACTGCATCTAGGTACTGAATCTAGGAGGTGGTGTAGGCACGGAAAACCTTGGTTTCTTGAAACCTTTGGATGAGGATCCTTGGAACTGGGGATACATCTTCTTGTTCTTGGTTTGTTGCTTCTCTAACACAAACATCTCTATCCTCCTGACAGACTCCACCAAGGTAGCAAACCTTTCCCTGTTTTTCCAGAGCAGACACAGGGGTAGTCAAATCAACATTTAAACCCTTCTCAAAACGCCTAATCCTTTCTTCAATTGTAGCTGCCATATGTGGACAGAACTGCAACAACTCCATGAACTTAGCCTCATATTCGCTAACGTTCATCATTCCTTGTCTTAATCTCTCAAACTGAGAGATTTTCTCATCCAAGAACGTCTTAGGAAAGTTTCTGTTGATAAATTCCCGTCGTAAAACTTCCCATTCGATCTCCACACCTGGCCTTTTCCCTTCCTCCATGGTCCACCAGTGACCAACACTCCGCTTGAGAAGATACACAGCATGTCTGACCTTCTCAGCTTCTGGGATGTTCAGGATTCTAAAGGCCTTCTCTAGTTCAGTTAACCATAAGTCAACATCTGCTGGGTCAGCTGTTCCAACATATTCTGTGGCTCCAACTCGGCAAAGTCATTCAAATGTCTTGCCGGATCCTTGTCCTTCTGGATGGGTAGGTGCCCTAGGTACAGGTATAGGCATCCTATCAGTCATGTGTTTCATGGCAGTCATAAACTTCCTAAACATGGCTTGGAAGGTTGGATTCCCCATGTCAGCTGGGTTGAATTGGGGTAATTCAGGCACAGGTTCCTCCCTTCATTGGTCTCTTGCACCTCCTCCATATGCAGCGACACTACTTTCTGCAACATGTTCATCATGTGATCCAGTCATCTTTAGTTTTCTGTTCTCCTCCTATATGAGCAGAAGACACTATCAGATAGATTGGAAGACACTAGAACAAACTCAACAACCCTAGTCCTATGTCTCTGTAGACTCAGTGAACCTAGAGCTCTGATACCACTAAATTGTGATGTCTGTCTCGTGAAAAAATGATTAATTAATGCGGAAGCGAATTATTAACAATAGAATTATTGAAAATCACTAAAAATTTAAAACTTTTTGCAAAGAAATCCACAAACTGAGAAACTCTATCATAAAGAGTCAAAGTAAGTTATGTACATGCGAATATATCAGTACATCTCTATAACATCTCATCTCGAGAGTCACAACATTGACTGCTCTTGTTAAACTGTACAAAGCAGTATACAAAAATCTCGAGGCATTAAGCTAAAATCTTAAATTTATATTAAACTATCTACTGACTCCTAGGACCTGAGAGTATAGAGACGATACATAGGACTCTCTATATGCAAAACCTAACGGACAGTGTCTCCACCTATGGATCATTGCTGTCCTTGATGTTGCTGCTGCTTCTGCTCACCCACTGAGGAGTTTCTTCGTCCTCGGCGTCTACCTAAGAAGTTGAATCCCACAGGAGTGAGTCAATTGAAAATTGTCCCAGAGAGAGTTATAAATCTCCACCAGAAGCATTGTTATTGCAAATAATAGAATGATATTGAGCAGTAGAATTATAAATACTTAACAACAAGTAACTCATTGAATAACTAAATAACGCAATATACTTTATACAATCATTTCAATTATAACTTGATTGAATAGCAAGTCATTTGATTCAATAAGGAATATGAAGAACATGTATATTATTTGTCTAAATAGGACTTAATAAACAATGTATCATCAATCATTGTTTCTCATAGTTCAACCTAAGCAAATATGCTACACGGATGATTAAATTTTACAAACATACTTATGCCCTGAGGAGATGAGATATACCTCTCATAATCCAACCGACCATTATGAAATCACAATCGGTACCATACATAGGTCATTATAAGAGCCAGATTCCTATGACCTCATCCTCCTCAGTCAGTGTGAGGAACAACATGCATGACCTCTTATGACTCTGCCATAATAGCTATCCAGGGTATTCTGGCACTTCGCTATTAGAGTTACAGTGGCATGTTGTACCCTCTTCACAATCGAGGGATTTCTTGTTTATCTCACATCGATTTGGCATTAACATCATAATCGGGAGATTAGTGATACATCTTCTCGGCATATGCATATAATGAAGGATTGAGAGATTAAATGTTTATCTCACATCAATTCCTTCATTAGGACGTAAGGATATTCACGTCCATAACCCCCACATACTCAAAAGTATGCTCTCCATGAGTTCCCTTAGGAAAACCTATTTCACCATCATTTAGCTTCTGACAATGATGGATCTATGGTCAGGGCTCTACATGTTATCATTATACTTGATTATTTAAGTACATTATGGAATTCTTTTAGCATTAGGCATGTTTTCAAACGTAAACCATTAAAACAATTGCTATAAAGAAATAGTACTATTTGTATCAAGTTCATTTTACATCTTATTAACATTGGGATCTCAATCCCTAACTATCTCATCATTATGACTCAATAATATGGGTATTCAAACCCTCAAATCATCAAAACACTTGTTACCAAGTAACATATTACCATCAAGTCATTTGACATAGTAAACATGATAGTACTAGATATTTCGTATGGCTTATACAACCCATCAATCTCTTATGTTACCTCTCACTAGGCAACATAGCATATCATTGCTTACAAACTAATTAAGTATTTTTAATAAGCAAAGCTTCATAGCTCATACCTGGCTATGTTCAATAATCTATAAAACCTGCATATATAGTACAGATGAATACAGAAACATCTATTTTAGATCAGAATAATGCAAAACATTAATAGCATCACTATTTAAGGGTTGCACCACTATGCCCTTACTAGGGTTAGGGTTTCCCTTTTCAATTCAATTAGGGTTAATCATCCCCTTAGCTCAAAATAGTATTAGTGACTCATCATTTCATTATCCAATCATAGAGCTTCATGCTTAAAAGCATAAACCAGAATTAGGGTTTACTGTTCACATCATCACATTACCCTAGATTAGGGTTTACTATTCACATTACATCACATTACCCTAGATTAGGGTTTACTATTCACATTACATCACATTACCCTAGATTAGGGTTTACTATTCACCCCAACTAGGAGTGATCATTAAAGTTCCTTGAATTAAGGTTTACCATGTCATCATTATGAATTAGGATCATACCTTTATCATGTACTAAGATTACTCCCATTAATACCCACAATTTTGGGTTAGGATTCATTAACCATCATAATTAGGGTTTCATGATCTCACTAACATGGATCATACCCTAATTAAGCATTCATTCATATTGGGAGTCCATTACTTGATTAACATTTATATAAAAAGTCTTTTCTCTCTCATCCCTTATTGGATGATATTAGCTTCAGCCTAGATTATGTTAAGTGAACCCAATCATGAAAGAGAATTGACTTAAAGGTTTATATCATTACCATTGGAATCATTATAGTTTAACTACTTCATGGGTTTCAATCACACCATCTCATTAAGGTACAAGTACTATGATCACTTTTAATTACATCATGTATTAATTGACTAAACACTTTGTCCTTTAACCACTTTAAATATCCATGAGGTTTAGGTTAATCAACCACCAAACCATCTTGACCACTAAGGCATCAAATTATCGTGACCTATTTAGACCTCAAATGGTCTTGCACACTAAACCTCCAAATGGTCTAAGACTGTTTGGACCTTCATGCGGTCTGGGTCTGCCCTTGAGACCGTTTGGTAAAGTAAACCTCCAAGACCGTTTTCCCAAGAAAGAGGTGAAGACCGTTTGGTTAAGTTTGACTTTTGAAACCGCATGGACACAACCGACCTTGAAACCGCATGAGCCTAAAAGTTTTGGGATCGTTTAGTCCCAAACGGTCTTGAGACCGTTTGGTCGAAACCACCTCAAAACCGCATGGACCAAATATGGTCCCAACACCTCAAATTGAATTAGGGTTTCCATTGTTGGTTCCTTCAACACTTGTATATATATAATCAATCATCAATTGGACCTATCACCATCATTCAATTAAGTTAATTAGGTCAACCTTCAACTTATTTGACCCTCAATTGATTATCAATTAGGGCTTGAATCAATTGGATTAGGGTTTGGAATCGATGACCCTTCAACACAATTCAATGTGAGTCTAATTGATTTGAACCCATTGAGCCATCATACAATTTGGTCATGATCTGACCACAAATGGTCTTGGGATCGTTTGGATGACCTCCAAACGGTCTTGAGACCGTTTTCCCAAATCAACACCAAAAACTAAGTCAACTAATTATAGATTGGACCATTGAGTTGATCAACAAATCAGCAATTGATTGTACTTCAACTTAGAACCTTTGGATCTTCAATTGGTCAATCATACTTAACCCTAGACCTACAAACGGTCTTGGGTGGTCACCAAACGGTCTTGAGACCGTTTGGGTGATCATCAAATGGTTTTGAAACCGTTTGGGTCACTCAACCCAAGTTTCAACTTTATTCAATTCTCAAATCAGCAATTAACTCGATTAGGGTTTAGATGGTTGATGGACCTTTAATTGGTGAACCACTTGGAATTAATTAATAATTATTGATAGGTGATTAGTCTACATTATTATCAACAGACCTCCAAACGGACAATGCCTGGTCAAGACCACCAAACGGTCTTGGACCGTTTGCTTCTATGTGGTTTGGATGAAACCGTTTGCAATCAAACAGTTTGAAACCGTTTGCTCCCAAACGGTTTGGGAAACCGTTTGACCAAGAAAAGGAGACCGTTTGGTAAAGAAAATTTCTTGGATAAACATCAAAATTAACGTCACCTTTGTCTACCTCTGTTCAACCAAGAACAGGGGCTGTTCTTCACGGAATTTATAGCAAGAACACAAGAGTATCTAAAGAAGAAGAATTAACCAATGATTTTAGGAGAGAAGGATGCATTAGAAAAGCTTAAGGGTTAGAGTTATAAAACCCACCTCTAGGACTGATCCAGAGCTCCAAGATCCGTAGCTTTAATGGTGAATTGAGCTCCAATAGTTATCAAAGGTTCTTTCTTCACTTTTTTGATGAACAAGATGGCTAGAAAGGAAACTCGTGTGAAGAAAACCAATTACTAACCATTGATTTATGGTCTCCACCATGAATTCGAGGTAGATGATGATAAAAAATTACCCAGCTAGTTTGGTCGTCCTTCCTCTGGTCCAGATCTCTTCGTTGGTCGGCCAAAGCAAGGTGATAAGGAAAAGAAACTAAGCAAAATGATCCTTGGTGTTGTTGGAAAAGATACATATATATATTTATGGATTTTCAAGACAATTAGAAAAAGAGAGTTATCTTCTTTAATTCCAACCAAAGATTCCTCCATTCTTTAGACACGTATCCATCTTATATTATCTTGCAAAACTTCTCCATTATACAAGGTTTAATGGAAAAGAACTAAGCACCTTAAAGAGATGTATATTAATATCCACCCTTTTATTGGATATTGCCATGTATATTATTAATATGAATAACTTCCACTTCAACCGAGATATTTTTGGTTACCAAGCATGGAACAATCTTGTCCAAACTATTGAAAACTCATCCTACAACTTTTGGTTGAAGGGATCCATATTTATTATATTTTCTTTTGCATTAAGTTATATTAAAGAGCCATATTATGTTTAAATCTTGATTATTCCATATCAAGATACTCTCTCCTCCATGATCAATCAAATGATGCACCCCTCTCATTTTCTTTTCTCTACTTGATTCCAAGAAACATGAGAGACCCTCTAGAGTTGTTATTTTACCTGTTGAACCCTAGGTTTTGGGTAAATTGCACATTACACCAAAACTAGGTTTTAATGCACAAGGATTACTCTACAAGCTATATCTTGATGTCCAAGCTTGTGAAAACTGTATCACTTCATCATATTCATTCTTATGATGTATCAACATTGGAGGAACATCTTAGCATGTGCAATCTGCATGTTAACCCCTCTACTTGGGTAATTTGCACTTTAATCCATTATTAACAAAACAATGTTCCAACATTATTCAAAAAGGACTAAAATTGAAATATAAGTTCCTCAAAAGCCTTAATTACTTTTCAACAGATAAGAGTAAGCAACTTAATCAACTATATTAGGCAAAACACCTTGGGTTAGTACATAACCCAAGTCAGGGATGTTACATTTACAATCATCACAACCATATCCCTTAGAGATATCATGCAAAACCCCTTAGGTATCATGAAAGGTAGCTCAAGGAGAAAAGAGAGCTCGATCACCAAGCTTTAGGTAAGGCTTTGGTCATCTTCAACTTTGGTTGAAGTAGGATATCGTGTTATGAATATTCCTTTCTTTCCTTCTTCAACAAGTGTTTAACTATGGTTGTAACATCCCTGACCTGTGTTATGTTTTAACCCTAGGTGTTTTGCCTAATAAAGTTTATTAGATGCTTGCTCTTATCTTTTGAAAAGTAATTAAGGCTTTTGAGGAACTTATATTTCAATTTTTGTCCTTTTTGAATAATGTTGAAACATTGATTTTGTTAAAATTGGACTAAAGTGAAAATTACCCAAGTTGAGGGGTTAACTTGCAAATTGCACATGATAATATGTCCCTCTGATGTTGATACATCATAAGAATGAATATGATGTAGTGGTATGGTTTCCAAAAGCTTGGGCACCAAGATAAAGCTTGAAGAGCAATCCTTGTGCATTAAAATCTAGTTTTGGTGTAATGTGCAATTTACCCAAAACCTAGGGTTCAATATGCAAAATACCACCTATACAGGGTCTCTCATGTTTCTTGGTATCAAGTAGAGCAAGTAAAATCAGAGGTGCGCCTCATTGGAATTGTTATAGAGGAGAGAGAATCTTGATATTAAAATAATCAAGATTTAAGCATATATGGAACTTTAATTTGATTTAATGCAAAAAGAAATAAATTAATTAAGGAGCCCTTCAACCAAAAGTTGAGGGATGAAATAGCAAAGTGTTGGACGAGCATGTGCCTTGTTATAGCACAAAAAGATCTTGGTTGTGTGGAAGCCACTCACATTAATATAATACAAAGTAATATCCACTAAAAGGTTGGATATTAATATAAGACTCTTTAAGATGCTTAATTCCTTTTCCATTAATTCTTGCATAATGATGAGGTTTTTCAAGACAATGAAGGTGTCTTCGTGGACAAGGAATGAAGGGGGAATTGGTGGAAATAATTTCGGAATTTAAAGAAAACAATTTCTTTTTCTCTTTCCTTAAAATCCCTTATACATATCCTTTTTCCAATACACTTAAGGACCTTTTCCTTGGAATTTCTTTTCTCACCTTGCTTTGGCCGACCAAGGGAGAGCTCAGGAGCAGGAGAAGGACGACCATAACCTGTTGGTATGTTTTGATCATCTTCTACCTTGGATTCATGGTGAAAACCCTAAATCAATGCTTGATTATTGGTTTTCTTCACTCGATTTCCAATCCTATCCATCTTGTTCATCCAATACCTCAAGAACGGACCTTGGATAGTTTCTGGAACTCCATCCACCATTAGAGCCATGGAGCTTGGATCTTGGAATCAGATTTTGAGGTGGGTTTTATAAAGAAAACCCTTAAACATTAGTATTGCATTCCATTCTTCAATAATCGTTGGTTATTTTCTTCTATTTGGTATTCTTTTGGTTCATTGCTGAAGTTTCCATGAAGAACGGCAGCAGTGCTTGGTTGAACGGAGGAATATGATGATGAGATCATCATAGATGCTTATCCAATGAAAATTCCAGGTCAAACGGTTTCCATGGTTGCTCAAACAGTTTTCCCAAACTGTTTGGGAGCAAACAGTTTCACCAAACTGCATGAGGGCAAACAGTTTCATACCATTTGGAGGTGTTGACCAGGGTTGACCATTTGGAAATTTGTTGCTAATAATGTTGGTTAATGATCCACCAACTATAATTGATTAGTTCCAATTGGTTCATGAGTTGAAGGTCAATCAATCACCAAAACCCTAATCGTGTTAAGTGCTGATTTCTGATTTGATTAAGTTGGACACTTGGGTTGATTGACCCAAACGGTTTCAAAACCATTTGGGGATCACCCAAATGGTCTCAAGATCGTTTTGAGGTCACCCAAGACCATTTTGAGGTCTAGGGTTGAGTATGGTTAGGTGTTTGAAGATCTAAAGATACCAAGTTGATTTGCAATCAAATGCTGATTTGGTGATCAATCCAATGATCCAAACCCTAATTGGATGACATAGATTTGGGTGATAAAATGGGGAAACGGTCTCAAGACCTTTTGTAGGTCATCCAAATGACCTCAAGACCGTTTGGGTTCAGGTCATGTACACTTTGGATGGTGGTCCAATAGTTTCAAAGTACTTAGTTTCACAATGATCAACACTGAAGGATCATCGATTCCAAACCCTAATCCAATTGATTCAAACCCTAATTGATGATCAATTGAGGGTCAAATCAATTGAAGGATGATCTATTTAACCCAATTGAAGTATGTTAGGACCAATTGATGAGTGATAACATGATTTCAATCAATGAAGGAATCAATCTTGGAAACCCTAATTCAATTTGAGTGGTTGAGACTATATTTGGTCCATGCGGTTTTGAGGAGGTTTAGACCAAACGGTCTCAAGACGTTTGGTACCAAACAATCCCAAACTGGTTGAGTTCATGCGTTTTCAAATTGTACTTTAGTAAACGGTTTGAAGGGTCATCTTTAGCAAACAGTTTCAAGTGTGCACCTTTAACAAACGATCTCAAGGGTTCACTTTGGAAAATGGTTTCAACCTCAACTTTACTAAATGATTTTGAGTATTCAACCAAGACCGTTTGAGGTCTAAGAGTCCAAGATCATTTGGAAGGTAATCAACCAAATTGTATGAACACTTAAAGTGAATAAAGGTCAATGGTTTAAGTGAACAACTACATTGTGTAAACCAAGGATGATTATAATAATAGTAACCTTAATGAGATAGGGTGATTAGTATCCTTTAAATAATTAAACTTTTATGATCATGGTGGTAATGATATAACTCATGGTGACAATTATTCTTTCAATTTGAGTTGACTTAGCCTAATCAAGGCTGAAGCAAACATCATCGTATAAAGGATCAGAGTGAGAAGACTTCTTACATGAATGATAATCATGTAGTGGACTTTCAATAAAAATAAATGTCTAATTAGGGTATGATCCTTAATATTGAGATCATGAAACCCTAATTATGAAGGTTAATGAATCATAACCCTAATTGAGGTCATTGATAGGTGAAATCCTAATACATGATGATGGTATGAGCTTAATTCATGGCAATAACATGAGAAACCCTAATTTAGAGTATTTTGATGATTAACCCTACTTAATGTTAATAGTAAACCCTAAATGTGGGTGTTGAATATAAACCTTAAACTAGGGTGATGCAATGTGAATAGTAAACCCTAATTCCAAATAAGGTAAATGAAAATGTGAAACCCTAATTCTGGGTTATACTTTATAGCATGAAGCTCTAAGGTAGGATAATGAAATGATGAGTCATTAATCCTAATTGAGCCAAGGGAATGATTAACCCTAATTGAATTGAAAAGGAAAACCCTAACCCCAGCAAGGGCATAGTGGTATATTCTTTGAATAATGATGTTATAATTGTTTTGTATTATGCTGATATGAAATTGATGTATTTGTTATCATCTGTACTAATCATGTAGGTTTTATGAGATAATGAACATAGCCAGGTATGAGCTATGATGCATTGTTTATTTAAAGTACTTTATGAGATTTGTAAGCAATGATATGATTTGTTGCCTAGTGAAAGGTAATAAAAGAAATTATTAGGCTGTAAGAGCCATGCGAAATACATGCATTGCAATTATCATGTTTACATTGACAAATGATGTGATGGCATTAAGTTACCTGTTAAAAGTGGTAACAAGTATTTTGATGATCTCAGGGTTTGAACACCCATATTCTTGAATCATGATGATGAGATGATGAGGGACTGAGATCCCAATGTTAATTAAGCTGTGAAATGAACTTGATAAAAATAGTACTTCTTCTTAATAGCAATTGTTATAATGGATTATGTTTGAAAACATGCCTGATGCTAAAAGAATGTTCTAATGTACTTAAATAATCAAGTGAAATGATATCATGTAGAGCCCTGACCATAGATCCATCATCATCAGTAGTTTGGTGATGGTGAAATAGGTTTTCCTAAGGGAACTCCTGGAGGGCATACTTTTGAGTATGTGGGGGTTATGGGCGCAAATATCCTTACACCCTAATGGAGGAATTGATGTGAGATAAACATTAAATCTCTCAATCCTTCATTATATGTATATGCCGGGATGATGTATCACTAATCTCCCGATGATGATGTTAATGCCGAATCTATGTGAGATAAACATGAAATCTCTTGATTGCGAAGAGAGTACAACATGCCACTATAACTTTAATAGTGAAGTTGCCAGTTTACCCTAGAAAGCTATTTGGCAGAGACATGAAATGTCCTGCAAGTTGTTCCTCACACTGATTGAGGATGATGAGGTCATAGAAATCTGACTCTTCTGTTAACCTATGTATGGTACCGATTTCGATTTCATAATGGTCAGTTGGAGTATGAGCGGTATACCTCATCTCCTCAGGGCATAAGTATGATTGTAAAATGTAATCAGTCGTGTAGCATATTTGCTTAGGGTTGAATTATGAGAATGAATGATTGATGATACATTGTCTATTATGTCCTAGTTGGATAAATGATATACATGTTCTTCATATTCCTTATTGAATAAATGACTTGCTGCTTTATCAAGTTATAATTGAAATGAACTATATAGAGAATACTGCTCTTCTTAGTTTATTCAATAAATTACCTGTTGTTGGATATTTATAATTCTACTGCTCAAATTTATTCTATTATCTGCAATAACAATGCTTCTGGCGGAGAGTTATATCTCTCGCTGGAACAATTTTCAATTGTCTCACCCCCGTGGGATTAAATTTTGTAGGTAGACGCCGGGGAAGAAGAATCCCTTCAGTGGGTGAGAAAAACAGCAGCCACAACAACAACAACATCAACAACAAGGATAGCAGTGATCCTCAGGTGGAGACACTGACTGTCAAGTCCTGTATATAGAGAGTCCTATGTGTCATCTTTGTACTCTCAGGTCCTAGGAGTCGGTAGATGGTTTGATATAGATATGAGATTTTTGGCTTGATGCCTCGAGATTTTTGTATACTGCTCATGTACAGTTTAATAGGGCAGTCAATGTTTATGACTCTCGAGATGAGATGATACAGAGATGTACTGATGAATCAGAATGTAGATAACTTAGTTCTTTATGAAAGAGTTCTATAGTTTTTGGATCTCAATGCAAAAAAAGTTTTTATTTTTAGTGATTTTCAGTAATTCCGCTGCTAATAATATGCTTCCGCATTAGTTAATCTTGTTTTCACCAGTAGATTGTCAAAATGATGATTTCTTGTCTATGGAGGAGTTTTGAACGAGCCTTGGACCTTGGAGAAGTTCATCTTCAACCTTAGGATGTGAAGCTTTGGAGCTTGGATCTTTGAAGTTGTTCATAAGGCGGGTTATATAACTTGAACCCAATCATGTTATTATTTACCACTTAACTTTTTATACTAGATGATCACTTTCAATTCCAAGTTCTTATTGAATACTTGATAGTTCCATGAATTCTAAGAATTTCCTAGACCTGTTATTTATAAACTAGAACAGTTAGAAAAAAGGTCTAGAGCTTTAAGAATATGGTATCACTTTATAAAGTGATATCGGGTTCAAGCACGCAAACAGGTAGCTCATACCCGATATGGTAATATACATGTATCACTTGCATGATATGCTTGTGAGATTATATCTCCTTAGACAATATGGAGATGAAGTTCATACCTTGGAACACGATATGGTGTTAACCATAATGCCCTTTGCATGATATAGGAAATAGGCTATACTTCTACGTCGATATGAACCCTAGCTTGGGTATAACCCGATATGAGTGAGAATAGCAAGTGCTCCTTGCACGATATGAACATGTAATACATCTATAGTACATGATACCTTGAAGCACACCCATGGAGCATGATATGATTGATTGAGTATACACTTATGCATAATAGAGGGCATGAATTAAAATACAAGGTGTAACACCATATGCTTGAAACTTCTCAACCCAATATGAAACCCAAGATGGGGGTTAACCTGATATGGGGGTAGATGATATCTCATACACGATATTAGTCATGCCTGTTGCATGATATGGGAGATACCCACTTACCCCTTATTCATGATACAAGTCTATGATTACACCTCTTGCACGATATCGATATAGTGAATACTCTAAAAAATATAGAGTTGGAAACCCAAGGTGATGGGTAAACTGATATAAGTGGTGAGTGATACCACATGGACGATATGAATGATATCCCTTGATTGATAGGAATATCACCTACTGCTATCTTGTGAATGATATGAGGTTCAATTCATACATCATGCACGATATGGCATAATTTACCCAATCTGGTGGAAAACCCTAGTTGATGGATTGAAACCTGATATACCCTACCCTTTTGTGTAAAGGATTGTGGTATGAGAATTTAATAAGACACATAGCTTGTCCAGTAACTATATGATAAGGATTGATCCTTGAAGGAATGAAGGGGTTATGAGTCTAAGGGTCTACCTAACATGGTAACCCGATATGTTACCCAACATGGATACCCGATATGATAATCCTAATTTGAAACCGATATGATATCTTGTAAATATACCACTCAAATGATACATGATGAGGCATATTCTCTATGCCTGATATAGTGCACACCTTGTGCAAGATATGGTATCAAGCACATATCTTATACCTGATATGGGGTCAAACACTTAGCTTATACCCGATATGAAGTTACCTTGAAATGATAAGAACTAAGTGATATTCAATTTGATATGGGTACATGATATGATGATTAGGGGATACACCCTCAAAACATGACATGGTGATGTGGTTATGCCACATGTCTGATATGGAAGGGACACTTCAATCATATGTGATTGATTGAGTGACATATGTTGCAGATTGTGTTAATTCCAATATAAAAGATGATGTGAATTGTTAATGATGAACCGATATTCCTCAAAAGGAGGATTGAACCTAAAGTATGATGTAATCAATATCCTAGTGAGGATGAGAGAGAAACTCATACTTTGTGTTGATAATCATTTAATGATAAATGACAAGAATAAATAAGTATGACTGAATACTTATAATTTCAATGTATGCTCCTAGATGTGTGGAGCAATGAATTAGGGTTTGGATTAATAATATGAACTTGAAACCTTATTCGGCTACAAAGGGAAACCCTAACCCTAATAATGGCCTTGTGAGCCATGTGTATAGTTGTTACCTAGTGAGAGGTGACAAGATGTTTAATGGGCCTTGTGAGCTATGTGTATAGTTGGTGCATAGTGAGAGGTGACAAGATGTTTAATGGGCCTTATGAGCCATGTGTATAATTGTTGCCTAGTGAGAAGTGACAAGATGTTTAATGGCCTTGTGAGCCATGAGTAATGTGATAAGGGACTGAGATCCCAAGTGTTATGCATCTAAATGTGTTCCTAAGATTTGAAAGGTACTCGATAAATGTATTACAACTTTCTTTGTAGCATTTGTTTGTGATTGATGCTTATAACTTGTTTGATGCTAAGAGAATATTATAATACACTTAATATATCACTAGAAACTATAAAATGTTTCCCTGACCATAGATCCATCAGTGTCGGAATTTGCTAAATGGTGAAACGGGTTCCCCGCGACATAACCCGAAATGCATATTTTTGAATATGTGGGGGGCGTAAGCTTGGACGGCCATGTATGAGATGATCCCCTTACAAATTTGAAATAAATGGGGATTTGTCTGTGTGAAACCATATCCTAGCTCGAGTGTGACTTCGGTCATAGGCTCTATGTTAAGCACGATGAACTGGCTCATGGCTCAAATTATGGCTATATGCAATGACTCAGTAATTTCATAACTGGGGACAGTTGTTAGTAGATGTTCCCCTAAGAGCGTACATGCTGAAGCAGTAACTCTGAGCAATGATGCCTAGTACCCGGACAACCTCTTTTTGCAGTGACATGAGATGTCCTGCCAACAGATGACATGAGATGTCCTGCTAAATCTTGTGTGGTCTCGTACTGACCGAGACAGCTGAGGTCATGGAAACCGACTCTCCCATTGACCTTGTATGGTACTGACTTGTGAGAAGTTTGTGGTCAGTAGGAGATAAATGGGGTATACTTCATCTCTTTAGGGCATAATTGTGATTGTAAAATATTCTCAACCATGTAGAATTTTTCTTAAGGATCGAATACAAAAAACATTGTTTGATGCACAATTCAGTTATACATATTAGCTTGATAGATGTTATTTATATTTCTTTACATTCCTGGTAAAGTAGAAAGATGGTTTATTACTCTACCATTGGTAGATGCATCATTTCCTTAAGTAAAGAGATTACTTTTTTCTATTCATACAGTGATTAACCCTTCCTATTAATATAAGAGAACCTCTGCTCAGTTTTAAAATGTTTATCTATGATAATAATATGGTCGGTGGAGAGTTATATCTCTTGTTGGGACAATTGTCTCACCCTATGGGATCTACAATTTTTAGGTGGACGTGTAGGAGGCGGTGGATACCTTTCTACAGAGGAGAAACAACAGTTGAGGCAGCTGTAACAACTCAGGTTGAGTATACTGTCTGTCGTGTCTTATAGATAGAAGTCCTATGTGTCGTCTCTGTACTCTCAGGTCCTTGGAGTCAGTTCATAATGGTTTCATGAGCAATATGAGTTTTTTTCTTGTATTCCTTGAGGTTTTATGTTGCTACATTATATGTGTTGATAGAGCAACTATTATATGTTTTCCTCAAGATGATATGAAACAATGTTGTACAATGTAAATCATGTTATGTATAAGATTTGGATCTTTCAGTAAAAGTTTTTTGGTAGAGGATCTCCTTGCAAAATGGTTTTTAATTTTAGTGATTTTAGTTAATAAGTTGTTTATGGTAATTCTGCATAATTAATAATGATTTGGTTGTCAGTTTGATGATGGTCGTTACAAGTTTGGTATCAGAGCTTAAGGTTCGCTGAGTCTACAAAGACATAGGACTAAGGTGTTGAGTTTGTTCTAGTATCCTGCAGTATATCTTATAGTGACTTATGCTTATGCAGAAGATAGAGTAAAGCTTAAAGATGTCTGGAGAGAACAAGGAGTACATTGTTGAAAGTAATGCTACTACACTAGGAGAAGGTGCAAGGGACTAGGCAAGAGAAGAATGATTGCCTGAGAATCCCCAAGATGATCCAGCTATGATAAGGGATCCTTCTTTTGATATCATTGATGGGCACGTTAGGATAGAGGTAATGCATATACTAGATTGGGTATTAATAACACAACCCAGGTTACCAACCCCCAATGATGAAATTTTGAACTCGAGAAGGATTCCTGATCAACATCAATATGTTACATCAATGGAAAATGATGAAAGAATTATGTTACAACCTAAAATTAGGGTTTGCTATAGGTGTAGGCAGCCTAGACATATCATAAAAGAATGTCCAAAAGAGGATAATGAGGTAGGAATTAAGAAAAGACCTATCCAAACTCTGGAATAGATGCCTAGTAGTTCTAAAAAGGGGAAGTTTTTGGTACCACCAGTGCAAACAACGTCTAATGCACCAGGGCTGCGGTTACCAAAAAAGGGCAACAGACCTGATGTTCCACCAGTTAGAACTCTTGAGTTGGCCTCTACATCGGATATAAGGCCAACAAGGCCAGGGGATGCTTATAAGATGTGTTATAAGTTTAAATAGTTTGGGCATATTAGATCCTTTTATCCAAAAGGGAAGAAGGAAATGACCCAACCGTCGAGGCAGAGTCAACAAGACTCTCAAAGGCAAGGGTCTAGCAGTGGCATACAAGGACGTAGACAAACATTCCGAGAAGGTCTATCAACACCGAGCAATCGAGCACGACATTAGGATCAAGCAATGACAAGATTCTATGAAAAGATTCAGCCTGAGGCAGTAAACAATCCATAAATTGAGACAGGTCAGATGAAATAGTACCATTCTGATATGTCATTTCATGATTCTATTTGTTAAATATAAGAAAAGTAGTTGTTATTGAGCTTCCTTTGACCAGTCCTATGAGGACACAAGGAATATGAGGACTTAAATTTTGCTTAGTAATCTTTTAAATGCTTTACAATTTCTTTTATCTGTGTGAAAAAGGATGAGGTGTAGAAGTGATGCCTGGAAAAAAACCAGGGATACTAAGTCCTTTTCTTTTATTGATATGGAAAGTAGGAACATGATAGTAAACAAAGTGCATACCACCTAATCTTAGTACTTGTATACCTTGTCCATGTATTCAACTATTGAAGATAAGGAAGGTATGGAACTCTTAGATTGTTATCTTTCCGATTACTCTGATCAAGTAGTCATTTTGAGACAATCTAGTGAGCATAACGAAACTGGAAATATGACATGGATATTTTTATCACATCCTAAGTGTAATAAAATGGAATCTGAGATGATCTCAGATCAATCTATGTGTATGAGTAAGTAAAAAATATAATCCTCATGGTAAGAGAATGAGAACAAGGGAGATGATCCCTGTGTGATAAAGTTTGTATGAATAGTAAAGATCTTTTCCATGATATGGAGATGGGAAATGTGATACAATCATGAAATGATCATGAATATGATAGGAAATAACAAAGAAAGGGATGATGATATGTAATCATCCATATAATTCCTATGTAGAAGGCAAGGAACCTAAGATGAAACAAGTGTAATTGACTCATGAACAGTTGAAAGTTCAGGTAATAATCTTAGGAGATGATGATGTCTCCTCTTTGATGAATAACCCTGGGTAATGATGGGGTGATGCAAGGAATATGTTGCTTTGTGTTCTTTCCTTTCAGAGACATGGCAATCAAGTGAGTCTGAGGACACTTGTTGTGCATGAGTTAGAAGTGATCTTTTGATGATACTTAGAAAAGTATCAGTTTGTCTTAGACCTTGGTTCCAAGATAAAGATATGTGTAATATATAATGTCCCAAGATAAAAGAAAGATCCTTTTGTATGTTTGACTTTGGTATTAATAATAGAGAAATGGAAATGATAAGGATATGATGTGTTTTCGACACATGTGAAGGATACCAAGGTAAGGAATACCAGTATCAAAGATGTGCCAAGTGGTATGGGAAAGTGAGAATACTACTTCTGATAAGATGAATAAGGTTTGGTTACCTAGAAGGGGCAACCTTAAGACAACTCTAGTATGGAAATCATATGTTAGTGGTTTATTCTCTGCATAAACATAATGTTGATAAGGATATATTAATTGAAGGAACAATTCAAGAATCATTTTGAGAGGAAGCTTATCAGAATAAAAATAATTCCTTATAATATACCTATCTAGATCTGTTGAGGCAATTTATTTATAACATCTAGAGGTATCTTTGTTCCTATGGCAAAAGAATGTACAACTAGGAAGATAGTTGGTACGAGTCATAAGAAAGTTTTGTGTTGTGTCAACAGATTAGAATGGCACAAAAGAGGTATGATAAGACTTGTAGTTCCAAGTGGGTGACAGGACGTAAACCTGGTCTTTCCTTGGAAGTAAAATACTAAACTGGGTGAGGAGTATGGAATACTCCCTAGAATCAAGAATATTATCACATAAATGATGTGAGTCAATAAGGATTGACACCTGAGTTATTTAAAGTATGAATAGTACTTCTCTAACTTAAAAAGTGTTACCTGGCACAGAGTTGACTCCGCATTCAGTAATGGATAGGACAACTAAGTATGTTTCATGTGTGATAGATCTTATGATGATCTTTGATGGAAGGACTTTGTGTTGGTCAAAGTTATATGGCATCTCCATGACATCAAGATGTTATGTGGAGACTTGAAAATATGATACATGAATGACAATTGTCTTCCTTCATCTGGGATTTTGGGGATGAAATCCTTGTTAGGGGTTTATAATTGTAACACCCCAGACCTGGGTTATTGTTTAACCCTAGGAATTTTGCTTAAGTTACTTACAAACTCATTCTAATATTTTGAAAAGTAATTAAGACTTCCTGTGAAGTTTATTGTCAAGTTTGTGCTTATTTGCAAACAATTTGTGCATTATATGAAAGTTTGAGTGAAAAGTGCAATTTACCAAAGATGAGGGGTTACATTACAAAATGTCACATGCGGAATGTGTTTTAAGTGTTTTAGTATCATAAGAAAGAGAGTGATTCTAATTGGTGGCTTGTGGAAAGCCTAAATCCCAAGTTATAAATTGTTTAAACAATGCTAGTACTTTGTGTACCAATTTTGGTACAATTTGTAATTTACCCAATGTATGGGGTTGAAATGCAAAATTATCACCTCTAGAGTGTCCCTACTTCCTCTATGTATCATTTAGAGGAGAGAGAAAGAAGGGGGTTCCATTTTTGAAATCACCTTTGACTGATGATACTCTTGCTGATGAGAAGACCAAGAAAAGATGGAAGGTAAAGCTTTTTATGTGTTATATTGAGTTGTGGACTTGATATAGGTGTCCTATAGGACAAGGAGCCATAGTAAAAGTCTCCTATAGGTTTGTTGATCCCTGGAAAAGGCCATGACGGGTAGAGCACCTCAAGGATGTGGTCCATGATGGGTTGCAAAGACCCTTGCAAAAAGTGTATCTGGCTGCTTATTTGATGAGATAGAGATGAGGAAACTTATCCAACAAGATAACGGAGGGACAAGATATTGTCTCTAGCCTATCCTCAAGACTTTTTTAATAAAAATATATGTATGTGTTCATGCATGGCAATGTGACAACAATGCATGGCCACGTATCATCTAGCAGCTTGAGGTGAAGACACCTCATATATACTTTATCTCATGAAACCAAGTATATATACTTCACCTTTCACCAACTTATGAAAGATTACATCCTCACAACCATATCCCTTGGAGATATCATGCAAAGCCCCTTAGGTATCGTGCAAAGTAGCTCAAGGAGCAAGGAGAGATCGACCCCAAGCTTTAGGTAAGGCTTTGGTCATCTTCAACCTTGGTTGAAGATGGATATCGGGTTATGAATATTCCTTTATTTCCTTCTTCACTAAGTGCTTAATTATGGTGATTTCTTGTCTATAGAGGAGTTTTGAACAAGCCTTGGACCTTGGAGAAGTTCATCTTCAACCTTAGGACGTGAATCTTTGGAGTTTGGAGCTTTGAAGTTGTTCATAAGGAGGGTTATATAACTTGAACCCAATCGTGTTATTATTTACCACTTAACTTGTTATACTAGATGATCACTTTCAATTCCGAGTTTTTATTGAATACTTGATGGATCCATGAGTTCTAAGAATTTCCTAGACCTATTATTTATAAACTAGAACAGTTAGAATGAAGGTCTAGAGCTTGAAGAAGATGGTATCACTTTATAAAGTGATATTGGGTTCAAGCACACAAACAAGTAGCTCATACCTGATATGGTAATATACATGTATCACTTGCATGATATGCTTGTGAGATTATATCTCCTTGCATGATATGGAGATGAAGTTCGTACCTTGGAACACGATATGGTGTTAACCATAATGCCCTTTGCATGATATAGACTCCATGCACGATATAGGAACAAGGGTATATTTCTAAGTCGATATGAAACCCTAGTTTGGGTAACCCGATATTAGTGAGAATAGAAAGTGCTCCTTGCACGATATGATCATGTAATACAACTATGGTACATGATACCATGAAGCACACATCCGGTGCGTGATATGATTGATTGAGTATATACTTATGCATAATAGAAGACATGAATTAAAATACAAGGTGTAACCTGATAAGGTTGAAACATCTCAACCCGATATGAAACCCAAGATGGGGGTTAGCCTGATATTGGGGTAGATGATAGATCATACACGATATGAGTCAAGCCTATTGCACATTGTGGGAGATACCCACTTACCCCTTATTAATGATACAAGTCTAGGATTACACCGCTTGCACGATATAGAGATAGTGAATACTCTAAACAATATAGAGTTGGAAACCCAAGGTGATGGGTAAACTGATACAAGTGGTGAGTGATACCACATGGATGAAATGAATGATATCCCTTGATTGATAGGAATAGCAACTACTCCTATATTGTGAATGATATGAGGTTCAATTCATACTTCATGCACGATATGGCATAATTTACCCAATATGGTGGAAAACCCTAGATGATGGATTGAAACCTGATATACCCTACCCTTTTCTGTAAAGGATTGTGGTATGAGAATTTAACAAGACACCTAGCTTGTCCAGTAACTATATGATAAGGATTGATCCTTGAAGGAATGAAGAGGTTATGAGTCTAAGGGTCTACCTAACATGGTATCCCGATATGTTACCCCACATGGATACCCGATATGATAATCCTGAATGGAAAATGATATGGTATCTTGTAATTATACCACTCAAATGTTACATGATGATGCATATGCTCTATGCCTGATATAGTGCACACCTTGTGCATGATATGGTATCAAGAACATAGCTTATACCCAATATGGGGTCAAGCACTTAGCTTATACCCGATGTGAAGTTGTCTTGAAATGATAAGAACTAAGTGATAGTCAACTTGATATGGGTACATTATATGATGATTAGGGGATACACCCTGAAACATAACATGGTGATGTGGTTACACCACATACCCGATATGGAAGGGACACTTCAATGATATGTGATTGATTGAGTGACATATGTTGCAGATTATGTTAATTGCAATATAAAAGATGATGTGAATTGTTAATGATGAACCAATATTCCTCAAAAGCAGGGTTGAACCTAAAGTATGTTGCAATCAATATCCTAGTGAGGATGAGAGAGAAACTCATACTTTGTGTTGATAATCATTTAATGATAAACGACGAGAATAAATAAGTTCGATTGGATACTTAAAATTCTAATGTATACTCCTAGATGTGTGGAGCAATGAATTAGGGTTTGGATTAATAATATGAACTTGAAACCCTATTTGGCTACAAAGGGAAACCCTAACCCTAATAATGGCCTTCTGAGCCAAGTGTATAGTTATTACCTAATGAGAGGTGACAAGATGTTTAATGCGCCTTGTGAGCCATGTGTATAGTTGTTGCCTAGTGAGAGGTGACAAGATGTTTAATGGGCCTTATGAGCCATGTGTATAGTTGTTTCCTAGTGAGAGGTGACAAGATGTTTAATGGCCTTGTGAGCCATGTGCATAGTTGTTTCCTAGTGAGAGGTGACAAGATGTTTAATGGGCCTTGTAAGCCATGTGTATAGTTGTTGCCTAGTGAGAGGTGACAAGATACTTAATCAAACCATGTGAACTTTGTGAAATACTTGTACAACAAGTGAAATGAATACCTTGGTCTGAGGACCTAGAGGTAATGGTTTCCTGTTACAGAGGTAACAATGATGTGTGGTGATCTAAGGGTTTGAATACCCAGATCTAGTATTCATGATGATGATGATGTGAAAGGATGAGAATTCCCAGTAATGTGATAAGGGACTGAGATCCCAAGTGTTACGTATCTAAATGTGTTTCGAAGATTTGAAAAGTACTCGATAAATGTATTACATCTTTCTTTGTAGTATTTATTTATGATTGATGCTTATAACTTGTTTGATGCTAAAAGAATATTGTAATGCACTTAATATATCACTAGAAACCACAAAATGTTGCCCTGACCATTGATCCATCAATGTTAGAATTTGATGAATGGTGAAACAGGTTTCCCGTGGCATAACCCGGAATACATATTTTTGAATATGTGGGGGGCATAAGCTTGGGCAGCCAAGTATGAGCCGATCCTCTTACGAAATCGAAATAAATGGAGATTTGGTTGTGTGAAATGATATCCTGGCTCGAGTGCAACTTCGGTCGTAGACTCTATGTTGAGCACGGTGAACTGGCCAGTGGCTCAGAGTATGGCTATATGCCATGACTCAGTAATTTCATAATTGGGGACAATTGTTAGTAGATGTTCCCCTAAGAGAGTACATGCTGATGCAGTAACTCTGAGAAATGATGCCTAGTACCCTGGAAAGCTCTTTTTGCAGCGACACGAGATGGCCTGCTGAATCTTGTGTGGTCTCATACTGACTTAGACAGCTGAGGTCATGGCAACTGGCTGTCCTATTGACCTTGTATGGTACCGACTTGTGAGACGTTTGAGGTCGGTTGGAGATGAATAGGGTATACTACATCTCCTCAGGGCATAAATGTGTTTGTAAAATATGTTCAGATGTGTAGCATTTTGCTTAAGGATCGAATACGGAAAACATTGTTTGATGCACAATTCAGTTATACATCTTAGCTTGATAGATGTTATTTATGTTTCTTTACATTCCTTGTAAATTAGAAAGATGGTTTATTACTCTACCATGGGTAGATGCATCATTTCCTTAAGTAAAGAGATTACTTTGTTCTATTCATACAATGATTAACCCTGCCTATTAATATAAGAGAACCTCTGCTCAGTTTTAAAATGTTTATATGTGATAATAATATGGTCGGCAGTGTAACATCCCTGACCTGGGTTATGCTTTAACCCTAGATTTTTTGTTTAAGAAAGATAATTATATGCTTGATCTTGTCTTTTGAAAAGTTATTAAGTCTTAAGAGGAACTTATGTTTCAATTTTAGTCCTTTCTGAATAATGTTGAAAACAATGTTTTGCCCATTTTGGACTAAAGTGCAAATTACCCAAGTTGAGGGGTTAACTTGCAAATGTTACATGATAAAATATTCCTCAAGTGTTATATCATCATAAGAATGAGAATGGTGCAGAGGTATGGCTTGTGAAATCCTGAGCACCAAGAAAGAGATTATTAAGCAATGTTTGTGCATGAAAACCTAGTTTTGGTGTAATGTGTAATTTACCCAAAACCTAGGGTTCAATATGCAAAATACCACTTATTGAGAGTCCCTAATATTTCTTGGTATAAATTAGAGACAAGAAAATCAGAGGGGCGTCTCATTTGAATCTCTTTGGAAGAGAGAGAATCTTAATATTAAAATAATCAAGATTTAAGCATAATTGAAACCCTAATTCAATTTAATGCAAAAATAAATATATTAATGGAAATTCCTTTCAACCAAAAATGTGATGGTTGAATTTGTATAAGTGTGGACGTCCTTGTGCCTAACAATGTCACCAAAATATCTAAAGTGAGTGGAGAGCCCACTCACATTAGCTAAAGAAAAAGTAATATCCACTCATTTTTGGATATTATTATTATATTAATGAAGGTGCTTAATTTGTTTTCTTTTAATTCATGGATAAAGAAGAGGATTTCGAAGGGGAGGATGATGGATTCGTATGCAAGGAAGTGAGGGGGATAAGTGGCACCAATTTAGGGAATTGAAGGATTTTTATAACTCTTTCTCTCTCTTGAAATTCCCTTATATACACTCCATTTTTCACCTACATGAAAGGCTTTTTCGACTCTTCTTTCTTTCCTTGCTTTGGAAGAACAAAAGGGATCTTAGGAGCAATAGGAGGACGAAACCCAACCTGTAGGTGAGCTCCTTAATCATCTTCAACCTTGATTTCATGTTGGAAATCGAAATTCAATGCTTATTTTCTCCTTTTCTCCATTCAATCTTCAACCTTAGCCATTCTTTTCACTCAAAGACTTGAGGACGGACATTGGGAAGTTGATGAAGCTTCAATCACAATTGAAGACGTGAAGCTTGGATTCAAATTTGAAGGCAGGAAATATAACTTGAACCCTTAAATGTTATTATTGATTTTTCCTTCTTTATTAGATGTTGATTCTTTCTTCTTTCCCGAAATTCCAATTGATTAGTTGATGAAATCACCGTAAGAATCATAGGAGATGTCGAAGGTTTGTAGCTTGAAGATGATGATGTCATCTTAGCACACACCTCAATAAAGATCATGTGCAAACTATTTCAACTTTGATGACCAAACGGTCTCAAGACCGTTTGGTGATCAAACGGTCTCAAGACCGTTTGAGGTCAATTAATGATGTAGTTGGATGAAGATCCAATGGTTCTAATTGATCTAATTATAATGGTTTTAAGAATGGATGATCTATTGCTTACAAACCCTAATCGGATTGAATGGTTGAAACCCTAAATTGATTGAGTCAATTTCTTTGTTGAATGGCTCAAACGATCTCAAGACTTGTTGAGGTCAAACGGTCTCAAGAGCGTTTGAGGTCAAGTGGAGTCATGAATGGATGAAGATCCAAGGGTTACAAGTTGATATACTTTCAATGGCCTCAATGTTGGATGATTCAATGAGTGGAAACCCTAAAATGATTGAATAAGAAACCCTAATTGATCCATTCGGTTTCAAGGTGGTTTGGACCAAACGGTCTTGAGACCGTTTGAGTCCAAACGACCTTGAGACCGTTTGGGATCAAATGGTGTTCAGACCATTTGGAGGGAAAACAGTCTTAAAACTGTTTGATGTTCAATCAGTTTCAATAATGGGTTGCTCATTCGGTTTCAAAGGTTGAAAGCACCAAACAGTTTCAAAACCATTTAAGGTCAAATGATCTCAACCCTAAGGTGGGAAAATGGTTTCAAAACCATTTGAAGGTCAAGGAGGTCAAGGCCGTTTGAGGGTCTAATACCTCAAGACCATTTGAAGGTTAAAATACTTGAAGTCCGTTTGAGGGTCTAGTACCTCAATACTGTTTGAAGGTCTAATTGATTCAAACCATGTAAGTACAGTTAACCCCATGATTCTTAATGGTGTTTATCAAAGATATTTACAATGGTTGTATCTTTAAGGTACTGGGGGTGATTAGTACCCTTATAAGGGTTAACCTTTGATGCTTATGAAAGCAATATCTCGATACACCATGTTAACCCTAAATGTGTGTACTTGAATGAAGGGTTGACCTAATCTAATCAAGATTGAAGTAATCAACATGCTAGAGAGGATGAGAGAGAGAAGAATTCATACATGTATAATAATCATATAGTGGTTAAACCTCAACACTCTCAACATGAATAAAATATGTAATTAGGGTATGATCCTTGATAAAGAGATCATGAAACCCTAATCGAAAAGGTTGATGAGCCCTAACCCTAATTTAGGACAATATTAGATGAAACTATAATCTAGAGTAATGGTGTAACCCTAATGTAGGGTAATGATATGAGAAATCCCAATTCAGGGTAATATAATGAAAAACCCTAATTTAAGAAGATGCTTCATGAAACCCTAATTTGGGAAAAGTTATAAGGAACCTTAATTCAAGATAATGATGCAGAAAACCCTAATCTAGGGTGATGTGATGTGAAAACCTAATGAAGGGTGACGTCATGTGAAACCCTAATGCAGTAATGTGATGTGAAACCCTAATCAAGGGTGATGTCATGTGAAACCCTAACCAAGGGTGACGTCATGTGAAACCCTAATGCAGTAATGTGATGTGAAACCCTAATCAAGAGTTATGTCATGTGAAACCCTAATCAAGGATAACATCATGTGCAACCCTAATGTAGTAATGTGATGAGAAACTCTAATCCAGGGTGATGCTATGTAATGCTATATGAAACCCTACCCTAATATAGGATTAAGGTATGTGAAACCCTAATTTTTGGGTTATAGTGCATATAACCCTGATTTTGGTTAATATGATGATAAACCATAACCCTAATTTTGGGTAATGGATGAGTATCCCTAATTGACATGAACTTGGAAAACCCTAATCCTTAATGAGTGAATAGTGATGCTACCAGTACATTGCAGAGTGCTGATATGTAATTGATATAACTATTATCATGTGTACTAATCATGTAGGTATCATGAGATGTTGGACATAGCCAGGTATGAGCTATGATGTTTTATTATTAAAATTGTTTTATGGGCCTTGTGAGCCATAATATGCTTCTTTGCCTAATAAGAGGTAATAAGAGATTAATGGGCTTTGACAGCCATATGAGATGCATGTATTGCAAGTATCATGTTTACCTTGGTCAGATGACCTGAAAGTATTAGTTACCTAATAAGTGATAACAAGTGTTCTTTGATGACTTAAGGGTTTGAATACCCATATTCCATAATCATGATGATGAGATATTAAGGGATGAGAATGCCCCTGATGTGATAAGGGATGAAGATCCCAATATTTTATAAGCTTCAAAAAGTACTTGATAGAAGTATTACATATTCTGAGTAGCAATTGTTATAATGAATTACGTTTGAAAATCTTCCTGATGCTAAAAAAATATGGTAATGTACTTAATTAATCAAGTGAAATCTTATCATGTAGAGCCCTGACCATAGAATCATTATCGTCAGTAGTTGGTGATGGTGAAACAGATTTTCCTACGGGATCTCTTGGAGGGCGTACTGTTGAGTATGTGGGGGTTATGGGCATGGATATCCTTATGCCCTAATGGAGGAATTTATGTGAGATAAACATTAAATCTCTCAAACCTTCTTTATCAGATGTTGATTCTTTCTTCTTTCCCAAAATTCCAATTGATTAGTTGATGTAATCACCGTAAGAATCACATGAGATTTATAAGGTTTATAGCTTGAAGATGATGATGCCATCTTAGGACACACCTCAATAAAGATCATGTGCAAACAGTTTCAACTTTGATGACCAAACGGTCTCAAGACCGTTTGGTGATCAAACTGTCTCAAGACTGTTTGAGGGCAAACGGTCTCAAGACCGTTTGAGGGCAAACAGTCTCAAGACTGTTTGAGGTCAATTGCTGATGTAGTTGGATGCAGATCCAATGCTTCCAATTGATCTAATTATAATGGTTTTAAGAATGGATGATCTATTGATTACAAACCCTAATCGGATTGAATGGTTGAAACCCTAAATTGATTAAGTCAATTTCTTTTTTGAATGGCTCAAACGGTCTCAAGACCGTTTGAGGTCAAGTGGAGTCATGAATGGATGAAGATCCAAGGGTTACAAGTTGATCTACTTTCAATGACCTTAATGTTGGATGGTTCAATGAGTGTAAACCCTAAAACGATTGAATAAGAAATCCTAATTGATCCATTCAGTTTCAAGGTGGTTAGGACCAAATGGTCTTGAGACCATTTGAGTCCAAACGGTCTTGATTCTGTTTGGGATCAAATAGTCTTCAGACAATTTGGAGGGCAAATAGTCTCAAAATCGTTCGATGTTCAATCAGTTTCAATAATGGGTTGCTCATTCGGTTTCAAAGGTTGAAAGCACAAAATGGTTTCAAAACCGTTTATGGTCAAACGATCTCAACCCTAAGGTGGGGAAACAGTTTCAAAACCGTTTGAAGGTCAAGGAGGTCAAGACTGTTTGAGGGTCTAATACCTTAAGACCGTTTGAAGGTTAAAATACTTCAAGACCGTTTGAGGTTCTAGTACCTCAAGACCATTTGAAGGTCTAATTGATTCAAACCATGTAAGTACAATTAACCCCATGATTGTTAATGGTGTTTATCAAAGATAATTACAATGGTTGTATCTTTAAGGTACTGGGGGTGATTAGTACCCTTAGAAGGGTTAACCTTTGATGCTTATGAAAGCAATATCTCAATACACCATGCTAACCCTAAATGTGTTTACTTGAATGAAGGGTTGACCTAATCTAATAAAGATTGAAGTAATCAACATCCTAGAGAGGATGAGAGAGAGAAGAATTCATACATGTATAATAATCATGTAGTGGTTAAACCTCAACACTCTCAACATGAATAAAATATGTAATTAGGGTATGATCCTTGATGAAGAGATCATGAAACCCTAATCGAGAAGGTTGATGAGCCCTAACCCTAATTTTGGGAAATATTAGATGAAACTCTAATCTAGAGTAATGGTGTAACCCTAATCTAGGGTAATGATATGAGACATCCCAATTCAGGGTAATATAATGAAAAACCCTAATTTAAGAAGATGATTCATAAAACCCTAATTTGGGAAAAGTTATAAGGAACCTTAATTCAAGATAATGATGCGGAAAACCCTAATTTAGGGTGATATGATGTGAAACCCTAATCAAGAGTGACATCATGTAAAACCCTAATGCAGTAATGTGATGTGAAACCCTAATCAAGGGTGACATCATGTGAAACCCTAATGCAGTAATGTGATGTGAAACCCTAATATCAAGGGTGATGTCATGTGAAACCCTAATCAAGTATGACATCATGTGAAACCCTAATGCAGTAATGTGATGTGAAACTCTAGTCCAGGGTGATGCTATGTAATGCTATATGAAATCCTACCCTAATATAGGGTGAAGGTATGTGAAACCCTTATTTTGGGTTATAGTGCATATAACCCTAATTTTGGTTAATATGATGATAAACCATAACCCTAAGTTTGGGTAATGGGATGAGTATCCCTAATTGACATGAACATGGAAAACCCTAATCCTTAATGAGTGAATAGTGATGCTACCATTACATTGCATTGTGCTGATATGTAATTGATATAACTGTTATCATGTGTACTAATCATGCATGTATCATGAGATGTTGGACATAGCCAGGTATGAGCTATGACGTTTTATTATTGAAATTGTTTTATGGGCCTTGTGAGCCATAATATGCTTCGTTGCCTAATAAGAGGTAACAAGAGATTAATGGGCTTTAAGAGCCATATGAGATGCCTGTATTGCAAGTATCATGTTTACCTTGGTCAGATGACCAGAAGGTATTAGTTACCTAATAAGTGATAACAAGTGTTCTTTGATGACTTAAGGGTTTGAATACCCATATTCCATAATCATGATGATGAGATATTAAGGGATGAGAATGCCCCTGATGTGATAAGGGATTAAG
Source organism: Alisma plantago-aquatica (assembly GCA_963693085.1). Taxonomy (NCBI): domain Eukaryota; kingdom Viridiplantae; phylum Streptophyta; class Magnoliopsida; order Alismatales; family Alismataceae; genus Alisma; species Alisma plantago-aquatica. The sequence goes on from OY856415.1 coordinate 159,692,664, forward strand.
ATCCCAATATTTTATAAAGCTTCAAAAAATACTTGATAGAAGTATTACATATTCTGAGTAGCAATTGTTATAATGAATTATGTTTGAAAATCTACCTAATGCTAAAAAAATATGGTAATGTACTTAATTAATCAAGTGAAATCTTATCATGTAGAGCCCTGACCATAGATCCATCATCGTCAGTAGTTGGTGATGGTGAAACAAGTTTTCCTACGAGATCTCCTAGAGGGCATACTATTGAGTATGTGGGGGTTATGGGCATGAATATCCTTACGCCCTAATGGAGGAATTGATGTGACATAAACATTAAATCTCTCAAACAATCATTATATATGCCAGGATGGATGTATCACTAATCTCTCGATGATGGGATGGATGTATCACAAATCTCCCGATAATGTTTAATGCCCGATTGATGTGAGATAAACATGAGATCTCTCGATCACGAAGAGAGTACAACCACCACTGTATCTCTATAGAAAAGTTGCCAGTATACCCTAGAAAGCTATTTAGCAGAGACACATGATGTCCTGCATTTTGTCCTCACACTGACTAAGGAGGATGAGGTCATGGAAATCCGACTCTTCCTTGACCTATGTATGGTACCGATTTAAATTTTGCAATGGTCGGTTGGAGTATGACCGGTATACCTCATCTCCTCGGGGATTAAGTATGACTGTAAAATGTAATCAGCCATGTAGGGTATTTGCTTAAGGTTAAAACACAAGAATCAATGGTTGATGTTACCTTGCTTATCATATCCTAGATGGATAAATGTTATACATGTTCTTCAATCCCTTATTGGATAAGTAACATGTTGCTTTATCAAGTTATAGCTGAAATGCTTGGAATAAGAATATTGCTCTAATCTATTTAGATATTGATTTATCTTCTATTGAATAAATACAGTTCCTCTGCTCAGTATTATTCCATTAAACTGCAATAATAATGTTTATGGCAGAGAGTTATATCTCTCTTTGGGACAATTTTCAATTGTCTCACCCCTGTGGGATCCAACTTTTATATGTAGACGCAGAAGAAGAGACAGAAACCCTACTGCAGGGGAAGAGTAGTAGCAACATCAACAGGGACAACAATGATTTTCTAGGTGGAGGCACTAGCTGTCATATTTTCATATAAAGAGTCCTATGTGTCACCTCTGTACTCTCAGGTCCTCGGAGTTAGTATTTAGTACTTTTAATGAATCAATCTAAGATTTTGGCATGAAGCCTCGAGGTTCTTATACTACTTGTGTATAGTTTTAACAGAGCAGTTGATGCTTGTAATCCTTGAGAAGGGATGGTACATGATATGTACTTATGAACCAAGATGTAAATAAAATACATTCCTTCTTGATAAAAGAGTTTTCCTGTGTTTGGATCTCTTTGTAAATGGTTTTAAATTTTTAATGATTTTGAGTAATCCGTTGTTAATGATCGCTTCTGCACAGTTAATAACATTTTCTTCGGACGGATCACCACAGGTAGAGAGTTATATCTCCCGCTGGGACAATTATCTCATCTCGTGGGATCCACACTTTTTAGGTGGACGTGTACAAGGTGGTGGAGACCTTTCTACAGAGGAGAAATAACAGCTGAGGCAGCAATGACAACTCTGGTTGAGTGTACTGGCTGTCCTGTCTTGTAGATATAAGTAATATGTGTCGTCTCTGTACTCTCAGGTCCTTGGAGTCAGTTCGTAATGGTTTCATGAGCAATATGAGATTTTGGCTTGTATGCCTCGAGGTTTTATGTTGCTACAGTACATGTGTTGATAGAGCAACTATTATATTTTGTCCTCAAGATGAGATGAAATAGTGTTGTACAATGTAAATCATGTTATGTATAAGATTTGGATCTTTCAGTAAAAGTTTTCTGGTAGAGGATCTCCTTGCAAAATGGTTTTTAATTTTAGTAATTTTTATTAATCCACTATTTATGGTAATTCTGTATAATTAATAATGATTTGGTTGTCAGTTTGATGAAGGTCATTACAAAGAAGGTCATGGATTCTCATGGAAGCTTCTTCTCCTTCACCCCCTTGCTGATGTTTCCCATGCTTCTTCCTCCAAGGTGGATGGATGGCATGGAAATATGGGGGATTATGGTGGAAACCCTAGAACACAAGGGTTTTGTAGTAGTGGAAAGTGGAAGTGGAGTAGGGAGATGGAAGAAGGTAGGTATAGATCTTCAATGCTAGGGAGAGTGCAATGAATGCTCAATGGAGGCTAACATTGGGCTTCAACCACCACCCATGTATATATAGGTGTTGGGGAAGCACTAGGTCAAGTGGAGGGTAAAATGGATAATGCAGTCAAAATATACTACTAGGGTTGTATGAGGCATGACCGTGGTGGGTAGGGGTCAGCACACCCATGGTGGAATGTAATGGGTCTGGTGGAAATTAGAAAAAGTTACAATAAAATCATGGGTTCTTGGAAGATTGATAGCACGTCCATGTAGTACATCACGATCATGGTGGGAACTAGGTACCACAGTCATGCGGGGTACCACAGTCGTGGTGGATGATATGTGGCACAGATGTGTTGGGTAGCACGACCGTAGTGGGTGATATGTGGCACAGTCGTGCTTGGTGGGTGGCAACATGCCCATGCTGGGTAGTACGACCGTGGTGGAGGATGGCAGCACAGTCATGCTGGGAAGCACCACTGTGTTGGAGGGTTTGCTATAGCTGCTTCAAAACTAAGTTTTATCATGTGATTTTGACATTTACAGCACGATCGTTCCATGTCACCACGGTCATGTTGGGGGCTTTGCTTGTACTTTGAGATTCAAACTTTGATCTTCATGGACATCATACACCTTTGTTTTAGCTTGACCCTTGGCCACTATGGGTAGTTTGGGGAGCTTTAAGGCCTTCATTGGACCCCTCCATGGGTGGAGCAACCCTAGACTACCTTCCTTCTCTCCCATTTATCAAAGGTGTGGTCTATGAGCCTAAAAAACATGCTAAAGTGTCCATAAGTGCATTTGATAAAAATATGCATATTAGGGGATTAACTTGCATTCTAACAATGTTTATATGTGATAATAATGCAAAAGGACACAATATGAACCTCTAAAATAGGGTTGCATCACCACCCCAAACTTAAAACATATTTGTCTTCAAGCTCCAACTTAATATCTCTTCAATTTCTTTCAACAAACAAGAATGATAAATGCATTGAAAAAGATGATTATTGAGTAAATGGGCTTAAAAGATACTTAGTGCATGTATTCCACCTCTCTCCTCTCCACTTTCACAAAACAATCATGAAAATAGCATTGCGTATACAAACATCAAATATAGAGCATAGAACACACAACCTGTGCATATGAATTTCATGTATCTCTGGGTATACCGTTTCTTGATGGTGTTAATCAAAGATGACTAGGAGTGTTGTTTCACTTTCATGTATTAAATCTTATGCTTCAAACCAATCTAAATTATACAGAAATATGACATTAGGTAGGTAGTGGAAACAAAAAATGTACTGACATATTTTCCATTAACCAGCAGATCACGTCAATAACTATGCAATGGGAAGGATGGTTTCATGAAGATATACCTAATCCTAGAGCAAGTCTAGTGACAATCCTTGTCGATATATATGCACACTCTATCTTGGATGGTGTCTGTGCATCTCCTAGTTGCATTGGGACTCATCTGACTAATCCTCCAAGGACAGTAGACTCAGACAACTGTTGTTGTGGCTCCTCTGATTTTGCCATGGACTACGAGTTGATGTTGCCCTCCTAGCAGCAGACAAAGGACTCATGCCTCTAGAGTAGTCTACACAGACCAACTAGAACTCCTGTCATCCTACAATAATGGACAGGAAGGAGTTGTCTCTCCCATCGTTGTACTAGTCACCAACATGCTCTCCCACAACAATAATTCTCAATTGTTTCTCTCCATGGCTAATCCTCCCTAGTCGGGTAGGACTTTCCTGGGCTCTCATGGTTACCAAAACCAGAGAGGACAACAATTGTCACAACAATTCATTCTCAATTGTTTGTGTATTAGTTTGTTTTTAGAAAGCCCCGAATACCCCTATATATATTGGAGGGTTAGGATGAGGGTTCCCAGTCCCCAACCAATGGGGGACTAAAGTGGGAGAGGAAAGGACTGGAAGATCTTAAATTTTTGCAACAATTATAGAAGTTTTGAAACCTATTTGAGTCAAAACAGTGATCTCTCCTAGTGAGACAGTCATTTCGCTAAGTGAATTGGTCATTTTGCACTTTCCAGTTCTGCACATATGTTGACAATTCAATTCCAATTAGTGCTTAACATGACCTCAACACCAATCTTTTTTGCAATCAAATTTCACCCATTGAAATGGGCATCTGATATGAGATGGGAATCTCATACCATCCTAGACGGACATCTCACATAGGTGAAAGGAGTGTCTCATAGCCCAGGTTAGTTAGAATTCCAACCAATGTACAATACAATCATCCTGACACTCCAAATCACAGTCGTAACACTCGAATTGATCATTAGAAGTCTAGTCATCTAATCTGTTGCATGAATTGAAATACCTAAACACTTTAGTAATCAATCCAATCATCACTCATGATCAAACTCCTTTTTTAGATGAGTTCCTATGTGTGTGACCCTATAGGTCCCATATCACATTGGTAGTCAATGTCCATTACTAGCTTAGGACATCACAAGCATTGAGCTATGCCTAGTTGCACAACATTGCTACCCAAGTGAATGGAAAGTTGGGGAGAAACTTCAAACTACAATCTGTGTATGGTGTTACATTGTTTTTATAGTTCCTTTGTCACTAATATCCTGTTTGAACAAGAGGCATGGAGCAATCATCCTCATTATTATTCAATCTTATTTCTTGAACCAGAGTAGATTACATGAGATATATGTAAGCTCAACAATATCACATATTGACTCACATGCATATGGCCATACTTTTCTTAGTCTCTCTAATCAAGATTCCTTGGATATCATACTCCTATCCGAGGGGAAAATCCCATCCCTATCACTCACATTCAATCTCCATGTGTCAAAGTCACCCAATCATCATAGTTCTACCAACCAATGTTTCTGGATTGTGTTTGATGATGTCAAAGTGTAACCAATGACATGTGATCAGTGTAATGATTTTAGGTCTAGAACCACAACCACCAACATTACTACAAGAGATGACTATTACTTCAATAATGATGGCTTCCACATGTCACTCTCATGGTGGGTCTATCTGATACACTATTCCCTAACATGTATCTATGTACTTGATTTGATATTCACATATCATGACCAATGAGATTCAGTCCTCAACCAACTCACACTCTGATCTTATGTGTCATTATTTTCTATCAACCTTCAACAATGACAACCAAGTAGGGACATAATTAGAATACATATATGTACTCTTAACATCTGTATGATTTCATTTCTTCCAAGTCTATTACTTGAAGACATACATCATCGAGTAATAATATTCTCTAGACATTTATTATGTTATTCATTATCTCATAAATAAATATACAAAATAAATTGGAAGTTTTCCTTTGTTATTAATTAAATCATTTATATGTTATGCCATTACAATCATCATATGATTGGCTCTCTGGGCATACTTACCAACAAACTCCCACTTGCACTTAGAGCCAATCACTCAAGGATCTCATCCCAAGTGACCTAACATGAACATCATGATCCTGTTTCACACATGCTTTTATAGTGGGTTTAGCAACATTTGCTTTAAGTCAATATTTTGCAATTTTCAAATCTCTACACTGTACGACTACTGATATGAGAAGGAAGTGTCGTAGCATGCTATCTGAGATTCCCATCCTAACTAGTAGCTCCATTGTTGTCATCAGTATTTCTACTATGTCATCAATGGTTTGGAACCTCACACAAGTTCACCCATATGGACTTCTTGATCTATACAATATCCTCTGTTGTTTTCATAACATAGATATACTCAATATCTTTTGTTGGTTAGAAAAACTATCATTAGCTCAAAACCCTTTCTAGTGTATAGTTCTCGTTTAATGTCAAACACTATTGCAATCATTTTTTCAGTTTGGAAGCTTACAACTGTGTAATTCTTGACACCCAACTCTTTCTTATTACCATAATCAAGGAAATGATCCTATTAGTGCTTCATAAGAACTTAAGGATGTTCTGAATGGTAGTCCAGTGAGTTTCATTGGAATCTAACATATACCCTCTCGTCATATCCAATACATACAAGATTTCTAGGTAGGTATATATATGTCTTCTCATCATGTCAAATACATATGAGATGACTAGATATCCTCTCGTCATATCCAATACATACGATAATACTGGATATCTTCACATCATGTCCAATATATACAAGGTAATGGGATAAGTACATATCTTTTCATTCAAGATAGATCTAATTGCAAATGCATATGGCATCCACCCATGTGTTCCTATTCGTCATAAGAAGTGGGACACGTGGCTCCTGAGAGACTAACTCCATGGATCATGGACATGTTTTCTATCATTGAGTCTTGCATGATGAACCCTTCAACATTTTGCTAATGTATGTGCTCTTTCTTATGTCAAGAAGCTTTCCAAATCTATCTCTATAGACCTCGATCCCTATAACATAGGATGCTCTTCCTAAACCCTTCATATAAAAGGTACTTTCCTTTCTAGGTTTTAACATTTGTAGGATAAGGACATTATTCCCCATCATTATGAGGAATATTAAATATGCTCCTACCAAATCTTTTGTAATCACAAATTCCATCTTCATTCTGACTAAAGTCAAACCCTTTGAATGTCTTGTCAAAATGAAATTCCAACTCTGAGATGCTTGCTTCAATCCTAAGATTGACCTTTGTAGCTTATAGATTTTATTTGAATTAATGGATTTATTAAACCATTAGGTTGTGTCACATACACATCCTCTTAATTATTCCAATTAAGGAATGTGGTTTTAACCATTCATATGAAAAATCTCACAATCATACTAAGCTGCAACAACAAGCATGATCCTGATAGATTTAGCCATGGTAATTGGTGAAAGGACTTCATCATGTTCAAAACCTTGAAATAGTTTGAAATTCGTTGCAACCAATATACCCTTCCATGTTGGTCTTCTTATTAAGACCCAAATGCACCCTACGTGTTTTACCCCTTCAGGTGGATCCACTATGGTCATACCTTGTTGGTTTACATAGAGTCCATCATTTATCTTATGGCCTCAAGCCATTTCTCAGATTCTGATCCCTCAGTAGCTCTAGGTAGGTTGTTGACTCATCTCTATGATCAACTTACTACCTTCTTGAGTTATAGGATATCATAATCTTTCAAACTCAAGGCATGTTCTACTCAAACTATGAGTTCTGTGTTTGAATAAGAAACTTGAGATTCAACAACAACTTGTGATTTTCCTTGTTCCTATTGTACCTTTTATGGTTCTATGTTTTCTTATTTGCCTCAAACACTTCGAGTTCTACTTTTACTTTGACTAATTCCTCTGAAACTAAGTTCCCTTATAGGAATTCATCCATCCTAGCAACAAACACTTTGTTGTCCAATTGGAATATAAGTAGTATTCAACAAGATAACCTTAATGTGATTTTTTGATAAAGCCTTTTAAGAAAGAATTTTCTTATATAATCTTTCAATCCTAATCACTAAAAAAGACTGATCGGGACTCCTCCCATGACATATCGCATATGGTGTCTTTTTAACCAACTTATACGGTACATTGTTTTAGTGTAAAGCATGTGCCAAAAGAAATTGCAAGATCAGCTAGATTTGTTGATAATCTCACCATGACTTAATAAGATGTGATACCTTCTTTCTGACACATTAGTATGGTTTAGGTGGAGTTCAATGTGATACACTATTACAATCTCTCCATAAGGTCCTCAAACTCTTGGTTTAAAATATTTCAACATTTATCACATCAATGTATCTTAATACTTTACCAAGTGAGTTACATACTTCATTCTCTTAATCTCCTTTAACATGTTAAGAGATTCATACTTGTAATTCATTAAATACAAATTTCAATATCTACTGATCACATCAGTAAATATAATGAGGTACTTGCAACTACCTTTAACACTCATTCTAAAAGGTCTATGTACATCAGTATGTGCTAGTCCTAATGGAATAATCGATCTCCCACTACATCTAGTGAAGATTCTTTTTTCATATAGCACAACAAATAAGACATGCATGTCTCTATTGCTGCAATAACCAAAGGAGTCTAGATAACCATTATATGGATTCTAGAGATGTATGTCACATTTATTCTCTCTATATGACAATGTTATAGGTATTCATTGTTTGAGTAATCAAGTCATTCAATATATGTGTCATACACATTTGTCTCTACATTTATCAAGTATAGTTTGTCAGACATAGGACATTACTATAAAAGATCATATCCTTTAAGATGAAATAGAAGGTTCTTGTCGTACAAAACATATAATGTTTTCATCAATGGCAAGTACATAGTAGCAATTCATTAATTCTATAACGTGCCCATGAATGACAATTTTCAATAGTAGAGGCAACAACCCTTGATTTGCACATTTCTATCCTACTTCTTCTCAGGTCCTGAAGTGGAGATCTCTATCTCTATCTTCATCGTGAGATCCTCTCTGAAGAGAAAAGTTCTTTCCAATTTCCAAACATGTGACAATTTTGGAACTTTCTTTTCTTTATCCTTTCAATTAAAAGGATAGATTTTTTTTACACTTACCCTTCTCCATATATTGAGTGCAGAAGACTTGGGTTTCATCTTAGCCTCAAAACAATTCCTAGCCTTACTTTTGCCCTAGGACACACTTTCACTGATTACCATCACAAATCTATCTTTCTTCTTCCTTGCATTGGCATCAACATGCCAAGCTTTTGATAAACTGACTATATGATTCATGCAACACATTGCATAATCATAATCATGGTCAACTCTTGACCTAAGATAAATCCCAGTCATTTCCCATGTCCAATCACATTGAGCACATGGAGTTCTACTGGACCTCCCTTAGTCAGTTTGCACTGAATTAGCACTTTGCAGACATTATACCTTCTTTACTTTACATGATTCTTAAGATGTGTTACCATATCGAGAATGTCCATGTATTCATGCTGTTCATGCAACTCATAGTTCATACAACATAGCATCTAGTATTCAATGCTTATGACATTATTGGCATGCTTCAAGTAAGTAGCCATTTCCGCCTCAGGCTCATTTGGAGCGGGCTCCTCTGGAATTGGTCTATCTAGGACATAAAGCTTTCACTCATTGATGAGAATATTTATCGAAGTCCTTAACAAATTGTGGAACTTTATCCCTTTTTTTCCTTCTAAAGGACTAATCACAATTTGAATGTGTTTTGTGTTTGACATTTGATTCTACAAAGAAATATTGTAGCCTTTTCAAAACATTTTTGATTTGTTTTGACTTGATAATTTTGACAATATTAATTATGTCTTTAATTATTATTACTCCCACTATTTTATTCAAATTGATAGCCCTCAATATAAATTTGGGATATTGCAGCATACAATATTATACTGGGCCAAGATCCAAATATTATCAAAATCTTGAGCTAGATAGGGTTGTCACCCACAACTTGACTCTATTTGGTAGGCAACTTTTGCCAATTGCATCATATGAAACACTTGATAGATGATATACACTACTCCTTGCCATGATCATGTTCATGCCTCTAGGTGTTTAATCCAAATTAAGGTCACCAAGTTACACCTAACCCAAAATCCAACACAATAAATATGCAACTTACTAGGGCAGACCCACATATCTACCATCACACTTCCACGAGATAGATGGCGCACCACACTAGGGCATGTCCATGCTTAGTCGATCAAGGCTTTCATGTGTGTTGCTTATGGAAAGCATCTAAGACTTAATATTTAAGTTGAGGGATTTTGTTTGTATAAATACATATACTTTATCCAATCACCACATATATAGTAGGTATCATATACATGATATAACTACAAACAAGAACATGTAATAAATAAAACACATAAGAGATGGTTATGATCATACTAATGTAATTCCTTGGAGCCACAAGGAATTACTACCACTTATGGTACACATCATATGAAACCTTTTGTTGGTGAAGATCTATGCTTGAACCAATCCAGGTTGATCAGTTCAACTCTTGAATTGGTCAACTCGCCTCCTGGTCACTCGGTTGGGCTCTTCTGAAGCGGTCGTATGGTTCTCAGGTCCAAGCAGTGTCTGGAAATCTCCAACCAATCATTTTGACCACCAGTCAATCAGTTCATCCTACTATTGTCTGGCCTCCTCAGTCCTCCAATTCATTGGGTCGTCTCACAAGCAAGTCATTTCATCTTGTGCAAATCATCATCTAATGTCGAAACATAAATTAAAACTATCTTATTTCTTATTACATTGTATATGGGTAAAACCTCGAGTTACATTCGAGGGGAAGTAGGAAGAAGAGAGAGGCTTGGTACAATCTACTGATTAACAATAGGAATATATAACCACAACCATGCACACACTGATATGGGGTTTTGACCATAACCATGCTTCACATCTACCATCAAAATTGATTTTACGGTGACCCGTGTAAATTGCACACACATATATACATACATATTATATGTGTTTGTGTACATTATATATATATATATATATATATATATATATATATATATATATATATATATAGAGAGAGAGAGAGAGAGAGAGAGAGAGTCAGGCTAGAATACACTCGAGTGTATCCAGAGCGGAATACACTCAAGTAGTTTTCCATGATGCAATATTTTTTTTGAAAATCTAATCCACTGATCTTCTTAAACATCTCGTGAACAACTCATACGCAGAATTTGAGCACATTTGGATATGTATAGCTCATGTTATGAAGACCGCAAAAATTATGCATTTCAAATTAGTTTCGCGCGTTGATTTTGTTGCCCTTGGATGAGGGACTTATACTCATCCAAATTGGTTCAAAATTTGTATGTAGCCTAGTTATAGTATGACGGTGAAGATCAATGGTTTACATTTTGCAAAAAATAGTCTTGATATGCAAACACACTTGAGTGTATTCGTGCGATCCGTACACTCGAGTGTATTCCAGCCTGACTCTCTCTCTCTATATATATATATATATACACATATGGTTGTTCATTCATTACCCACGTGGGTAACCAGAAATTTCGCTACCCGCTGGAGTAACTCAGTTCAAATGAGTAACTATATGGTACGCTGGAGTAACTCTGAGAGCAAAAGAGTAACTGCACAGAAAATATACATTCAGTAAATATATGGACGAGTTTTTTGATTTTGAGGGGGCAAATGATATTATTTTTGGATCAAATTTTTTGGAGAGCTAGAAAAAATGGTCCACTACAATTGCAAAAATAAAAAATAAAAAAAATATCAGGAAGTGTGTGGGTAGCTACCCGCACAAGTATTAAAGATAAGCCCTATATATATTATATTTATTTGGGTTCTTTATGTGGTGATTAGATAGATGTACACATGAATCAATTTAAATATTCACATCACATGCAATAAATGAACATGGTAAAACCAAAATCCAATCATATCGATTATCCCAAACATAATTAATTAGCGTGCCTCTCATACCACTGTAGGAAATATGATATCACATAGGAAGCAAAAATAAAAACTTTATTGACGTATTTCCCATTAACCAGTTGATCACGTTAATAATATGTAATGGGAAGAATGGTTTCACAAAGATATACCTAGTCCTGAGGTAAGTCCAGTGACAATCCTCATTGATGTAGATGAGCACTATGTCTTGGACAATGTATGTGTAGCTCCCGGTTGCAAGGGGACTCATTTGACTTATCCTCCAAAGATAGCAGACTTAGACAACTGTTGATGTGGCTCCTTTGATCTTGCCATTAACTGTGAGTAGATGTTGCCCTCCTAGTAGCTGCCAAAGGACTCATGCCTCTAGAGTAGTCCACTCGGACCAACTAGATATCATGTTATCCTACTAGAAAGGACCAAACGAGTTGTCCCTCTCGTTGGTGTACTAGTCACCAACATGCTCTCCCACAATAATGATCCTCAGTTGTTTCTCTCCTGTAGCTATCCCTCCCTAGTCAGGTAGGACTTGCCTAGGCTCTCATGGTTACCACAACTAGAGAGGACAACGATTGTTAGAGCAATTGATTCTCAATTTTTTATATAGTAGTTGTGTTCTAGGAAGCCCCCAGTACTCCTCTATATATAGGAGAGGTTAGGTTCAGGAGTACCCAAACCCCGGACAATGCAGGACTCAAGCGGGAGTGGAAAGGACCGGAAGATCTTGATTTTTTGCAACAATTTTAAAAGTTTTGCAACCTGCATGCGTCAAAATAGTCCTCTAACCTAGAGAGTGGTTGTCTCACACGCGAGACACTCATTTGGCTAAGTGAAATGGTCGTTTCATACTTTCTAGTTATGCACATATGTCGAAAATTCAGTTCCAATTAGTACTCAACATGATGTTAGCATCAATCCTTTATGAAATTGAATTGCAACCCCCGAAATAGGCTTATGGTGAAAATGAGATAGGCATATTGCAACGTCCCAGACATTCGTCTCACACAGGTGAAATAGGTGTCTCACAGACCAGGTCAGGAATAATTCCAACCAATGGACAATACAATCTGCCTGACACTCGAAATCGTAGTCTGAACACATGAACTCATTGTTTGGTAGTCTAGTCAACTGATTTGTTGCTTGAACAGAAACACCTAAACACTTTAGTAATCAATCCAATCATCATTAAAGATCAAACTCCTCTTCTAGATGAATTCCAATATGTGTGACCCTATAGGTCCCATATCACATTGGCAGTGAATGTCCCTAACTAGCTTATGACATCACAAGCAATAAGCATTGTCTAGTCGCACATCATTGCTAACCAAGTGAATGGAAAGTTGGGGAGAAACTTTAACCTACAATTTGTGTATGGTGTTACAGTGTTTGTATAGTTCCTTTGTAGCTATATCTAGATTGAACTAGAGGCATGGAGCAGTCATCCTCATTAGTATTCAATCTTGTTTCTTGAACCAGAGCAGAGTGCATGAGATATATGTAAGCTCAAGATCACATATTGACTCACATGCATATGACCTTACTTTTCGTAGTCTTGCTAATCAAGAGGCCTTGGAAATCATACTCCTATCAGATGGACAAATCCCATCTCTATCCCTCATACTCAATCCCCATGTGTCAAATTCACCCAATTATCACCATTGTAACAACCCATGTTTCAGGATTGTGTTTGATGATATCAAAGTGTACCCAATGACATGTGATGAGTGCAATGATTTCATGTCTAAGAACCACAACCACCACCATTACTGTTAGAGCTGACAATGACTTCCATAATGATGGCTTCCATGTGTCAGTCTCATGGTGGGTCTATCTGATACAATGTTCTCTAACATGTATTTGTGTGCTTGATTTGATATTGCCATATCATGAACAATGGGATTCAGTCATCAACCAACTCACACTCTAATATTATGTGTCATTGTTGTCTATCAAACTTCTAGAATGAAAACCGATCAGGGACATGATGATAATATGTATATGTACTCTTAACATCTGTATGATCTCATTTCTTCCAAGTCTAATACTTGAAGACATATGTCATCGAGTAATATTTTGTTGTTCATTATCTCATAACTGAATATACAAAATAAATTGAAATCTTGCTTTGTTATTAATCAAATCATTTATAAGTTATGCCACTACAATCATCATATGATTGTCTCTCTGGGCATACATACCAAAATAGTTGACCCATGTGGCTGTGGAAAAAGGTGAAGTGAGCAAGGTTTGATGTTTCCTAGTACAATTGGCATAAAAATATAACAAATAATTGTGGTAAGAGATTGGCATGCTATTACAAAGAACACTCATCTTTTCTTTATTTAGATGCTCTTACACAAGAGAATCTATTATTTTATTTTTTCTTTTTCTTTTCTTTTATTTTTTTTTCTTTGCCCTTGATGTACGTGGGACATATGCTGCTGAGAGTGAAGCGGGGAGATGTATATATGGCAACTCCAAACTTTTCAAGGTGTCCACAGCTATATATGCGCACTTTGACATCCTTTCATGAGGCAGAGCGGTAACAAGTGTTGGTACGTATGCCTAGAGAGCCAATCATGTGATGATTGTAATGGCATAACTTGTAAAATGATTTGATTATTAATGAATAAAGGCAAACTTCCAAATTATTCTATTTAATTCAGTTATAAGATAATGATGTAACATTGTAAATGCCTAGAGAATAATATGACTCAATGACGTATGTCTTCAAGTACGTGACTTGGAAGATTGAGATCATATGAATGTTAAGAGTACATATGTACATTCTCAATATGTCCCTAATTGGTTGTTATTGTGGAAGGTTGATAGACAACAATAACACATAATATCAGAGTGTGAGTTTGTTGATGACCGAATCTCATCAGTCATGATATGAAAATATCAAACGAATGACACAGATACATGTTAGAGAATAGTGTATCAGACAGACCCACAGTGAGACTAACACATGGAAGCCATCTTCATGGAAGTCATAGTCATCTCTCATAGTGATGGTGGTAGTTGTGGTTCTTAGACCTGAGATCAGTTCACTCATCACATGTCATTGGATATTCTTTGACATCATCAAGTGCAGTCCTAAAATGAGGGTTTTTATAAAGGTGATGATTGGGTGATTTTGACACATGGGGATAGACAATGAGTGATAGAAATGGAATTTTTTCCCTCTAGGAGTTTGATGTTATAGCCTCTTGATTAGAGAGACTGAGAAATTAATGGCTACACACATGTGAGTCAATGTCTGATATTGAGTTTACATATATCTCATACAGTCTACTCTGGTTCAAGAAATAAAATTGAATAATGAAGACGATGATTGCTCCATGCCTCATGTTCAATTTGAACATCAGTGACAAAGAAACTATACAAACATTGTAACACCATACACAGATTGTAGGTTGAAGTTGTTCTCCAACTTTCCATTTACTTGGGTAGCATTGATGTGTGACTAGGCACCGCTCATTACTTGTGATGTCATAAGTTGTTATGGACATTCACTGCCAACGTAATATGAGACCTATAGGGACACACACATAGACCACGACCTAGAAGAGGATTTTAATCTGGAATTACAATTGAATTAATTACTAAATTGTTTAGGTAATTGATTCACACAACTAGCTTCTTGATTGTATTGCCAAATGCCCATCTCATGGAATGAGACAGTCATTTGGAGTGCCAAATAGTAATCTCAAGGGTTCATATGGGAGTTTGGAGTGTCAAACTGATTCAAGTTGATATTGGCTAAGGTGTGAACTGACCAAACTGATTAGCTTGACTAGGGTCACTAGATGACCATCTACGTGATCGAGATGGTTATCCCGCATGTGAAACATCATTCAGTTCAATTGAAGGATGGTTCTAGATACTTTTCATATTTGTTTGGATTTTACATTACTTGTTGTGCGAGAATTAATGTTGGAACATTAATCGGAAACAAATTTCCAATTTTGTATGCGATTGGTAAACTACAGAATGATTGTCTCACAGTGTCATATGACCATCTCACATGACAAACGACTGTATGGTTTGTCAGATGTCCATTTCGGTGATGGAAGGTTGTGAAAATTTGATATCTTTTAGACTCTTCCACACCCACACAGACTGGGAACCCTTGCCCAAACCCTACCCCTAATTTGAGGGGTACTGTGGGCTTCCCAGAGTAGAACACAGACAATTGAGAATCAATTTATCTGATAAGTGTTGTCCTCTATGGTTGTGGTAGCCAAGAGAGCCCAAGAATGTCCCACCCGACTAGGGAGGAATGGCAAGAAAGAGAACAATTGAGGCCATTGTTGTGGGAGAGAAAGTTGTTGACTAGTACGCCAACAGAAGGGACAACTCCTTCCTGTCTATTCTACCTAGACGGCATGAGTTCTAGGCAGTCCGTGTGGACTTCTTTCAAGGGAGGAGGTCATTGTCTATTGCTAGGAGGGCATCATCAACCAGCAGTCCATGACGAGAGGAGTTGTTGTAGAAGATGACGTTCAAGTGTGCTTTCTATATAGGATAAGTTAGACGAGTCCCAATGCAACTAGGAGTCAAAGTAGCACAACTAGAACAATGAGAATTGTCATTGGACTTGCTCCACGACCAGGTACATCCTCAAAACCATCCTTTCCATTTTATAGTTAGTGATGTGATCCACTGGTTATGGGGAATATGGTAGATAATTTTTTTTGTTTCAGCTGCCTTCTCTGGTGGATGTATAGCATGGTTATGGCCAATAACCCTTATTATCTATGCATGGTTGTGTGTTGGTTTATCCTTTAATCTTGGTTTGTGAATGAAGCCTCTATCTTATCTTCCCAATGTAAATTAGTTCTTTCCTACCTTTTCTCCCCTCAAATGTAACTCGAGATTTCTCTATAATCATGTAAAAGTAGGATAGTTTACTTTCTTATTAATGATGAAGAAGAAGAAGTCTTCAAAATTAGAAGAACGACTGAAGGACTATGGAGGAATAAGAGGATGAGCCGAACCAGTTGCATGGTGGAACCAACCAATCAGTAGGAGGAGCCTATAGATGGTGGACTGATGGAACTAGACGATCATCGAGATGACCAAACAACCGGCCAAGAGGCGAGCCCATCAGTTCATGGGTTGAACTGATCAACTTGGATTGGCAAGCATAGATTTTCATCTACAATAGGTCTCTACATGAGATGTAGACCTAGGACGACATAATTCCTTATGTCTCCAAGGAATTACATTAGGATGGCCATAACTATCGCTTTCATTTATTGCATATTTTCATTGTGGGATATAGAATGTATATGATACGTACTATATATATGTCGTGATTGGATAAAGTATATGTACTTATACAAACTCCCTCAATTAAAATATTAAGTCTAAGATGCCTTCCATTAGCAACATACATGAAAAGCTTGATTGAACAAGTGTAGATTTACACCAAGTATGGTGTGTTGCCTATATCATGGAAGTGTGATGGTAGATATGTAGATTTACACAAACCATGGTACATATCTATCCTGTTGGGTTTTGGGCCAGGCTTAACTTGTGACTTGGAGAGTCCAAGACTACATGCATGCAAATGATCACGACAAAGAGTTGTGCATATCATCTATCCAAGAGTTTCATATGATGCAATTGGCATTATGGCCTACCTAAATAGTCACGTTGTGGGCAATCGGCAAAAGTCGACTCATGATTTGATTAAATATGGATCTAGGCCCACTAGAATATTGTACGATGCAATATTCTGAATTGATACATGAGGGCTATCAATTAGAAATAAAATATTGGGAGCGGTAATATATAAATACCTAATTAATATCATCAAATTCTTCAAATCAAATCAAATCAAAAAGGGTTTTTGACAAATGCAAATTTTCTTTTGTAGAATCAAATGGCAAAAAAATTCAAATTGTGATTGGTCCTGGAGAAGGACAAACTTGATGGGACAAATTTTCACAACTGGTTTTGGACTGTGAGAAGGCTTCTCAATGAAGAGCACAATCTCTACATCCTTGATAAACCAATTCCATAAATACCTACTCCTGATGCACCTAGGGCACAAGTGAATTCTTAATGGAAGCATGTCAATGATGCCTTGGAGATAAAGTACCTTATGCTTAGCTGCATGAACTATGAGTTGCATGAGAAATGCGAGGACATGTGTGTTCTTGAGATGGTAAGACATCTTAATAAAGTGACACTTGGTCTTGCAAAGCAAGAAAGGGACGATATCCTAAAGGTTCTACTTGTGTATAAGCTGAGAGAGGGAACCTTAGTAGAAGAACATGCACTCAATATGATTGGACATGTGTATCATCTTGAAGAATTGGGATTCACCTTGAGCTAAGAGTTGGCCACTGATATTACTCTAAAAAAATGCTAGAATCATATAGCCATTTTATTCCATGTTATCATGTGAATAATATGGATGGACATATGTCATAATTGCTTCCCATGTTGATTCATGTTTGAAGAAAAATTGAAGTAGGACAAGCCTGGGATGGTGAGCAACAGAGATGAGTCAAATGATCAAAGAAATATTTACAAGAGTTCTGAGGTCAAGAAAATCCACATCTTCAACACTCATGATAAGGAGAAAGAAAAGTATAAGAAGATCTCATCCTTTGTACTTGAAGGCATTTAGGAAGAAGAATATGGGGATGGTAATCTCCACTTCAGGCATATTCATTATTGAGATAAATCTATCTACTTCATCATCATGGGTACTAGATAATGGGTGTGGATCTCACATATGTTCTCATATGCATGATCTGAAAGAAAGTAGGCCTTTGACAAAAGACTAGGTGGAACTGTGAGTTGCTAATGGTGCAAGAATTGCGGCCAACACAGTTTGAACCTATAGTTTATCTCTACCCACAAGGTTTGTAATAGAGTTAAAGAACTACTATTATGTATCTTCTATAAATCAAAACATAATTTTTGTATCTTTTATGTACAAGGATGCATTTGAATTGCATATTAAAAATGGTCAATGTTCTATTACAAAAGATGGGATCTTTTATGCAATGCCCCAATGTCTTATGGTCTTTATTAGTTAGATCTAAAGACAAATGTTTATAACATAAATACCAAAAAAATAAAATTCAACAACTCAAATGAACCATACATTTGGCATTGTCATCTAGGGCACATAAATGAGAATCTCATATCTAGACTCCATAAAGATGGTTATCTGGACTATTTTTATTTCAAATCAATAGAGAAATGTGAATTATCTTTGTTGGGCAAGATGTCTAATGCCCCTT
The DNA here is from genome assembly GCA_963693085.1 of Alisma plantago-aquatica. Classification (NCBI taxonomy): domain Eukaryota; kingdom Viridiplantae; phylum Streptophyta; class Magnoliopsida; order Alismatales; family Alismataceae; genus Alisma; species Alisma plantago-aquatica. The sequence continues at coordinate 159,711,522 of OY856415.1, forward strand.
TGACTAGTAACAATGAAAGGGCTAGTGATCTATTAGGTCTCATACATATTGATGTTTGTGCATCTTTTAGAACAACTGCTAGAGGTGGGTATCAGTACTGTATTACCTTCACTGATGACTTTAGTAGGTATGGCTATGTTTATTTAATGAAACATAAGTCATAAGCTCTTGAAAAGTTCAAGGACATTATGAATGAAGTATAGAACCAACTTGGTAAAAGTATTAAGGAAATTCATTCAAATTGAGGTGAAGAATATTTAAACTAAAAGTTTGAGAACCTTCTTAGAGCCCATCAGATTATATCCTAGTGGACTCCTCTTGGAACACCTCAACATAACGGTGTATTAGAAAGAAGGAATCAATCATTACTGGATATGGTGCAAGTGGTGATTAGTTTATCCGAGCTTCTCACTACCTTCTAGGTTATGCTCTAGAAATCACTGCATTTACACTAAACTGAGTACCATCTAAATCAGATCAGAAAACACCATATGAGATATGGCCTAGGATGCTTCCAAAATGTCTTTTATGAGGATTTGGGGGTGTGAAGCTCATGTGAAGAAAACATTTCTTAAAATGCTTGGCCTAAGATCTGATAAATGTAATATTGTTGGATATCCCAAAGAGAATATGGGATACTACTTGTATAATTCGTCTAACAACAAAGTGTTTGTTGCTAGAGATATTGCATTTCTAGAAAAAGAATTTATTTCTAAAGGAATCAGTGGAAGGAAAGTGGAACTCCAAGAGGTTCGAGGCCAAAAAGAAACCATTGAACCATTAGATGTCTACGAGGAACAAAGAGAATCACAAAGTGTCATAGAATCTCAAAGTCCTCAAGTAAGAAAGAAACACATAGATCTAATAGGACATGCCTTGATCCTGAAAGATTTTCTTATCTTGTAACTTAGGAAGGTAGTGAATTGGTCATAGATGATGAGCCAATATCATATCAAGATGTTATTAAGGGACCAAAGTCTGAGAAACAACTTGAGGCCATGAGATCTGAGATAGAATCCATGTATACCAATAAAGTATGAACTGTGGTGGATCTACCTGAAGGGGTAAAACCTATAGGGTGTGAATGGGTCTTTAGGAATAAGACGACATGGATGGAAAAGTTCAAACCTATAATGGAAGATTGGTTGCAAAGGGTTTCAGATAAGTTCAAGTGTTTACTATGACAAAACCTTTTCTCCAATGTCCATGGTTAAGTCCATCAAGATCATACTTGCTATTGCAACTTATTATGACTGTGAGATTTGGCAGATGGATGTTAAAACTACATTCCTTAATGAGAATCTTCTCAAGGACATGTACATGACACAACCTAAGGGTTTTATAAATACAAAGGATGCAAATAAAGTATGTAATCTACAAAGGTTACTTTATGGATTGAAGCAAGCATCTCGGATCTGGAATCTTCATTTTCATGAGATAGTAAAAGGCTTTGGCTTTCTTCAAAATGAAGATGAACCTTGTGTGTACAAGAAGGTTAGTTGGATCATATTGGTATTCCTCAAATTGTATGTAGATGACGTACTATTAACGGGGAATGACATCCCTACTTAACAAAAGGAAAAGACATGGCATGGAAGTGCATTATCTATGAAAGACTTGGGAGAAGCAACCAACATATTGGGGATAAAGAGCTATAGAGATATATCCAGAAGGCTTCTTGGACTAAGTCAGAGCACGCACATTGACAATGTGTTGAAGTGGTTCAACATGGAGAACTCATAGAGAGGAAACCTACATGCATTGCTTAGAGTGACCATCTCTATAGTTCAATGTCCCAGTTCTTGCGAATAAAGGGAACACATAGTTTGATTCCATACGCCTCTGGAATTGGATCAATCATGTATAAAATGTTGTGTACCCATCTGGACATCTCGTATGCCTTGAGCATGATGAGCATTTTTCATACAGATCCAAGTGATGATAACTAGATAGCTATGAAGAACATCCTCAAGTACTTGAGAAGAACAAAGGATCAGTTCTTGGTCTACGATGGAGAGAAAGAGTTGGTGGTAAATGGTTACACTGACTAAAAAAAGCTGATTACAAATTGCAATCAAGATTCATGTTTTTCCTAAACAACGGAGACGTAAGCTGGAAGAGTTCCAAGAAATACATAGTTGTCGATTCTACAACAGAGGCGAGTATATTGCCGCATCGAGTGCAACAAAGGAGGCTATATGGATCAAGAAATTCATTACAAAACTTGGGGTTGTTTCCAGCATCAGCAGTGCTATCAAGCTATATTGTGACAACAATGGCACTATTGCAAAAGTCAAGGAACCTAGATCGCATCACCACTCAAAGCATATACAAAGGTGGTTCCATCTCATACAAGAGATTGTATAATAAGGAGACGTAAAGATTTGCAAAGTACCGACTGAGAACAAAGTTGTTGACCCCTTAACAAAGAAACTTTCATAGCAAAAGCACGATGGACATGTTAGATCATTTGGAATATGATTTGTGAGTGATTGTCTCTAAGAGCAAATTGGGAATTTGTTGGTATGCATGCCTAGAGAGCCAAACATGTGATGATTGTAATGGCATACCTTGTAAAAATGATTTGATTCCTATTAAATAAAGGCCAGCTTCTAATTTATTCTATTTAATTCAGTTATGAGATAATGATGTAACATTATAAAAGTCTAGAGAATAATATTACTCAATGACGTATGTGTTCAAGTACATGACTTGGAAGAATGAGATCATACAAGTCTTAAGATAACATATGTACATTCTCAATATGTCCATGATCGGTTGTTATTGTGAAAGGCTGATAGACAATAATAACACATAAGATTCGAGTGTGAGTTGTTTGATGATATAATCTCATTAGTCATGATATGGTAATATCAAACCAATCACACACATACATGTTAGAGAATTATCTATCAGATGGATCCACCGTGAGACTAATACATGGAAGGCATCTTCATGAAAGTCCTAGTAAGCTCTCACCATGATGGTGGTGGTTGTGGTTCTTAGACTTGAGATCACTAGTCTCATCACATGTTGTTGGGTATGCTTTGACTTCATCAAATGTAATCTTGAAACATGGGCTGTTATAAAGGTGATGATATGGTGACTTCGACACATGGGGATAGACTATTAGTGATAGAAATATGATTTGTCCCTCCTAAATGAGTTTAATGTTCTAGGTCTCTTTATTAGAAAGATTGAAAAATGCATGGTCATGCACACGTGAGTCAATATGTGATATTGAGCTTACATATATCTCAGATAGTTTTCTTTGGTTCAAGAAATATGATTGAATGATGAAGAGGATGACTACTCCATGCCTCAAGTTCATTCTAAAAATCAGTGACAAAGGAACTATACAAACACTTTAACACCACACACCGATTGTAGGTTGATGTTGTTCTCCAACATTCCATTTACTTGGGTAGCATTGATGTGCGACAAGGCACCTCTCATTGCTTGTGATGTCATAAGTTGTTATGGACATTCACTGCCAACAAAATATGGGACCTATAGCATCACACACATAGGTCTCAACCTAGAAGAGGAGTTTAATCTTCAATGACAATTTAATTAATTGCTAAAATGTTTAGACAATTGATTCACACAACAAGAAACTTGATTGCACTGCCAAACACCCATCTAATGGCATGATACATCCTTTTGGAGTGCCAAACGGTCACCTCAAGGGTTGAGATTGGAGTTTGGAGTGTCAGACTGATTCAACTTGAAATTGGCAAAGGTGCGAACTGACCGAACCGACTTGATCGACTAGGGTTACCAAACAACCATATGAGTGATTGAGGCGGCTATCTCAGATGGGAAAGATTAGTTAGTTCAGATGAAGGAAGGTTCTATATACTTTCGGTATTTATTTCGATTACACATTATTTGTTGTGCAAGAATTAATGTTGAACATTAGAGGGAAATGAATTTATAATGTTGTATGTAATTGGGAAACTACAAAATGAACATCTCACACTATGAGATGACTGTCTCGCATGCCATAGGACCGACTGGTGTTTCAGAAGGCTATTTTGGTGGTCGTAGGTTGTGAAAATTTGAGATCTTCCGGTCCCTTCCACTCCTACACAAATTGAGATCCCTGGCCCAAACCCCACCTATAAATAGTTGGGTATTGGGGGCTTCCCAAAGTACAACACATACAATTAAGAATCAGTTACTCTAACAATTGTTGTCCTCTCTAGTTTTGGTAACCAAGAGAGCCCAAGAGAGTCCTACCTAACTAGAGAGGGATAGCAAGGGAGAGAACAACTGAGATCATTGTTGTAGGAGAGTAAGTTGGTGACCAGTACTCCAATAGGAGGGACAAATCCTTCATATACATTCTACCAGGACGATAGGAGTTTTCGGCGGTCCATGTGGACTTCTTTATAGATGGGAGGCTATTTTTTTCCTCTAGGAGGGAATCGTCAACCAGTAGTCTGGTGACGAGAGTAGCTGTTGTAGAGTACGACGTTTGAGTTTGATGTTCGTGGAGGAGCAGTTAGACGAGTCCCATTGCAACTAGTATTTAAAGTTATGTAACTAAAATGATGAGAATTGTCACTGAGATGGCTCCAGGATTAGGTACATCCTCAAACCCATCCTTTCCATCTTATAGTTATTGACGCAATCCGCTGGTTATGGGGACTGTGGTAGTTAAATATTTTGTTTCTGTGGCCTAATCTATAACCATATTTCCCTACAAGAAGGTGATGAAATAAAAGTTAGGTCAAAGAGGGGTCATGAGTGTGGTTCTCAACATATGTTCTCCAGCATGAAAATTATTCTAACACTTCATAAAATAATATCACACCACATGAATGAACAATAAGAAATTCATACTTCTATTAGGTAATTCCATAGACCCTAAGCGTTCATAGCTTGCTCGAATCACAATTCAACCAAACCATTCACAAACATAAGAGAGGCGATTCATATGTAAAAAGGCAACAATCAAGGCCATTTAGCAATATAATAGAGAAATTTTGTACACATTTGTTATAGATCACAACTTCAGTTTAACAATTGGAGATTATGTTAAAACATGATTTTAGGCAAGAAGTTCCAAATTTTGCAAAATTGGCCAAAATGGTGCTAACTTGCATTTTAATCACATTCAAATATACTTTAGGGAATATAAAACATAAATCAAGCAAATTCTAGGAAAAACACACAAAATTACAAAAATTTACATGAAATTCAATTCATGGCATGAAAAGTAAAAAATTTAAAATATTACACAAAAATGCATGAAATTAACTACATGATATGCATGAATGAAAACACATAAGATCAGGATAGACAAGTATAACATTTAGATTGTTTGATCATCTAATAAAAAATTTAGAACTGGGTACATAGAGAAAAATGAGGTATAGGAAGGTATTACCACCGTACCAATCCAAACTTTTAAATCATGTTATCCTCAACATTAAATAGAAATTTAGAATAGTAGGGTAGAGGGTATGAAGTCATGGTAGACAAATGCCAAGAGGTGGAGTGACCAAAGGAGCACTAGGTGAGATGGGAAGGGACACCACGACCATTCTGCACAAAATGGCCATGTGGCTTACCAACAACACGATTGTGTTGTGTGGAACGGCCGTGCTGAACTCCTTCCTATAGCTTTTTCACTAATCTTCATCTTTGTTTTCAACTTTGATCTTCTCCTTGTCTAGCTCTTTCATGCATCAACCTTTATCCACTATATTTTACTAACATGGTTCACAAACATAGAAATAATCAAGTATGGAGTGTGCGTACTTTTTGGAAAAACAAAAGTATCACTAGTACATAACCGACCTTTAGTGTTGGTTATTTAAGGCCTTTAGTGTCAGTTTCTAAGAGACACCTATGTGGGTGCTGCTAAAAGCCCAAACTTTACACGTCGGTTCTCAAATCGACGCCACAACCCTTCACACGCCACCGAAAACACGCCGAAAATGTGCCAGTAGGGGGTATATGCGTCGGTTATCTGCTATGAAACTGACACTGAATCACCCACTTACACGGCCGTGCTGGCCAGTACGACCGTGGTGTTTGGTCTCATTAGGGAAATCGACGTCGGTTACTACTATGGCAACTGACATTGTAAACATATATCGTCAGTTTCATACTGATATCCGACATGTATTTTATGTCTGGTCTAGTATGGAAATCGACATCGGTACTAGTATGGAAACCGACACTGTAACCGTATGTCATTGGTTTTATACAAATAACCGACGCCTATGATTTGATTTTTTTTTCTGTCAGTCTGCATACCTGCTGTGGTTGGTCGCAGGATGAGAAACCTATAGTTCAGTTATGAACTACAGGTTTTACGACATCCATTGATATCAGCCAACAACAAGCCACAAACCTGCAAAATTAACATGATGGACAAATTATTATATATGTGATTCACACTCATGTATAAGAAATTTAATTCAAATTATTTTTTCATCACACACATGTAGAAACCAATAGAAACCTACAGTTCCATTTATTTCATCTCTTTTCACATTCAGACACATGCAGAAACATTCATGTATTCATGATTTTCACACACATATGACAATTCATAAAAATTCATTCACATTCACACAAAATTAATTATGAGAACAAATTTATTTTATTCGTCATCATCATTGTCATCATTGTCATCAAAATCATATTGAAAAATTCCCACTCTTTGTAGGGCTTTTGCCCAATCTTCTCTTACAACATCTAATTCATCTCTCGTATAGGGAGCATGTACATCGAAACGCTTTGCACCTGTGTTGAAGTCCTCAGTTTTAAAGACCTACAAAGAGAATGATGTACATACATAATTATAATAATATATAATAAGATTCATATATTTCATATTATCTAACGAGACTATGTATAATACCTATTGTATGTTATCGATATCCAATACAACATGTTTGATGATTAGGTCCATAAATCACATCACATAGTAGGCACATGCCTAGCCGTTGTCTTGTGTAGCACACTATAAATTGAAACATACAAAATATTCAAAAATACAAATAAGCACACTTCACATAAATAATATATACATTGGAGTCAAGAAATTACTTTCACATTCTTCCAAATGAGTGTCAAACTTTTTTTCCTGGGGACCTTTCCTCCAACTTTTTTATACTCTTGTAAAGCCCTATATATGTTAATGTAACACATTAAAATGCATAATTAAATAGTAATGCAGTAACAGATGTTAATAGATATAAAAACATAAAATATTTCTCACGAGAATAATGGCCTTTTGATTGCATGTCCATATACATCCAACTCACTCCGCGCAGGATCTAGATAATAGACGGTGAATGTCTTGGGGACAATAACTAATAACTCCCAATGCTTAGAACTACAGGTAAGAAAGTAGAAAATTAATAACTCAATATACGCAATAAAAATGTAATTTTCTTAAGTCCAAATTACAAGCAAAGTAAACTTACTCGACATTAAATGGAGCTATTATCACCGTCTTATTATTTTTACCAAAATATTCAAAAGCATCACAGCAGTATGAAGTAACTGAACCAGGGTCTGTATCTACAAGACTAATCAAAGATTGAACCAAAAATCCCACATGGGAAAACCCAAAATCTTTACATGTCTTGATAAGTGGCTGCAAAACATGTATTACGTATGTATTAATATATAAGAAACCAAATTGCCTTATATAAAACAAGTTATATAGATGTATAAACCAGATTGTCGTATGCATTAATCTCACCATATCCATAGCTCTATCATAGATGTGTTCAGCCATTCATACTTAAACAACTCCAAAATATCTTGTATAAATATTTTGTTTCTGAATGTTTGACCTGAATTAGTACGTATCCAGAACTTCTATTACGCATGCGTTAATATGTATGCTAAACTTGTATAAATAGTTTGTTATCGTATGTTTTACCTACAACATTCTCCAGAATAGTAACACTTATAGGGCAATTTAGATTATGTTCACCGATCCATACTGCCACACTCCTACCATTAGGACCTATCAAGGCGTGTAGGTCCCCTGGAAGCCAACTTGGTAGTCGAGGAGGTGGAGGTTGAGATGTAGCGGGTCTCGTCTTTTTGACCTGTATATATAATTTCATATCAATTGACTCATATATATATACACACTAACAAAGTAAAGTAATGAAAATTTATCATACAATATCAGTATAGAGGACATCTGCTTCGGGCCACAATATCACTCCACCTACTGCCTCTCCAAGTGTTTCAACATCTGGGTGTGCATGAGGCAGTGCAAGATCCGTCCAGCCAGCGAGTATATGTATGGGGCTCACACGTACCATGCCATCTGGTACTAGACTCCCATGAAACATGCACCATTTAAGGGGTGGGTAAGTTGATGCATCTGCAATGATATATCCTTCACTTTGTAGTCGACATTGCTTCAACCCCTACAAATTTACGTAATTAAAGAATGTTATGTGCATATATACACAAATATATCATCTTGAACAGACTAGCTATTATATATGCCATAAAAATACTTACAGAGGATGTGCTAGGTGGGTCTTTAGGATTACTCCCAACCTCTGTAGTATGAGGAGTAGGAGAAGAGAGGTTCGCCATAGGTACTGTCTCACTGGCAGTATGAGATGCCTGCCACTTGTGAAATGCTTCCTCGAGTCTTTTATCAACTGCTTCCTGGAGTCTTTTATCAACTGCTTCCTCGACTCTCCTATCAATTAAGGAATTGACCTATACATGGATAAAAGAAATGCTAGTTGTTGATTATTGAATTCCCTTTCACAATAACGTTCTAAAATAAGAATAAGTTACCTCAGCTTGTGAAAGTCCCACTTTTGGGACATGTTTACACTGGGATGGCCCAAAGAATGCTTTGATGCCCACACTAGTGCCTGCACCCCTTACACGTCTAGGATGCTCTGGGTTACCCAGAGCAACTGTCAGTGCATCCCTTGTTCCCTGAGGGATGAACTTGCCTTCCTTCCTCTGCTCGTGTAGCTCCCGCTAAGCACCATCAACAACAATTCATAAGTAAACATAACAATAATCAATATCGATAGATTGCTCTAAGAGTTTGATTTTTACCATTTTTGCAGCCGCCTCAGCGGTTGCGAGCTTCGGTATCTCTCCCTTCTAATTTTGCCTCCCAGCTATCCACATAACATGACGAGGCAGAGGTGCGGGAGCAGCAGTAGAGGACTCTGCAGTCTCCTGAGTAGCAGTAGGCTGAGTAGACTCAGCCTGTAGTCTTTGGCTAACACATGCATATCCTCTTGGACCCATTGTGTGGTCATGCACATTCAGTGCACGCCTTGCTCATTGAGCATCACTCTTAGCCTAGTTAGTTAGCACATTAATTTGGTTAGTAACACTAAAGGTTAATCTTGAATAGGTGAATACATAAAAACATATATTAATTAAATTGTGAGTGGCGGTGCTTAATACCTTGAATTTATCTATTTTTCGTTGGGTAACAAACTCCTCCCATTCTCTGGGGTCCAAGTAGTTCCATTTCTATGTGGCTTCCTTCTTCCTATATTTATTTTTTAAAGAGAATACAAACAAAAATTATTAGTGTAAAGTTAGCAAAATACTGATCAATGTCTAGAATTGGAATCTATCAAGAACCTATTCTCAGCATCGCGTATGTAATCTCGGGTGAGATTGGTCCTATAGTTCCTTAGGACCCTCCCACAACGTTGCATCACACATTTACGATGCAACTTTTCATCCAGATCAAATATGCCCTGCAAATTAAATAGAATTGCTATTAACTAGTATCCTAAAAATTAGTAATCTACACAAATAGAATTACAAATAATAATAACTCACGCATAGTTCCTTCCATATGTGGTCTTTCTTCTCCTTAGGAACTCTATGCCATGATTCTAGGATAAGACTGCAATGGCTGCGAGTAAGAACCCCAAGATATGAAACAAATGAGTTGCGGTTCACTCCATATGGATTTCCTACCTGATCGAAATCCACAGCCAATTTGGGTCCATTGCCCCTTTGCTGTATTAACTTGTTCATCATTGTGATGCCCCTCACTTTCTCAATTTTCTTTTGCTGCTCATCAAGTGCTGTAATTTCTTTAGGGGGTACATCACGAACCTAAAATTTGATAAAAACACACTTACATAATATAAATATAAATGAACATATAGGAATATATTCTTAAAACTTACATTGTCAGGCAGTGCAAGCACATCCTCATCCTCATGGTGATCATCAGCACGGTCCTGATCAACCATCTGATACAAGTATTAATACTTACACTTCAACAATTCATCACATTTGCAACATTATATACAAGTTCTAGCTTTATCACTCATACTCGTCTTAATACTAAACTTCTAGGGTTTTCAAGAAGTCATCCTTTTTTCAACATCATAAGAATTACAAAATTCAGTAATCCATCAACACAACCCTAAATAGGGAATATTGCCACCTCACACTGATCCTTATGTATATATCATATTCAATTTCAGTAAGACTCAACAAACACTTGTATAATTCATTCTAATACAATTCAAATATGATTTTATAATGTCAATTCAATTCCCAAGCATATTGACCACTGACCTAATTTTTAGGCAATATTCACATGAAATAGCATAGTCATATCCATAGAATTTCCCATGGATCGTCAATTAATCTAGGGAATACACAACAACCACTCCTCTCTATAGAGTTCAAACATCATTAAAAAATTAGGAAAGTTTAACAAGAAGTCCAAAATGGAGTTTCCAAAACATAATTAAAATTTTAGGTCAATTGGATATACCAATAAAAAGATAAAATTCAAATACTAGACTGCTATATTTCAGTTTGAATACATGGCCGATTGAGTATATCTTGGGTAAAATCGGCTGACAAACAAGTCAAAAAATTCTTCCAACTAATATCTAATTTCTCCAAACCATGTACAAATTTCAACTAAATCCTAGTTGTATATAAAATGCTAAAAATCATTTAGTACACGACTATACTGATCAAATTTTGTATTCATATGTTACCAAAACCCTAATTTTTGTTGATTAGGATTTTCAATTCTCAAACCCTAATTATGTGAATCAAATATGTTTAAATCTTCTCATTAGTTTTAAAACATAATGATTAGATTACCATAATTAATCAAGCTTTAAACAATGTAATAATGCATTCATCAACTTGATGAATCTACATATCAAAACTTTTGAGTGGTTGAAGTAGTGAAGATGTAGCTTAAAACTACCTAGAATTCAAAAACTTGAACAGAGAGAGGATAAATATTGTGTAGAATTGATATGTGAGTATGTTGTAAATGTTAGTAATATTGTGTAGAACAAAATGCAGTTTGTCATAGAACAATACAGAATATTGATGCATGTAAACCACACATATAAAAAGAAAGCACACAGCCATAGCCATAGGATTAATGGGCATGCCTGTGATACAGGAAAAGCAAAAATAGGGGGGAAGGTCAGGGGAAAACCTGATAATGGGCGTGCAGGAGGACTGGTCATCGAGCAGAAGGGCTTCGGGTGGAGAGCTAGTCACCGACGTCAGGCAGAAGGTCGTCGGGAAGAGAGTTGTGGTCGGGCGGTCGCTGGGCGGAGAGCTCTATTTGGGCGGTCGCCGGACGGAGAGTGGTCATCGGCAGTGGCTGGCGGAAGTAGACGGCGGCGGAGGCGGAGGCAGCGCAGCAACGGAGGCAGAGTAGCGGAATCGTCAGAGCAATCGTCCGAGCAAAAACCCTGATCAGCGGAAATGAATGAAACAGAAGAGGAAGAGTCTGCCTCGTGCTTTTAAGTTTACTATAGGTGTCGGTTGCTAACAACAACCGACAATAAACACTATACGTGTCAGTTTGCAACAAAACACCGACACTAAAGGGAGGCAAAAAAATTTGCGGTTATTCATGCGAAAACACAATGGCGTCAGTTATTGTCACAAAACCGACGATAAAATTGAGCAAATTTCTATCTCATAGAAAACCTTTCGTCTTCAGTTTCTGTTTTAAAAACCGACGATGTATGTCAATTTTTGGAGGTAATTTTTTTCTCTGGAAATTTTTGTTTTGGCGGTTACTTTTAGGTGTCACTTTCTTATTAAGGAACCGACACTGAATAAAAGTGGTACTCATGTCTGGTCGGCCTTCAGAGATTGATTTCGGCTTATTTTATACACCGACACTGTATGGTTTAGGTGTCGGTGTATGATTACAACCAACACCATTAAAAGTGACGTTATAAGCCATTTCTGTACTAGTGTAAAATTAAGAAAATGGGTTTTCAAAGAAAGAGTCTCAAACCAACTTGGGTTTCCTCCCACTAGTGCTAAGTTTAGAGCCTTCATCCAATCTTGTTGTTCTTCGATTCAATCACCTATTATCCAAAAGCAAAATGTTTCCATCGTCATCATATGACATCCTCTCAAATTTTTACACTACTTGATCTTTCTCCCAAGGGTCATGTGAGCTTCTAAAATGATTTTGTTCATTTTCCTCTCCTTTGGGGTCATCATCATAGATCTCAAAGTAAGAATCAACAAAACTTTTTAGCTCATTCAATGTGATGCCCTTAGGTATCTTCCCTCTTATCTTCTTCTTGGAGTTATACACTTCCTTGTAGAACTTCACATAAATTGGCCTTTGCTTGATGATGTCAAGCAATGAAGTGTTTACCTTAATCAGATTTAAGACATGTAGAGTTTTCATGCCATAATATTTCTTTTCCTTGAGGAATGGGTCTTCATAGGCATCAAAGAGAGGGGTTTCATTACAAGTGATGAGGGAAGTGATAAATCAAGACATGATAAATATCACATTCAGCACCTCAAGGTTGATACACCTTGACGTACCCTAAATCCAATATACTTGGATGAGTAACACATGAAATGTGTCATGACAATTGTCACATTGAGCAGTAATGCACTTTGATAAGTGTAGGCTAACATACCTAAAGAAAAGGTTAAGCCAAGCTAATAAAGTATGATGTAATTATATTCTGGTAAAGATGAGAGAGAAACTCATATCTTGTGTTGATAATTCATTTAATGATAAATAATGAGAATAAATAAGTATGATTGAATACTTATGATATCAATGTTGTCTCTTAGATGTGTGGAGCAATGAATTAGGGTTTTATCATTAATAAATATGATCTTGGAAACCTAAATGGTTAATAATTGAAAACCCTAACCCTAATGAAGGGTGATAACATGCAAGAGAAACCCTAATCGATAAGAAAGGAAAACCTTAACCCTAATGATGGGAAGGTTGTAATTCTTTTATTGCATAAACCTTGTAAGGCATGTTAAATACTTGAATAAAAGTATAATGATCAATGGCATTGTGAACCATGTGAATAAGTTGTTACCTAGTGAGAGGTGATAAGATGTGCAATGGCCTTGTGAGCCATGTGAATAAGTTGTTACCTAGTGAGAGGTGGCAAGATGTAATGTCCTTGTGAGCCATGTGATAATCGAATAAGTTGTTACCTAGTACAACCACCACTATAACTCTATATCAAAGTTTCCAGTATACCCTGGAAAGCTATTTAGCAGAGACACAAGATGTCCTGCATGGGAACTTGTAGTGACCGAGATAAGGGAGGTCATGGCAGCCGGCTCTTCCATTGACCTTGTATGGCACCGATTTTGACTTTACAATGGTCGGTTGGAGTATGAGCGGTATACCTCATCTCCTCAGGGCATACATGTGATTGTAAAATATAATCAGCCGTATAACATGTTTGCTTAAGGATTGAATAGGAAAATCATTGGTTGATGTTACATTTCTTTTATGCATCTTTAGTTGATAGATGATATATCTATGTTTCCTTACATTCCTTCCAAAGTAGATAGATGATGTATAATTCTACCATGGGTAGATGCAATGTTCTCCTTAAGAAAGGAGATTATCTTATTTTGTTCATATAATGATTAATACTGATGTTAATATAAAATAACTCATGCTCAATTTATTACTATTTATCTATAATAATAATTTTTCTGGCAGAGAGTTATATCTCTCGTTGGGACAATTTTAATTGTCTCACCCCCGTGGGATCCAACCTTTTTAGGTAGACACGGGAGAAGAGGCAGAAACCCTATAGTAGGGGAAGAGCAGCAGCAACAGCAATAGGGACAACAATGATATTCCAGGTGGAGGCACTGGCTGTCATATTTTGCATAGAGAGTCCTATGTGTCGTATCTGTACTCTCAGGTCCTTGGAGTCAATAGTTAGTGCTTTTAATGAATCGATTTGATATTTTGGCTTGATGCCTTGAGGTTCTTATGCTGCCTGTGTATAGTTTTAACAGAGCAGTTGATACTTGTAATCCTCGAGAAGAGATGGGACAAGATATGTACTTATGAACCAGGATGTAAATAAAATACATTGGTTCTTGATAAAAGAGTTTTCCTGTGTTTGGATCTCTTTGTAAATGGTTTTAATTTTTAGTGATTTTTAGTAATTCACTGCTAATGTTTTCTTCCGCAATCATTATTATTCGATGTTTGGTTTCCGTCGTCACATTACTATTCTATAGTTGAGTGCTTTCTACAGCTTCCTCTCTCTCTAAGCTTAATCACTTGCTACATTCATTAGAGTGAGTAGGAAATCTGTAAGATAGCTAGTCCTACATGTATATCTTGTGAGGCTCTCACTTCCACCACCTCCCCATCTCTCATTTCAACCATGAAGATGAAGGTTCTCTCTCTTAGCTAAGAGAGTTGAAGAAGAACAAGGGAAGACGTCCCTTGGTGAAGATCAAGGCTGAAGACTTGGAGCAAGAGTGGGCAATCCCTTGGTGAAGGCAGAAGACTCCTTGCCCAAGTGGGTAACTCCTTGGTGGAAGCTTCTCCAAGTGAAGGTGAAGTCGAAGGCGGAAGATCAAAGAAGAGTGGGTAATTCCTGCAAGGATGAAGACTTGTGCAAGAGTAGGTAAGTCCTTGGAAGAAGGTGGAAGACCTCTTGCAAAGTGGGTAAGTCCTTGGTAAGGTTGAAGACTCTTTGTATTGGATAGGTAAGTCCTTTGGTTGGTCAAGTATAGTAAGTCTTATGAATGAATATAAGAATGCAATGGTTAGGAAATCCTAGAGGATGACCTCTCTAGGTAAGTAGACTGACTCACTTCTAGTTTGAAGTGAGGAACCACTCTAAATAGCTTGTCTCTTGGTGTATGATCAATCTCTCTCATCCTTGCTATGCATGTTTTAGTTGCACTCAAATTACCTATTTAGCAACCTTATCGTGTGATATATCTTGAAGGTCTAATGAATTTTGGTTAAGTGCATTCAACACTATTCACCCCCCCCTCTAGAGCATCTAATCACCCATCTAGGATCCAATAAGAAAGTGTGAAAAACCTTAAAATAGTGAATGAAAATAATAAACAACACCAACAAATGGAAATAATGGCAAATTTGTATCCACCATAATTATTATGACTTACGGGTGAAGTTTCATTAATTTTAGAGAGTCCTAGACTCATTAATGTATGAGGAAAGAGAAAATAAGTTTTGATTTATTTAACACATTAAAAGTCCTCAAAAGGAAAATCTAATTACATATTTAGATTCTTCATATCAAAAATAGGCTAGGTGTCAAATTTCATTTAATTTGGGATTTGTTTGCATCCTCAAATAAGGAAAGAAAAAATGTTAAATGATTAAATAAGAACTTTAGTCTAAGTTGGATTTGGCAACTCATTAAATACCATGATGCACAATCCAACATGGATCCTTGGATCATGATCATACGGTGACCACATCATCTTCTAGCTCTAGCCTGATCTCGAATCAACAAAAAGATGCACGATTTTCAAATGTGAATATCTCATTCATTTCTTAACAAAATCACATGATTTCTTCGTCTCTAGTTACCTTTTTGAATTCGAGATCTATTGGTATGGTACTTATGTCATTTTGTAGAGTGTTTAAAAAATGCCCAAATCCGGTTGAAAGCTCTTCTCGCGACCGCCATGCTTGTGCCATATACCCATACCCTATATATATCCCACCATACCCACACCTTCTTCTCATCTGGTGCAATAATTTTATGGTTCCAATTTCACCGCAAGGCTGACGTTCACCCACCGTAGGAGGGTCCTTCACCTTGATCCTCAGAACACCATTATGCCTTGATCGTGCGACCATCACACAATAGCTTTGGTGGTAAGCTTCTAGACCTCATTGCCATCGTTTTGGTCCAATTTCTTTCACAAAAACAAGGAAGGACGAGTATTGCCAAATCTCAACTGAGACCTACTTACGCCCAACTGCTCTCATGGCATGGATGGTTGTTCGAGATGATCCCCCCAGGAAAATCTCATCCCTACCCTCTTCTTTCTTCTTTTCTTTATTTTTCCCGCTAAGGATACTATGGTAATTGTGCATCCACTTTTGTTTACCTTGGATGGGTCAAAGCAGAGAATTGACCTGCTGACATGACGGGTGTTGATTGGGTCAAGTCAACAGGGCTTGGACCCGCTCTCCCCCTCTCTCACGAATATGATTACTTATTTGCAATTTCCTTATTTTCAGATTGGTTGATATTACAAAAATCTTATCTTTTGATTTGCTTGTCCAAAAATTAAAGTAAATTGGTTTTGGAATCAAACAAATGTTTTCTTTCCAATGAAAACACTTTGAAGGTTTGTTTTTAGTTTTATTGAAGGTGATTTTCTATAAATAATTTAATTACTTAAAAATCACCAAAAATACACTTTTAACCTCATCACTCCAAAATAGACAAAATTATATGTTTTCTTAATCAGGAGAACCTAATAAGATTGATGGTGATGTTTTTAGAGTCTAAATTAGAGTTTTGTTTGAAAAGTCCAAAATATGGGTTTTATTTACATTAATGCATATGCAAAACCCTAATACATGTTAATACATTGAAAATAGGAAAGGTGGATATTGGATCATGTAAAAGTGGTGAAAGTTTATAACTGAAATCAATATGAAAGGTATGTGCATTCCTTACACCCTAAGTTGGGAAATTTGTAATACAAACCCTATTTTCCTTAATGAGGCATCAATTGAATCCTATTTCCTTTATTATTGGTTCTCTTATTCTAATTGCCTCAAAATCAGATTTGATATATTATCTTTTGGGTATTGGAACCTCACGGCCATGTTGCAATTATATGATGATTTATCTTGCCACTTTACTATTTCTAGAGCATGTTGATTTATTAGACTATTTAGCTATAGTATTGGTAATTATGTACAACCACCCATAGTTTAGGGCATGTGTTATTTCGCCCTAGGGAATGTGTTTACTCTCCCCCTTGGGGAATGTGTTATTTCTCCCCAAAATAAATATTTTATAAGTGAATGGGAATGTGATTACTCTCCTCTCATCTATAAGTTGAGGTCCAGTAGGTGTCTCAACCCTACTTAGTTAATGTAGTCCAATTAATATCATGCAGTCTACTTCTTATTATTTATTTTTCATGGAAAGAATCTTTTGTTTATGCCTCATTCTCTTGTCCCTCTCATCTTATGATGAATCTATAACCTTAAGTTGCATTATTTTTTTTTATCTTGTTTCTTGTTCGTTATCTCTGACACATACCTTGTAACGACCCTACCTCCCGATAACCCCCAATTAAGGGAGACCCGAAGGTCAGAGCCATTATCCCAATCAACAAGATCAAAGGTTCAACATTTAATCAATAATAATTATGAAATTCTACTTAACTAAACTGAAATCTGGTATAAAATAAAACTTTGCATACCTTTTTCAAAAACATGGATATCTACTGCTATCCACATATGGAGTCTATTATAACTAATCATCCTTTGTACTTTAATTCTTATTTAATTCCACATATGCCACTTTATTGTTTGTCCTTTTCAATCTTGCACCTAAAACGCCGACAAACAAAACGTCGGTCAGCATATTGAAATATGTCGGTATGTGGGGACAACCAAAATTTCACTGATATGGCTAACAATCTAAATATCATAATTAAGTTAATTAACAAGCCAATTGATGCTTTCAATGTGACATTCTGCACCGCTTTTTCCCTAACCCTGGCATACCCCTTTTAGGTTTCTCTTTTGCCAATGACTTAAGGCCACCTTCTCAATCTCGAGCTTGGTGCCTGGGGTCACCTCTCATAGTACCCATTAGTCATTCTATAAAGACCACATTCCCAATCCCGAGCTTGGTGTCTGGGGTCACCACTCATGGTGCCCATTGGTCTTCCCTCTTGGGCTTGACCTTTGGCATCATCCATCAGGGTGGAATGTAGGTTCTAGAATACACACTTCTATTATTATTGTGATAATCATAGTGACTTTATGATTTTGCAAGTATGAACATCCAAACTATTAAGTTGCATTCAATGTGATGAATCATCCAAGAAACTCTTCAGGAAACTAATGTGATTAACCATAAGTAACCACATAACTGTCAGGCTAATTTGAGACAAAATTAATCCAAATCAATGCAAGAAATCCAATAGGCAAGCAAGCACACAAAGAGATCATGAAACATTCATACAATTTCCTATCATTGATCATGCCATCAAGATCTATTAAACCTATCTCGCTTCCTAGTGTTTTTAGTCCACTTTTAGGGTTTTAATTGCAATTAGGGTTCCTCTTCATTTTTACTCTTTTAAACCCTAATTTCATACAATTACTCACAAACCCTAATTATCTCATCTATTCTTCACAAAATATTTTAAGGTTACCTTTTAACAACATATTACCTTAATTTTGGATAAAAGGCACAATTAAATGTCCATTAAGTCTATTATACCTCTTTTACATTAAAACTACCTTTTTATCCTTTTAATTCATGACAAGATCACTAGGCCTAATTACCATCTTTGGTTCCTTCCAGATTAACAACTCATGGTTCATTATGATCTAATTTACATATGAACTCTATTTATCATTAATTCCACATTTATCCATTAGAAAACCCTAATTACCATATTAAGGGTATTTATCCACAATTAGGAACTTTTATACTCAAAATAGCTTTGAACTATCGTATCTCAGATTTATTCATGAAATTGAACAATTAAAACCATTAAGAGTCACAATTACTAGCATTAGGGTTTCAAGGCCCATTAAAGCTTGTTTATGCACATGGAATTCTAAATTAAACCAATTACGTGAAAATTTCATCCTTTTTGTTCTTAATATACATTTTTATAATTAACAGGCTAATATCAACTTTAATCATCCATAAAACCCTTCTTAAGTATATTAATCATCTCTATTTAGGGTTTCTTAATCATTAAAGTATTTAAGTTTATAACTTCCACTACTTTTCGAATTTCAAGAAGAATTAGATTCTAAACATATTTTTAATGGATTCCTCTCATTTTTCTGAGCAACTTTCATTTTTTACATGTATCGATCCGAGCTACCAATAAAAAGATACGATTTTTGCAAAATAAACTTACTTGAGCCAACCACCAAGCGCCATGTCACCCCTTCCATGCAACGTAGCCTTCTTTAGAAATATAACCAATTTACATTTATTCCCTTACTTAAGTGGTCGGCACTGTACAACACGGAGGGGCAAAAATGTCAAAAACTCCTGGCTCATCTTCTTCCTCGCGAAGCCCTACTGATCACCGACTGTAGCCGCTCGCGGTCCAACCCCTCCCCCCCTAGGGTTCGAGGGTCGCCGCCAAAGGCCGGCCTAGCTCCGCTACACCCTAGCACACGCGAGGCACCTCCAAGTCGTGGCCAAGATGGACATTCCCAAGCGAGATCAGCCTGCAGTTTCTACTGCGATTACTGCAGTTTTGTAGACCTATGGCAGAAGTTGCTCAAAGATAAGGGTGGGGGTATGATTGCCTATCCTCCTTGGGTTGTCGTGGAAGCTTCCTGCTTCCATCAAGACCACAATACAACCCTTCGTTGCTCTAGAGGTAGTACTACACCCTCTTGGTTATGGTTTGTATGGAAAGAACAAGAAGAAGAGAGAGGGTTGTATGGGATCTCTCTGGACTCAGCCAAGGGTTCTACCCCTTATATAGGGGAGTGTAGCAACGTCCTAGGATGCCCATCCATAAGATCTAAGCATCTTTCCTACTAGGAAACCACATTCCTTCATGAAGAAGCAATCTTCTCTCTCTAAAAAAACTCTTTGATGTTCTTTATTCTTTAGATATTAGGATTTCGAAAATTACCTCTTTTATTCTCTTTGTACTTGCCTTTGAATTCATTGGCACAAATTTATATTTTCTTTTAGTAGAAAATACCTCATTTTTAACAATGCCAAAAAATACATTAATTATACATCACATCATCCTTTTATTTTGTATTAATGCTATTTTCTCTTTCTTTTTCTCCATTGGGGGCTCCTTGGACCCCAAGAAACTCTAATATCTCGAAATCCTTTTTAGTGGATACTCATTATCCTTCTAGATGCATCTATATCCATTATTTCTCATTATCCTTCTTATTTCTTTAGTAAAATATCTCTTTTTGAGGATTTCTCTTTATCTCTCTTTTTATTTTCCTTATTGGAATTCCTTCTATTATTAGAAACCTCATGGATACGAAAATTCACCAAGGATAACTCAATTATACCTCTTTCCACTTATTTTCCATATTTTATCAATGTTTTCAATTTCTTTCTTAATAAAGAAATATTTAATTGATTTTTTCTTTCCTTGTTGTGTTATCTTTGCAACTTTGGACTCGTTGGAACCCAAGGAACCCAAGAGGCATGAAATCCACCTTTGGATTATATTTTTTTACCTTCTAGAGGTTTCTACATCTTTCTTTTCTCCATTTCTTATTCATAATGGAGTTTGTTTTGTCTTTTCCTTGTTATTGGGCCCAAAACAACCAACAAGGCTAGTAAAAATGAAATCCATTTATTCAAAACAAATTATATCATTATTTGTTCAAATATCTTTAATAGGAGAAATTACATTTCTCACCAAAAGTACCCAAATAAATTGGGGTTGTAACATGCTTCCCCTCTTATAGGAATTTTGCCCCCAAAATTCCACCAGGCACACAAACAAATAGGACAAGCCTTTCTTATGTCCATCATGGCTCCCATTTGGCCTCACCCTTTCCATGATGCTTCCCAAGAAACTTCATCATCTCATATTCTTTCATCTGAGTTCTCTCTCACCTTGGTATATCGTACCCTCATAGGTGACTCAGGACATTTTAGCCTCTCATAAAGCTGAATAGGTTTGGGGCTCAGCACATGTCTTGGGTACCTCACATAGTGCTCTAGATTGGACTCATGGAACACATTATACATCATGTTATGCTAAGGGGTAAGGCTAAACATAACCATCTCCACTAATCCATCTCAAATGGACCCATGCAATTGAGAGTCAGCTCTCTTAGCTATAACTTAGAGGGGTCATATTTTACATCACATACTCTCCCACAGTGAACTGCATGTCAGTCTACTTTGCATCAGCTCATGACTCATGTCGCCCCTGGGCTCTCTTTCAGCCATTGCACGATCAAAGCGACTTCATTTGCACACACTGTGGTCCTTTCCTGACCTTCACAAGGTCCCTTCACCAACATCATCCTAATCAAGTGGTGACCGACACAACATCCCTTATAGAGATCCTTTGCATCCTGATACCATCTATGGTGGTTATCATCACATCTTGCAGTGGACAAGAACTATCTCTATATATCACCCTGAACAAGCACACATGCTCTTATCAGACCCTCTAGTCTAGATTATACTAACCATTAGTTAGGGGTGATAAACTGTACTATCATCGAGTCCTTCATGTATCTACTTCCACGGCATGGAAGTGAATCTTTAGGTTATACTCAATAACTTTTGAACTCACATCATGGTGTAGTTGAACCATATCTCTCATATGTAGTTCAACCAGATATGTCCCTTGACAATATTCTTTCTTTCTCATGTTATCTAGGTAAGGTGATCTACCATAACCCATATTACATCTTGACCTTCCTTGGACTAGGGGAGACTTACCACAACATCCATAGTTATGAACTCCCATTCCCTCTCAGGGACTCTTTATTCTCTACATCAACTCTTTGGGTTACTAGTTTTTGTCCTTCACCTCTTAGCTTGCATGGCGACAAACCACGTGCAACTTCATCTTAAGCATCCAGTGTACTACTGCAACTTACTATATTAGTAGTACCACGGTATATGATGAACTTAAAATCATGATCTCTTGTATGTCATGATTCCTCAAGATTTATTTCTCGAAAACCCTAAACCACTCCAGTCGAGGTTTCATCACCTTCCTTTCCAGAGAAGTGTGTCTAAGGTTCTACAACCACTCTCTTATTGCATCAAGGCCTAGGTTGGCTAACCAAACAACTACTAACTTAATCAACAATATCGTTACATCGGAGTGTTATCCAAACATATCTCCCTTTTTCAAGCTTATGGTTAACCTAACAACCTCTTCTAGCTTCTAGCTAAACGAGGCAGTTGTATCTCAACTAGAGCATCCATTACTACCTCACGTCCTTAGGTGTTAGGTAATGTTGAAGACACACACCTCCATGTATTCCTCTTATCATCTCATCTCAAACTCAACAAGAAAACTTAGAGCTCATCTTCTTGGTTATCAAACTTAACCTTGTATGACTCACAAATTCCACATATCTCATGATACAAGCATCCTCATAAGAGGAATACCTTAGTTCTCTTGATGTTTGTAAACCATCCACATATCGTTTACTATATAAGGGTATGTTATCATCTCTGTCATCATACCTCATAGCAACATTCCAACTCACGTCATCTTTATCCTTGGTGTATGGCATGTGTACTGTCCTATCTCTTACTCCCATAACAATAGGAAATAAGCATTTGGCAGCCCTCCAAACACAAATTTCTTCTTGTTCCAAGAGTAGAGATGGTACATCCCACATTGCCAGTACACCTTCACATCTAAGTTGAAACGCGCAACTTATGTATCTACATCACAAACATCTTGATATCAAAGTTACTTCCATGGAAAAATGGTCTCGAACCTACATGGGTCACCACACAATCGTTGGTCATCTCCACTAGGTCTGTAGGGTGCTGACACTTTTGGGGTCATCCCTCTTCCCTTATGCATCCAGAGAGTGCCCTCCTCATATGCCCTTTGGGTCCCATGAGTTCATGAAGGTGATCAATCTCCTAACCCATGGCCCTTAGACAATGATAGTTGTTACCTTCTGACCCTACGGTCATGTGCAACTAGGGAATTAGGCAACTCCTACTTCCATTGGTCTTATCCCTACCTAAACCTAGGATAGACTTAGGATTCTAACATAGTACATGTCCAACATAGAACCTTACCTCAGTCTCCATCACCTCTCTCTACATTCTTGGGTTGACTTTCATCCTTTCATAGGGGTCATGGAGACCTGCCTACCTTGGTTAGGCCCCATACCGGTTACCTCCATGGTAACACACCCACATGCACATAGAGATGGTTATCTATGGGTCTATAGGTTCATTTTCTTACTATGTACTTTTCACTTAGCTTTTCAAGATCCTATTAAGACCTATTTAGGTTACCTCAAAACCAACACAAACTGGTATACACCCTACAAAAGGGTCCCTCTCCCAGGATGGGAGGAAACTACACCTTGATAACAAAGGTCACAATGTCCTTAGGTCTAGGGTTTACATCCACATGAGCATTCGTAACCCTAGCATGCTACTAAGGAACAAGCAGACCACCTACTAAACAATGCTAGGTCATACTTGTTCTCATTCCTCAACATTGGATCAAGATCATACCTTCCCATGTCACCAACTTAGTTGTGAGGGGTTCGTCAAAACATACCTTAGACATAAGGGGTTTCCCTTTCCTCTCAACATGAGGAGTGCCATTCTCAAATCTATAGAAACCCAAATCTCATCATGAGCATCAGGTACACCACTTCCCCTCTTAGGTCTAAGAACCCTAGGTTCACCTTCCGGATGTCCAATTGCATGCTCAACCTTTGAACCAATCATGTACAAGGTATGCCATGCACTTCCCATGATCCTTCTGCCTGAACAACACTTCAGAGTGGAGTCCTCCTCAAGGAAAACCAACTAGGAAAAAGGCCTCACAAATTGCTACTAAACCTCTCCATGGTTTAAGGAACTCTTTTTCCCATCTCAGAAGGTAATCACATATACCATAGGCACATAGGTACCAGAAGGCTCATTCTCTCTTTAGGGTTTGGTTTCTCTAAAGGCAACCAAGATACCATCAGCCTCCAAGGATCATGTATGAGGCAACCGCAACCATCCACTTAGGTCGCATCATCCTCAACTCCCCACTATTCCTCATATCTCGGAGTCTAAGCTTCCAACCTTCTTGCTTGGGTCCTACTCTCTCTCTCTCTCTAGATCTAACCCTACAAATAGCCTTACTACTAGAGGTCCTCACCACATGAAGGATCAAACTCACAACATACCCCTACATGTGTGAATCCTATGTTCAAACTTACATTCACTCAAGATTTTCTAGAATTCCTCATGCTTATCTCATAAGCCATCCAAATACTCTCCTGGCCAGAGTTTCAACCTACTTCCCGCACTACTGACGTACTCTGGGTGCATGTTATGCCCTACTCACATAAGCCCATAGGGTTTCTATAGGTTCTTCACTAACCTCATTGTTGAAGGAGCTATCTTCACTCTAACATGCACAACCCTTCCTAGGGTTGGGTTGCCAAAGGAACTAGGTCATCCAACCTCACATGGCTCATAACGTAATGGGCATCCAAAAGCATGTCCACACACCTGGTCTATCATGACATCTAACTCATCATGCCATCTCTCTCTCCAACCACCACTTAGGATTAGGGTTAGCATCATCCTCAAAGGATGTGCTAGGTCTCTACTTATAATAGAGGTCTCCACCTCCAAGACTAACTCTCTCTACTCATCCTCCTGAAAAGAAGGTCTAGCCTCAGGTCTCTCCTGAGGGTATGACAACATATGTCATACGATATAAGCATGTATCTATTATTTAGTTTATGCTTAAACTATTAAGCTTATGTCCATGAAATCTTATTTACATGCTTTTCATTACTTTGGTGGAGGATCCCTTAAACCTTATCAACCTTACCCATACCTCAAGAGGGTGAGGAAAAGGGAGAAAACCCTAATCCTTAAGGTCCTTAACAACATTTGAGTTGAGGAGGGATGAACAAGATGAGAGAGTACTAAAGCTATCTTATTTTGAGTCAAATCCTAAGACATTGGCCAGGCAGTCACACTAATCCAGGAGTCCTCATATTCCAACTAGCAGTGCAGAGGAAAATCTTACCAGCCCCCGGACGTGATCCTTTTCTAGACACCTCTATCTTTTGGAAAATCCTCTAATAACTCCCTCGGTTCTATGGAATTTGTAAAATTTAATAATTATTAAATATTAAATGAGGAACCTATACTCTGATACCAAATGTAATGACCCCGCCTCTTGGTAACCCCCAATTAAGGGAGACCCAAAGGTCAGAGCTGTTATCCCAATTAACAGGATCAAAGGTTCAACATTTAATCAGTAATAATTATGAAATTCTACTTAACTAAACTGAAATCTGGTATAAAATAAAACTTTTGAATACCTATTTCAAAAACTTGGATATCTACTGCTATCCACATCTGGAGTCTATTCTAACTAATCTTCCTTTGTACTTTAATTCTTATTTTATTCCACATATGCCACTTTACTGTTTGTCCTTTTCAATCTTGCACCTAAAACACCGACAAACAAAACATCAGTCAGCATATCAAAATATGTCAGTATGTGGGGACAACCAAAATTTCACAAATATGGCTAACAATCTAAATATCACAATTAAGTTAATTAACAAGCTAATTTACGCTTTCAATGTGACATTCTCCACCACTTTTTCCCTAACCCTGGCATACCCCTTTCGGGTTTCTCTTTTTCCAATGACTTAAGGCCACCTTCTCAATCCTGAGCTTGGTGCCTGGGGTCACCTCTCACAGTGCCTGTTAGTCATTCCATAAAGACCACCTTCTCAATCCCAAGCTTGGTGTCTGGGGTCACTACTCATGGTTCCCATTGGTCTTCCCTCCTGGGCTTGACCTTTGGCATCATCCATCAGGGTGGCATGTAGGTGCAAGAATACACACTTCTATTATTATTGTGATAATCATAGTGACTTTATGATTTTGCAAGTATGAACATCCAAACTGTTAAGTTGCATTCAATGCGATGAATCATCTAGGAAACTCTTCGGGAAACTAATGCGATTAACCATAAGTAACCACATACATGTCAGGCTGATTTGAGACATAATTAATCCAAATAATTGCAAGAAATCCAATAGGCAAGAAAGCACACAAAGAGTTCCTGAAACATGCATACAATTTCCTATCATTGATCATGTCTTCAAGATCTATTAAACCTAACTCGCTTCCTAGGGTTTCTAGTCCACTTTTAGGGTTTTAATTGCAATTAGGGTTCCTCTTCATGTTTACTCTTTTCAACCCTAATTTTATACAATTACTCGCAAACCCTAATTATCTCATCTATTCTTCACAAAAGATTTTAAGGTTACCTTTTAACAACATATTACCTTAATTTTGGATAAAAGGCACAAATAAATATCCATTAAGTCTATTATGCCTCTTTTACATTAAAAGTACCATTTTTATCTTTTTAATTCATGACAAGATCATCAGGCCTAATTATCATCTTTGGTTCCTTCCAGATTAACAACTCATAGTTCATTATGATCCAATTCACATATAAACTCTATTTATCATTAATTCCACATTTATCCATTAGAAAACTCTAATTACCATATTAAGGGTATTTATCCACAATTAGGAACTTTTATACTCAAAATAGCTTTGAACTATCATATCTCAGCTTTATTCATGAATTTGAACAATTAAAACCATTAAGAGTCACAGTTACTAGCATTAGGGTTTCAGGCCCATTAAAGCTTGTTTATAAACATGGAATTCTAAATTAAACCAATTACATGCAAAGTTCATCCTTTTTGTTCTTAATATACCTTTTTATAATTAACAGGCTAATATCAACTCTAATCATCCATAAAACCCTTCTTAAGTACATTAATCATCTCTATTTAGGGTTTCTTAATCACAAAAGCATTTAAGTTGATAACTTCCACTACTTTTCGAATTGCAAGAGGAATTAGATTCTAAACATATTTTTAGTGGATTCCTTTCATTTTTCTAAGCAACTTTCGTATTTTACATGTATCAATCCAAGCTACCAATAAAAAGATATGATTTTTGCAAAATAAACTTACTTGAGCCAACCACCAAGCGCCACGTCACCCCTTCTATGCAACGTAGCTTGCTTTGGAAATATAACCAATTTACACTCCTTCCCTTACTTAAGTGGTTGGTGTTGTACAACACGGAGGGGCAAAAATGTCAAATGCTCCTGGCTCATCTTCTTCCTCACGAAGCCCAGCTGATTGCCGACTGTATCTGCTCGTGGTCCACCCCCTCCCCCCCAGGGTTTGAGGGTTGCCACCAAAGGCCGCCCCAGCTCCACTGCACCCTGGCGCACGCGAGGCACCTCCAAGTCATGGCCAAGATGGTTGTTCCCAAGCGAGATTAGCCAGCGGTCGCTACCGTGATTGTTGCAGTTTCGCAGACCTACGGTAGAAGCTTCTCGAAGACAAGGGAGGGGGTATGAGAGTCAATCCTCCTTGGGTTGTCGTGGAAGCTTCCTGCCTCCATCAAGACCACAGTACACCCCTTCATTGCTCTAGGTATAGTACTACACCCTCTTGGTTAGGGTTTGTACAGAAAGAACAAGAAGAAGAGAGAGGGTTGCATGGAATCTCTTTGGACTCAGCAAAGGCTTCTACCCCTTATATAGGGGAGTGTAGCAATGCCCTAGGATGCCCATCCATGAGATCTAAGCCTCTTTCCTAATAGGAAACCACATTCCTTCATGAAGAAGCAATCTTCTCTCTCTAAAAAAACTCTTTGATGTACTTTATTCTTTACATATTAGAATTTAAAAAATTACCTCTTTTATTCTCTTTGTACTTGCCTTTTAATTCATTGGCACAAAATTTATATTTTATTTTAGTAGAAAATACTTCCTTTTTAACAATGCCACAAAATACTTTAATTATACATCACATCATCCTCTTATTTTGTATTAATGATATTTTCTCTTTCTTTTTCTCCATTGGGGCTCCTTAGACCCCAAGAAACTCTAATATCTCGAAATCCTTTTTAGCGGATACTCATTATCCTTCTAGATGCATCTATATCCATTATTTCTCATTACCCTTCTTATTTCTTTATTAAAATATCACTTTTTGAGGATTTCTCTTTATCTCTCTTTTAATTTTCCTTATTGGAATTCCTTCTAATATTATAAACCTCATGGATACGAAAATCCACCAAGGATAACTCAATTATACCTCTTTCCACTTATTTTCCACGTTTTATCATTGTTTTCAATTTCTTTCTTAATTAAGAAATATTTAATTGATCTTTTCTTTCGTTGTTGTATTATCTTTGCAACTTTGGACTCCTTGGAAATGAAGGAACCCAAGAGGCACGAAATCCACCTTTGGATTATATTCTTTTGCTTTCTAGAGGTTTCTACAACATTCTTTTCTGCATTTCATATTAATAATGGAGTTTCTTTTGTCCTTTCCTTATTATTGGGCCCAAAACAACCAACAAGGCTATTGTAAACAAAATCCATTTATTCAAAACTAATTATATCATTATTTGTTCAAATATATATAATAGGAGAAATTACATTTCTCACCAAAAGTACCCAAAAAAATTGTGGTTGTAACATACCTTGTTTTATTTCTCTTTTCTTGGGTGCTTTCCCAACCACCCAGGGTTATATCAAGGAATTGAACAAGATCAAGGAGAACATAGCTTTTGGCATGGACCTAGAACTTGGAGATGTTATTTTGGAGACAAGATTTGAAGTAGTGTAGGCTTCTCTCTATCTAGATCCTAATTATTGTATCTTGATGTAAACCCTAATGGGAGAATGGTGTATTTTTATAATCTTTATATGAAATTGAATATAGTCAGAAATTTTATTCCTCTGCTCCACTATTGGTCTTTTATATACCATTATAATAAATTTGGAAAATTTATACCTATTCCATCATACCTTTGAGTGTGTTTGGAATGGATGTTAATTCTTCAATATTTTAGTAAAGGGGTGATTTCACTCTTTTACAACATGGTATCAGAGCCCATGGTATTCGAAATCTAACTATTTCAGTTTAGTCTACCTAGTTAGAATTCTTGACTTACATAGTTCCCTTAAGTGACTTGTTGCCTTAGAATTGATCTATATATGATGAAAGGTTGATTTAGGATCCTATAATTCCACATTAGAATCATGATTAATAAACCTCTAAAATATTTACAATTGAAAGATGCTTAAGTAATCATAATAACTTGATATTGTTTAGGTTTGATTTTAGTCAACTATTAGGGTATGAAGTTGAAGAAAAGGTGTCTAGAAAGGATCAGGTTGTGGGGTCTGGAAAGATTTTCCTCTCCACCACTAGCTTGGTTTATGAGGACTCCCAGATTCATTTGATATCGGCCTATCCTGAGCTGATACAGATTGTCTGAAATAGTATGCTTTTAGTAAATAGTAACCTTAGACCTCTACGTTGAACATCTTTGGATCCCCTATGTGGTGACCTAGTCTTTCAGGGTTGTGACTTGTTTTTGAGGATGGATACCCTAAATAGTTACCTTATGTCCCTTAGGACCACATGTTTGGATAGTATATCCTTAAGAGCCAAGGCTTTGGGGCTCGGTGTTCAGTAAGCTATCAGAATGCACAGTGGAATTGTGATGGATCTTGGACATGGCTTAGTTGGACACATCCTTAAACCCTAGATTATTTTGGCTTGATAGGTCAAACCTTTTAAAGGGTGGAGTTTAGTTGGTTGTTGTTTTTTGTGTACTTAGATTTTGAGGACGAAATCCTCTTTAAGGGGATGGAGACCTATGACATCTTGATATCTAGCTATTCTATCTTTAGAAACCTTAACTCCCTGAATAGGAGGGTAGTGTGCATGGATCCTTAGTTTTGACTAAACAAGGTTAGACTTATCCCCTAACATGTTTGTTGAACACATAATGGTCATCTAATGAATATTTCATGTGTTTGTACCCTAATAAAAATATAATGCACATAGTATGAATAATTCACATATCAATACTAATTGTGGATGTATGGTGTTGATCATGTCATTAACCAATAAACCCTAATGTTATGATGAGGAAGATAAATGTAACCTAATCTTATACTTAATTCATGATAAGAAGGTACAAGTAAAATATAATGATCATATTAACATGAATCCTAAGTTGTAATTATTTAACATAAATATATACATCTGTAATGCCTTTCATGATACATTAGTGACATTAGGTATCATAATCAATTAATATAATTAAATGATATATAATCACCTAATCATAGTTTAATCAAGTCATCAATATGTAGTGTTGATCACCTTGTTCTCTAATACACACCTAATTAGTCACCTAAGTATGATTTGGTATGTGAATCACATCATTAATATGTAATATGTTCCACCTTATTCAGTCAAATACAAATAATGACTTCAATATGGATAAGAGGTAATTGGATTTATATAAATGTGCATAATAAAAATAAGAATTGAATAGATATGAGAAATTAATTAATGATGACATTAGTGTGAGCAAGAAAGGCAATATGACAATTTGACAACATGACAATGCTTAATATAGATAAAAGTAATTAATGTGACATTAATTGTATTAATTATAGACTTAATAATAAATTGAATAAAATATCTTATTTCATGCAAAATAATTTTCTATAACTTAATATGGTGATAACATGATGTTAATGAAGTTTCCATCCAAATTATTAAAAATAATGATCAAGTATATTGAGATAATTCAGTAAACCCTAATTGTGCTTAAAATTCTTAATGAAATAAATAATAAATATATATAGGTTTTGATGCATAATAATGAAATCCAATTCTTTTGACAACAAAGTGAATATGACATGACACAATTAAAATAATAATGATAATGTGATATCCTCATAAATGGAATACTAGTAAGCCTAAAATGTTAATAATGTTAAATCTCAGAAAAGGAATCTTAATAGTGGAACCCTAGGCGATCCTTGAGAACCTGACCTATGATGAGTTTCTTGTGAAGTTTCTGAACTCTCAGGTTAAGTAGTTGTTGTTGATGAAACTTTTGGTGGAAGTTTTTGGTTGGAGGAATAACCTAATGTTTTGTGATGAGATGTTGCACATACACCATTACCTCCTTGCTTGTGATTTCGGGGATGAAATCCTCTTTAAGGGGTGGAGTTTTGTAACATACTAAATCTTGGACATTTTTTCTTTTGGCCCTCTTTCTAAGCTTTTCATTTTATTTCTATCCTTTTTGGCCTTTATGTTTAATTTGTGGAAATAATAGTAGTTTGGTGAACATTTGTTCATTATTATTGCTAACATATGGGTTTATGCACAAATACTTCAATAAATATTTTTGATAAGGGTCTAATATGAAAATTTACCACTCATGTGACACATTAATAAAATATATTCATTCTAGATCATTCCTTAACCTTATGGATCAAGGAAGAGAAAAAGGAATGAATATTAATGCTTTGAACATGATAATGTGCTATTCAACTATTTAATATATTAAATAATAGAAAATATTGGATAATGGGCTATAAGTCATAAAAAAAGACTAATTGCTTAAAGATAAGTTGAGATTTGTTTTCCTTGGGTTTGCGTTTTCTTGTATGACAAGTTTCACAATTTTAGAAAATTAATAATTATCTTTGCATTAATTGGAATTGGAAAATATGAGTTTTTCTCCAAATTATTAAATAAATTATTAAACTACTTCAAAAGTGGAAACCAACCATAAATTCATAATCTACATGTCAAAAGTAGTCTATGTGCGAATTTTCATCTAATTCGGACAATCTTAAATATTTTATTTTATGTAGGAGAGAGAAAATCATTTAAAGACCAATAATATTAAATAATATGTTGAAAAAAATTAATTAATGTCAAAATTGTGTTCCTCACATTTAGTATTGCTTATAGGCAAAGTTTCGTTTTTTTTAAAGTTTCTAGATGCCTCTAATTAATTAAAAGGATGGAACACATGATAAAATTTAAATGTATTATATATAATAATAAAAGTCTTAAAAAATTAAATAATGCCAAATTCGTGTTTTGATATTAAAATATACCTTTGGTTCAATTTTCACTCAATTTGGAAAATATTTGATGAGAAGAAAAATTTAGGAGAGAGAAAGTGTGTAAAACCTTAAAATCATTAATTAAAATAATAAACAACTCCAACAAATGGAAATAATGGAAATTTCGTATCCAACATACTTAAAATGACTTATGGGTGAAGTTTCATTATTTTTAGAGAATCCTAGAGTCATTAATGTATGAGGAAAGAGAAAATAAGTTTTGATTTATTTAACACATTAAAATTCCTCAACAGACAAATCTAAATGAATATTCAGATTCCTCATATCAAAAGTAGGTTAGGTGTCAAATTTTATGTAATTTGGGATTCTTTTATACCCTCAAATAAGGAAAGAGAAAAACTTTAATGATTAAATAAGAACTTTAGTCTGAGTTGGATTTGGCAACTCATTGAATACCATGATGGGCGATCCAACATGGACCCTTGGATCAATACCGGACAATGTCTGCATCATCTTCTAGCTCCAACCCAATCTGAAAACAACAAAAAGATGCATGATTTTCAAATTTGAATATCTCATTCATTTCCTAACCACATCGCACAATTTCTTCATTTTGAGTTTCCTTTTTGAATTTTGCATCTATTGGTATATTACGCATGTCGTTTTGTAGAGTATTTAGGAAACGTCAAAATTCGGCTGAAATCTCTTCTCACAACCACCATGCTTGTGCCATATACCCATACCCTATATATATATCCAACCATACCCATGACTTCTTCTCAACTACTGCAATAATTTTCTGGTTCCAATTTCACCGCAAGGCAGGTGTTCACCAGCCACCGGAGGGTCCTTCACCTCGATCCTCCAAACACCATGGCGCCTTGATCGTGCGACCATTGCGCGATAGCTTTGGAGGTAAGCTTCTAGACCTCATTGCAATCGTTTTGGTCCAGTTTCTTTTATGAAAACAAGGAAGGATGAGTTTGGCCCATTCTCATCTGAGATCTGCTTGCGCCCAACTGCTCTCATGGTGTGGACGAGTGTAGGAGATGATCCCGTTGAGAAAATCTCATCCCTACCCTCCTCTTTTTCTTTTCTTTGTTTTTCCCGCTAAGGGTACTATGGTAATTGTACGTCCGCTTTTGTTTACATTGGACAAGTCAAAGAAGATCATTGACTTGCTGACATGACGGGCACTGATTGGGCCAAGTCAGTAGGGCCCGGCCCCGCTCTCCCCCTCTCTCACAGATATTATTACTTATTTGCAATTTCCTTATTTTCTGATTGGCTGATATTGCAAAAATCATATCGTTTGACTCGCTTATCCAAAAATTAGAGTAAAATATTTTTTGGAATCAGAATAATGTGCTCTTTCCAATAAAAATACCTTTCAAAGTTTGGTTTTGAGTTTTTTCGAAGGTGATTTTCTATAAAATGATTTAATTACTTAAAAATAACCAAATATAAACTTTTAACCTCATAACTCCAAAATAGACAAAATTATATGTTTTCTTAATCAGGAGAACCTAATAAGATCGATGGTGATGTTTTTAGAGTCTAAATCAGAGTTTTGTTCGAAAAGTCCAAAATATGGGTTTTCTTTACATTAATGCAAATGCAAAACTCTATACATATTAATACACTAAAAATAGGAAAGGTGGATATTAGATCATCTAAAAGCAGTGCAAGTTTATAATTGAAATCAATATGAAAGGTATGTGCATTCCTTATACCTGAAGTTGGGAAATTTTTAATTCAAACCCTATTTTCCTTAATGAGGCATTGATTTAACCCTATTTCCTTTATTATTGTTTCTCTTATTCTAATTGCCACAAAATCATAT
This sequence comes from Alisma plantago-aquatica, assembly GCA_963693085.1. Taxonomy (NCBI): domain Eukaryota; kingdom Viridiplantae; phylum Streptophyta; class Magnoliopsida; order Alismatales; family Alismataceae; genus Alisma; species Alisma plantago-aquatica. Next base: position 159,745,552 of record OY856415.1, read on the forward strand.
TTGATATATTATTTTTGGGTCGTGGAACCCCACTGCCATGTTGCAATTATATGATGATTTGTCTTGCCACTTTACTATTTCTTGAGCATGTAGGTTTATTTGGCTATTTAGCTTTAATAGTGGTACTTATGTACACCACCCATAGTTTAGGGCATGCATTATTTCACCCTGGGGAATGTGTTTACTCTCCCCCTTGCGGAATGTGTTATTTCTCCCCAACATAAATATTTTATAGGTGACTGGGAATGTGATTACTGTCACCTCATCTATAAGTTGAGGTACGGTATGTGCCTCAACCCTACTTAGTTAATGTAGTCCAATTAATGGCATGCATGCTACTTCTTATTATTTATTTGTAATGGCAAGAATCTTTTGTTTATGCCTCATTCTCTTGGCCCTCTCATCTTATGATGAATCTATAACCTTAAGTTACATTATTGTTTTTATCTTGTTTCTTGTTCATTTTTCTATAATGCTTGGGCCCACTGCCCTAGGCTCTAGTAGAATTTCAGGAATGACGACTGGCCCCAAAGACCCCCACTAGCCTTAACTGTGGACTTTGTCCTCCCTGAGGTGCAAGTCAGGATCAACCTCCCAACTGGTCACCCATCCTAGTACTACTCCAAGCTGAGCACACTTAACTATGGAGTTCTTTAGTGATGGGCTCCCAGAAAAGGAGGTGTATCTTGGTGATATGGGTAGTCCAATCATTCCTTTTAAGATCATGTTATCTGATGCCTCAAATCCTGGGATGTTACAATCTCCCCCACTTAGACTCTTGACGTCCTCGTCAAGGCTCAACTATATGGCCTCATAATATTTCCCCATTTAAATGCAGACCCAGAATGACCCATGGACACCCAGCTCCCGATCACGGAATACCAGCGCAAGGGTGGCTACGTCACCATGGACAACCCTTTCCTACATGCCTGGACCGCATGGCTCAAGACTGGCGTGCCACATGCCCATGTGGGCCCCACCTACTGGAGGGGTTATGGCTCTGATACCATTTGTAACGTTCCTGGATTTTCACCTTCTCAAAACCCCATGGAGATGAGAAGACAAAATAATAAAGTACATATCCTAATGAGATAGGGTAAACCTTAAAATGGTGATAACTAGGGTTAAGATGAGAACCTAATGGTGATATGTGGTCTTGTCTTAATTAGGGTTGACCAAGATGTAGATGATATGAGGATATGATGATTAGGTTTGTTCTTCATCAAGGTACGCCATTACCTCTTCTTGGCTTATTAAACAATATGCTTATGCTATATGTGTAGTAGAATACTTGGCATACAGTATTGCATGAAATGATTGTTCTTGTATGGTATCTTGCTTGATTTTCCATATTTATGTCTATCAACACATGAAACGTAAAATATTTTGATCCATCATATGATATCACTAAACTCTTTGGTAGTACAATGCATTGAAGAAACATCAAAGCCCTTGGTGGAAGATGTAACATCAAATCCCTTAGAGGCAGATGTACGAGTTATATGACAAGGCCTAAAAACATCAAAGCCCTTGGTGGAAGATGTACGAGATATATGATGGAAATGTGCTTAAAATATATGTGTTCTCTTTTGTTAATAAACATATTTGTGCAAGTATATGCTTTTTCTTATGTTTCTTTATAACTGACAAGTATTAGTTTTATCTTATTGCCAAGCTTAGTAATGAGAGGTATATAAAAGACACGTAGGCATACTCAATATAATATTCTTCAATATTGTACTGACGTGTACCACATGTAATCTTTTGTTAAGGTTGTGGACAGATGATCTTGAAGAGCATGATAGTTGAGAGTTATGTGGCGAGCTGATGTACAGGTGGACCTGTTGTCTTAAGATCATGTTGTTTAGTGTCAGTACGTGTATATGTATAAGTTTTTTGTTCAATATGTAATATCAAATGTTGTAATTATATGTTGAATGGTGAACATGTGTTGTATGGTTTTATTATTGTTCATGTGCATGTACTACTAATTGTTTCCTTCTGACTTCTTCTAATTTTCTTCTTCTTAGCCTAGTGTGTGGGGTTTAAATTGGAATTCTCACTGAGGTAAGGGTTTCAATTTGGATGTCACACATCAGATTAAATTTTAGAAAATTTGGCAACGTCACATTATCTCTGACACATACCTTGTTTTCTTTCCCTTTTGTTGGGTACTTTCCCAACCACCCAGGGTTAGATCAAGGAGTTGAACAAGATCAAGGAGAACATAGATTTTTCAATGGACCTAGCACTTAGAGATATTATTTTGGAGGCACAATTTGAAGTAATCTAGACTTCCCTCTATCTAGATCCTAATTGTTGTATCTTGATGTAAACCCTAACGGGAGAATGATGTATTTTTGTAATCTTTATGTGAAATTGAATATAGTCAGAAATTTTATTATGTTGCTTCACTATTGGTCTTTTGTATACCAATATAATAAATTTGTAAAATGTATACCTATTCCATAATACCTTTGAGTATGTTTGGAATGAATGTTAATTCTTCAAATTTTTAGTAAAGGGGTGATTTCACTCTTTTACACTAGGACTCTACTAACTACTAGTCAACCTTCTGGTCTTACTGTTCTCTAAGATGCTCTTATTCACCTCCAAGAACCTGACCATGTCACTTACAACCACCTAAAAATGATGTGGTGACCGAAGATGTGAGACCCATGTCCCAGCGAGAGATATAACTCTCAACAACAAATATTGATTAGAGTTGGTTATGTAATGTTAAATAAGATTAAGCAGATTAAGATGGTTACATAAATTAAACAAAAGGGCATAGCAATAGTAAGATCAACAAGGTATATAAAAGAACATATACAAACTATCATTTACTAATAGTTGACTACTCTAACTGCACTATATAACAATTAGCGGTATAAGGAATAAGACCAGGGTTAACAACCAAGGTGAAGCATTTGTAACCCTAGAAGATATACTACATAGTTAGATTATGTATTTTATTAATACATGGGGAGAGTGAGGTATACCACTCAGAATCCAACTAACCACCACTTGGTCGCGATCAGTTTCGCATAATATCTAGGAGTGTTGGCATCCTAAGATCTCCCCCCATGGTCAATATGAGTGAAATGTCATGACATAACAATCAAGATGGCTACAATGACATATAGTCAAGCTGCTAACACAAACTCGTCCTTGGTATAAAGGTCACAATGCTTCAAAACTAGGATATATAAAAGCCTATCATCTAAGGTACAACCACAACTTTCCTCAATCAAATCACATATACAATTTCTCAAATCGAGGCATGACTGCAGCCACCCTCCATAACCTTGGGATCAAGATGTCAAGTATGTACAATCTCTTCACCACACATACTCAACATGTTATGTATGTGACTCTGAGCTTCCCTTTGGAATATTGATTTCCCCATCCAGCAAGTCCAGGTAGTGAATGGTTCTACAACATACGGCACTACATGATTAAGGTTTCACTTGATTAGTTATTTCCAATTGGGTGAACTACGGCTGCATCAAACAAGTGGACATACAACAACTAATGTATTTCTAGCAAGCATTGATGTATAACAACTAATAAAGATATAAAATGTATTAGACATTTTTCCTATCACATCATCACAAGATAGGAATCCTTGTCACATCATGAAGAGGGCTCAACCATGCCCAAAAGTCATTAAGACCATCTCATCATTCCCTTCAAGAACCTCATATCTTTTTGCACCTTGTAGTAAGGCTCAACAAACCATCACCATACTTATGATATAAAGGTTTAGCATAACATTGCATTAAGAATATTATCATGTTCATACAGAGACATATTAGGGTTACAAAATCATTAGGAATGTATTCTATCATCATACTAATCATCTGAGGAAGATAAGTATGACTAACCACCATCACCTATTTGCATTAGGGTTAGATGTAACAAGATAAGCTAGTTTAGTGTTACACAACAGCTCATTATGGTTACTATTGGTTTCATTGATATGAGAGCAAAGGTAAGACTACAAAGTTATGGGCATTGAAACATTGATTCTTCACTATCAAAACCGAGCCATCAAATCATGGACTTCATTGAAGCCCATCTAATGTTGGAGCATCAAACCAACCATTAGATAATGTTCTCCATCCAAGACCATAAAATGTTGTATAGTCAAAACCATAAGATATAAAACAAGTAAAACCTCGAACCATTTATCTAGGAAAATTTTGAGTTACCATCAGTTGTTGACATGATATCTGGTGCGTCCCTGCCAACTGTGTTACAGACTACTCAATTGTAATTTGAATAGGTGCAATTCTATGAGCAAACAACACATGAGGCAATCAATTTCAAATTTATAGTGAACCTAGTCATATACACCTACTTAAACTAATCACACATACCTACAAGTACACAGGGTCATACTGTAGTATAGGCAAGTGGTAAAAGAAGGGTCAATCCTCAGGGAGAGATGGGGCACTAGAGGTAAAGTTAATGTAGCTACATTCCTAAACCAGAGAGTACGGTTTTACGGTTTAAAGTTTGTTTTGGTTGATTACACTACAATTGCAAGCAATTAAGAGAAATAAGGGAACTAAATTACCAAAAACTGTAAATTACCCTAAGTAGGTTAAAACTAAGAACAAGGCAAGATAATCAACAAAAATAAAGCAATAGGAACTACACTACACTAAAAAGGTAATTAACAACTAAGAGGAAAGTTAAGTACTAAAGAAATCAAGGTTATCACTAGCTAACAAGATCAACACAAGAAATCTCAAAAGAGCCCTAACTACTTAAGCAAATCCTAACTATCAAGAACTAAGCAATTATCTAAGAAGTATCAAAGGCAATCAACTAAACTAGCTTTAACAAGCTAAGATAAAAAAGTGCATTTTAAGCAATAACATGGATAGGTGGTCCATTTGGGGATGGGACTTTGATATTAGTTGGGGAGGTTACATAACAAGCAAGTTTTATATCTTTAATCTAGATTACCAGACCCAACAACAAGACAAGTGCTATTGGAATATACCCTATACTACTAGATGAAGAACTAGGGCAAGGTGTAATTATAATGGGACTTGGAAAGTCTAGGTTTCTAGGGTAACTGGTATTATGGAAATTGAGATCCAAGGGTAGGAATGGGAGTAGAGATGAGGATGTTTCACCTCATGTTAATTGCCATCTAGCCTTTAGAAAACTGTAGGAAATTGCACTAATCAAACTTACACTAGCTACTTAGATCTCACACCTACTTTTAGGAGAAGGGAGTTGTATGTAGGAACAAAGGGGTCTAGCTAGGGATCCACTCATTGGACCTAGGAGTCATTCGTATGATAGCCACATACATTCCATTTTCCTCTAGAAGCTAAGTGTCATCAAGCATCATAAAATAAGCAATCTATGTTTAAAAGAACAAACCACAAGTAAGATATTTGGAAATGAGATAGAATCATGTGGCAATCATCATAGAATGGAAATATGTTCAATACAAGTTATTTCCCCCCCAATATGATATCAAAGTAACATTTTAACCCCAAACAACCCACCACTTGGGACTTAGCTAGACATGATCATACAAAAGAGCAAAGAAAGGAGAAGAAAGGGGTAGTAATCCATTGAGCTCATACAAACTTCTTATCCTTGACCTCATATCTATTTTAGAACGTGGATCCTCCTCCAAGGTAAGTGAATAGCATGGATATATGGGGGATGATGGTAGGGAACATAGAAAACTAGGTTCGTATGATGGAAATGGAGTGGGAGGTAAATGCAAGGTTTGGAAAGTAAGGAAATGGCTAAGGAATGGCCAGGAGGGTGCTAGGGAAGCTAACCTGTTTTTGTGGCTAACACCCATGTATGTATAGGTGGTGGTGGAAGCACTAGGGTAAGTAGGGGTATAGTTGGAAAATCAGTGTAGAAAAAGCTAGGTTTTTGGTGGTAGCATATGGTTGGAACGGTCATGGTTGGAGAGAATGGACGTGGTGAGAAATGAAAAATATCAGTGTGGAAGTCATGAAATGAAGGCTGGTAGAACGGTCATGTTGGGTAGCACAACTGTGGTGGGAGCTAGGTAGAATGGTTGTGCTGGGTAGCATGACTGTGGTGGGTGAGGTAAAGTGGAGGTCGTTCTAGTCAGCATGCCTTCTGATCCTTGGCAGCACGGTTGTGCTGGTTGGCATGGTCATTTTGGGGGCTTCTCAGCATGACCATGTAGGGTAGCACAGTGGTTTTGGTAGTGTTGTTGTATCTTGACAAAATGAAGATCAACCTTGTAACTTTTTCATTTGTGAGGATGGTTGTTCCTAGGCACCACGGTCATGTAGGGGTCTTAGTAGCATTTTGAACTTGAAACTTCATGATCCATGGACTTCTTTGCTTGAGCTTGACCCTTGGCCACTAAGGGTAGGTTGAGGGGGCTTTGGGGTCTTTTTTGGACTCCTCCATGGGTGGAGAAATCCTAAAACTCCTTCCTTCTCTCTCATCCATCCAATGCATGGTCCAAGTACCTGAAAGACATACAGAGAACGTCCATATGTGCATTTGATAGTAATATGAAAATTGAGGGCGTTAACTTGCATTCTACCATGTGTATATGTGATGGAGATGAAAAAACACACAAGATGAAGCCCTAAAATAGGGCTACATCACCACCCAAACTTAAAATGTACTTGTCCTCAAGTATGCTCCAACTTATTCTCTCTTTCAATTCAATCAAGGAGCAATGATAATGCATCATTGTGATGTTTATTAGCAAAAATGAGTTCACATGAGAAATTAGGCATGAAATCCACTACTCTCTACTCATTTTCATTGTTCTCAAGTGTGAATAAAGAATAGAGCACAAGAACTCAAAATATGGATCACCATTCACATATGCAAGTAATGCAATTTTTATAATGTTCTAAGTAAACTGTATGATGCATGAAAGACATTCAAAATGTTAGGATTATTGTTTCACTTGCTAGAGTTACCTGATACACTTCATTTCACTTCTTATGACCCACTTGGCATGTGTAGGGGGATGAGGGCCAAAGTTGATTTACCCTAGCCCTACTAGGCATAAAAAGAGAAGAAATGGTTATGAAAACTGAGTGGAGTGATTTTGCACTCATCTTTTTTTTGTTTGAATGCTCTTAAACAGGAGAACCCCTTATTTTCCTTTTTTTTTCTTTATCCTTGGTGTAGGTAAGGCATATAATGACAATAGTGAAGTGGGGAGGTAAAGGTATGACCACCCCAAACTTTTGAGGGTGGTCAAGGCTGATATGTGCACTTTGGCATCCTTTCATGAGGCAGAGAGGTAAGAAGATGGTGGAAGAAATGTCAGATCAAATAAGGGTCACAAGCAGTGGAAATTCATGTATAATTTCACTCAAGAAAGTTAGTAAATGTAATATTCACCAATCAAACAAGTCATGCATAAAATGAACCGTATAGTAGATTTCTTCCTTTTCTTAAAGAACAAGAAAACCTAAACGTTCAAGACTTGCAAGAATCACCCTTTTATTCAAAACAACAAAATATTTCAAGAGGATTGGGGAACATGCAAAATTCCTACATAGGACTCATTCTATCCACAAACATCAAAATCAAGTTACATTATCCAAGATTTAACCATTTTCATCACAATAGATAGAGATTCATTTGAAGCACACTTTTGGGCAAGAACATTCAAATTTGGGCAAAATTCGCCAAAATGGTGCGAACTTGCACCCAATCATATCTAAACCTACATTTAGGAAATTAAAACATGTAGAAGAAAATCCTATTTAAAACACACAAAATTACCAAAATGTACATGGAAGAGAAAAGAGAACAATTTTTTTTGAAAAATTACACAAAAATGCATGAAATAAACTACATGTATGCATGAATGCTAACAGTAAGAGAACTACACTAGAAATATTTTTGTCAATCAAATAGAGATCATGTGATACAATCATCAAAAAATAGGCTAAGAAAGGGGGCATACCACTCTACCACCCCAAACTTTTGAATCATGTTGTCCTCATCATGAAACTAAAGCTTAGAATTGATAGGGTAGACGTCACTGCTCTGGTGGTGTGGTATCCTATGGTGGCATGGCCTGTGGAGGTAGGTGTTGGTAATAGTGGCTGGAGTAGTCCACCTATGGAGGCATGTAAGTCTCCTAGTATCTAGATAGGGCTCTGCAAAAATCCTCTTCCCAATGGGGATTTCTCAACACATGTGCATGTTGAAACTGGTACATGTGGTTGATCTGATGATGCATCTACTACTTGTTCTAACCACATGGCATGTTGTGTCTGCTGAATCGTCTCCAACTATGCATGGATAGCTTCCATGTCATGTACATTTTTTGGAGGTGGATGCTCATCAAAGTCCTCATATCTCTGTCTCATGCGGCAGGGCTGCTCAAGAATGCACTACTACTCTAGCACATTCATCTCTCCTCCTTCTTTAGGTAAGTCCACTAGTAGTACCATGTATCCTTTCCTGGGGTTTTCCCCTCCCACTATACTATCAATCTTGAGAAATCACTCGATCCCTCATCCATGAGCAAGGGGTCGGTATAGTAAGGGAGTTCCAAAGTGATGTTGGGGTATCCGGGGTTCAAAATATAGAAGATATTGTTGTCTTTGAGGGAGATTATTTAGGAACTTGCTAGATAGCTTAAATCAACAAGCTAAGTCCCTTGTACTTTAGTAAGACCCACTAAATCACAACCCACTTCTTTTGCAATTATGGTGACTATTCCTCCCATGATGAATAGATTTTAACTTTTAGAGGGAATTGTCTTTATGTGGTTAATCACTATTCTTCCTATGTTTACGATGCCCAAACTTGCTACTGTAGACATCAAAAATAGATGCTTTTGTGAACAGCAGCCTTGATTGGAATAACAACCAAAAATAGTGTTTTCTAAGTCCTTCTGCAAATATCTCATGATAAGACTATACACCTTGCTGGTCTTAGATTTTACTATAGAGAAAGTCTCTTGACCTGTGATAGCCTTCCACATCTTTGTGTAATCTGCTTTCCCATTCTAGTCAAGTCTTCCCTCATCAAATTTCTTTGCCATTTCTAGATTGGGGGCGCATATCCCATTGAGTTGGGAGGATCTCAACACATGTGTGGAGTCAAGTAGTTTGAATCTAATTGCATCTTCACCTCTATGTTGCACCTTATCCAATGACGCAAAGAATTCATGAGTTATCTCCAGGTAGGTTTCTTCAACCTCATTTAGAATCTTGTATATGCTAGAAATTTCCATAGCTTCTTTGAATGCAAAGTTGATCCCTATAGATTGCATGGTTGCCATACATGCATACCTAGTGGGGATCACTCTCCTTGTTAGGCACTCAGGATGGAGAGGTCTCGTGAAAACTCTTCTTGAAGTACCCCTCCCATATGTGGCTCCCTCTGGTTGCTTTCCAACCCACTTCATTATATCCTCCTCTAGCTTGGACAAGAAGTCCATTGGCTCATCCCTCATTTCCTCACTATCAGTCTCATCTACCTCCTCATAAGTGTGTGACCCCGAACTTGTCTCCAAGTTCAAGGGAACCATCTCATTGGGTACATCTGCATCTTCTTCTTCAACCAACAACAAGTTCCTAGTTGGTTGTTGAGAGGCGTGAGGTTATGACGATGAAGTAGAGTGCCTCTCCAGAGTTGATCATGGAGGTAGGTGCAAGGATGATGTAGTAGGCACTTTCTCTGCCCTCCTCTCTTGGGCCGGTGCATCAACATCAATGGAATCAACTATGTTTTTCAACTCTTCTTCTTCCTCCTCTTTGGGATTATTTTAGTTAGGATCCAATGTGTGGTGGCTTGAGGTGGATCGGAGTCAAGAAGAACTCATCAACATTGACCTTTGAAGAGATTGAGAAATGGAGTTGGACAGCGATGTAGCATTGTGTGATGGTAGTGTGACAATGGTGTGACATTGGAGGCCCATTTGGTGTGGTTTTTGCCTCTAGTGAGGATACTCATAGTCTTCTCTACCCTTTTCTTTATTGCTTTGCATGTGCCCTTCTTTTTTGCAAGGATTTGGTTGAGAAACGAAGAAGCACAACAATTTTCGCACTTCCAGAATGTAGGGGCAAAATATCCTTGGAGATGGAGAAATATAGGTTAATGGAGGGTGGAAAGTGGAGCTTTCAGTAAGGTAAGGTGATTGGGGGCCAAAAGGAACTCGAATCTAGAGTTTTGGAGGAAGAGGAGGTGGTTTGGGGGTGAATGGAGGTCACCCTAATCGCCTAACGCCATGGAATGGTTGTTTTGGGTTGAGAAAATGAAGAAGAAATCGTGTTAGGTCGAGATATTTTGGGTAATTTAAGTATTGGGCCCGAGCCATCACGACCATTTTGGCAGAGTGGCAACACGATCGTGTTGGTAAGAACATTTGTGCTAACCAGGCCCAAAACTTGGGTTTTCCCTTTTGAAAATGACAATGCTAGTACGATCATGCTGGTACCTCCAAGTTGATAAAACTTCAAAAATTCTCAAAACACTCAATCATTCATACTCCAATCATCAAATATGATCCAATTAATGTTCCATCACTACTTTTCACTAAAAAGTACCCCATTCCCCAGACTTTCACCTATTTCACCTGTCTTATCATCAAAACTAAAGCAAAATTTTTAAACACAAGTGTGTGTTCATGTTCTTGGAATCATATAAAAATAAAGAAAAAGTATCAAAAAGTGAAGGTTGGGTGCAAAATTTCCCAAACCTAGGTGGATTTCCTCCCACTAGCATTAAATTTTATGCCTTCAGTCGGGCTTATTAAATCTTAAACTTTTTCATCCTCATGGAATTTTCAAAGAATCCTTGTAGTAAATGTCCCTCTCATGTGCAGTCAAGCACATCTCTTCATCAAGCCAGTGTCCCTCAACTAACATCACAATGCCAAAACTTTGGTTGGCTTTATCCGGATCTACTTCAGCAATTGCTTTCAATCTTTGTCCATTGATGGTGAAATCTCTTGCTATGTCCTTTTCACATATCACAACAACCCCAGATGGGTATACATTCTTGATTAGATAAGGTCCTTCCCATCTAGACCAAAGCTTCCCGGGAAAGAACTTCATCCTAGAGTTGTACAACCATACCCATTGTCTGGGTGCAAAGTCTTTTTTCTTGATTAGCTTATCATGTAAGAACTTGGTCCTTTCCTTGTACCTTTTGGAGAATTCATAAGCCTCATGTCTCATCTCCTCAAGCTCATGTAGCTACAACTTTCTTCTCAGACTGGCAGTGTCTCCATCCATATCCATGGATTTCAATGTCCACAAAGCCTTGTGTTGCATTTCCACAGGTAGATGGCAGCTTTTTCCATACACAACTTTGAATGTCGTGGTGCCAACCGGGGCCTTGAATGCAGTCCTATATGCCCACAAAGCTTCATTGAGACGTAAAGACCAATCCTTGCAGTTTGGCCTCACCATCTTCTCAAGAATAAGCTTTATCTCCTGATTAGCTAGCTCAACTTGACCACTCATTTGAGGGTGGTAAGGAGTAGCCACATGATGATGTACTCCATGTCTTTTTAGCATCCCTTCTAAGGTCCTATGGATGAAATGGCTTCCACCATCACTAATCATGGCCCGTGGTACATTGAATCGAATGAAGATGTTTGACTTTATAAAATCACACACTTCATGATCATTGGTTCTCGTAGAAATCACTTCGACCCAATTTGATACGTAATCAACATCCACCAAGATGTACACATATCCAAAGGAGGGAGGAAATGGACCGTTGAAGTCAAATCCCCAAACATCAAACATCTCAACAACAAGAATGGGTGATAGAGGCATCATGTCCTCTTGTTGATAGTGCCCACCTTTTGACATTTCAAACATCATTTTCAATACTCATGAGCATCTTTGAACAAAGTTGGCCAATAAAATCCACTTTGAAGAATCTTGGCGGTTGTGCATTTCCCACCAAAATGACATCCACATACACTGGAGTGGCACATGGATAGGATCTCTTGTTGCACAATTTTTGGAACACACCTTCTAATTAGTTGGTCGGGACAATATTTGAATAAATGTGGTTCATCCCAAGCATAGTTTTTCACCATAACAAACAATCTCTTTCTCTCTTCCCTTATCCAAGTACTCAATATCCTACCACTAGATAAGAAGTTAGCTATGTTCTTGTACCATGGTCTTTGGGTGGATGAAAGTAAGAAAAGTAGCTCATGTCACATTGTTTCCTTGATTTGGTTCCTATTATCATATGGTGCTTCAATGTGGGAGAGATGGTTAGCAACAACATTTTTGACTCCCTTCTTGTAAACAATCTCTAAATCAAACTCTTGGAGAAATAGAATCCATTGGATCAACCTTGTCTTAGAATCTTTTTTTGACATAAGATTTTCAAGGTTGCATGATCCGTCTTGACCACCACCTTGTTTTGCAAGAGATAAGAGTGAAACTTGTCAAGAATGAAGATCATGACAAGTAACTCATTTTCCGTGGTGGTGTAGTTCCTTTGAGCTTCATTAAGGGTTTAGCTTGCATGATAGATGGCATGCAAAACCCAGCCAATAATTTGGCCCAACACAGCCCCCACTGCCATATTTGATGCATCTATCATGATCTGGAATGGAAAGGAGAAATCTAGTGGATGCATGATAGGAGCAGTGATGAGCTTATGCTTTAAGTGGTTGAAGGCTTCAACACTTGTCATCAATGTTGAATTCCACATCTTTTTCAAGAAAGTGAGAAAGCGGCCTTAAGTTTTTACTAAAGTCTTTGACGAAACAACGATAGAAACATACATGCCCCAAGAAAGATCAGACATGTCTTATTTTGGAAGGAATAGTGAGAGTAGAAATTAGGCCCACTTTGTCCTCATCAACCTCAATGCCTTCCTTGGAAACTCGATGACCCAGATGAATGCCTTCGGAGACCATGACGCGACTTTTCTCCCAAGATAGCACCAAACGAACCTTGACAATTTTCAAGCACGACTTCTAGGTGGAGCCAACACTCATTAAATGTCTTACCAAACACCAAAAAATCATTCATGAAGACTTCAAGTGAAAAATCAAGCATATCAACAAAGATGGATGTCTCACATCTTTGAAATGTTGAAGGAGCATTGCACAACCCTAATGGCATCCTCCTATAAGAAAAAGTACCACTTTGACAAGTGAATGTCGTCTTCTCTTGATCTGCGGGATGAACAACTATCTGAAAGTACCCGAAGTACCCATCAAGAAAATAGTAGAAACTCTATCATGCTAATCTCTCCAAGATCTGATCAAAGAATGGAAGAGGGTTATGGTCTTTCTTGGTCTTCTCATTTAACTTTCTATAGTCCATGCACATCCTCCACTTGGATTTCTCTCTTACGGGCATCAATTCCCCATCCTCATTCTCAGAGATTGTGATCCCACCCTTATTGGGTACAACTTGGATGGGACTCACCCATGGGTTATCAGAAATGGGATATATAATTCCAGAGTAGCTTCACAACCTATTTCATTACAACTTCTTTCAGTTTTGGATTCAACGTTCTTTGCATTTGAGGGATTGGTCTAGCATCATCCTCAAGGTAGATTCTATGGACACAAATTGAGGGGTCAGTACCCCTCAAGTCAGAAATGGACCATCCAATGGCTTGAATGTTTTTCTTCAAAACCACCATTAGGGAATCTTCTTGCTCTGAAGAAAGGATAGAGAAAATGATCACTAGGAGGGTGTCATTGGAGTCTAAAACCCTTTAGGAACAGACTTGAGCTCAAGAATGGGAGGCTCTTCAAGGGAATTATTCAATAGTTCAAAAATGGAAGGGAGATCCTTACTTGCATCCACTAAGGTCAGCTCTTCTTCCTTATCCTCATCATCACAAAATTTCACAATAGGATCTAAACCTCTACCTTGTATGGAAGTTTGATTCCATGCAGGTAGACATTCTTCTACAATCTCATCAAAACACTCAATAAGATAACAATCCTCTTCTACAACACCCATCACCTCGTCCTTAGTAGAAGACTTGAAAATGTTTAACCAGATCTTCAAGTGCATGAAAGTCACATACATGGTGTCGATCCTCACAAGAATCACTTCATTGGATGTAGACAAGAAGGGTCCCCCAAAGATAATAGGAACTTTCCTTGAGTCTTTTTTCATCCCCAAAACATGAAATCATCAGGGAATAATGTAGAGGTCTCATCATCAAACCTGAACAGAACATCATCAACACGCCCTCTAGGCATTTTCACCGATTGATCGGCCAATTGCAAAGTGCAATGAGCTTGACCCAGTTGTCCCATTTGCAGTTCAGCAAACACATCATATGACATCATATTTACACTAGAATACAAGTCAAGAAGATCTTATCTATGCAGTCTGATCCAATGTAGCATGAGATAATGGGAGCACCAAGATCTTTTCTCTTTCTTGGCATGGTGTGTTGTATAATTCATCTCACTTGCTCAGTGAGCTTGACCTTCCTTGGTGTTCTTCCTATCATTATCCTCTTGATATGCATAAGTATTTCAAGAACTTAGCATAAGATGGGATTTTCTTGATTGCATCTAGCAAAGGAATATTGATCTTGACCTGCTTAAAAGTTTCCATGATGTCTTCAGTATGCTTTTTCTTTATTCTTTCAGTGGATGGTTCCTCAAGTGCATCTGGGAATGGAGGGAGTTGTGCTCCCAAATGGCTCAAATGAACAAAATCATCAAACGGTATCACATGAATCACAATATCAACTCGGGTGCCTGTCAAAGTATGATCAACCTAAATATCAATATCAACATCCTTGATCACAATATCAACTATGTCATCACTGGCTGCACTATCAACAGAAATATGCCATGGCTTCTCCAAGGTCCTACCACTCGTCAACATTGTCACTGCCTTCACATGCTCATCGTAGTAGAAGAGGAAGCTTGTGGAGGTGGTTGTGACTGTTGAGGCAGTGATGGTCATAGGTGTGGTGGATTGGGATTTTGAAGGATGCATTATAGCTGAGGATGTGGTTGTGATGGTTGTGGTTGATGGGAGTGTTATTGTGGAGGGGCTTGTTGGTATCAGTGAGGTGGAGGTGGAGGGTATTGGTAGTTGAATGGTGGTTGTTGAGATGGACGAGCATAAGGATTTGGTGGTCCTTGGTATTGGTGAAGCTGAGGTACTTGGCCTTGTTATGGGACATAAGCACCTTTAGTAGTGATTACATAACCACCATCATTGTTTGGTTTGGCCAAAGGTTGAGATGCTAGCCTCCCTTCTTCATGGCAGGCAAGTGAAAGGGAAAGTTTGTAATGTTCCAGGATTTGAGGCCTCGGATAAAATGATCTTAAAAAGAATGATTGGACTACCCATATCACAAAGGTGCACCTCCTTTTCTGGGAGCCCATCACTAAAGAACTCCATTGTTAAACTTGCTCAGCTTGGAGTAGTACTAGGATGGGTGACCAGTTGGGAAGTTGACCCCGTATTGCTCGTGAGTGAGGAGAAAACATGCAATTAAGACTAGTCATGGTCTGTGGGTCCAGTCATTATTCATGAAACTCTACTAGATCCTAGGGCAGTGGGCCCGGGTGTTATAAATGGTATCAGATCCAAAACCCTTAAAATGATCTTAAAAGGAATGATTGGACTACTCATATCACCAAGTTGCACCTCCTTTTCTGGGAGCTCGTCACTAAAGAACTTCATAGTTAAGCGTTCTCACCTTGGAGTAGTATTAGGATGGGTGACCAATCTGGAATTTGACCCCAACTTACATGTGAGTGAGGGCAAAGCATGTAGTTAAGGCTAGTGGTGGTTTGTGGAGCCAGTAGGGAAGTGGGCTTGAGTGTTACAAATTTGATCAAGCATCTTCTCAAGGTGACTAATGTTTGGCCCTTGAGAGGACACATCTTTCTTCACTTCCTCAAGACTCCTTATCCTTACTAGAACTTCTTCAAACTTGGAGTTGTATTTAGGCCCTTGATGTTGCCTTGGCTGCCTTTGACCCTCCTAATTTTGTTGTTTTCATGAGAAGTTGAGATGATTTCTCCACTCTATAGTATGAGAGTTGGACATTGGGCCTTGGTTGTTGTGGTTGCCAAAGGCATGCAAAGCATGCACTTCTTCATCCTCGACATCAACTGTCATTATTAATTGGCTAGAAGAACCTCCAGCATGGTTCTTCATCGTGTTCATCATATCTTCCATCATCTTCACCATTTGGGGGTTGGCTTCTATTTTGACTGGAGCTACATGAAGGGGTGAAGGGATGTAGTTCCGGTCATAGTGCTCCCCTTTAGTTGAAGCTCAGTGGCTTGAATTCTTAGCAAGATGCTCAAATAGGGGCTAAGACTCCACCAGTGGCTTTGCCATGAATGTGCCTCCATATGAGGAGTCGACATTGTTTTGACTCAATTTAACTAGCTCGATGTAGAATGCCTGGAAAAGCTGCCACAAAGGTACCATATGATGAGGGCATTCAAGTAGGAACTTTTGGAACCTTTCCCAAGCTTCATGGAAGGGTTCATTCTCTTTTTGTGAGAAGGCGGTAATGCATCTCTGCATCTGAGTCAACTTTGCGATCATGTAGAATTCTTAAGGAACTCATTCTTCAACACATTCCAATCAATAACGCAGGCTTGGATATGTACCACTCCTTAGAATTTTATTTCAGGTAAAAGGGGAAGAGGGTTCTTTGGATTGAGTCATTGGTGGCAATGAGTTTGTGGAAAGTGGAGCAAGTTTCCAAGAAAGTGTTAATGTGGTGGTATGGATTCTCGTTCTCCATGCTACAATAAGTAGGAAGGAGTCTGAGAAGGGTTGGTAGAATGGAGAATTGTTGACCCGACATTTGATCAACAAGAGTGGAAATTGGGGAATTGTAGTTCCCGGGGTGTAGTACTTTTTGAGAGGGCGTTTGGGTTGTAGTGGATCACCCCCAGGTGGGATTTGAGCATATGGGCCTTCCATTTCAGCTTCTCAGTGTTGATTGTGGTTGTGTTGGCATCTCCTTCTACCTATCTCAGGGTCGTATGGCACCAAGTCAGTACAAACCAAATGCGTACTGCTCATGCACAACTTTCACCTACATAATATAGAAAGAAGCAACAAGAGACAAGTTAGAAGGCAAGTATGCAAGAGTAAATAAAAAACAAAGAATAGAAATGGTGAAGGTAGTAAGAAAAGTTAAGCTATACTAACTAGCTAGGTCGAGCACCTCTA
The DNA here is from genome assembly GCA_963693085.1 of Alisma plantago-aquatica. NCBI lineage: Eukaryota > Viridiplantae > Streptophyta > Magnoliopsida > Alismatales > Alismataceae > Alisma > Alisma plantago-aquatica. Next base: position 159,762,723 of record OY856415.1, read on the forward strand.
TCCCTAACAACGGAACCAAAAAGCTTGGTGCATCCCTACCAATGGTGTTACATACTACTAAATTGGAATTTGAGTAGGTGCAACTCCGCGAGCAAACAACACACGAGGGGATCAGTTTCAAATTTATAGTGGACCTAGTCCGACACACCTACTTAAACTAATCACATGTACCTTCATGCATGGGATTATTATGTAGTATAGGCAAGTGGTAAGAGAAGGGTCGATCCTCAAGGGGGAGAGGGCACTAGAGCTAAAGTTAATGTAGTTGTGTTCCTCAAGAGGAGAGTAGGGTTTTATGGTTTAAAAGTTGTTTTTGGTGAATTACACTAGAATTGCAAGAAATTAAGAGAAATAAGGAAACTAAATTACAAGAAACCCTAATTTTCCCTAAACAGGTTAACACTAAGAACAAGGAAAGACAATTAACAAAACTATAGCAAGAGGAGCTACACTACACTAACAAAGCGATTAAAAAATAAAAGGAAAGTTAATCACTAAATAAAACAAGGACCTAGTTTATCACTAGCTAACACGATCAACACAAGCAAGCTTAAAAGATCCCTAACTACTTAAACAAATCCTAACTTTCAAGAAATAAGAAATTAGCAAAGAAGTAACAAAGGCAATTAACTAAACTAGCATTAACAAGCTAAGATGACAAAGGTGGATTTTAAGCAATAAGATGGATAGGTGGGCCATTTGGGAATGAGACTTTGACATTAGTTGGGGGAGGTTACATAACAAGCAAGTTTTATATCTTCAATCTTCATTACCAAACCAAACAACAAGGCAAGTGCTATTGGAATATACCCTATACTACTAGTTGGAGAATTAGGGCTAGGTGTAATTCTAATAGGACTTGGCAAGTCTAGATTTCTAGGGTAAGTGGTATTAGAGAAATTGAGATCCAAGGGTATGAATGGAAGTACATATGAGGGTGTTTCACCTCATGTTACCTGCCAGCTAGCCTTTAGAAAACTCTAGGTAGTTGTACTAATCACTCTTAAACTAGCTACTTAGATCTCACACCTACTTGTAGGGGAAGGGAGTTGTATGTAGAAATAAAGGGGGTTAGATAGGGATCCACTAATTGGAACTAGGAGACATTCCTATGATTGCCGCATACATTCCATTTTCTGCTATAAGCTAAGTGTCATCAAGGATCATAAAATAAGCAATCTATGTTTAAAAGCACAAACCACAAGTAAGATAATGGGAAATGAGATAGAAGCAAGATGCAATCATCATTTTTTTTGGTATCAAAAGTGCGAAGAGGCAATCGTCATACAATGGAAATATGTTCAATACAAGTTACTTTCCCCCAACATGGTATCAAAGTAACATTTTAACCCCAAACAGCCCACCACTAGGGCCTTAGCTAGACATGATCATACAAAAGAGCAAAGAAAGGACAAGAAAGGGCAAGGAATCCATGGGCTTGTGGAAGCTTCTTCTCCTTCACCTCCTAGTTGTTGTAGAACGTGGTTCTTCCTCCAAGGTAGGTGAATAGCATGGAGATATGGGGGATTATGGTAGGGAACCTAGAAAACTAGGTTTGTATTGTGGAAATAGAGTCGAAATGGAGTGGGAGGTAGATGAATGGTTTGGAAAGCAAGGAAATGGATAAGGAGTTTCTAGGAGGGTGCTCGGGAAGCTAACCTAGTGTTGTCTTGGCCACCCATGTATATATAAGTGGTGGTGGAAGAACTAGGGTAAGTAGGGGTATAGTTGGAAAATCAGTGCAAAAAGAGCTAGGTTTTGGGTGGTAGCATGGCCATTCTGCCCCCGTTCTGGGTAGAACGGTCGTGGTGAGTAATGGTTGGAATTACTGTAATGGGAGAGAATGATTGTGTTGAGAAATGAAAAATGTCAGCACGTCCGTGGTGGGAGAGGTCAAGTGGAGGTCATTCTAGTCAGCACGCCCATTCTGATCCTTGGAAGCACAGCCGTGCTGGTTGGCACAACTGTTTTGGGGGCTTCTCAGCACAACCGTGCTGGGTAACATGGCTATTTTTGTAGTGTTGTCATAGCTTGACAAAATTAAGATCAACCCTATAACTTTTGCATTTGTGATCATGGTCATTCCTTGGCACCACAACCGTATTGGGTCCTTTAGTAGCATTTTGAACTTGAAACTTCATGATCCATGGACTTCTTTGCTTGATCTTGACCCTTAGCCACTAGGGGTAGGTTGAGGGAGCTTTTAGGTCTTCTTTGGACCCCTCCATGGGTAGAGGAATCCTATAACTCCTTCCGTCTCTCTCATCCATCCAAGGCATGGTCCAAGTACCTAAAAAACATGCAAAGAATGTCCATAAGTGCATTTGACAATAATATGCATTTTGAGGGAGTTAACTTGCATTCTACCATTTTTAGATGTGATTCAGATGCTAAAAGACATAAGATGAATCCCTAAAATAGGGCTACATCAAGATCCACTATCAAATGTGGCATCCAGTGCCACCATTAGTTATGGTGTCCAAGACCACCATCGGTTGTGGTGTCAAGGATCACCCTCGGATAATGAAAGTAGATGGGCCATTGGTTGACACCATCAACATAAGGAACTAATGCAACCATTAGTTGAGGATGGTAGGTTAGAGAAACCATCAAATTATAGAGTTAGAACAACCATCATTTGTTGGCCCAGAAGAGCCATCAAGTATGAACCCAGAATGACAATCAAATTTGGTCAACAAGTAGTGAAACAAGCTTCAAACTCTAAGTAAAACCCATTAGATCAGAGGGGAAACAAAACCATCAAGTTATCCAGTTAAAGAGATACTAAGACCATTGTTTCATGAGCACAAGAGAGTCCAAAATAGAGGGCATGACATGACAAGAGAGTCCAAAATAGAGCACAAGAAGGTCAACCAAAACAAAACCAAGCACCAACCATTGAGTTTCATATCAAGGAAGGAAATCAACACCAAACCCTAGAAGAGAACCATCATTTGTAGAGAACCAAAAAATGGTTTGTAGAGAGAAACATAACCATCAATTGTTCTTAGGAGAAATAATCCAAAATAGCAGTTAAGTCCATCAGTTGGAATTCAAGGGCCAAGAAAATCAGCAACAGGAACCAAACCAACGGGTTGCAAAAGAAGAAGGGAAAATAGTTCAAAAATCCTAGGCATGACCATTGTTTGGTGAAGAAAACCATTATTTATCACATGGATGCAAGGTATAAGGCTCACTCTACCAAGGAAGGTTCATGAACAAGGTTTTAGCACCCATTCAAGAAGATACACTACTCAAGAATCATCACTAAAGCTTAAACCCTAAGCAAAGATACTACTTTCCTACTTGGAACATCATTTTAGAGAAAAATCTAGTGCATGCAATATGAAGCTAGAGTCAGAAAGGTAGCTCGAAGAAGAGAGAAGAAAACCCAAGCATGAGCACTTCACACAGGCAAGCTAGCTCCTTCAAGCAAGGAAGCAAACCCTAGGTCAAGGAAGCAAGAAAGAGGTGTTCTTCAAGCTATACCACAAGATGTACCATGGAATACCATTGGCATGACCAAGAAGAAGAAAGTAAAAGGTATTACAACAAAGAAAACGAAGGAAAGGAGGATGATCTCACTTACCTAGGCCAAGAAACCAAGCAAGGAAGCACCAAACACCCTCTACTAGGGTAGATCTAAACCCTAGGTGCACATGTAAGGTAGATCGAACACCTTCTTCTACCTTGGGATCCTTCTTCTACACCAAGACAAGGGGGAGGAATTTATAAATAGAAAGGAAGAGAAAGGGGGTCCAAAGGGTTCATTTGCATTTAAGGGGGGAGGTTTGTAAAGCTATGGGTGAGAGAGAAGAGAAGGCTAAGGTGTCCGACCATGCTTGCCATGTGTCTATGGCCCTAAGCATCACATCCATGCAATGCAACAACTCCATCAGTTATGCGCCTCTGTAGGGCCATCAGATCATGACTTCCCAGGGTGGCCATCGAGTTCCGAAACATGGTTACCATCATTGTTGGACCCTTGGTCACAAAAGGTGAAAAATCATCGTTTGAGCACCTCTCTAGGTGAACCATTAATCCAAGGATATCCAAAGAGAAAATCATCAACTGTCACACCTATAGATACCACCATTCGATCCCCAAACCTAAGGAGAGTCATTGTACTTCAACCATCTAGGAGAACCATCGAGTTTTGGCCTCCAAGGTAACTCATCCATTAGGGAAAACCCTAACTCAACCCTAGGTAGATGTCACCACCCAAACCAAGGTACAGAGAGGAGCCCCAAGGCAAAAATAACAAAAGAATGATATGAAAACATGTGAGGAACAAAAATCATGTGACAAATTGAAAGAAAACCATAGGTATGGGTAAATTGTAGAAAAGTAAAAAACAAGCATAATATTGCATAACTTGTTGAAGCAATGTCCAAACTAGACCAAACTTGAAACTTAAGTTGTTAACATGATACCAAAGCATGTCTTATGGTTTTATTAAGGTTTAAGGAATGTAATTATGATAATCAAGCATGTTCAACCATAAACCAAGGTCAGGGTTCTTATAACCATAAACCCCTAACAAGAATTTCACCCCCAAAATCCTACACGAATGAAGACCGATAATATAGGGAAATATGGCGACAGAATGAGTAGAAGAAACAAAACTTTTTCTGCCATATTCCCCATAAAACAGTGAATTGTGATAATAACTATATAACACAAAAGATAGTTTTGAGGATATACCTGATCCTAAAGCAGGTCCAGTGACATCTCCTCATCATTGTATATGTGCAAATATCTTCTAGTTGTACTAGGACTCATTTGTTGCGCCTCTTGGTCTGCACCATGGACAACACATTGACGTAGTCCTCCTAGTGAGAAAAGTATCCATGCCTCTAGAAAAGTCCACACGGACCACCTATAACTCATGTTGTCCTTCTACAATGGACATGAAGGAGTTGTCTTGTTGGTGTACTAGTCACCAACCTGCTCTCCCACAATTGTTTCTCCCTTGCTATCCCTCCCTCTAGTGGGTAGGACTTGCTCGAGCTCTCAATTGGTAACCACAACCAGAGAGGACAAAAATTGTCAGAGGCAATTGATGTGTCTGAGAAGCCCCTTGTACCCCTCTATTTATACAAGGGGTTAGGGTATGTGTTCCCAGTCTATATGGGAGTGGAAGGGACCAGAAGACATGAACTTTCACAACCTTTGAGCATTGAACTGGCCGGTAGGAAACTGAACTGATCGGTTGGCAACCAAACCGGTCAGTTCACATGAGAGTCAATTGGTTTTCTCAGCGAACTGGTCATTTCGCCATGCTTCCTGATTGCATATGAATTAGAAAATTAGAATTCAATTAACGCAAAACATGACATCAAAAATAATCCTTGATGCAATCCAATTTTTCCAAGAACTATATATCTCTCCCTATGAGCTGATTGCCTCACAACCCCAACTGGTCAGTTGGTGAGCTGAGCTGATCGATCCACTCCCCAGTTCAGGAAAAACTCAACCAATTCAATATCCAATCAACCTGACATTCCAACCGGTCATTTCATCACATGATTTGATCAGTTGGGAGTCCAATTAGTTGATTTGTTGCTTGAATTAGATTACCTAAACACTTCAGTAATAAAACCAATTATAATTTGAAAATCAAAAATCATCTTCTTGGTCAGTTCCTATGTGTGTGACCCTATAGGTCCCATATTATGTTGGCAATTAATGTCCATAACCAATTATGATATCGCAAGAAAAGAGTGGTGCCTAGTCGCACACCATTGCCAACAAAGTAAATAGAAAGTTGGACAACAACACCAACCTATAATCTATGTATGGTGCTACAATGTTTGTATAGTTCCTTTGTCACTGATATCTAGATTCAACTTGAGGCATGGAGTAGTCCTCTTCTTCAACATTCAATCTTATATCTTGAACCAATGTAGATTGTCTGAGATATATGTAAGATCAATATCACATATTGACTCACATATGCGTGGAAATGCATTTCTCAGTCTCACTTATCAAGAGGCCTAGGATATCATACTCCCATAGGAGGGACAAATCCCATCCACATCACTCACACTCATCTTCATGTGTCACAGTGTACCCAATCATCACCTTTATGATAACCCTTATTCGGGATTATGGTGAATGATGTTAAAGCACACCAAACAACATGTGATGAGTGTAGTGACCATGTCTAAGAACCACAGTCACCATTAATATGAGAGCTAACTATGACTACCATAGTAAAGGTTTCCATATGTTACTCTCATGGTGGGTCTGTTTGATACACTATTCTCTAACATGTATCTATGTGCTTGGTTTGATATCACATATCATGACTAGTGAGATTTTATCATCAACCAACACACACTCTTATCTTATGTGTTAATGATGTCTATTTTCCTTCAACAATAACATCCAACTAGGGATATAATGAGAATGTATATACTCTTAACATTTGTATGATCTTATTATTTAGCTCACATACTTGAAAATATATGTCATTGAGTAATATCATTCTCTAGACATTTATCATGTTACATCATTATCTCATAACTTAATAAAACATAATAAATTGGATGCTTGCCTTTATTATTAATCAAATGATTTACACATTATGCCATTACAATAATCATATGATTGACTCTATGTGCATACATACCAAAAGACTCCCACTTGCACTTTTAGAAAATCACTCACGAATCTTATCCCAAGTGATCTAATATGACCATCATGCTTCTATTGTGAAAGTGCCTTTGTCAAGGGGTCAGTAACATTATTCTCAGTGGTACTTTGTAAATCTTTGCATCTCCTTACTTAATGATCTCTTGTATGAGATGGAATCACCTTTGTATATGCTTTGAGCACTGATACGACCTGGGTTTCTTAGCTTGTCAAATAGCCCCATTGTTGTCACAATATAGCTCAATTTGTTGCTGATGCTTGGAACGACCCCAAGTTCAGAGATGAACTACTTGATCCATACAACCTCCTTTGTTGCATTCTATGCATCAATATATTCAACCTCTGTTGTAGAATGAACATTTGTCTCTTTCTTGGAACTCTTCCAACTTACAACTCTTTTGTTTAGGAGAAACACAAATCTTGATTGTGATATGTAATATTCTTTGTGAGTTTGGAATCTTGCATCGATGTAACCCTTTACCACCAACTCTTCTTCTCCATCATATAGGAGGAATTGATCCTTAGTTCTTCTCAAGTATTTAAGGGTGTTCTTTATGGCTATCTAGCGAGCATCACCTGGATCTCAATGATATATGATCGTCATGCTCAAGGCATATGAGACATTGGGATGGGTACACAACATTGCATACGTGGTTGATCCAATTGTACATACATATGGGGTCATACTCATGTGTTCCCTTTCTTCATAAGAACTGGGACTTTGAGTTTTAGAGATAATAACTCTATGTACCATGGGCCTCTCTTTGAGCTCTCCATGCTGAACTACTTTAACACTTTGTCAATGTAAGTGCTCAAACTTTACACCAGAAGCCTTCTATATCTCTATCCCCAAGATGTAGGATTCTTCTCCCAAGATTTTCATAGGAAATATATTTCCCAGCCATGTCATTACCTTTTGCAAAGTAGGGATGTCATTCCCCATCAACAATATGTCATCTACATATAATATAAGGAATGTCACTATGCTCCCACTAATCTTCTTGTACACACAAGGTTCATCTTAATTTTCAATAAAACTAAATTTTTTTATTATCTAATCAAAACAAAGGTTCCAGCTCAGAGTTCCTTGAATCAATCCATAGATTAACCTATGTATCTTATATAATTATTTGCATCCGTTGGATTTATAAACCCCCAGTTTGTGTCATATACACATCCTCAAGAAGATTCCCATTAAGGAATGTGGTTTTAACATCCATATGTCAAATCTCATAGTCATGATAAGCTGCAATAGCAAGCATTATCCCGATGGACTTAACCATGGCCACTAGTGAATAGGTTTTGTCATAGTCAACACCTTGAACTTTTCTAAATCCCTTTGCAACCAATCTTCCCTTATAGGTTTGTACTTTACCATCAAGGTTAGTCTTCTTATTGAAGACCCACTTGTACCCTATGGGTTTTAACCCATCAGGTGGATCCACCAAGGTCCATACCTTGTTGGTATACATAGATTCCATCTGATATTTAATGGCCTCATGCCATTTTTTAGACTTTACCCCTTAGTAGCTTCTGCATAGGTTGTTGGCTCATCATCTATGACCAACTCACCGCCTTCTGGAGTCACAAGATATCAAAATCTCACAAGTTCAAGGTGTGTCCTATTAGATCTACGAGGTACTTGTGTTACTTGAAGAATTTGAGATCCCACAAAACTTTGTGATTCTCTTTGTTCCTCTTGATTGGTTCAATGTTTTCTTATTGGTCTCCAACCTCTTTCAGTTCCACTTCCCCCCATTGATTCCTTTGTAAATAAAATACGTATTAAGGAATGCAACATCACTGGAAACAAACACTCTGTTGTCATATAGGGAATAAATGTAATATCCTCTTGTTTCTTTAGAATATCCAACAAAATAACATCTAGTGGATTTAGAGCCAAGCTTTTTAGGAAACATTTTCCTTACATAAGCTTCACATCCCCAAATATTCATAAAAGACACTTTGGGACTCTTCCTAGTCCATATCTCTTATCGAGTCTTTTGAATCGACTTAGATGGTACTTGGTTTATTGTAAACGTCAAAGTTTTTAGAGCATACTCCAAGAATGTAGTCGGAAGCTCAGCTAAACTCATCATTAGTTGCACCATGTCCAGCAATGTGTGATTCCTTCTTTCTGATACACCATTATACTGAGGTGTTCCAGGTGGAGTCTACTGGGATATAATCACATGGGCTCTAAGATGGTCCTCAAACTCTTAGCTTAATTATTCTCCACCTTGATCAGAATAAAGTGCCTCAATACTTTTTCCAAGTTGGTTATATACTTTATTCATAAACTCCTTGAACTTGTAAAGATTTTCTGACTTATGTTTCATCAAGTAAACATAACTGTACCTACTGAAGTCATCAGTGAAGGTAATGAAGTATAGATACCCACCTCTAGCGATTGTTCTAAAAGTCCCACACACATCAGTATGTATGAGTCCTAATAGATCACTATCCCTCTCATTGTTACAAGTGAAAGGGGTCTTTTTCATCTTGCCTAACAAACAATATTCTCATGTCTCTATTGATTTCAAACTAAAGAAGTCTAGATAACCATCATTATGGAATCTTGATATGCGATTCTCATTTCTGTGCTCTATACGATAATGCTAAAGCTATGTTATGTTTGAGTTGCTGAGTTTTAGTCTTTTGGTATTTACATTATAAACATCTATCTTTAGATCTAACAAATAAAGACCATAAGACATCGGGGAACTTCCATAAAATATCCCATATTTATAAATAGAATATCGACCATTTTTAATATGGAATTCAAATGCATCCTTGTCCATACAAGATACAGAAATGATGTTTGTATTTATACTAGGTACATAATACTAGTTCATTAACTTTATTACAAGCCCCATGGCTAGAGATAAACTATAGGTTCCAACTCCAGTGGTTGCAACTCTTGTGCCTTTGGAAATACGTAGTTCCACCTCGCCCTTTCCCAAAGGCCTACTTTCCAAATGATGCATGTTACAACATATGAGAGATCCACATCCAGTATCTAGTACCCATGATGAAGAAGTAGACAAGTTTATCTCAATAATATATATATATATAAGAAGTGGAGATCTCCATTCCCATCTTCTTCTTCCTAAATGTGTTCAAGTACAAAGGATGAGTTCCTCTTGTACTTTTCTTTCTCCTCATCTTGAGTGTCAAAGAAGTGGATTTTTTCTTAGCCTCAAAACTCTTCATGGATTTGTTCTCATCCTTGGACTCAACTCTACTGATCATCATCACAAATTTCTCCTTCTTCATTCTTGCTTCAGCATGAATCAACATACCAAGTAAACCTGACATCAGTCTGGCCATATTATTCACATAATAACATGAAATAAAGTGGTTATATGATTTTGGAAATGATTTCAGAATCATATATGTGGCCAACTGTAACATACTGAAATCTCCTATGTACCTCTTTGTACTCTTTTCTATAAGTTTTGTCCTTCATTTTCATTCCATTTGTCCTTGGTTTTGATTTAAAAGAAATTAAGATGGTTATTGGATAAATGTTTTCCCATATATTCTTATTTCAAGGTTTCATGCACAAATACCTCAGTTAGAATTAGATAATGGGTCTAAAATGCAATTTCACATTTTGTAAAAAAAAAAAGAATAAAATAATTCTTCCTAGAACTTTCTAGTATTCCCTAGAATATGAGAGATAAGAAGGAAATCCGAATTTTATATAAGGGAGAAGATAAATGTAATAATTAAAGGTAATATGAGAATTTATGGGTAAAGAAGATAAATAGAAAGATTTTTGCAGCAAATATTAGAATCTGAAACCATTATGATAATTTGATAATTAAATTCATTTCCTTGAACAAAAAGTAACTTAAGGGCTAAGTATCATTTAAAATGGAACATAAATATAAATATTAATATTATTATCAAAAGAATATAGGAAATATGCCAATAAAGAGAAATAAAATACTAAATGTTCTCAAATCAGGAAAATAACTTCAAATTCGTATTCTAAACATAAAAATAAGCCTCTGTGCAAATTTGCAACTAATTTGGATAATATATGAATAATGAGTAAAATAGGAGAGAGAGAAAGTGTGTAGAATGTTCTATTTATTTAATAAATATAAAGATAATTTCAACTTGTGAAGATAATTTCAAAATCATGTTCTAAACCTTTAAGGAGACTTATGGGTGAAGTTACACTAATTTTAGATAATGTTATCACCTCTTTTGAAGGAGGAAAGAGAAAATGATATATTAATTATTTCACCTATCAAACTTTCTCAAAGTGCAAAACTAACTCCATATTTGGATTCTACGCGTCGAAATAAGTCAGGATATAAAATTTCATAATTTTTGGACGACGTTTGAGCCTCCAAATGAAGAGAGAGAAAAACATTTAAAATTTAATAGATTTAATCGACTTTTACTAAGGGTTGTTTCCCTGATCTAACACGAGATCGGACGGCTCAGAATCCTTGATGGACTCGGTTCCATCGATCGGACGATCCGCGATCATCTTCCACCTCTTGCCGGACAAGCAAACAGGTCCTTGTTTTTGTTTTTTTTAAGATCGACATATCTCGAGATTTACTCGATGATTTTCGCTCAAATCAGTTTCGTTGGACTCCTTGCGAGTTTCCGAATTGAATTATCCCAAAAAGTTTGGGATTAGACGCGTTTTCGAGAAACGCCTAACTCGGCCGCCGACCTCCTTACTTTGCTCCTACCTACATCCTAGTCTAGGGTTCTTAATTTGGAGTTTCGTGGACGAACCCCAGCGACCGCCATCACCTTAGAAACTCGTTCATGTTCTTAATTTGGAGTTTCGTGGACGAACCGACCCCCAACAGGCCGCCGAAGATCCCTAGCTTGCGGCGCCTCTCCTGCTCGTCTCCGTCGACCTCGTTTCAAATTGAAGGAACCATTAGATTCGTCGTTCTCTCTTCTTTCTTTCGAGTACCTGATTGTCGGGTTTGGTCGCATTTTGCGGATTTGCCCAAATCAGGCCGAGCAGCTGCTCGCGTTGCTTGGGCGAGGGGGAGGAAGACGGCGCCTGTCTTTTTACCATTTTGCCCCTGGTCATTTTCTTCTTTTGAGTTTTCGCGCTAGGGCAGCTCAGTCTTTTGTTCGTCCATTTGATCGCACCGTGTGGATGGTAGCGAGCGACCGCGGGGCGCGGGTCGCCACTGCCAAGTGCTCGCCACCGCTCGGCCATCAGCCTTGCCTACGTGGCAGGCTCTGATTGGTCGAGGCAAATTATTTTTTATAAATTAATCTGTTGGTCAAAAATTAAAAATAAATCGTGTTTTGAAATCAGGAAAACGAGATCTATTTAATAAAAATATTTTTGAGATCTGGTTTTGAGGTTTTCGAAAATGTGTTTTTAAAATCGATTTAATTCTCTTAAAATCACTAAAATTAACCCTAAGAATCCATATTTCCAAAATATACAATATTATATGTTATTTTGATCAGGAAAACCTAACTAAGATGGTTATGAGGTTTTTGAAGTCTGAAACGAGAGTTTGCGCAAAAAGTTAGTGAATTAGGGTTTTCAACCTTTTAAATGAATGTGTAATTCTAATTTATGAATATAATGATGTATTAGGGAATTTGGGTTTATAATTCGTGTGAAGAGTTGAAAAGGGGAATTCTAGAACACCTGAGGCTAAGGTATGTGTTGTGATTGTGCATCTACCTATCAGTTGGGAAACCTTTAATCCATTACCTATATTTCTTTATGAGGTTTAACTTGATCTAAACCATTGAATCTTGAAACCTAAATTGCTTATTGCCTCAAAAGTAGATGTAGTATTCTCTTGTTTGGGTATTCATACCCCACTTCCATGTTATATATTCTTTTGCTTATTCTTGCCATAAATCTTTTGTTAGCATGAAATTGAATGTTCTATTTAATGTTCAAGTAGTGGTACTTATGTACAACCACCCATAGAGGGCATGTATAAAATCTCCCTAGGGGAATGTTTATAATTCTCCCCATTAAAAATTGTAGGTGATTGGAAATGTTTTTATTCTTCCCTCACCTAAGGTTAGAGGTCCGGTAGGTGCCTCAACCCTACTTAGTTAGGTAGACATATTAATTGACATGCTAAAACCTTTATTTATTTTGTTAATGGCAAGTTTCCTTATAAAAACCTCATACTCTTTGATATCTTCTTTTTACACCAAACATCTAGCCTAATTTACTTGTTACAACTTTCCTTGACATTGTTAGAATAATCTTGTAACACATACTTTCTTTGTTTTTCCCTCTTGCTGGGTGTCTTCCCAACCACCCAGGTGTTGGTGCTGAGCAAGGTGAAGGAAGGGCTTGAAGAAAGGTTCCCTTTGTTGTTGATCGTTAGCTTGACAAGAAGGATCGCTAGGTTTCTATAGCTAGATCCTCTTATCTATCTTATCTTTTCTTTTAGAAAGCAATCATGTAATAAACAATGAAGCCATTAGAAGGCTTATTATTTATTTCTTTCCGCTGCTATTGACATTTTATTATGTATCTGGAATCATGCTTATTTACTTGGAATATTATGCAATCATCCTCAAAGTCTAAAATTTTGTTAAAAATTGTGGATGTTTGTATTTCCCTTAAATTTTAGTAAAGGGGTGATCTCGCCTCTTTACAGCATGGTATCAGAGCCTTTAGGCGACTATTAGGGCATGCAGTTGAGGCAAGGGTGTCTAGAAAGGATCAGGGCATGGGGGCTGGCAAGATTTTCCTCCGACCCACTAGCTTGGTATACGAGGACTCCCGTGCCCATATGATCTGGCCTGGCCTGCGCTGAAACGAACTGCCCAAAATAGTATGCTTTTAGGCAATAGCATTCTAGTTATCCTTTTTCTCATCTCTATTTCTTTTCCCTCTCATCTATGATTCTTTACTCCTGAGAATTTAATGTGTTAACCCTAATTTCAGGAGAGGTGACTTGTTTGACAACACCAACCAGGAGTCAACCACTGACAACCCCGACACTCCTGCGACTCCTGCTGTTAACCAACCAGCTTCTGGTGTTCCCGCCTTCACACCTGAGCAAGAGCTGGCAATGTTGCGACAGTTGTTGTCCTCCACCATGATGGGACAAGTCAACACCATTGCTGTTGTTGCCGCCAAGCTGAGGGAGTTCACTCTCACTGATTTCATCAAGATGCAGCCACCCTAATTCAAGGGTGAGAGTGAGCCTAACATGGTGGACAAAGCCGACGATTGGGTGTTGGCCCTGGATCGGACCTTCGAGGGTATGGCATGCCCTCCTCACCAGAAGGTTCGGTTTGCGACATACGTGCTGGATGGACCGGCGCGTGTTTGGTGGAACTGAGTTGCCCACACTCGAGACACCTCGTCCATGGAGTGGACCCAGTTCCTGAAGTTGTTCAGAGAGAAGTACATCTGCCCTGCTTTCCTGAGGAAGAAGGAGGTTGAGTTTTACAGTCTCAAGCAAGGAAGCAAGAGCGTTGCCGACTACGTTCAGAAATTTCTGCTATTAGAACGTTACGCCACCGACCTTGGAGCTGACAGAAGAGCAACCTTGTTCTTGGAGGGCCTGAACTATCATGTTGGTCGAAGCCTCGTTCCACAACTGCCACTCACATTTCAACAAATGGTGGACAAGGCTCTCTCCATCGAGTCCTATCCGGGGTTTCAGGCTTCCAGTGGTTTCAACAACAACAAAAGGAAGAATTCGAACCAACATGAGAACCGTGGACGTGATCGCTGCAACAGATGCAATCGCTACCATCCTCCTGGAAGATGTCCCTCCAACAATGCACCTGCTCGTGTTGGCAACCGTCCTCCACCAACCTGCCATGAGTGCGGCCAGGTTGGGCACATCCGACCCAACTGCCCACGTTTCCAGCAAGGGCAGAATAATGCTCCGCAGCCGCAACAGCCGAGACAGAACCCGCCACCGCGGAACAAAAACAACAACAATAACAACAACAACCAGAACCCGAGGCGTCCGCCAGCTGAGAGGTGGAATGGGAGGGTGTTTTCTCTCAATGCTGAAGAAGATGGTGAAGGCAATGAAGTGATTGAAGGAACACTACACCTCAATATGCATCCCTTAAAAGCTCTATTTGATTCTGGTTCCTCCAATACCTTCATATCTAGTCAGTTTACCTTTATGCTTGAAATCGAATCTGAGTTTATGGATCATGTGTTAGATGTAAAAACTCCTAGTGGAAAAATCTGCTCCTCGTACCTCCAAACTCCTACCTTGAACCTCTGTATATTCGGAATAATGTTTCCCATAGTTTTTGTCTTGCTTGATATGACCGTCTTTGACATTATCCTGGGTATGGATTGGTTAAAGAAGTATAAAGCAGTTTTGTTCTGTGAGGAATCCAAGGTTAGTCTGTTTCATCCTGATGAAGGAAGAGTGTGTGTCAAAGGCAAGAAGCGAGAAGAGCGAAAGTTCATCATCTCTGCCATCAAAGCTGAAAAGCTCGTCTCGCAAGGGTGTAGGGCCTTTCTAGCCTCCATAGTTCTCGATGCTACACCTCCTGCTGTAGAACATGTTGATGTGGTGAAGGA
Source organism: Alisma plantago-aquatica (assembly GCA_963693085.1). Taxonomy (NCBI): domain Eukaryota; kingdom Viridiplantae; phylum Streptophyta; class Magnoliopsida; order Alismatales; family Alismataceae; genus Alisma; species Alisma plantago-aquatica. Next base: position 159,777,916 of record OY856415.1, read on the forward strand.
CTTCCCAGATATCTTTCCTGAAGAGTTACCCGGGTTGCCACCAAATCGCGAGGTGGAATTCTCCATCGAGCTCATACCTGGAACTTCACCGATATCGAAGCCACCTTACCGCTTGGCTCATGCTGAGCTGGCGGAGTTGAAGAAGCAGCTTGAAGAGCTTCTCGACATGGGCTTCATTTGCCCCAGTGTTTCCCCTTGGGGAGCCCCTGTCTTGTTTGTGAAGAAGAAATATGGCTCTTTGTGGATGTGTATGGACTACCGCATGCTCAACCAGGTGACAGTGAAGAATCGTTATCCGTTGCCGTGCATCGACGACCTATTCGATCAGCTGAAGTCAGCCACCGTGTTCTCCAAAATGGATCTGCGAAGTGGCTACTACCAGATGCATGTGAAGGATGATGATGTGCCGAAGACAGCGTTCAAAACTCGCTATGGGCATTATGAATTTATGTCCATGCCTTTTGGTTTGACGAATGCCCCTGCTGCGTTCATGGACTTGATGAACCGAGTATTCCGCCCATACCTCGACAAGTTTGTAGTGGTGTTTATTGATGACATTTTGGTTTATTCCGAAACATTGGAACAACATCGCGAGCACCTGCGGATTGTACTCAACACATTGTGAGAAAATCAATTGTATGCAAAATTCTCAAAATGTGAGTTCTAGATAAAGGAAGTGATGTTTCTTGGTCACGTGATTTTTGCTGGCCATATAGCCGTTGATCCTGCAAAGGTAGAAGCTGTGACAAAGTGGAATGCTCCGAAAAACCCGTCAGAAATCCGTAGTTTCCTTGGTCTAGCTGGTTACTATCGGAAGTTTATCAAAGGGTTTTCTGAGTTGGCTTTACCTTTGACCAAGCTGACTCGGAAAGAGGTCAAGTTCTCATGGATCCCTGAATGTGAGGACAGTTTTCAGAAGTTGAAGATGAGTCTGACTTCTGCTCCCGTGCTTGCTTTTCCTGTTGAGGGTATACCCTATGTCATCTACACCGACGCATCCCGACAAGGCTTAGGGTGTGTTCTGATGCAAGATGGAAAGGTGATCGCCTATGCTTCTCGACAGTTGAAACCTAATGAAGCTAATTGGCCTACGCATGATTTGGAGTTGGCTGCCATAGTTCATGCTTTGAAGATCTGGCGACACTACCTCTATGGAGAAAAGTTTGAAGTCTTTTCTGATCACAAGAGTTTGAGATATCTGTTGACTCAGAAGGATCTGAACTTGCGACAATGTAGGTGGATGGAATATCTTAAAGATTACAACTTCACCATCACCTATCATCCTGGTAAAGCAAATGTCGTAGATGATGCTTTAAGTCGCAAAAAGGATGTTGTTTGTGCTGCTCTGAGATGTTCTGTGTGGGAAAACCTTGAACTTGTGGCCAGTTGGAGACCTCAGCCTGTCGATTTAGTGGATGAAGATAAGTTGTGTGTTCATATGGCCAGTTTGACCATTACACCAACCTGGATCTCAGAAGTCGTGTCTGCACAGTTGGAGTGTTCCGAGCTTGAAGAGTTGAAAGATTTATCTGAGAAACCGCAATCTGACTTCTCTGTCAGAGTGGATGGTGCTATCCGCTTCAGACAAAGGTCGTGGATACCCAATGTTGGTGATTTGAGACAGAAGGTTCTGAGTGAAGCTCATGGTTCCAAGTACACTATTCACCCTGGCACAACCAAGATGTACAAGGACTTACAGCGAAGCTTCTGGTGGAAGAACATGAAGAATGATATAGCTCTGTTTGTAGCAAAGTGCTTGACATGTCAGCAAGTCAAGATTGAACATCAACGACTCGGTGGTCTTCTGCATCCTCTTGAGATTCCAAAATGGAAGTGGGAGAAGATCACAATGGACTTTGTTATCGGTTTCCCTAAGTCCAAGAGAGGTTATGATGCTGTTTGGGTGGTGATTGATCGGCTTACAAAATCTGCTCATTTCTTGCCTTTCAAAACCACATGTAAAGTTGTTGAGATGGCACAGTTGTATGTGGAATGGATAGTTCGTCTGCATGGTGATATTCCTTCTATGTGATTTCCACACATATACAAGTTAGTGTTAGCTTAAACATTTGGTATTGGAAAGCCAACTGAGAATGGAATAGAGTCATCATACATGGCATAGTAGTCTTCTTCATCTATATGATCTAAAATGAACTGCCTTCTCCCATGAAGAATGGAAGACCATTTTTCATTTGCAGGATCATCGATGTAGAATACTTACTTTTCTTGTGATGCCATTATGAATGGTTCATCCTTCTCTCCAATATTTTCAAAATTCAATAATGTGAAACCCAATTCATGAACTACAACTCCTTTCATGTATCAACCCAACTATACCAAAGTATATATATATATATATATATATATATATATATATAAGAAATATATTTGCATCACCCTTAAAGTGAGTTTTGATGGTGGTTGGGGGTAGTGTGTTTGTGGCAAATAACCCTTATTCTATGTGCATGGTTGTATGGTTGGTTAATCTTATTTTATCTTGGTTTGCATACCGAGCCTCTATCTTATGTTCCAATTGTAAAAGTATCATTCCCTCCTTCCTTTTCTCCGCTCGAATGTAACTTGAGGTTTCTCTATAATCATATGACAATAGGATAGTTTACTTTCCTATTATGAAAATGAATAAGGATGATCAAACCAGGCCAACTGACCATCTCGGAGGCAAGCTGACCTAATGGAGGACCAAGAAGGAACACGAGGATGAGCTGAACCAATCAACTGGTGGACCCAAACGATCAGCTGGAGGACCCAGAAGGTGGTGAATTGTAGGAACTAAAGACTAGTGAGACGAAGAAAGTTGGTCAGTTTAAGGGTTAAGAAGATAAACCCAAATTGGAAAGCATGGATCTTCATCAACAACATGTTTCTACATGTTTTGTGGACCCTAGGTTGTGGTAACTCCTTGTGGCTCCAAGGAATTACATTAGGCTACCCATAACCATTACTTTTGTTGATTGCATGCTTTTGCTGTAGGATATAGCATGTATATGATATGTACTATATATCTAGTGATTGGATAAAGTATATGTATTTATAAATATTAACTCCCTCAATTAAATATTAAGTCTTATATGCTTTCCAAAAGCAGCACACATGAAAAGCTTGATCGACTAAGCATAGGTTGAGCCCAAGTAGGGTGCATTATTATCGTGTCAGCTTTTGGGTCAGTCTTAACTGCATGTATTGAATGAGATTAAGCACCAGAAGCACGCATATGATCATAACAAAGAGTTCTGCATATTATCTATCTAACAATTGTATATGATGCAATCAGTAAAAGTTGCCTACCTCTATAATGGACTATGGATGTTGGAGTTGGTCGGGTAATAGTTGTATTGTTTTGGATCTTAGCTCACTAGAATATTGTACACTACAATATTCTAAATTGATATGTGAGGTTTATCAATTTGAATAAATTAGTGGGAGAGATATATAATTAAAGACCTAAATGATATCAATTTTGATTAAATCTAATCAAATCAAAATGGGTTTTTGAAAAAATGCAAAATTTCTCTTGTAGAATCAAATGACGAACAAATTAGTATTTCTAGAAGTCCTAAGGAAGGACAAACCTGATGGGACAAATTTTTGCAACTACTTCTAGACATTGAGAAGGGTTCTCAATTACGTCCTTGATAAATCGGTTCCAGAAATACATGTACCTAATGCGTCTAGGGCAAAAGTGGATGCTTACAGGAAGCATTCCAATGATGCCTTGGAGATAAAGTACCTTATGATAAGCTACATGAACTATGAGTTGCATGAGGAGTGCAAGACATGGGGATTCTTGAGATGGTAACACATCTTAAGAAAGTTAACCATAGCAATACAAATCTAGGAAGGGACAATGTCATGAAGGCGTTCCTTGAGTGTAAGATGATAGGAGGAACTCACTAGAAGAACATGTACTCAATATGATTGGACAAGTATATCTTCTTGAAGAGCTGGGATTCTATTTGAGCCATGAGTTGGTGTAAAGAGGCGAGATCACCCCTTTACTAAAATTTAAGGGAAATACAAACATCCAGAATTTTTAACAAAATTTTAGACTTTGAGGATGATTGCATAATATTCCAAGTAAATAAGCATGATTCCAGATACATAATAAAATGTCAATAGCAGTGGAAAGAAAGAAATAATAAGCCTTCTAATGGCTTCATTGTTTATTACATGATTGCTTTCTAAAAGAAAAGATAAGATAGATAAGAGGATCTAGCTATAGCAACCTAGCCATCCTTCTTGTCAAGCTAACGATCAACAGCAAAGGGAACCTTTCTTCAAGCCCTTCCTTCACCTTGCTCAGCACCAACACCTGGGTGGTTGGGAAGACACCCAGCAAGAGGGAAAAACAAAGAAAGTATGTGTTACAAGATTATTCTAACAATGTCAAGGAAAGTTGTAACAAGTAAATTAGGCTAGATGTTTGGTGTAAAAAGAAGATATCAAAGAGTATGAGGTTTTTATAAGGAAACTTGCCATTAACAAAATAATTAAAGGTTTTAGCATGTCAATTAATATGTCTACCTAACTAAGTAGGGTTGAGGCACCTACCAGACCTCTAACCTTAGGTGAGGGAAGAATAAAAACATTTCGAATCACCTACAATTTTTAATGGGGAGAATTATAAACATTCCCCTAGGGCGATTTTATACATGCCCTCTATGGGTGGTTGTACATAAGTACCACTACTTGAACATTAAATAGAACATTTAATTTCATGCTAACAAAAGACTTATGGCAAGAATAAGCAAAAGAATATATAACATGGCAGTGGGGTATGAATACCCAAACAAGAGAATACTACATCTACTTTTGAGGCAATAAGCAATTTAGGTTTCAAGATTCAATGGTTTAGATCAAGTTAAACCTCATAAAGAAATATAGGTAATGGATTAAAGGTTTCCCAACTGATAGGTAGATGCACAATCAAAACACATACCTTAGCCTCAGGTGTTCTAGAATTCCCCTTTTCAACTCTTCACACGAATTATAAACCCAAATTCCCTAATACATCATTATATTCATAAATTAGAATTACACATATTCATTTAAAAGGTTGAAAACCCTAATTCACTAACTTTTTGCGCAAACTCTCGATTCAGACTTCAAAAACCTCATAACCATCTTAGTTAGGTTTTCCTGATCAAAATAACATATAATATTGTATATTTTGGAAATATGGATTCTTAGGGTTAATTTTAGTGATTTTAAGATAATTAAATCGATTTTAAAAACACATTTTTGAAAACCTCAAAACCAGATCTCAAAAATATTTTTATTAAATAGATCTCGTTTTCCTGATTTCAAAACACTATTTATTTTTAATTTTTGACCAACAGATTAATTTATAAAAAATAATTTGCCTAGACCAATCACAGCCTGCCACGTAGGCAAGGCTGGATGGCCGAGCGGTGGCGAGCGCTCGGCAGCGGCGACCCGCGCCCCGCGGTCGCTCGCTACCAGACGTGCGGTGCGGTCAGACGGACGAAGAAAAGACGGAGCTGCCCTCGCGCGAAAACTCAAAAGAAGAAAATGACCAGGGGTAAAATGGTAAAAAGACAGGCGTCGTCTTCCTCCCCCTCGCCCGAGCAAGGCCAGCAGCTGCTTGGCCCGATTTGGGCAAATCCGCAAAACACGACAAACTCGACAATCAGGTACTCGAACGAAAGAAGAGAGAACGACAAATCTAATGGTACCTTCAATTTGAAACGAGGTCGACGGAGACGAGCAGGAGAGGCGCCGCAAGCTAGGGATCTTCGACGGCCTGTTGGGGGTCGGTTCGTCCATGAAACTCCAAATTAAGAACACGAACGAGTTGCTAAGGTGATGGCGGTCACTGGGGTTGCATTATTTATAGGCAAGGAACCCTAGACTAGGATGTAGGTAGGAGCAAAGTAAGGAGGTCGGCGGCCGAGTTAGGCGTTTCTCAAAAACGCTTCTAATCCCAAACTTTTTGCGATAATTCGATTCGGAAACTCGCAAGGAGTCCAACGAAACTGATTTGAGGGAAAATCATCGAGTAAATCTCGAGATATGTCGATCTTAAAAAAAACAAAAACAAGGACCTGTTTGCTTGTCCGGCAAGAGGTGGAAGATGATCGCGGATCGTCCGATCGATGGAACCGAGTCCATCAAGGATTCTGAGCCGTCCGATCTCGTGTTAGCTCAGGGAAACAACCCTTAGTAAAAGTCGATTAAATCTATTAAATTTTAAATGTTTTTCTCTCTCTTTATTTGGAGGCTCAAACGTCGTCCAAAAATTATGAAATTTTATATCCTGACTTATTTCGACGCGTAGAATCCAAATATGGAGTTAGTTTTGCATTTTGAGAAAGTTTGATAGGTGAAATAATTAATATATCATTTTCTCTTTCCTCCTTCAAAAGAGGTGATAACATTATCTAAAATTAGTGTAACTTCACCCATAAGTCTCCTTAAAGGTTTGGAACACGATTTTGAAATTATCTTCACAAGTTGAAATTATCTTTATATTTATTAAATAAATAGAACATTCTACACACTTTCTCTCTCTCCTATTTTACTCATTATTCATATATTATCCAAATTAGTTGCAAATTTGCAAAGAGGCTTATTTTTATGTTTATAATACGAATTTGAAGTTATTTTCCTGATTTGAGAACATTTAGTATTTTATTTCTCTTTATTGGCATATTTCCTATATTCTTTTGATAATGTTATTTATATTTATATTTATGTTCCATTTTAAATGATACTTAGCCCTTAAGTTACTTTTTGTTCAAGGAAACGAATTTAATTATCAAATTATCATGATGGTTTCAGATTATAATATTTGTTGCAAAAATCTTTCTATTTATCTTCTTTACCCATAAATTCTCATATTACCATTAATTATTACATTTATCTTCTCCGTTATATAAAATTCGGATTTCCTTCTTATCTCTCATATTCTAGGGAATACTAGAAAGTTCTAGGACGAATTATTTTATTTTATTTTATTTTTACTAAATGTGAAATTGCATTTTAGACCCATTATCTAATTCTAACTGAGGTATTTGTGCATGAAACCTTGAAATAAGAATATATGGGAAACCATTTATCCAATAACCATCTTAATTTCTTTTAAATCAAAACCAAGGACAAATGGAACGAAAATGAAGGACAAAACTTATAGAAAAGTGTACAAAGAGGTACATAGGAGATTTCAGTATGTTACAACACTCCACCCCTTAAAAAGGATTTCGTCCCCGAAATCTCATACAAAGAGGGAAGGGTGAGTACGTAACATCTCATCTCTCAACTCCCAAGTGGTTTCTTCTAAACCATGGTATCTCCACAAAACCTTCACTAACTCTATCTCCTTACTCTTCAGCTGCTTTACTCGGGAGTCAAGGATCTTCACAGGTAGTTCTTCATAAGTCAGATTCTCATTAATCTCCACAGGTTCAATGGTGAGCACATGAGACGGATCCTTAACGTACTTCCTCAACACAGAAACATGGAACACATTATGAATCTTATCATAAGTAGGAGGCAAAGCTAGATGATAAGCACAATCCCCCACTTTATCTAAGATCTCAAATGGTCCAACATAGCGAGGACTCAACTTGCCTTTTACTTTAGATCTTAAAATAGAACATATAGGCTTGATCTTTAGAAAAGCATAGTCTCCCACTAAGAAGCTTACATCAGACCTCTTTTTATCAGCATACATCTTCTGTCTGTCTTGAGAAGCTTTCATCCATTTCTTTATCAACTGCACCTTCTCAAGCATCATTTGCATGTCATCAGTCTTCACTAGGGAATGTTCACCAACATCATCCCAGTGCAAAGGTGAACGACAAGGTCTACCATAGAGAGCTTCAAAAGGTGGCATACCAATACTGGCTTGGTAGCTATTGTTGTAAGCGAACTCTGCTAATGGTAGATATCGATCCCAGGCACCACCCCAATCCATCACACAAGCACGTAGCAAGTCCTCCAGAATCTGAACTGTTCTCTCGGACTGACCATCAGTTTGCGGGTGGTAAGCAGTGCTAAAACGCAGATCAGTACCCATCTCTTCTTGAATCTGACCCCATAAGCGAGAAGTGAATTTCGGGTCTCGATCAGAAACTATCACCGCAGTTATATATATATATATATATATATATATATATATATATATATATATATATATATATATATATATATATATATATATATATATATATTAGTCAGGGATTATGTGTGGTATTTGGTTGGATGGAATTATTCACATCGTATGCAATAAATAAATGAAAAAATAAAAAATCTGATCATATCGATTATCCAAAAAGATTGTAAATTGACGCTAGCTTTGATACCACTATCGAGAAATATGGCGAAAGAATAGGTAGTGGAAACAAAAATATTACTTCCATATTCCCCATAAACCAACAGATTGCGCCAATAACTACATAATGGAAAATATGGTTTCGAGGATATATCTAGTCTTGGAGCAAGTCCATCGAAATCTCCTCATCATTGTAGATGTGCAACTGTCTTCTAGTTGCATAGGAACTCGTATACTGTGCCTCATGGTTTGCACCGTAGACAACAAGTTGATGTTTCCTCCTAGTGGGAAAAGTATCCATGCCTCTAGAGAAGTCCACACGGACCGCCTAGAACTGATGTCATCCTTTTAGAATGGATAGGAAGGAGTTGTCCCTCCCGTTAGTGTACTAGTTACCAACCTTCTCTCCCATAATTGTTTCTCCCTTGCTATCCCTCCCTTTAGCGTGTAGCACTTTCTCAGGCTATCTATTGGCTAGCACAACTGGAGAGGAGAAACAATTGTCATAGGAAATTCATGTGTCTGAGAAGCGCCCCATACCCCTCTATTTGTTGGAGGGGTTAGGGTCTGGGTTCTCAGTCTGTGTAGGAGTGGAAGTGACTAGAAGATCATGAATTTTTGCAGCCTACAAGAACTGAACTAGTCAGTTAACAACCAAACCGGTCAGTTCACATGAGAGCCAATTGGTTCTCTTAGAAAACCAGACATTTCTCCATGTTTCCCTATCATATATGAATTAGCAAATTCCAATCCAATTAATGCACAATATGATGTCAGCACTAATCCTTGACACAATCAAATTTTTCCTCAAACTGGATATATCACCTGTGAGTGGGTCATCACATGACCCAAACCAGTCAGTTAGTGATCCTAGGCAATCCATTCACTAAGTGAATCAGTCGGTTCGCTCCGCAGTTCATGAAGAACTCAGCCAATTCAATATCCAGTCAAATTGGCATTCCAACTGCTTGTTTCATCACATGAGTCAGTTGGTTGGGAGTCTAGTCAGTTGATTAGTTTCTTGAATTGAATTACCAAAATACTTTAGTAATAAATCCAATTATAATTCAAGATCAAAACTACTCTTCTAGGTCAGTTCTTATGTATATGACCCTATAGGCCCCATATTACATTGGTAGTGGATGTCCATAACCAATTATGACATCACAAGAAAAGAGTGGTGCCTAGTCACACATCATTGCTACCCAAGTAAATGGAAAGTAGGAGAATAACTTCAACCTACAATCTATGGATGGTGTTATAGTATTTGTATAGTTCCTTTGTCACTTATAACCAAATTGAACTCAAGGCATGTAGTATTCATCCTCTTCAACATTCAATCTTGTTTCTTGAACCAGAGTTGACTGTCTGAGATATATGTAAGCTCAATATCAGATAATGACTCACATGTGCATGGACGTGCATTTCTCAATCTCACTTATCAAGAGGCCTAGGATATCATACTCCCATAGGAGGGACAAATCCCATCTACATCACTCACATGCATCCCCATGTGTCACTATGTACCCAATAATCACCTTTATGATAAACATTATTCATGATTATAGTGTATGATGTTAAAGCACATTGAATGACATGTGAAGAGTGTAGTGACTTTAGGTCTAAGAACAACAATCACCACCAACATTATGAGAGATAACTATGACCACCATTGTAATGGTGTCCCTGTTTTACTCTCATGGTGGGTCTGTCCAAGTAACATGTATATGTATGCTTGGTTTGATATCACATATCATGACTAATGAGATTCTATCATCAACCCCGATAAAATCACTCCCCGCTCTCTCACCCTAGTGCCTCTAGGGTTCTTCCTCCATAGGCGGCTGGCTGGGGGGAGGGGGTTTGGCCGCTGCAAAGCGGTGCCCCGCTCCCCCTCGGCCTCTTCTCGCCCATTATCAGCAGGGTCTCTTCTTCGGGAGGTGTGTGGGCGTGGTGTCTTTGGAGGAAGCGGTCTTCTTCCTCCCTATCATTGAGCCCAACTGTGACGAGTTTCCTATCCCCTTTCTCTTTTACTGGCTTTCTGTTTAGATTGTTCTCTTGTTTTGTCTATCTCACTGTTAATCAGCAATGCTTTCTCTTCTCGTGGTAGATTTTTCTTTCTCGTTCAATTTTATTGTGGAGTTTGTATGGCAACAAGTGCGGAAAAAATATCCTTTTGGAACACCGATTTGGTACAGGTACTCTACCACATATACATACTCAAGTTGAAGGTATTTTTCATAGAAAGTTGCCTTAGCCAGCGAAGGAGAAGAGGGATCTATACATCATTGTCCTTATCAGATTCCGATATGAGCTTTTGTGGTGGTTTGTATCTGTTCTTGATCTTTGTGTGGTCTTTTAGTTTGTTTTTCTCCTCATGTAGATTATGTATTGCTCCTCCATAATGAAATTTGTCTGTTTAACTTCAAAAAAAAAGATTCTATCATCAACCAACATACATTCTGATCTCATGTGTTATTCATGTCTATCTACCTTCCACAATAATATCTGACCAGGGACATAATGAGAATGCATATACTCTTAACATTTGTATGATCTCATTATTCAATTCATGTACTTGAAGACATATGTCATTGAGTAATATCATTATCTAGGAATCTATCATGATACATCATTGTCTCATAACTGAATAAAATAGAATAAATTGGAAGCTATGATTTATTATCAATCAAATAATTTACACATTATGCCATTATAATCATCATATGATTGTCTCTTTGTGCATACATACCAACAAGTACTTCCTATGCAAATCATCTTCTAACTCGCATGTGGCCTCTTCCATACCATGGTGATTCCACAAAACTTCACTAAGACTATATCCTTCTTCTTCAACTTCTTCACTCTCCTATACAACATCCACATAAGACCCTCCTCATAAGACACATCCTCTTCCAACTCAATCTCTACTGGATGCAACACCTGCTCTATATCTAGGGTGACACTTCCTCAACATGGAAACATGGAAGACATTGTGCAACCTATGAAACTCTAGCAGTAACTTTAACTATTGTGCCACCTTTCCAATAGGTTCCATGATAGGGTATGTTCCCCTAACTTGGTAATGAACTTACCCTTCTTACCAACCTTAGAAAACCTTTCTATGGGGAAACCTTAAGGTCCCGATAGTCTCCAACATGGAACTCGAGTGGTCTGCAGCAGTTGTCAGCATAAAACTTTTGTATGTCCTGGGATACCTTCAACTAATGTTGTATCACATTAATCTTCTCTATCGTCTACTGCACTATCTCATGATTCAAAATCTAATACTCACTTGTCTCATACCAACAAAGAGGTGACTGACAACATCCCCCATACAACACCTCATATGGTTCCATGTCTACATTTTTCTGATAACTATGTTGTAGGCAAACTTGATCAAAATCATATGGATGTCCCAACTGCCAAGAAATTGCATAACACAAGCTCTAAAAAGATCCTGTAAAGTCTGAATGGTGCTCTCAGACTGACCATCTATCTAAGGGTGGAAAGTTTTACTAAACCTTAGTTGTGTCCCCAAATCTGTGTGCAAACATTCCCAAATTTGATTTGTAAACTATGGACCTCTATCATAAATTGTGGTAACTGGAATACCACGCAGACAGACTATCTCATCAACATATATTTGTGCCAACTTCTATGTTGTATATGTTGTCTTGACTAAAAGGAAATGAACTGACTTGGTCATCCTTTCAAATATCACCCATATGGAATCATGACCTTTGGCTATCCTAGGAAGACCAACCACAAAGTCAAAGGTGAAATGATCCCACTTCCAATGTGGTATCGACAAAGGATGTAATGTCTTATAGGCTTCTGATGATCTACCTTGACCTATTGGAAAATTGGACACTGAGAAACAAACTCTTCCACACCACACTTTAATCCTGGACACCAATATAAGTCCTTCATATTATGGTACATCTTGGTACTTCTAGGATGGATCACATACATCAAGGAATGAGCATCCATAAGAACCATATTCCTTAGACCCTTAACATCTGGCACCACTGTCCAAATCTGAAAGCAAACTATTCCATCCCCTGAGTCGTGGAGGGCATCAAACTTCCCACTGCCAAATTCTATCCAGATATTCTATATCATGACATCACTCTTTTGAGCATCTTTGATCTACTGCATCAAGGTAGTCTTTACCTACAACTATTCTAATAAGCCTTCCAATAACGAAACCTCCAACTTCACATTCATCTATCAAATTAACACTAGCTTGTCCTGCTTTTGACATAATAAAGAATGTAACTATGCCTTGTCTTCAGACGATGATGAAGATGACTTCCTGCTCAGTGCATCTGCCACCACATTTGCCTTCTGTGGATGGTAGTCTATTGTGTAGCCATAGTCCTTGATCAACTCCATCCATCTTCTCTACCTCATGTTCAGCTCCTACTTTGAGAAGATATATCAAAGGTTCTTGTAGTCGGTGAACCATTTATGCAAGTTCTATGTCATGTGTTGGGTAGTTCTCATCATATTTCATAAGATATCGTGAAGCAAAAGAAATCGTGTTCCTATCCTGCATCAACACGCATCCCAAGCCATTATTCAAAGCATCACAAAAGATGATGTAGCCCTTCTCTTGCTCTGGTAGCAATAACAATGGAGCATTGGTCAACTTCTCCTTCAACAACTGGAAAGAACATTGACACTTGTCATCCCAGACAAATGCAACACCCTTCCTGATCAACTTGGTTAGGGGTAATTGTAAGACCCTTAAACTTGCTTAACGAGTGGAATAAGCTTAATTGTCATAATTTAATTCTTATAACCCTAATATAACCTTTTTATATGCTTTTAAATCATAATATAAGCTTAAGTTTCAAATTTGGTCCAATTTGGACACTGTTTGAGCAAGTTATGCAATTTTATGCACATTTTTGACATTTCTACAATTTACCCAAATGAGAGGTTTTCCTTCCAATTTATCTCTTGCATTATGTTCCTTGGACATTCTCTCATCAGTCTTGATCTTTGTGAACCATGGGGCACCTATTTCATCCTTGGTTTGAAGGTGTTTTCTCCAAGGGTATTTTAGGGTTTACCCCTTCATGGATGAGTTACTTTTAGTAGCTATCAACTAATGAATTATTTGTTTTTCTTGGAAATTCAAGAAACGAGGTATAATCATGTCTCTATGTATGTTGGGGGATCTTATTGTGTGTGTGCTTGATATTCTTAATATTTTAAGGCCATCAACACTTAGAAAGTTACTAGAACTTCATCTTTTTCTTTTTCTTTATCTTAAAGTTTCATATACTTATCCCTAAGCACCAAAACAAGTCATTTTCTCTCCACCAATTCCCTCCTATGAACCTCATTCTCCCTCTATTCTTCTGTGAATTTCCTATCCAAGGAAGGAGAAAGAGGGGATCTTCTTGGAAAAAGAATCTAGGGTTGCAATTGACTTCCTTTTAAGGTTTAAAAGGCTTCCTTCTAGTGATCTTGACCTAAAAGAGTAAGAATGCCCTTCTTTCCTCCATTGATTTCTTTGTTATCCTTACACCTACCTTTCTCTAGGTTGGAACCTTGCTGTTCCATGGTAGAAATTGCTCTAAAGTTCTAAAACCCTACCTTTCTTGCTCATTATGCTTAGGGTTTGCTCATTTGATGAAGAAAGGTGCTAGATGGAAAAGTTCACAGCTTATGCTTGGATTTCCTACCCTACCTGCTCATATTTTCTTATGTTTGGGAGTTTATCTTCTAATTATAGGCAGGTTTTATAAGTTGCTCCACGTTTATTGCTTACCATAAGCTTGCTAGCTCATGTTCTTGCTTGAAAATGATGATCCATGCATTAAATAGCTATGCTTGACTTGGATTTCAATTTTTATAATGTTCCCTATTCTGATTTTAGTTCTAGATGAACCTATGATCATGTGTACATTATTCCTAAGGTATAATATGACTTGGATCAGGTTAGTTTGACAACTTATGGTGCTAAGAACCTATCAACTAATGGTTAATTTTAGGGTTTAAAGTTTATTTCTTCTATAAACACATGACTCGATGGTGGTACCATTATAACAACCGATGGTGTTGTCTTCATGACAACTGATGGTTGTGACCAAGGGTGTCAATTGACGTTCACCCTTTAGGTGAAGTGTTGGCATAATTAGAAGCTTAGTGATTAACAACTAAGTACCCTAATGATGTTATCAATCAATGATGATATTAGTTTGATATTCGAGGGTGATTAATGAACATAGTGCTGATCTAACAACCTATGGTGACTTAATGGTCACTAATGATAGTGGATCAGGTCTCCAAAATCTATGGTGAGTTAATCATATAGTTTTAGCATAAAGTAATCATTAGACCAATGGTTTCTTGGGTCACTTGATGCAATGGTCGGACAAATATCGTAATTGATGGTTTTAAAATATGAACTTGACCAAATGGTCAAGATCTAATGTTTATTCCTCCAATAAAGTGAAATGATGTCTAATGTAATATGTTGGTCCTAATAATGTGATTTATATGGTTTCCTTTATATGATCAACTTAAGGAGCTTACTCGTTGGCAATGGATGGCTTGTTTTAAATGAAAAGTCGATTGTGGGTTTTACCCTACTCTCAATGGAACTTTTATGTTGTTAATCAAGGAATGTCTTGGGTTAGATGGTGACTCTTTATAGAGCACAAATCAAGGACTTCATTGATGATTTATCCAAGGTGTTTACTTATGTAAACAACCAATGGTCTTACCTTTTAAACATCTAATGGTTCTGGGTGACATTGTGGTATGGTGATATGGGTTGAATGATGATGGAACAAATGGAGGGTTACCCTTAATAAGGTAGTCTTACCTATTCACTCATATGAATAGAACGGATGATAACCATATTGTGTTGATATGTAACCCTAATGAGTTATAACTTGTTATATCTAGCTTTAATATAGCTAAATGATGGTAATTGGGTATCAATAGTACTTAAATGACTAATACAGTCATGGAGTACTATCTTATTGTTGTTGAAACCATAGTATGCTATAAACTGATGGTTACACCTTGATTTATGTGTGGGTCCATACTTGAGAATACTATGGAATGTGATGGTGATGCTTCACCTTATGCATCCATGATCTAATGGGGATGTCGTGAGTTAGGGTTTGGGTATGAGTGTTGATTAGTAACATTAATATAATTTATCTTGTTGAACATAACTCTAATGCAAATATATAAAGATAAGTATTCATGTTTAACCTTCTTTTATGATGGCATGATGGTGAAATAACCTCCTTAATATCATCATAACTGTAATGTGTTAATTGATGGTTATCATAGCCACATGGTTGATACTTTCTTATGTTAAACATGTGCATTATGAATATGATGAGGGTTAATCATATCTAGATTCCTTGCATGTTGATGTAATAAAGGAATATTCTTAATGCTGATATAACCCTTCTATGATGGTTTATGTATATCTCCTAGCTCACTAATGCAATATTGTGTTGATGTGGTGTATTATATGTAAGTGATGTTGTTGAGCCTTGCTATAAGGCATGGAATGATAATGATGCTCTTGTAGGGAATAGTATGATGGTCTTAACGACCTTTGGGCATGTTTGAGCCCGGAATGAGGTGTAATCCTCTTGTGTTGATAAGGGTTGATACCCTGTAATATTTTAAAAAGGATTTGTATCATGTGATAGTATGATGATATTAATGACCTTTGGGCATGGTTGAGCCCTGAATGAGGTGGAATTCTCTTGTGTTGATAAGGGTTGATACCCTATGCTATTGTGAAAAGGATTTATATCTTGTGATAGTATGCTGACTAGTGTAGCCTCAATAATGGTAAGTGAATAGTACCATGTGATGATGAGATGAGAAATTATGTTTCACATGTTTTATATCTTTTGAAGTTGTGATACTTATATGCTTGCTAGAAGTGAATTAGGGTTTGTATGTCCACTTGTTTGATGCGGTCTTAATTCACCCAATTGGAGATAACTAATCAAGTGAAACTCTAATCATGTAGTGTCATGTGCCATAGAACCATCTTCAGTGTCAGAACTTGTTGGATGGTGAAACGAGTATTCCTAAGGAAAACTCATAGTGCATACTATTGAGTATGCGGGGCGCTTGTCATCCTAACACCAAGTGTTTCGGGAGGATGGTTGTGGTCATACCTAGCCTGCTTTTTGAGAACAACTTTGGTCGAGACTCAGTAATTATAACATGATGTGATTAGAGGAAAATTGTGGTTGTACCTCAGTTATTGGGCTTGAATATCCTAGATGCTAGTGTCGTGACCTGTACCAAGGTGCGCTAGTTACATGACTATATGTCGTTATTTTGCAATTTGACTATAGTCACTGTAGTGCAGAATCATACTGATTGGGTATGGAGAAGATCTTGGAGTGCGGCTCTTCCTAGATCCTATATGGAACTGATTGCTACCAAGCAGTGGTCAGTTGGATTTTGAGTGGTACGACTCAAACTCCCCATGGCTTAATAAAAGATGTAATACAGTCATGTAGCATATTTGTTTAGGGTTATACATGACATTTCACATTGGATGATAACCCTTGTTTGTTATCTTTACATAAAGATGATGCTTAGTGCAATTAAGAGATAGTAGATATACTTAGGTTGTGGATATGCTTAAGATTGCAGATGCGTACATACAGTAGCTATGCTTGTGTTGATAACTATACTACTACTGTTGATTATAATCATGATGCTAGGTATCTCATGTTGTTAGTTATGTTTATCATGCTAGCCTTGCCTTTGTAACTAGAGATGCATATACTGCTAATCATGCTTATCCAAATAGTTGTTCTTATGTTGTTAGCTCTTCTTATGATGTTGATATGTTCAACCTGTTAGACATGTTGATGTTGTTAGCTATGTATATGATACTATATTTATTCATGATGTTAGAGATGCTCATGCTGCTAGACTCTTTATATTGTTAATAGGGATATGAGAATAGTCTGGTTAATGAAGATAGTTATTATCTGCTCCTTTATGTATTTTGTTAATCATTAGTGTTGTTGAGATTATTTGTTATATATGATTAAACTACTTAAACTGTCTCATTACCTAAAACTTTTGGAATCAATAAACATTGTTGGAGGTTATATCTCTTGTTGGGACATGGGTCTCACCCTTGTGGTTCGCCACATTTTTTTTAGATAATTGAAAGTGACAAAAACAAACTTGTGGTAGAAAATAGGAGCTATAGTAATGAATCTATGAGAAAGTTGATTAGATGTCTAGTGTGCTCTAGAGTCATCCATGTACTCTCAAGTTTGGGCAAGAAAAGTTTGTATATGGTGTTTCAAACAAATTGGCATTTTGTTAGCATGTTAATGCTTATTTGTGTGGCATATACAAATATTGTTATCCTATGAATAAATGTTGTGGCTAAGGTGTAACAACAATTTGTATCAAATTCCTATCATAGTATGGATAAAAGAAAGATGTTGGGCTCTTATGCAAATGTTTCTGAGCAGGTGACATTGAAATCAGTTTTAATTTACCTATATTTTTTGGTATCTCATTAATTGGTGATTGATTGTGTTTTATGTTTTGAGTAATCTTGTTTAGTACAATGGGTTCTCACTGTAATTCTACAACAGTGATGTTCTTGATGAATCTCCTATAGTAGCCCACCAGACCTAGGAAACTTCAGGCCTGTATCAATGTCTTGGTTTGTTCCCACTCAAGCACTTACTATACCTTCTTAAAGTCTACACAAACATCCTTAACGGATATAACATGACCAAGAAAGGATACCCTAATCAACTAGAACTTACACTTACTAAACTTTTCATACAACATGTGTTGCCTCAAAAATGTCACCGCCTGGTGTAGGTGTTTCTCATGTTGTCGACTATCCTTGGAGTATATCAAGATGTCATCTATAAATACTTCCACAAACTGATCCAGATATGACTTGAATACCTTGTTCATCATATCCACAAAAGTTATTGGTGTGTTGGACAACCCAAACGGCATAACCACAAACTCATAGTGACCATACCCATTCCTAAAAGTAGACTTAGGTATGCCATCCACCTTAATCCTCAACTGGTGGTAACCTGACCTCAGATTTATCTTTGAGAACATTGTAGCACCTCTCAACTGGTCAAAAGATCATCAATCCTTGACAATTGATACTTGTTCTTTATTGTGAGCTTGTTAAACTAAAGATAGTCTATGCAAAGCCTCATGGAACTCTCCCTCTTCTTCATGAACAACACATGAGTACCCCAAAGGGACGTGCTCAGTCTGATGAAACCCTTATCTAACCGCTCCTGCAATTGCTTCTTTAATTGTTCCATCTCAGATGGTGCCATCTTGTAAGGTGCTTGAGCTATGGGTTGTGTTTCAGGGACAAGATTGATCTAAAAACCAATCTCTCTAGGGGGTGGAGCACTAGAAAACTCCTTAGGAAAGACATCCTCAAATGTTCATTCTACATGTACCTCCTGGATACTAGGACTTTTCCTCGTGGTATCCAAAACATGTGCCAAGAAAGCCTTACAACCCCTTTTGATCAACCTCTCTATTGTCATAGATGACACAAAACATGTAAAAGATCTTCCTATCTCCTTGGAAGATCCAAGAAACATCTCCATCACAGAACGTCACCACCTTGGAACTACAATCCCAAACAACCTTTTATTTCTCCAAGGTATCCATCCCTAGGATCACATTAAATTCATGCATGTCAAGTCTCATAAGATCCACTTGAATGTTGCATCCCAAGAAAGAAAGAATGCAAGATGGACACACCTCCAGCAACTCAGTAGAACCAGCTAAAGGTGTTTCAAGAAAAAGGCTATCAAATTTACTACAAACAAGCAGATTACAACTACTTATCACATTTCTGGTGTCAAAAGAGTGTGTTTCACCTGAATCAACCAAAACATATACGAAATAAGATATAGATAAGTTAGAATGAAAAAGTTCCATCTAACCTGTCATGACCTGCAGATTGAACACTCCCTCTGGCTGACTCATAGAGTACAAACTAGTTGTCACCTATTGTCATCATCGTCCTCTTCCAGCTAGTCCAGAAGATCCTGCATGTGATGCCTGATCGAGTCCTCTACCTCCACTAATATTGTACTGCTACTGTGAACCTTGCTCACTTTGTCTCAGCTACTGTGTCACTTCCTCATCCATCATAGGGAAAAGCCACTTCAAGTGTCATGCTTTCTCACATCCGTAACATGTTGTAACCTCATTATGTGGCCTAGATGACCATATCACTTATATGAATGCCGCACTGTACACTCCTACAGGAAAAAAATATGATGTCATCCCTTTCTCGGGAATCACTAAGACTACACTCCCATTCTTGGCTCAGAAAAAGTTGATCTCTGTTGTGATTGTTGGTACCATCTCGAAGAAAACCATGGCTTCTTGAAGCCACCAGACGATTGTCCCTAAATTTAAACTGGCCTCTTCTTAGAATTAGCTTCACATTTCTCAATAGTAGACATCTCAATCCTCCTCATAGACTCTACAAATGTAGAAAACCTCTCTCTATTCTCCACATAACTAGCCATTATAGACAATTCTGAGCTCAGGCCCTTCTCAAACCTCTAGATCCTCTCCTTCTCTGTCACCACCATGTGAGGATAGAACCTCAAATCTTTGCGAACTTCGCCTCATACTCATTGATGGATATCGAGCCCTAATGTATCTTCTTAAACTGAGATATCTTCTCATCCTGATATGTCTTAGGGAAGTATCGGCTCACAAACTCCCACCAAAACTCTTCTCATCCTATAAAAACTTGAGTTCTCTTATCCTCTTCTATGGCCCACCAAGGGCCAACACTTCCCTTTAGTAGGTAAACAACATGCTTCACCTTGTCCTCTTTTGGGATGTTGAGGATCTTGAATGCCTTCTTGAGCTTTATTAACCACATGTCAGCTTTTGTTGGGTTTGTCATACCCACATACTCGATCGCTCCAACTCATCTCATCCTCTCAAATGTCTTCCTAGAATAATGGAATTCCGCATTAGGGACAACTTCCCTAGCTTGTGGTACGGGCACTCTATCTACTAAATGTGTAATCGTTTCCATGATATATCCAAACATGGACTAGAAGGCAGGATTTTCCATGGCTTCCGGATCACATTGGGCATCACGGGCTGCTTCAGCCCCATCTCAAGCTCTCTCCCATCTTGTTCCTGGCTTCCTGCCTCCTACCGCCACCTCCTGTTGTGACAAAACTACTATATGTGAGTTCTTCGCATTCTCCAGACATATCTACATTATCATAAGCCCTGATCAGATATGTTGGATTATGTAAGAACAAACACAAAACCTAAGTCCTATGTCCCTATAGACTCAGCGAACCTAAAGCTCTAATACTAACCATAAAGGTGACACACCATCATGCTATACATGATTACTCTAAACAAAATACGCGAACAATAACTAATTAACCACATATCCAGAAAAGAGGGTAAATTAAAATTGACTTAAATATTATAAACATGTCTAGGAAATTTTACATATAAATTCAGAAACATGCATCTAAGCATATACCATATTAGGTATTTACATATCTATCCAATGGCTGACGCCACAACATGTATAAAAAAGATGTGATCCACATATACATGTCATATTCAAACATCATTATACTACCAAAATGTAACATCCCTAACCTGGGTTATGCTTTAACCCTAGGTGTTTTGATTAAGAAAGATGATTATATGCTTAATCTCATCCTGTGAAAAGTAATTAAGGCTCAAAAGGAACTTATGTTTCAATTTTGGTCCTATTTGAACAATGTTGAAGAAATGTTTGCTTATTTTGGACTAAAGTGCAAATCTAATTGTAACGACCGTCTCACGAAAACAAGATTAACTAATGCGAAAGCGTTCATCAAGAAGCGGATTAGCGAAAATCACTAAAAATTAAAACTTTTTGCAAAGAGATCCACACATAGGAAATCTTTTTCTTCAAGAACTAAAGTATAACACATTTACTTTTTGGATCAAAGGTACATATCCTGCATCATCTCTTTCTGAGAATTACAAGCATCAGCTGACCTGTTAAGCTAAAAATGGGTAGTATAAAATCTCGAGACACTGATCCAAAATCTCAAAAGCACTAACTACTACTCCGAGGACCTGAGAGTATAAAGACGACACATAGGACTTCTAGCTATATGACTTGACAGTCAGTGCCTCCACCTGAGATGTCACTGCTGTCCAAGCTGTTGCTTTCCTTTTCCTGCAAAAGAGTATCTGCCTCTTTGTCCGCGTCCACCTAAAAAATGTTGGATCCCACGGGGGTGAGACAATTATAAATTGCCCCAGCGAGAGATATAACTCTCCGCCAGAAACATTATTATTGCAATTAAGGATATAAAACTGGGTAGATGATGAGAAGTTTAAAGCATTCTCTTAATAAGAAATAGGAAGAACATGTATATCATTTATCCTCCATATTATACCATCATATCAAACTTCTCTTGTGACACTCATTATCATGATATGTCACCCATGAGACATTCTTGTTTCAACTTATTGGCCTAAGCCAATCTGCTAAATAGATTCTGGTTATAATGGACATGAGAGTGTACATCATCATGTCTTATTCAGGCATTGGTCTATACCAATCCTATATAAGTATTCCAGGCATTGGATTACACCAATCCTGTGCAACTAGTACAAGCATTAGATTTATATTATTCCTGTGTATCCATTCCAGGTATTGATCTATGTCAATCCTGTGCAACTATTCCAGGTATTGATCTATGTCAATCCTGTGCAACTATTCCAGGTATTGATCTATGTCAACCCTGTGCAACTATTCCAGGTATTGCTCTATGTCAATCCTGTGCAACTATTCCAGGTATTGATCTATGTCAATCCTGTGCATTCCAGGTATTGGGAGTTAGCCAACCCTATGTTATTATTCCAGGTATTGACCTATGTCAATCTTGTGCATTCCAGGTATTGGGAGTTAGCCAATCCTGTGTTATTATTCCAGGTATTGATCTATGTCAATCCTGTGCATTCCAGGTATTGGGAGTTAGCCAATCATGTGTTATTATTCCAGGTATTGATCTATGTCAATCCTGTGCATTCTAGGTATTGGGAGTTAGCCAATCCTGTGTTATTATTCCAGGTATTGATCTATGTCAATCATGTGCATTCCAGGTATTGGGAGTCAGCCAATCCTGTGTTATTATTCCAGGTATTGATCTATGTCAATCTTGTGCATTCCAGGTATTGGGAGTTAGCCAATCCTGTGTTATTATTCCAGGTATTGATCTATGTCAATCCTGTGCATTCCAGGTATTGGGAGTTAGCCAATCATGTGTTATTATTCCAGGTATTGATCTATGTCAATCCTGTGCATACCAGGTATTGGGAGTTAGCCAATCCTGTGTCATTATTCCAGGTATTGATCTATGTCAATCCTGTGCATTCTAGGTATTGGGAGTTAGCCAATCCTGTGTTGTTAAAAGTGATATTTATCACATATTGATATATCACTTTCCTCATCACTTTCAACTTCCTTAAGTTATCAGCTTATCTTGGATTAAGGTATTTCCCATCTTAATCCTTTCATCCACTAACCTATCACTCTTACCATAAAGTGCATAGGTTACACATAAGAATGGTCCAACTATCTTTAATGATATGGACTCATCTCAGATTAAGGCATTGCTTACAATAAGCTTGCCTATAATCAACCACATGAAATGTTTCACCTTTATAAGGCCATTCCTTCTATCTCACCATTATGGTATCCTTATACCCTTATTTAAAATTAGGCTTATAATTCATTGTCATATTGCCCAAGATTAGGGCTTTATGTATTATGACTCCACATTAGAGTCTCACATACCTTCACCCTTCTTAGGGCCTCTCATCACAACATAGCATTAGAGCTTCATGTGATGTTAACTTTTAATTAGGGTTTCTCATGGAATCACCCTCAACTAGGGTTTCTCATGGAATCACCCTCAACTAGGGTTTCTCAGGAATCACCCTCAACTAGGTTTTCTCATGGAATCACCCTCAACTAAGGTTTCCACCATAGTCACCCGTAGTTTGGGTTTACTATGCATCTCCATTAGGATTTCATTCAATTGTCCATAATTAGAGATTCACTATTCATCCCAATTAGGGTTTTACATCTCATTTCCCTAAATTGGAGTTTCACTCATCACTACCCTGACTTAGGGTTACATCCTCACCCTAGATTAGGGTTACATTTAGAATTGCCCTCAATTAGGGTTAGAACCCAAAAGCCCTGTCAATTAGGGTTTATATTCATGATTAGGGTTTCATGATCTCTCTTCTTAAGGATCATACCCTTAATCACCACATGAATCATATTCATGCATTAATTCATGTTAACATCATCTCAAATTGATTAGGTCATATCAACCCTTTACTCAAGAGCATACAACTCTGATTAACGTAGTGTATCAAGTCATTGGTCCAATAAGGAATTAGGGATTCATTCCTTAATTGGTACTAGTCCCTTAGGTACTGTTAGGGTTTCAACCTTTGTACCTTCATTGATTATCATTACTAATCATCATTGGATCAATGGATGATTCATCATCTCTATTCTCAAGAGATTCAATCACATTGGACCTCCATTACATAAGGTATCCAATTGAATTAGGGTTTTCAATGTTGATTCCTTCAATCATTGAATTCATGGAACCAATCATCAATTGGACCTACCCTCATACTTCAATTGAGTTTAATAGGTCAACCTTCAACTGATTTGACTCTCAATTGACCCTCAATTTATCATCAATTAGGGTTTGATTCAATTGAATTAGGGTTTGGAATCGATGATTCAACAACACTAATCAATGTAAGACTAGTTGCTTTGAAGCCATTGAACCATCATCCAAATTGGGTATGACCTGACCCCAAACGGTCTTGAGGTCGTTTGGATGACCTCCAAACGGTCTTGAGACCGTTTGTATGACCTCCAAATGGTCTTGAGACCGTTTTCCCATCATATCACTCAAATCCAAGCCATCCAATAAAGGTTTGGATTATTGGATTGATCACCAAATCAGCATTGCGTTGTATAACAGCTTGGTACCTTTAGACCTTCAAACACCTAACCATACTCAACCCTAGACCTCCAAACGGTCTTGGGTGACCACCAAACGGTCTTGAGACCGTTTGGATGAGTCCCAAACGGTCTTGAGACCGTTTGCCCATCCAACCTTTGGACTCTAGTGAAAATTCATCAAGGTTTGGTCTATTGGGTTGATCAGCACATCAATACTTAATTGCAATATGATTTGGTACCTTTGGACCTTCAATTGGTCAACTATACTTGACCCCAGACCTCCGAAAGGTCTTGAGGTGACCCCAAACGGTCTTGAGACCGTTTGGGCTAATCAACCCAAAATCTCAAATTAGCTCGTTGTGATTTCAGCATTGATTTCAATTAGGGTTATCCCAATTGATTAGCCTTCAACTCATGACCGTTTGGGAATTTTGTTCCTAATTATGTAGGCTGATAACCCTCCAAATTTGAGGGATTAACTCCAAAGGAATCGAGAGTTTAAGGCCAATCAATTAGGCAATCGAATTGAATTATGTGCTGATTTTCAACCTGATTAACTTAACCTGTTTGGGAAAATGGTTTCAAGACCGTATAAGATGGTTGACTAAGAATTTACCGTATGAGATTACTGTTAATAATTATGTTGGTTGATGACTCACCAAATTTGAGGGATTAACTCCCAAGGAATCGTGAGTTTAAACCTAATCAATTACGGAAACCTAATTGGATTAAGTGCTGATTTTCAATCTGATTTAATTGAACTTTTTGGGCAAACGGTCTCAAGACCGTTTGAGTGCGTTGACCAAGCGTTGACCGTATGCGATTACTATTACTAATGATGTTGGTTAATGAATCACCAAATTTGATGGATTAATTCCAAACGAGTCATGATTTGAAGGCTAATCAATTGGGCTAACCCTAATTGAAATCAGTGCTGAAATCACAATGAGCTAATTTGAGATTTTGGGTTGATAGCCCAAACGGTCTCAAGACCATTTGGGGGACCATCCAAACGGTCTCAAGACCGTTTGGGGTCACCGAAGACCGTTTGGAGGTCTGGGGTCAAGTATAGTTGACCAATTGAAGGTCCAAAGGTACCAAATCATATTGCAATTAAGTATTGATGTGCTGATCAACTCAATAGACCAAACCTTGATGAATTTTCACTAGAGTCCAAAGGTTGGATGGGAAAACGGTCTCAAGACCGTTTGGGACTCATCCAAACGGTCTCAAGACCGTTTGGTGGTCACCCAAGACCGTTTGGAGGTCTAGGGTTGAGTATGGTTAGGTGTTTGAAGGTCTAAAGGTACCAAGCTGTTATACAACGCAATGCTGATTTGGTGATCAATCCAATGATCCAAACCTTAATTGGATGGCTTGGATTTGAGTGATATGATGGGCAAACGGTCTCAAGACCGTTTGGAGGTCATCCAAACGGTCTCAAGACCGTTTTGAGGTCATCCAAACGACCTCAAGACCGTTTGGGGTCAGGTCATACCCAATTTGGATGATGGTTCAATGGTTTCAAAGCAACTAGTCTTACATTGATTAGTGTTGTTGAATCGTCGATTCCAAACCCTAATTCAATTGAATCAAACCCTAATTGATGATCAATTGAGGGTCAATTGAGAGTCAAATCAGTTGAAGGTTGACCTAATAAACTCAATTGAAGTATGAGGGTAGGTCCAATTGATGATTGGTTCCATGAATTCAATGATTGAAGGAATCAACATTGAAAACCCTAATTCAATTGGATACCTTATGTAATGGAGGTCCAATGTGATTGAATATCTTGAGAATAGAGATGATGAATCATCCATTGATCCAATGATGATTAGTAATGATAATCAATGAAGGTACAAAGGTTGAAACCCTAACAGTACCTAAGGGACTAGTACCAATTAAGGAATGAATCCCTAATTCCTTATTGGACCAATGACTTGATACACTACGTTAATCATAGTTGTATGCTCTTGAGTGAAGGGTTGATATGACCTAATCAATTTGAGATGATGTTAACATGAATTAATACATGAATATGATTCATGTGGTGATTAAGGGTATGATCCTTAAGAAGAGAGATCATGAAACCCTAATCATGAATATAAACCCTAATTGACAGGGCTTTTGGGTTCTAACCCTAATTGAGGGCAATTCTAAATGTAACCCTAATCTAGGGTGAGGATGTAACCCTAAGTCAGGGTAGTGATGTGTGAAACTCCAATTTAGGGAAATGAGATGTAAAACCCTAATTGGGATGAATAGTGAATCTCTAATTATGGACAATTGAATGAAATCCTAATGGAGATGCATAGTAAACCCAAACTGTGGGTGACTATGGTGGAAACCCTAGTTGAGGGTGATTCCATGAGAAACCCTAGTTGAGGGTGATTCCATGAGAAAACCTAGTTGAGGGTGATTCCATGAGAAACCCTAGTTGAGGGTGATTCCATGAGAAACCCTAATTACAAGTTAACATCACATGAAGCTCTAATGCTATGTTGTGATGAGAGGCCCTAAGAAGGGTGAAGGTATGTGAGACTCTAATGTGGAGTCATAATACATAAAGCCCTAATCTTGGGCAATATTAAAATGAATTATAGCCTAATTTTAAATAAGGGTATAAGGAAACCATAATGGTGAGATAGAAGGAATGGCCTTATAAAGGTGAAACATTTCATGTGGTTGATTATAGGCAAGCTTATTGTAAGCAATGCCTTAATCTGAAATGAGTCCATATCATTAAAGATAGTTGGACCATTCTTATGTGTAACCTATGCACTTTATGGTAAGAGTGATAGGTTAGTGGATGAAAGGATTAAGATGGGAAATACCTTAATCCAAGATAAGCTGATAACTTAAGGAAGTTGAAAGTGATGAGGAAAGTGATATATCAATATGTGATAAATATCACTTTTAACAACACAGGATTGGCTAACTCCCAATACCTGGAATGCACAGGATTGACATAGATCAATACCTGGAATAATAAAACAGGATTGGCTAACTCCCAATACCTGGAATGCACAAGATTGACATAGATCAATACCTGGAATAATAACACAGGATTGGCTAACTCCCAATACCTGGAATGCACAGGATTGACATAGATCAATACCTAGAATAATAACACAGGATTGGCTAACTCCCAATACCTGGAATGCACAGGATTGACATAGATCAATACCTGGAATAATAACACAGGATTGGCTAACTCCCAATACCTGGAATGCACAGGATTGACATAGATCAATACCTGGAATAATAACACAGGATTGGCTAACTCCCAATACCTGGAATGCACAGGATTGACATAGATCAATACCTGGAATAATAACACAGGATTGGCTAACTCCCAATACCTGGAATGCACAGGATTGACATAGATCAATACCTGGAATAATAACACAGGATTGGCTAACTCCCAATGCCTGGAATGCACAGGATTGACATAGGTCAATACTTGGAATAATAACACAGGGTTGGCTAACTCCCAATACCTGGAATGCACAGGATTGACATAGATCAATACCTGGAATAGTTGCACAGGATTGACATAGATCAATACCTGGAATAGTTGCACAGGGTTGACATAGATCAATACCTGGAATAGTTGCACAGATTGACATAGATCAATACCTGGAATAGTTGCACAGGATTGACATAGATCAATACCTGGAATGGATACACAGGAATAATATAAATCTAATGATTGTACTAGTTGCACAGGATTGGTGTAATCCAATGCCTGGAATACTTATATAGGATTGGTATAGACCAATGCCTGAATAAGACATGATGATGTACACTCTCATGTCCATTATAACCAGAATCTATTTAGCAGATTGGCTTAGGCCAATAAGTTGAAACAAGAATGTCTCATGGGTGACATATCATGATAATGAGTGTCACAAGAGAAGTTTGATATGATGGTATAATATGGAGGATAAATGATATACATGTTCTTCCTATTTCTTATTAAGAGAATGCTTTAAACTGCTCATCATCTGCCCAATTTTATATCCTTAATTGCAATAATAATGTTTCTGGCGGAGAGTTATATCTCTCGCTGGGGCAATTTACAATTGTCTCACCCCCGTGGGATCCAACATTTTTTAGGTGGATGCGGACAAAGAGGCAGATACTCTTTTGTAGGAAAAGGAAAGCAACAGCTTGGACAGCAGTGACATCTCAGTTGGAGGCACTGACTGTCAAGTTATATAGCTAGAAGTCCTATGTGTCGTCTCTGTACTCTCAGGTCCTCAGAGTAGTAGTTAGTGCTTTTGAGATTTTGGATCAGTGTCTCGAGATTTTATACTACCTGTGTTTAGCTTAACAGGTCAGCTGATGCTTGTAATTCTCAGAAAGAGATGATGCAGGATATGTACCTTTGATCCAAAAAGTAAATGTGTTATACTTTAGTTCTTGAAGAAAAAGATTTCCTATGTGTGGATCTCTTTGCAAAAAGTTTTAATTTTTAGTGATTTTCGCTAATCCGCTGCTTGATGAACGCTTCCGCATTAGTTAATCTTGTTTTCGCGAGACGGTCGTTACACAAAACTTGAGTCACTATATAATTATCATCTACAAAACATCCCCTTCTTGGACCTAAGAGTATAGGGATGACTCTAGGACTCTAATAACTACAAGTTAACCTTCTGCTCCCACTGCACTCTATGATGCTCTTCTGCACCTCCACAAACATGATCATGTTGATAATCTCATTACTTTTGTATATTATACAAACCCTATATATTCCTTTTGGGCGTTTAGCCTTCATCACATGTTGGAGGTGGGGGGAATTTCCTTCTCTTAGTCCAATATTTGCACTTCTATAAAATATGTTCCTAAACTTGGTTGATTACATGTTATATATTGTCAACTATAAACCTAATGAGTGGCATAAATAATTCATTAATGTTTCTAGTTCAAAATACATGATTGTGTGATAGAGAGGAATGATTCAGCCTGTTTATAAACAATACCTTTATGGTGATTAGGGAAATCATATAGTTTTTGTAAATTACTCTCTCTATGAGTGGGGTCTGAAATATGAACATACCTTCTCCTCCTTCTTTCTTTATGTTCAATAATTATTGTTGCTACTCATCGATCCTCTCTAGGTGACTGAGGTGTAGTGGATGTCCATATGATTCAAGGGCTGCATATCAAATGTGAGAATGTTTTATTCTAGTGGAGAATATGTGTACACCTACTTGTAAGATTGATGGCGTGATACATTCTCTAAGATAAGTACTTTGTAAATGGCTCGTTCTGAGATAGCATAATCTCAATTTGTTCTTCTTTCATCTTTGTATTATATAATTTGTTGTTTCATGGTAGATATTTCCTTAAATATCATGCCTTGTTAACTGTCATCATTGCATTAATTCTGATCTTGGGATTAAGAGAGAAAGATTTCTCCCCCCCCTCTCCCACATGACAGAGGTCGAATGCTTGGGAGGGTGCTAAATCAAGGAGGCAACTAGGATTCAAACCTGGGTCCCTTTGTTAGGGGACATCGTGCTTGACCACTTGAGCCACTCCTTGTCGGCATTAAACCTGATCTTACATGTTATATGGTGCAACACTAGTTTTGGGGGGCACCACGATTATCAACTGTGGGATACTATTGTGTGCTATATTCAAAACTTTAGGATGGCGCTAACTTTGCCTCCTCATTTGCTCTACCAGCTGAATTTCTATCTCCCACCATGAGAATAGGAGGCCATATCAGTGCCACCATGATCCAGAATAGATACTTTCACATAGAAACAATAAATTGTTGCATCTTAGTCGAGCTTATAAGAACAAGATAGTCACAACTAAAAAAACCACATGGAAGACTACCAGCTATTCTACAAACAACCCAAACATGACCACCAGGTTCCCTTTCATGAGTTACATACCCACTCGATGAGCCAGATAATCATACAAATGTTCAGCTTCCTAGAGCATGGAAATACCACCAGTTTGATCTATTGTCAGGTGTAAACAAGGTGTAGATGGGGAACAAGAACTTTGAGATTGTCAACTATTATGACAACAAATTCAACATCTACATTGTACATGGGTGGGCGGAGATTATCACATCACTCATTCTTAAGATATAATGGGTTGGCTTCAATTATCCTATTGTTGATCGAACACTAATGGCATGGGTTACCGACTTCAACAATGGAACTCTGATGCAGCTACACTCACTCTTCAAGACACCTGAAGAATTAGACTCCATGCACACTGACTCAACAAATCAGCATTTTGTCCCAGAGAAACATCAAACTAAGATTGAATTCAAAGTCAATCCCATTGAGATCACCTCAATACCTACATCACCAACACACACTAAAAAGTAGGATACAACTTTATTATTGTTGCAACACAATTTTATACCATAAATGTACGACCGTAAGAATTCCTCTATTTCATTTCTGATACCACCACATCTATCATCGTAAAACCTTTCTGAACAACACCAGGAAACCATAAATAACAAATCACTGCTTAGTTATGAAACCAACTTCATCCCACTTCAAAATCTCTCAGAAACAAAACTTGCATTAGCCACTTTTACAAGGGACGAAAACCCTAATGACTGGACCCTCATCACCCATAAGAGTAAATCACAATTCTTGGCTCTAAGATGCAGCAGATGCAACAACAGAGGACATTATATGTCATGATGTACTTCACATCCTCGTTTCTTCATCTATAATCGGCTTGAGAACCTTTCTTATAGATGACCTCAAAATTTTTTTCCTTCCCTAGGTCATCACAACCCACTTTGCAGTAGAAAAGCACTTTACATGCAAAACTAGATATTACTGATAGATCTCATCACACCAAAGGATTTACATATCAAATCAGATAATCTTCCTAAACACAATGAGCACTTGACTACCTTTTCTAACCCTTTCTTCTATATCTAAATTCCTGACCAAGATGTAGCTCTACCCCCCCTTCACATGAACATGTCAGCCTGACAGATGCTAAACACATGTCTTGATCCATACCATCTATAAAAACATTCTATTGCTTTACACAACCTTCACCACAAACCTCATACCCCCTTTCTACAAAATGATTATCACTCTTCACAATTGATCCCAATATTCACGTGGATCGAGAATTCCCTATAGACTTACCTACAAATTCCATGTGACTTCTGAAAGTTTTCACCAGTCGTAAAATTCTTGTCACCATCACCAACAACATTGATAACAACACAGTCAACATCCTCGATGTTACTAGATCCATAGCCCTCCTCCTCCCATGACATAGTGTCATTAAACCTAATATTGTATCACCATAACAACTTCTATACTCCGTACCTAAAGGAACCAAACTTGATCACCTATTTGGGCAAATCGTGACCATTCTATGTAGCACTAGTTGTGTGCAAGCTAACATTACATAGTGGACTCTGAAACAAGGGTCCTCCCTCACTAGTTCTAGTGGTTGGGGTTGGGTTTCATCTCTAATCTTCCACCCAATCTATGGTAAGTGGATGTGTTTAGAGCCATTGCACTCACCATTTGATCCACCCTCTAGAATTGTAGCTATGACATGCTCCATCTCATCCAATACATTAACGTTTTTTGTGTCTTCTCTGTCAAACAAGGCATTACATTACATGTTTAATCAAAATTAGGTTAGGAGAAAAGATCCACAAGATTAAACTCACTACATAAAACCCCATTTCTGTCTCCACCACCTTCATTGACATCAGATCACACCCACCATTTTGGTTTTGCCCAACTAACTCCAAAAAAACCTCCACTGTCACTAGAAAGCCCAATGAGAGACACATGGTATGGAAAAGGAAGAACTTAACCATTTCATAGGATGACACAAACTAATCCACACAAAACAAGAGACCAAGGACCTCCTCCCCATCAATGGATAGCAACAACCATGCACTTCATAACTCTTTCAAACCATTTCCATTTCACAACAACAACACAAGCACAACTAGCCTATACTCTAACACTATTTAGAAATTGAAAATTGTCATTATTGATGAGATCCAATCCTCTCGGAGTCCTAAGCATAAGAGCAAAGGGAAAGCGCACACCTCAATCTCTGACATCAACTCATCGTTAGCTACACCATAGGGTCTAACCAATAGGAACAACATTGCCACTAAAGAACTAGGTATACCCTCATCACATCATAATAACTCTTTGCATAATATATGTCAATCACCGTCTGCTATAACTTATACATCTGATTGTGATATCCAAATTGACAATATAGAAGATAAAGATTCATGGCCTGATATTCAATCTTTACACTTTTTGCTGATAAGCTAGGTATCACCTTTGAAAATAAGACAGTAACACATAGTGCCTTAGATGACATATTGAAATCCATGCACTGGTGGAATCATAGACAAATTCATGATACCTTCACCACACTTTAAAACCTTCATCTCCATTGAATATTGAAACTGATTGCAACAGACTTGCACAGACTCACACTATAAAGATAACATCATGGAAAGTATGTGGTGCCCCTAGTTATTATAGGAGAAAAGAAATTAGGAGACACATTTATAATAATAATATTAACATTATCACCATCTAGGAAAGTAAATCCTTCCTCACACCATTTGCCTTGAAAACCATATGAAGGAAAACACATCGACTCTTGCTATTACATTCCTCCTGTGGGATTCAAAGGGGGTTTAGCCATAGGAATCAACAATAGATTATTCACCATCACACACGTAGAGATTCTAAACTACTTTATTACACTTCATATCACCAACTCTTCAGATGCTCTTGAATAGTATTTCACATGGGTCTATGGGGAACCTATATCTAACAAAACAACTTACATTGAAGAGATCAAACTCATCCTTCAAAGGTATACTAGTAAACCATGGATCCTGGGAGGAAACTTCAACCTCATAACTAGATCTTCCAATAGAATCTAACTTTCTCTTCAGACTGGCCATATGCACACATCAGATAAAATTTTCAACCGGCTCCTTACCCAATACAACCTGATTGATATTCCTCCATCTAATGCACAATTCACCTCACATTGAAACCAGTCTTGAGCTAGGAAAGACCACTTCATTTTTACAACCCATAGGGAAGACCTTTAGCCCCACTCTTATGTTTCCATTGTGCACTGACCTATATCCAACCACTTCCCCATCATCATTGATACTAAACCTATAAATTGGGGCCATAAACCATTTCACATTGAAATTTTTTGCCTCCTTGAACCCCTCTATCTGGAGTTATGCAAACAAACCTAGGCAACATCAGATTCTTCCAAAATAGAATGAGGTTACCGTATTCACAACAATACTAAAAGAATCAAGACTTCACTCAAATACTAAAAAATAGAAATATGGGAATATAAAACATAAATTGGCAGACTTGGAAAACCAACACCTCATTATAGATAGTGATCCTACAGCTGATCTTCCCTCACACTCACCATCAAATCAGAGATGAAACACATCCAAAAATGCATTGAGTATATATGGAAACAATGAGTAAAGATCATATGGGCTACCTGAAGGAGACAAAAACACCAAATTCTTCCACAAAACTTGCAATAACAATGCTCGAAAAATACACCATTCCTATAGTTAACATTAATGGCAGAATTACCTCCAAAACGTATGTGTTCACCAACCATATTGTCCAACATTTTGAGCACATACATAACACAGGACATGAACCTACTTTTCTTGATTCCATCAACTGGAAATACATTTATAATAAAACAATCCATCCCCTCAGAACACTATCAATGACTTTGACATTGAAGAACTTAACGATGCCATATCTTCTCTTGATAGTAACAAATCACCTGGACCATACGGTCTTAACACTGAATACTACCTTGCCAATTGGAACATATCAAAGGTGAATTTATGAAACTTCTTCAATCCTTCCAAGAGAACACAAATATCCAAAAACACATCAAAACTTTCAACTATACCAACATATCCTTTTATAAAAAAGTGAACTACCGAGATCAAATCACATAATTCTGATCCATCAATCTTGATGCACCTGATAAATATCATTTCCACAAGCTATTTATTATCGATTTATGTGCACTATTTGTTCATTTTTGTATTGATTAGTGTAGTATTTACTCTTATTAGCCTGTGATACTCAATTGGATCAAATAAATGTAATTTTAACGTTTCTAAATGATTCAACAAATTTCAAGATCTTATGTTCAATTTTTGTGTATTTCATGGAAATCTACACAAATCTACACAGTTCGTTACTACCGGCTATGGAGTTGATGGTACCGATACATGCTCAGTTGGAACATAAAGAAATCAAGAAGACTTAGTAGTACCGACTCAAAATTTGATACTACCGACAATATCATAGTGTTGGTTTCAAAATTTATCGAGATATCTCGGTACTACTAACTCTCAACTTGGTAGTACCGACATCTACCCAGTTGACCATAATTATTGAAGGTGTTGGTAGTACCGACACCCAATTGGTAGTACCGACATGGCAGGATTAGGCAAATATGAAATTAGATTCTAATCCTACAGCTGGCAATTAAGTAGGCCCTAAATCACTTATATGACTTAGATGGATTTCATACAACCGTATGAATATCATTCTATTCTATTGGACGGTAGCCGAGAGCAAGGAAACGAGAAAGCAAAGAAGAAGACTAAGTTCTGGATGATTTAAGCACTTCCAGTAGATGGATTTCTAGCCAGAAGGTAGCAAATTGACACATGCCTGAGAGTGATTAATTGGACCGCCTTCATCAGGGGTTCTTTAGTTTTCTAAATATTCTCCATGTTTTTTCCTTCTCTCCCATGTTTTGACAATGGAAACCATGTGTGGCTAAACCCCTCTTTTCTTAGGACCATGAAGTAGCCCGGTTATGCATTATAATTGACTTTCATGCATTAATATATCAATTTCTCTTAATTTCTAGACTTATTTCTGTGAGATTGTCATGAACTATTTATGTTTGATCACCATAGGTAATTAATTAGACCTTTAATTGCTTTGAAATAGAATATTAATGGTTGGAAAATAATATAATTACATGTTTTATAACTCCCTTTGAGAATTGTGGCTTGTGAAAGTGAAGAGATTACCCAAAGTTTTCGATGAATCACCTAACTAATAACACAATCGATACAGGAATGGGATTCATATTAGATTAGGTAGTGAATTACATTGTTAGAGCGGGTAATTCTTACTACATGCTCTTAGTCTAGGGTTAGGAGAAATAATTTTTAATGTGGTGATTGTTAATTGTAATGTTAACTATGGTGAAACCATAATTCTAAGGAATTCACTCCAATTGAGATCAATAACCAGTAATTTAGATTTATTTTTTGCTTTAGATAATTAAACCATTCAACCTAGTTTTCATTTGTCTAGCTTCTCACACTACATTTAGTTATAGTCTCTAGATTTACATTTCCCCATGTTTGATGTTTGGGCTGCATTGGCCTATATTACTCTGATAGTGTGCACTTGTGTTTTAGGGTGTATAGTAAAGCCCTATGAAGTTTTTGGCATTATTGTTGAGGAAACGACAATTCCAGCACTACCACTGTTGTGATAGTGCTCTAATTGACCACTCTAGGACAATATTTTTTATATTTTTGCAATCTTTTCTTTATTCAAGAGCATAATTGAAAATTATTTTGTTGACAATTAACTAGTATTCTTTGTTCTCACATTGTTGTTAAGTTTTAGGTACTAGTGCATGGTTCATACCAGAACCACTAATTACAGAGAGTCTACTCCATCCATTGTAGATCACGAGGAGATTTTTTGCAGGAACGAGAATTTGGAGTTTCAGCTAAGAATCTCATCTCAACTCCACCACCTCTAGAAGAACAACAAGAACAAGTAGAGATGGGTGATGCAAAAGCTGAAGACCAGACCATCTGGGAGAAGATAAAGGAATCTTCTACAACAACTCAGTTGGGTCCAATAAAAGGTAGGCTATCAATGTGGGAAGCTACAAGATAGAACCTGTCTTGGTGGCACTGGTTAAATCACAAGCATTCCATGGCCACAACACTGAGGATACAATGATGCATATCAACAACTTTGTTGAGATATGTGACATGGTGAAGATTGAATGAGTGCCAATGATCGTCATATATCTAAAATTATTTCCATCCACACTAATAGATAATGCAAAGGCATGGTTCTTAAATCACAAACTATGATCAATAGAAACATGAGACCAGATGATAGATGTCTTTGAATGCTAATTTCCACCCCAGAATATAAATGAATTAATGAGAAAGATCCACAACTTCAAGTAGAAGGTAGAGGAGTCATATTTTGAAGCCTGGGAGCGATTTTAGAAAATGCTCAGGAAAGTCCATCATCATGGAATTGATTTATATGGGCAGACAAAGATATTCTACTATGGCCTACATAAAGGGGAGATGACTAGTCTTGATAGTTCAAGAGCAGGTTTCTTCTTAAACAACAAGCCATCCAGGTGTCAGGAGATTCTAAAGAACATGGCTAAGAATCGGTTATGGGGGGAAGAAAGAGAAGTCCCAACATTAGTAAAAAGCATTAGGGAGTCTAAAATCATCATGGTACTGAATGAGAAGCTAGACTACCTCTCAAGGAATCTTGAGCAAAAATTTGGAACCTCATCTAGAGATGAAGAGGAGGATTGCATGTACCTAGGATAGAAGTATAAGCAGGATAGGGGCCCTAGTAAGATAGATAAAATTGAAGACATGCTAGGCTTATTGGTGAGTCAGAATGAGACCTTACTGGACCATACAAAATGGGTGCAACAAAATCATGAGGCAAAGATCTGGAGCATCCAAAATCAAATTTCTCAACTACCAATAGAGATGCCTCCTT
Source organism: Alisma plantago-aquatica (assembly GCA_963693085.1). Classification (NCBI taxonomy): domain Eukaryota; kingdom Viridiplantae; phylum Streptophyta; class Magnoliopsida; order Alismatales; family Alismataceae; genus Alisma; species Alisma plantago-aquatica. The sequence goes on from OY856415.1 coordinate 159,815,162, forward strand.
GAAGAAACCCATTCAGCAAGAATAATCTCGAAATGTAGAGCCATCTCATCAGCATCACTAAGTGAAATTTATCTCTATTGTCAAGAAAGAAGAGAACCCCATTGAGGAGTCACCCAAGAAGCACACTCTAGAGCCAGATTGGGGTGTATGTGCCAAAAGTTCCGTTCCCTAGTAGCCTATATGGAAGACCAGGTGGATGCAATACACAGGACAAGGAACTTCAAGGTTCCAACACTGTTATGTCTCCACCTCTAGTTCCAGAATAGGTGCTTGTGCAAGAAGAACATGTGAAAGTTCTACTCCATAGTGGAGTAGTCACAATCAATAAGTAGGCAACCCCGATTCAAAAGGAGCCACCACGTGTCATTCCACCCATGAGAGACATTCCAAATTCTATCATCGAAGGTGGCTGTGAAGAAAACTTAGGGGAGGAGATCCTTAGCATGCCATATATTCCACCGCATAAACATTCATAGAAGATAAATGATCTATTCTTAGATAGTCTGAAGCTGAGAAAAGAAGAAAGCTATTTTTAGAAGACCATAGACGTCTTCCGAATGCTCCACATTAACATTCTACTTTTGGAGGCGGTAGAGCAAATCCCTGCATACGGAAGAATCTTTAAGAATATCATCAACAAGAAAAGAAGGATCAAAGATACATATGTTTTGTGTGTTGATGAAGTGGTGAGTTCCATAATCCAATGAAGCCTGCCAAGGAAAAGAAAAGATCCAAGATGTCTATACATCCCTTATTCTATAGGCAGCCAATATTTCCAACAAGCACAGTGCAATTCTGGGGCGAGGATACATTTACTGCCTTTGCTTCAGAATTTGGGTTTGAAGGAACTGGCGAAGACATCTATGACAATTTAATTGGTAGTGTGAGAATCTGTTACACTAAACGAGATTACTCAAAACATAAAGCACAATCGATCACTATTAATCACATACCCAAAAATATGGGTAAATTAAAATCGATTTCAACATCAACACCAGCTTAGAAACATTTGAATAAGATCCCAACATCTTTCTTATATCCATACTATGCAAAGAATTTGAAACAAATTGTTCTATCGCCTTAGCCACAACATATATACATAGGAGAACAATATTCATATATGCCACACAAACAAGCATTAACATGCTAACAAAAGTTTGATTTGTTTGAGACACCATATACAAATGTTTCCTGCCTGGACCTGAGAGTACAAGGACGACTCTAGGACACACTAGACATCTCATAAACTTTCTTAAAGATTCATTAATGTAGCTCCTCTTTTCTGCCACAAGTTTGTTTTTGTCACTTCAGACACACTAGAAACAATCACAACCATTCTCAAATTGAGGGCTAGGTAGGACCACAGTCATCCTCCCTAAACACTTGAATTTAGGATGAAAAGAACCCCACATACTCATCAATATGCACTCCGAGTTTCCCTTAGGAATACTCGTTTCACCATATGGCAAGTTCTGACACTCAGATGGATCTATGGCACATGGCACTACATGATTAGAGTTCCACTTGATTAGTTATGCCAATTGGGTGAATTAAGGCTACATCAAACAAATGGACAAACAAACCCTAATTCACATCTAGCACGCATATAAGTATCACAACTTCAAAAGTTATAAAACATGTGAAACACAATTTCTCATCTGATCATCACATGGTACTATTCACTTTCCATTCATGAGACTACACTAGTCATCATACTATCACAAGATATAAATCCTTTTCACAATATCACTGGTTATCAATTGTTATCAACACAAGAGGATTACACCTCATTCAGGACTCAACCATGGCCAAAGGTCATTAAGACCATCATACTATTCCCTACAAGATCATCATTATCTTTCCATGCCTTATAGCAAGGCTCAACAACATCACTTACATATAATACACCAGATCAACACAATATTGCATTAATGAGCTAGGAGATATTCATAATCAATCATAGCAGGGTTATATTAACATTAAGAGCATTCTATTATTACATCAACATGCAAGGTTATTCCACCATCATTCCATCATATAAGAATGTTAAACATGAATACTCATCTTTATCTATTTGCATTAGAGTTAGGTTCACAAGATAAATTATTTTAATGTTTCTAATCAGCACTCCTACCCAAACCCTAACTCACGACATCTCCATTAGATCATGGATGCATAAGGTGAAGCATCACCATCACATTCCATACCATTCTCAAGTATGAACCCACACATAAATCAAGGTGTAACCATCGGGTTATAGCATACTAGGGTTTCAACAATAGTAACAGAGAGATCCATGATTGTATTAGTCATTCAAGGACTATTCATACCCAATTACCATCATATAGTTATATTAAAGCTAGGTATAACAAGCTATACCTCAATTGGGTTACATATCAACACAATATGGTTATCATCCCTTGTATTCATATGAGTGAATAGGTAAGACTACCTTATTAAGGGTAACCCTCCATTTGTTCCATCATCATTCAACCCATATCATCATACCACAATGTCACCCAAAACCATTGGATGCTTAAAAGGTAAGACCATTGGTTGTTTACATAAGTAAACACCTTGAATGAATCATACATGATGTTATTGAGTTGTGATCTATAAAAGTCACAATTTAACCCTAGACATCCTTTGGTTAACAACAATAAGAGTTCTATTGAGAGTAGGGTAAAACCCACAATCGACTATATATTTAAAACAAGCCATCCATTGTCAATAAGTAAGATCCTTAAGTTGATCATATAAATGAAACCATCTATATCACATTATTAGGACCAACGTATTACATTATACATCATTCCACTTTATTGGAGGAATAAACATTAAATCTTGACCATTGGGTCAAGTTCATATGTTAAAACCATCAATTACAGTATAGGTCTGACCATTGCATTAAGTGACCCAAGAAACCATTGGTCTAAGGCTTAATTGATGCTACAACTACAATGCATTCACTCAGCATAGGTTGTAGAGACCTGATACACTATCATTAGTGACCATTAAATCACCATAGGTTGTTAGATCAACACTATATTCACTAATCAACATCAAATATTAAGCTAATGTCATCATTGATTGATAACATCAGTAGGGTACTTAATGGTTTATCATTAAACTTCTAATTGATCCAAAACCTGACCTAAGGCGGTGACCATAGGTTGTCACCATCATATGACACCTTTGATTCATACCATCAGTTGTCCTAAAGACAACACCATAGGTTTGTTGCAATGGTACCATCATCGGGTCACATGGGTTTATAGAAGAAATCAACATAAAACCCTAAAATTGACCATTGGTTGATAGCTGCTTAGCACCATAAGTTGCTAAACCATCCTGATCCAAGTCATATTATACCTTATAAATAACGTACACATGATCACAGGTTCATCTAGAACTGAAATCAGAATAGGGAACATTATAAAAATCGAAATCCAAGTCAAGCATAGCTTTTTAGTGCATGGATCATCATTTTCAAGCAAGAACATGAGCTCGAGAGCTTATGGTAAGCAATAAATATGGAGAAAGTTATAAAACATGCCTCTAATGAGAATATAAACTCCCACACCTAAGAAAACACGAGCATGTAGTATAAAAATCCAATCATAAGTTGTGAACTCGTCCATCTAGCAGCTCTCTTCATCAAATGAGCAAACCCTAAGCATAAGGAGCAAGAAAGGAAGGGTTTTAGAGCTTTAGAGAAATTTCTACCATAGAACAACAAGGTTCTGACATCGAGAGAGGTAGGAGGAAGGATAAGAAATAAATTAATTGGGTGAAAGAAGGGGATTCTTACTCTTTTAGGTCAAGATCACTAGAAGGATGTTTTTTCAACCCTAAAAGGAAGTCAATTGCAACCCTAGATTGTTTTTCCCAGAAAGTCCCCTCTTTCTTCTTACTTGGACTGGAAATTTGTATAATCATAGAGGGAAGACGAGGTTTTTAGAAGGAAGGAAGTGATGGAGAGAAAATGGCTCGTTTTGGTGCTTAGGGATAAGTATATGAAACTTTAAGATAAAGAAAAAGAAAAAGTTGAAGTTCTAGTATCTTTCCAAGTGTCCATGGCCTTAAACCATTAAGAATATACAAGCACACACAAAAGAAGCTCCCCCACCTTCAATAGAGACATGCTTATACCTCATTTCTTGAATTATCAAGCAAAAGAAATAATTCATTAGTTTATAGCTACTAAAGGTAGCTCATCCATTAAGGGATAAACCCTACAATATCCTTGGAGGAAACACCTTCAAACCAAGGTTTAAATGGCGCTCCTTGGCTCAAAAAGCTCAAGAATGATTGTAGAATATCCAAGTAACATAATGAAAGTAATAAATTCCAAAGAAAACCTCTCAATTGGGTAAATTGTAGAAAAATCCAAAAAATGCATAAAATTGCATAACTTGCTCAAACAGTGTCCAACTTGGACCAAATTTGAAACTTAAGCTTGTGTTATGATTATAAAGAATATTAAAAGGTTACATTAGGGTTATAAGATTTAAATTATGATAATTAAGAAAATTTAGGGGCCTTACAGGTAGACAGATCAGTTATTAGGCCTTATGGGATATGCGAGGATGTTCTAGTTAAAGTCAACAAATTCATCTTTCTTATTGATTTTGTGGTGATGGATATGCCCAAGATTCAAGGATCAGAGATGTTGTTAGGAATACCATGCCAAGATACGACCAACGTGAGCATTGCCATTGGTAGATGCTACTTGACACCCCGAGATAGATGATGATATAGTGGAGTTCAGACATCCAGATGAATCTCCACAACCATCCTTTGACAACCCAGGCTGAAGAAAATTGATCTCGTCAATCCTATGATGTAAAACAAGGGTGCTTTTTGGTAGGCAACCTAACCATCAGTTTTCATTCTTTACATTTAGTTTTGTTAGTTACATTTCATATGTTTCATGTTAGATTTTAGTTGATGTAAAAAGGTAACATTAATGCTCTTGTTTGGCGTGTAGGAAGAGTCAAAGTCGGTACTACCGACACCCAAGTTGGTACTACTAATTTTTCTCAGAAAAATCACAAGACTCCTGGAACAAAGTCGGTACTACTGAGTCCAAGGTTGGTACTACCGACGTTTCTTAGCAAAAGTGAAAAAGATACAAGAAAAGGTTTCCACTACCACCAACAAACATGTCGATGGAACCAACTCATAAAACTCAAAGAAGGATAGAGAATGTCATATTTTGGTGCAAAAAAAAGACAAATTAAGGACACCATCAAGAGGGATATATGATAGCATAACTTGATGCAATGATCCCCCAATCACATCCACCGCCACCACCCTACATAGCAACTATTACCCCCATTCCACCTCTAGGTTTAGATTTTGACTCTGAGGATATAGTCAAGTTCAAGCTTAGGGGGGTGCCGGAATGACATTTTCTGTATTTTTTCCCCTTAGTTTGTTTTTAGTTATTTTAGGATCAACATCTATCTAGTGTAATGGTGGAGCTTAATGCATGAGTTCTATCATTTTCATATGTTTTTATGCTCTCGTAATGGAAATTTAGTTTTTTTTTTAGTTGGGCTTTGTTGCAAATTTCTTAAGTTACATCTCCTAGAGGAAGTGTATGGCTTAGTCATCTTAAGGACATTTTATATGAATGGACATCTTAATTGTTCATGTAATGTGGATGAAGATGGGGTTTGAGCCTAAATTGATCAAATGATTAACGAGATCTTAAATTGAAATTTAACAAAGAAATCCTAAGGTTATCCTGTACACAGGTCATTAGAGAGAGACATATCATAGTTCATGAAAGGCATTGTCTCTTAATTATGTGGTTCCATCCATTTTCCATTCATTTTTATCCACCGCCTTAATATGATCACATAATCCAAATTATTTCCTCTTGTTTACATTGCAAGGTATAATAGGTAACATGATAGTTAGTTTCTCTTTGATTGCATTAGCTACAAAATGAAAAAAAAATATGCATAAACAATTTTTTTGCATTAAAATTATTTGCATAACAATTACATCTAGATTGCATACATTTTTTTTCATCATTCATTTTCATATCATGTGGTTTCATTGTTTTCCTCTGAAATAAGAGTGCATGGATATACATCTGTAACCTCAGAAGAAAAAAAATGAAATGAATGAGATACGTTAGTGGTGCCCAAGCATAATTTTCCATCATGCTAAATAGTGGGCCAATGAGAAAAAGAAGAAGATTTTTTTTATCAATGTTATGAAATAAAGAGGCAGAAAGGATGCCTAAAATCTTCATAAAAAGATGGAAAGATTCACATGATGCATTGATTTGTTTACTTCATTCTCATCAATTTGATGAGATCTTTGATACATGCATCATTTCACCCAATAATATTAGGCATTAGGATTCATGCATTTTTCATTCTCTTCACTATATAGGTTTATCATGTTTTATTTTTTCATAAACAATTCTGATGCTACTTGTGAATCTTCACAGTCACCTATTTTATATCATCCATTGCTCTTATCGGTAGGCCACATAAATGATTATTCTCCTCATTCATTCTTATAAGGAAACCTGCTTCAAATTCGTTGGTAGTTAGGAAAGAGCAATGTAGAATAGGCAATCACGTGATGTGCCAAGCGAATTCCTGATTGACTATGATGTTAATAGCTCTCTTGACAGTGTTCATTGATCTAAGGGTGGACAACTTTTATGGATATTTTTTGGTTGCTATAGAGAATTTGATTGTTCATTGGTTAGTAAAGTCCGGTTTGGGACCACCAAGTGGGAATGGTTGAGAAATATAATTCATACTTTAAGTCCTTTTCTTGACTTTCCTCAAATAGATCCTAGGGTGTGTTTCTCAAAGATGAGCAACATTTAAGCTCAGGGGAGTTTAACGCACTGGAAAATTTTCATTTTCACAAGCTATTTATTATTGATTTATATCCACAATTTGTTCATTTTGATATTGATTAGTGAAATATTTACTCTTATTATCCTGAGATACTCAATTGCATAAAATAAATGCAATTTTAATGTTTCCAAATGATTTCACAAATTTCAAGAGCTTATGTTTGGTTTTTGTGTATTTTAGGGAAATCTAATCAAATCTATACAACTCGATACTATCAACTTTGGAGTTAGTGGTACTGACACATGCTCAATTTGGAACATAAAGAAATTGAGAAGACTCAGTACCGACCTAGAAGTTGATACTACTGACAACGTCACTGTGATAGTTTCAAAATTTATCGAGATATCTTGGTACTACTGAAACTAAACTCCGTAGTACCGACAACTGCCTAAGAGACTACATGTATCGAAGGCGTCTGTAGTACTGATACCTTGTCAGTACTACCGACATGGCAGTATCAGGAAGATATGAAATTAGAGTCTAATCTAAAGGTTGGCAATTAAGTATGGCCTAAGTCACTTATATGACTTAGAGGGATTTTGGACAACCCTATGAATCTCATTCTATTCTGTTGGACAAAAGGCAAGAGCAAGGAGAGGAGAAAGCAGAGATGAAGACCACATTCTAGACAATTCAGGCACTTTCAACATACGAATTTGCAGCCGAAAGGTAGCAAATCGGCATGCGTACAAGAGGCGATCAAGTAGATTGTCTTCTTCAGGGGTCTTTATTTTTCTAAATATTCTCCACATTTTTCTTCTTCTCTTCCATGTTTTTGATAATGGAAACTATGCAGGGCTAAACCCCTCTTTTCTTAGGACCGCAGAGTAGCCTGATTATGCATTGTAATCGACTTTCATGCATTAATATATCAATTTATATTAATTTATGAACTTATATGCATGACATTGTCATGAACTATCCATGCTTTATCATCATAGATAGTTAATTAGACTTATAATTGCTTTGAAAAAGGAAATTAATAGTTCAAAAATCATAGAAATACATGTTTTACATTGCCCTTTGAGAAAGGTGACTTACAAATGTGAAGAGATGACCCAGAGTTTTCAATAAAGCACCTAACTAATAACACAATCAATATGAGAGTGGGATTTGTATTAGATTAGGTAGTGAATTACGTCGTGAGAGTGGATAATTCTTTCTATAGGCTCTTAGTCTAGGGTTAGGAGAGATAATTATTAATGCTATGATTGTCAATTGCAATGTTAACTGTGGTGAAATCATAATCCTAAGGAATTCACTCCAATTGAGATCAATAACCAATAATTTAGATTTATTTTCTGCTTTAGATAATTAAACCACTCAATCAAGTTTAGATCAGTCTAGATGATCGCATTACAGTTAGTAACAGTCTCTAGATTTATGTTTCCCTGTGTTTGATATTTGGGCCTTATTGGCCCCCCGTGCTCAATATCCGGGCCTCGTTGGCCTATATTACTCTAATAATGTGCACTTGCATTTTAGGGTGTACGCTAAATCCCTATCAACTCTCATCTACACATCCTACAAAATTATTGAAAAAATCCTTAGTAACTGCATCAAACCAAAGCTTGAAGATATCATTACCTATAACCAAAATGCTTCCTTAAACATCACAACATCCATGATGCCTTCATTATGGTCAATGAAACCCTTCTCCTATCTAACAAAAATAAGACACCTATTATTGAGATCAAGCTGGATTTCGAGAAAGCCTTTGACTATATAAATTGGAATTGTCTTCTCCAGACTATGACTAGATATGGTTTTCCAAGAAAATGGATTAATTAGATACATTCTTGTATCTCCATCAACAACGTCTATACCATCATCAATGGTTCACCTTTTGGACATTTCCACAATACAAACAACATCAAGCAAGGAGACCCTCATCCCCATATCTTTTCATCCTAGTTACTTCCATCCTTACTAATGTGATTAAGCTTGGAACCACACATGGGCTTATTGCATCACCAGTTGAATGTTTTGAGACCATAATCAAATTTGATGATGATACCATGATTCTAGGTAAACCCAAATACAACACTATCATCAACACCATATGCATCATCGACCTCTTTTCTTACATCTCGGGTCTCAAGATAAACCTTACCATATCTTCCATCATTGGAATCAACACTCCTCATGAAGTCATCAACAGGTACAAATCTCTACTCTAATGCAAGATTGAACAATTTTTGGTCTTGTATCTCATCCTACCTATCTCCCCCCACCCTCTCTACACATAATCTATGGACCTCGTCATTGATAAGATCAAACACAAATTTCAATCTAGGACAAACCACTTCCTCAACCTAGGAGGTTAACTCACCCTCCTTAATAGTGTCATTACACCCATAAATACAGTATACCTCAATTGCATCCCACTGCCTAGCAAAACCATAATTCTGATTGACTCTATTAGAAGAAAGTTTCTATAAAACCATTACAATGATGATCATAAGGGAATAAAATGCATTTGGTTAACAGGGATATTCTACAGGCATTCAAATATGGAGGATGGGGTATCATAAACATCAAGGTCCACACTTTATGTCTCATCACTAGGATTATTAACACCCTTACATCCAATTCTGATATAATCTAGAAAACACTCATTCTGCATAAATACTACAAACAATCCACTCCATTGAGCAAAATTAGCAAACACATATCTTCACTGCTTTGGAGGTGTCGTTTATCCGCCTGGCTAGTTAAGCATGAGCTAGTTCATAGATCTTTGGGTTTTGATTACCTAGGAATCATCAAAAAAAATTTAGATATCATCAAAAACTTGATTTACTCTCCCCTACATGCTTTCACAAAAATTAACTTCTGGAGTAACCCCAGGAATCATAACAATACAATACAAAATCTAAAATGCCACTTCCACATACCACCATCTATAAGAAGAATAAATATAGCCAGAGCACTACAACTTCTAACCAGTAATAGACAAAACTCCCTCAAAGTACACCTTATAAACAATATGAACCTGGACTTTATTCAAAACATCATCCATGACTTTGAATACAACGCTGCAAATAAAATATCATGGAAATGGGGGCCTACATATACACCAAAACAAGAATACCTACATCTTACTTATAGAGGGCAAATTTTAGATACGACTACTATTTGGAAAATCAAATGGTCACACAAATATTTAGAAAAATTGGCTTATTTCAAACAACAAGATCAAAACTGACCATTATATCAACATGAGAGGTTTTTAGGCACCTACCAGATGCTATCTATGTCATTCTTTTGTAGAAACAATGCAACACCTCTTACCACATGCCATTTTACACACACTTTCTACCCAAATACTTCACACCACACACACTCACAGATTGCATACTTTTGCCAAACCAAATCCTACACATACAATCCAATTATATTAATCATTCATCATCAAACTTAATTATATCCATCTTCTGGAGCATTTGGACAGAGAGAAACTTAAGAAAATACCAAAATACTATCTGTCCTCAATAGCAGATACAGACAAACATTGAACATTCCTTATACATTAACTTGCATTGCAGGACTGACTTCCACATCAACACAGGTCATGGGAGAAAATGAGGACCATGTGAATGTATATGGTGACCACAATGGCAAAGGTTTATACACTTTGAAGGACATAACGACAAACTACACTGGCTTTTGAACCAGATCATTAGCACCCTTATCAGGACTGGGATCACCATTTTCATGTTCTTATGCATGTTGAGGCTCATTGTAAAGGGGTGCCTCCCCCAGAACATTGCTACTTAGGATCTTTTATTTTGTCATCATGTTTGTCTTCATCATCTGACCATGGAGCACATCCTTGGAAGTGTCCTCCTGGGTGGAACATCTTGTTATTCCAACTTTACAGGCGTTTTGTTTGTAAACATTTTTATTGATGCATGAACTACTTATAAAAAAAATAGTGTTGTTATTTTAATCTAAATATAAGATGCACTGGAAGCAAAATAACATTTTATCACATATGAGTGATAATACAATTACAATGAAATAGAAGGTAAATGGGCAACAAGTTGCGTCGCTACTATTTGTTGGATGGCAAAATCAATCCTCTGAAATACTACATCCATTGACCTAGGGGTCATAACATTACTGTGCATAACTTTTTAGATCCATTTGAGGAGCTCCACTTCCTCTGGTGCTAAAAATTTAAAAGTATCAAACTCGAATGGTATAAATACATGTTGATTCTTAATGTATACTTTCTCATGCTTAACCACTTTAGTTGCAACAACTTTTAAGGCAACATGCCCCACAGTAAAACCTCCATTTTGCAGACACAACAATGAGGCATGTTATATTGACACACAAAAATTTTCCTCTAGACCAGTCAAAAGTTAAGATATCTACTGGTCTAAGAGTCGATCTTCCTTTCAATGGATCAATCAAAAAATTCACAGATGCCTCTCTTTTAGCAGCAACTCCAGTCTGTCTAAGTACATCATAGAGAACATCTCTAACAAGATCATGTCTATACTTAAAGTCTGAGAGCGGCAACAGGTCTTTTGGTTATTTCCTTTTTTATAAAATTCCCAGAATAGTTAAAAATAGAAGGGTAAAAAGAGTGTTGAAAGATAAAAAGAGCTACGATCATAGTGTACGGTGTTATGAGATATATTTGTAAAATTATAACCGGTTCTTGGTAATATTATAGAATTATATTAATTATATCTTTTAGTAGAAGTTCAGCCTCTGCAGCCTCCTCTTACGTTTGCTTCTGTCTTGGATGCATTTGAACCCTCTACTTTTTGCTAATTTCGAAGATCCACTCAAGTGGCTTGTGATAGGAGGTCTGTTAAGTATTTATAAACGTGTATTTAGGTAGTATAAGAATTATCCACAAACCGATGGCTATGGTTAATGTTGGAATTACGATTTGTACAAGGATAAAAAGTATTGCATAAGAAAAATCCACATTTGTTTGACACAGAGGAACCACTAGGATCTTAAGTTAGGTGTTATATCGCCTTTGCAATGCCCCATGGTGAATTGAAACAAGGTTTCATATGGACAAGTATTTGCGTTTGACTTGAGTTGCTCAAAACATTACCAGCAAAAAGTCAGCGGGCTACTAGAGATAGTAAAACGTGGCGGTGGTTGAATTTATACTGATTAGCTTCATCACAGTTGAGGGATATTGTAGAATTTAAGAAATAAAATAAGAAGGAAGGATATTTCGCGTCATTTTAAAATAAAGAAGATACTTCACAAAGAAGCGAAGATTATGTACACAACGTAAGAACAGAACGAGTTCTAGACTGCCGCATGCAGACCAGCTGACCGCCTTAATTCCCAAAATTTTAGCTACATCATCCTTAGTATGTTTAATAACTTCATCACAGTTGGAGAATATAGTAAAATTTTAAGAAATAAAACTAGTTGGAAGGACATGCATTCGGTGTCTTTTTAAAATAAATAATATAGTTTATAATAATTATAACGAATATACTTTACAAAGAAGATACGAATATGTACACCGCCTAAGAACAAGTTTCAGAAGTCGGACCAGCTGACCGCATCATTTCCAAAATATATCTACATCATTCTTGCTATCCTAGGAGCTGTCTCGCCGCTTGTCAAAAATTGTCTAGAGCTGGTTGGCTAGGACTCTTAGTCCCTTGGCCATTCAATCACTGGCTTCTTAGTGGATGGTCCCTAATCTCAGCCGGAACGAGACCCTGCGGACCACTCTCCTCCTGTTTCCGGCCGACCCTCCTCGTCTCTGTCCTGCACCTGAATCAACCGGAGGCCTATCAATGTTTAGGGATGAGCTTGCCGGCGTCGTATGTAGCCGCTCATCTCCGTAGCTTATGATGCTTCGCGTGACCCTGCACTTTGTGCACCCAAGGCGGTACTTCTCCTTCCTTCCCCTTGCTCGCCCAGCCTCATTCTTCATCTTCCAGGACGCGGACCTGCTTGCCTGGACAGCCTTGGTGGCTCTGACTGCTAGCCCCCCCATATCAGTTCCAGAGAGTCGGTGACGCGGCATTTCCTTGGGTAGGAGGAAGTAAAAGGCGGCCGGGGAGAAGGCGGTAGTCAGAGGACAGGGGTGAGACGGGCTCTTCCAAGTAGAGGGCGTCGGCGTCGCAGAGGAAGTGCGATGACGAGTACGATGGGAAGTCAGTGATTGCTTGTGCGGCAGTAACAAGTCGGGAGTCGTCTAATGCGGCGGCAGAGTATTCCCTGAGCTTGCCTTCTGGAGTGATGACCTTGGCCGTGGACTCCGAGGTGGCGGCGGCGGTTTCGGATGCGGAGAAGCGGGCGCCCATGAGCAGGTGGAGTCCGGGATGACCTTCTTTGCTGAGAAGGGAGAAAGGATCCCGTTACTGAAGAGTGAAGAGGGAAATATGTCGTCTGAGGAATCTGCTTGGCGCGGGCAACGGTCGAGATATATAAAGAATTACGTTTGTCTCTCCGGAGGAAAGTGCACGAGAGTTTGGTGACGTGGGGTGCTGGGGACCAGCATTATCTTACGGAGGCAGAGGCGTCATTAATGGAAGCTAGACTGAGTCGCCATCCCACGCGTCCGGCGCACTCCATATTCTTTGTGAGTTTGTAGGGGCGCATGTTTGCTTGGGAAACACGCACGGAATATAGGACTGTGAACGGATCAGAGCAGAGGCAAGATAGTCAGCCCTATATACGTTAACTGTCTTGGATCGTGGAACCAGCAAAAGTAATGGTCAAGTTGGGTGTCTACATCAGTTGCATCCAACTCACATCGCTATGGATCGATGTATCCATCCAATTTGTAGATGATCTCGTCCTACTTTGTTTCCCAATGTCGTTCTCTGCCTTTGATCGCTCTCTATCATTACTCCTTTGGTATTACGATCGGACGTTCATTATATCTGTTGAATAATTGATGATAATAACGATGATATGTGTAACTATTGACAAATTATAACTATCAATCTTAACTTGCGACCACAATATTGCTAGCAACTAGAAAAATAGTGTGTACTTTCTCTTCGGGGGGGGGGGGGGGGGGGAGGGGATGGAGGCTATCTATATTGTTTTACAAAATATTGCTTTACAAATAAGGTCGGGGCCAATCTATTTGTCCCAATCGCAATGGGAGAACACATAAAAATAAGCAAAAGTAGAGGAATCAAAACTCCAAAATTACTATGTAGGGAAGAAGACTACCACTAGGTATTACACTAAATTATCAAGGAGTCTAGTTGTGTAATAATCTTCTTATCCTCTCTGAAATCTTCTCCCATCTGAAAGAGGCCAGACCGTTCATATCTAGTATGTAACACTCCTAGTTGTGGTGGAATCTTAGCAAGCCATCAAAACTTGTAACAATCACCTAAAGTCTAGGTTAATGTTGCCCATATGCCAACCTAAGATATGATGAAGTGGTGCTAGATATGGAAGATCTGAGCATTTGGGTACCCTAGTCTAACATCAGAATGATTTGATCAACCAACAAGAAGCTACTCTATCCATTTCTCCATTGATATCATGCCTAGGTATGCACTGCAACAATGTACCACAGAGAAATCTTAGAGACATTATAAATAAAAGACAAGCATATCATAGACATACTAATAAAATAAAGAAAGAATGAAATATTATTTACATTTGCTTCAAGTACAGGAGAATATGAATTTTTGTATTTTTGTTAATCATAGATGTTCAGTTTCAAAGATATTTGATTTTAGTAAGATAAAGTTCTAAGAATATGAAGCATATAACACATACTTTAAAAAAAAACACATCACCATCTATTGTTGTATTTCATCAAGTTATAAATGTTAACCTTCGACAATAGCTAGGGGGTTTAAGTGTAAAGTCCACTTCCCTGGAAGTGTGCATAACATGTTCATCAATAGCGTCAGTAATTAAATTAAAATTCTTAGGTAAAAACATGATCGAGGGGAAATTTATGTCGACACCAAACATTTGTCTTAAGAGAGGTTTAAATCTAGTCGGTGCTTCATTCACATCCTTGCACATAGATAGACCTAGCTTGGAGTCAGAGAGAACCAAACAGTTGGATAGTTGATCAATAATGCAGAGGCCAAAAGTGGATGAAATTTCCTAGATCTCTGCCTCTAGGACACTCGATGCATAACTAGGTTTCCCATATCCACAAATTAACACTCTTGTAGAGATAGTGATGTATATGCTAGAGGCACATGTGTTAGCAGACTTGTTGAAAGTCTCATGCACAAAGATAAGGAATTCCTTATTGTCGAGCGGAATGCTTTGTTTGATATCAATGTTTTGCCTAGGGATCAATGATGGTATATCCGTAATCGTCTTTGTACATTCTGATATGAAACAAACCAAGACGATCACACGTGTTTTCTTCATTGAGTGAACCACCTCATTCCTTGCCATCTAGAGGTGCCAGTAGGTGATGACCTACAAAGGAATTGTGATTGACTTGTTGATGATGGATGAGCACTAGGAGTCAACACCTAGGTTGAAGAATTGTTGAAGCATTACCAGATAGGACCATACTTCCCTACTTTGTGGAAAATCCCTGAGGTAGTGAAGTAATGATTCATCAAAGTTGTTGCATTGTGGGCAAACGTTTGGGGTATCTATATGTCATCTCACTTTCTCTTCATTGGTGAGCAAGGCTTTATGTAGCATATGCCATAGGAAGGTCGTGATGTGTGCAGGTAGCTTTAGAATCCAAACGGTCTTCCAGTATCTCTCACACGTTACCACAAATAAGACAAGCATGATGTGAAGGACCCTAAGGTCTCCCCGTTCCAAGCCCAGGAGTTAGTGCTAGAGAGGGGTGATGGAGGGGGAATACATATGATCTGATCCCATGTGCAAGCATGAAAATGACTATGGATGAAATACCAATCCCACTTACATGTGTATGTGACCATTGAGGGAAGCTTTAGGTCCTCTTATATATCAGTAATGTTGATGTTAGGATGTGAGGAGGCAAGACTTGCACCCTTGAACCATTGGTCAGACCATGCGTTGGCATCCCACCCATCATTCACTATGCGCCTACTATTTCCCTTGATTAAGGGGATATATTTATGAATGAACAACCATGCAGAAGAGAGCATCCCTTTCTTCACTGAGTTCCCAATAAGATATTTATTTCACATTACCTGAACCCAATGTTTCTACGACCAGGTTAAGAAGGACCATGTATACTTCAACAACAAGGACTCATTCTTATCCTTATTAACTTTCACACCTAGCCCCCCAACATCTTTAGAAGAATAGATCTTCTTCCATGAGACCGGTGAGGTTTTTTTCTGGTCCCTGGCTCCATGCCAAATGAAATGCCTAACATGCTTATTGATGTCATCCCACACCAAATGTGATAAGCAGACTAAAACATAGTGTATTATGGAATGGCTTGAAGAATCACTTTGTGATTCAACCTTATTTTAGGGCTTCATCTTGTGTCATTTTGCATTTCAATCACATCTATACCTGTTAGATTACATGTTATTTCCCCTAATATGCATATTTGTGTAAAATGCACTTATGGACATTATTTGCATGTTTTTTAGGTATTTGGACCATGCTTGGATGGAGGAGAGAGAGAAGAAGTGATCCTAAGGTTTCTCTACCATTGGAGAGGCCTAAAGTGAAGTTTGAGCCTCCCTCAACCTACCCCCAGTGGCTAAAGCTCCATTTAAACAAAGATTTCCAAGAATGAGCAAGGAATCAAGTCAAAGTTCTACAACAGAGACCACCATGACCATGCTACCTCAGAATGACCATGCCAGCTCATCTAAAGTCAATAAAGTCACATTGAAGCAAAGCAGGAATCACCACGGTCGTGCCACTCAGAATGGTCGTGGGGGACTGACCCAGAATGGCCATGCCACCTTACACGGTTGTGTGACAGCTAAAGTAAAACAACCATGCAGCCAAGAACAGGTAGAGTTTTCCAAGCCACCACGGCTGTGGTGACCACCACGGCCGTGCTACTTCATGCACAAACTTGACCTAGTTACTGTGACTTTTCCCCATTCCTCTCCTCAGTCATTCTGCTCCACTAAGACCGTTCTCACCCTTCCCACCATGGTCGTGCTGACCACCATGTTCGTGCTTCTCACAAAAACCTAGCTACCTTTGCACTGCATTTCGCACTTTATCCCTACTTGACCTATTTCTTCCCCCACACCTATATATACCTAGGTGGTAGTTAGAGAATGAGGTTAGGTACCTTCTACCCCCTCGTAGCTCCCCATTTTTGCATTCCACCCATTCCGCTCCATTGCCAACTCCATTCTACCATATTTCACCATTTCCACCACCAAAACCCTAGTTTCTAAGTGTTTTGACCATATTCCACCATCATCCCATGCCCCTTTCACCTTGGAGGAGGAGGAGGACATCTAACAGTAGCTGAAGATGAGGTTTTCTACATCTACACCAAGCTCCATGGCTTCTTCTACCTCTTTCTCCTTTCTTTTTGTATTTTCCATTTTCATGAGTAGCTAGGCCCCTTGGGTGCGTTGTTTGGGGTCAAAAATGTTTCTTTGATACCATGTTGGGGGAAAATGATATGTAAATATTGTAATTTCTTTTGCTAATGATTATATTCTATTTCTATCTCCTTTTTTATGAATTGCTTGTTGGTTTGTGCTTGAAATCACCTAGGAATTTAGGGAAATTGCTCATATGTGTGAATTTTGGGATTTGCTCCTAGGTCCAATTCATGGATCCCTAGCTAGCTACCCATCCTCCTACATACTAACCAATTGTCCTAACCCTAGTTGAGAAATCTAAGTAGCTAGATTAGATGAACTAAGTGTTCTTAGCAAGCAACTTTCTCAATGATAGAATATGGGTGATGGGAGGCTTAAAACCTCACTTTCATTCCCATTACTAACCTCAACCCCTAATCATCCTAAGATCATCTAACTTAGAAACTTAGGATTGATTAGATTGTAATTGAATTACACCTAAACCCTAACCCAATTGAGCCTAGTAAGGGTAGTAGGGGTGTTAGGGACTAGTTCCCCTATACAAAACCTAACATATCCATGACCAGTTAGTAGCTTAGGATAATTTATTAGACTCTAGCTTGTTGTTTGGTTTAATAATCTAAATGAGAGTATAATGTTCATATGTCACCCCCAACCTAAGTGATAAGTGCATCCCCCAAAGAGCCCACACCTCTCTTTATTGCTTTACAACCTAATTGCCTTCTTTCTTAGCTAGTGTTAGTTTACTTAGATCTTTACTTGCTTAGTTAGCTTCTTGCCTTGTTCTTGCTTTGTTCTTGCTAGTTTAGGTTTTTAATTACTCTTGTGCTTAGTTTGCTAGCTTAGTGTAGTTTAGACTTCTTCTTGCCTTTCTTAGCATCACTTGCTCTCTTTCCTTGTCTTGCCTTGTCTTTTCTTGCTCATGTGCAGGCCTTGTTCTCTTTCCTTGCTCATTGGATGATCCACTGGAAGTAAGGAGGCAACAAAAGCACAATGTTGATATTCTTGAGGTGTTTCTCCAAGTGAAGGTCAATATTCCATTGTTTGATGCTATCAAGAAAATCCCATCATATGCCAAGTTTTTTAAGAACTTATGCACTGTGAAGAGAAGGTCAATAGGGAGAATACTAAAGAGAGTCAAGTTGACTAAACAAGTGAGCTCAATCCTCCAACACTCACTTCTTGTGAAGAGAAAAGATCCCAGAGCCCCAATCATACCTAGATAGATTGGGGGACATTGCATAGACAAATCCTTACTTGATTTGGAATCTAGTGTGAATCTGATGCCATATAGTGTCTATGTTGAGCTGGGTTTAGGCAAGCTAAAACTGGCACCTTGCAGTCTCCAATTAGTGGATTGCCCATCAAAGTGCCTAGGGGATGAGTGGATGATGTCTTGGTGATGATTGGCAAGGAAAGAGGAGCAGTGTTCCCAGATGATTTCATTATTCTTGACATGGAGCCGGATGATCAGAAGATCCTCGTCATCTTGGGAAGATAATTCTTATCTATAGTTGATGTTGATATACATGTTCACAATGACATAATGACAGTCTCTTTCGTGCACATGAAGATAAAGATCAACATATACAAGTCCTCAACCCGGCAAGTTTCGAGAAGAGGATATTGGATATGACCACTTCAAGAGTCTAATTGATCATTTAAAAGGAGGAGATCCAAATGAATGATTTGATGACAATTTTGGTTATCAAAGGGATAAGAAACATAGGTTGAGTGCAAATGAGAGATGATTTTATTGCAAGAATGGGCACATGAGGATGCCAGATGGATGAATGATTGAAGAATCGTCAAGAAGCCCAGCTGAAGGTATGAAACTCAGTGCTTGTGGGAGGCAACCCACCTAGGGAATTTTTCACCCAACCTTCCATTTTTTATACTTTTAGTTATTTTTACACTTTTCCAAGAAAACACACATAGTTGTTTTTAATAGTTTTTGTTTAGTTTTAAGATGTGCAAGTGAAAACATGTTAAAATGAGGAAAATGAGATTAAATTGACAAAGAATCGATGAAAAATCACTTTGGATCATAGATTTGATGTTTTGATGAGATTCAAGTTGAAATGAAATATCACAATACTCACTACGGCTCTAGTGGCATGGAGTGGTTGTGGTGGTGCGCTCAACATCAATAGAGAAATCAAAGTGAATCAAGAAATTCAAGAACTGAAGAACAAACCTAGCACGACCATGCTAGGTAGTATGGCCCTGTAGCCACCTAGTCAAAATGGTCGTGTGGGGTGCCACGTACGTGCAACAGGCGAGCCAACTTGGCCATGGTTTGTAACACAACCATGTTGTTGCCCAACCCATCACTTAAATCAATTGTTTTGCAAAATTTTATTTCAATTGCTCATTCATTCTCACAAACAGAACGGTCATTGTCTACACCCTAGTGGCTGTGTAGCACTTAAACCCTCAAATCTCTACCAAGTCACTCCCAAATCATTCCCCATCAACCCCCCACCATTTTCCCTTACATTCCTCCATCATTTCCACACAATTTCATCCACCAAAACTGCTCCATTTCTACAATCCACCCCAACAACCTGTTCTTTGGAGAAAGTCAAAAATCCTAAAACTTCCACAAAAAATAGTCAAATATGAAGAAGATGGCAAAGAAGGGAATAGAGAAGACTAAGGGAGTGATTTCCTACCAAAGCCTGCCCAAGAATGGATCGTCTTCAACTTTGACGTCTACCGCTCCACCATCTACCTCCAGCTCTGCCGAAACTGCCCATTTGATGGAAGATGAATTGGATGCTTCGATAGATCCAATTGTGGAGGAAGCATCTCCGCATCCACGATGTGCACCTCCACCACCCTCGCCACCCTAACTCTTAGTTTCCATAGCTCGGTGTCAGTTTCAACTGCACGTCCTTCGACATCCTCAGGACCATAGCTGCAACCTCAACCTCAACCTCAAGAATGGATACAGTTACTTCTAGGTGATGAGGATGACATAATGCCAGATGCACAACAGCCAGAGGCAACCCAACAACAGCCTGAGAAAGAGCCCGAGGTTACTAGCAGTCAGCAAAGATGTTGAAGCACCTGAAGTGCTTAATACACAAGGTGATTGCCACCCGTTATGCATGTGAGGTGATGATGGAGATCATGGGTTTCTATGCCTATTTATAGGGCATAATGGAATTAGTGAGCCTTTTTGACATCTTGGAGACACCATAGGATACTTGTGTGGAGATGACATGTCAGTTGTTCGCCGCTTTAGAGAAGATTTCTGATGATGGAGATGATGCCATTAGAGTGGTAATTGGAAAAAAACGATGGGTTATTACTTCAAAGATGCTAAACAAGATATTTGCTCCCAGTGATGACATGGAAACCCTCTTGGATGGGGGAAGGATAGAGAATGACTCAAGTACTACCTACATCACCATCTGGAAGTACTTCACCAGCCATAGCAACTTTGTAGTAGGGAAATCCAAATCAAGCCTAATTCATAGTCCATTCCTCCGCTATGTACAAAAAGTGCTTGTAAACACAATCTTCGATAGGTACAAAAACCAAGGCAGCTGCACAAAGAAAGATCTTTTTGTCTTGGGTTGGCTGGTTAAAGGAAATTTTGTAAATTTGGATTATTTGCTGGTAGATCATTTGAGGACAATCCCCTCCAAGAGAAAGAAACCATTCATTATTGGAGGGATTGTGATATCTATTGTTGTCACCCTAGGCCATATTGTTTCTGGATATACCAAGGCAGAAGGGGGAAAGTTAGTAACATGCACTACTTGGTTTGTTATTCTATGATTGCAGTAGTGGATCAAAAAATCATATATCAGGTTAACCCTGTATATCCAGGTGTCTCACTGGAGCTACCCTACCACATTATGCCTCTCTTAGAGGAGCATGGGCATGCTCCAAACTTCTTGGAGACCCTGAGGAGATATTAGGAGGAGCACCCTAGAGAAGAAGGAATGCCAGAGGTGATACTAGCTGAGGGACTGGGAGAGCCCTCACAAGCAGAAGATAAGAGGAGAGAAGCAAAGGTAGTAGATGCACGTCGAGTTAGGAGATTGGAGATAGAGGAAACATAGCAGCCACAACAACCCACAACAAACACATATGACATGTCCACTATACATGTGCAGTTGGAGGGCATCTAGAGCACATATGGCCACATATTGAGAGTCCAAGAGTGCATTTTGAGGGCACAAGAGGGTTTCTAGCATACCCAGGATGCTATGTGGTTAAGCCATCAATAGATGCACAATCAGGTCAACCACATGTATCAGTTTCAGCACGCCCAGGCCCAGAGGAACCCCTAGTGGGGGGAAGATTGGTGGAGCACACTGTCAGCATATCAGGATAACTACTTGCCTCCACAATTAGACTACTAGGGTTCCTACTACTGGCATCTTCCACCATAGGGATAACCATCACCAGATCCACCACAGTGATCATCTACCTTATCACTCCTATACTTTAGTGTCATGTTGAGCACATCATCATTCAAAAGTTTGGGATGGTAGGGCGGTATGCCCTTTTTTCCCATTTCACTCTTTTTGCATTTCTCCTTCCATTTTGTTTTTTGTTACTTGTTTTGTTTTGTTTCTCTTGCTATCTAGATTAGATTTTACCTACTTTTCATGTTTGCATATCATCTAGTTTACTTGCCGTCACTCTTTGCATAATTTTCAAAAAAATTACTCTTTTTGCTATGCATTGCACATCATGTAGATTTTTGGTATTTTTTGCATGTTTTAACTAGGATGTCCTTTCTTTCTACTTTATATTCCATAATGAAGGCTTAGATGTGATTGAAGGCAACTTGGCACCATTGTGGCCAATTTTCCCCAAATTTAGAAATTCTTGCTTAAAAGTGTGTTTTGACCCAATATCTACTTATTTGATTGAAAATGATGACGTTGGATAAATGCAAGTGAATTATCATGGTCTATTGCTAAATGACCACAATTTTGATTTTTTACATGTGCATTACCTCTCTTATTCTTGTGGACTGTTTGGTTGAATTGTGATTGAAGCAAGCTGCAAATACTTAGAGTTTTGTAGAATCTCATGATAGAAATGTGGATTGAATATTACTCATTCATTTATTATGTCATTGCTTGATAAAATTGTGGGAGTAACTTTCACAGCAGATCTCATGTTGATGTTCACACTAGTAACCCCTCTTTGACCTGACATTTCTTTCACCATCTTCTTAACTCTCTGCCTCATGAAAGGATGCCAAAGTGCACATATCAGCCTTTGCCACTCCCAAAGGTTTGCGGTGGCCCATATCCATGCCCCCCGCTTCACTCTCAACACTATGTGCCCTATCCACACCAAGGGAAAAGAAACAAAAAATAAAAAAAATAAAAAATGCTCCTTTTTAAGAGCATCTAAATAAAGAAAAGATGAGTGTACAAAAGCACTCCAAAAGCTTACTACAACCCTTTCTTCCTTTTGCATTCCCTTGGAGCTAGGAAACGTCAAACCTAGCTCATTTTGCCCTTTTCTCATCCACATGGGTTACTTAGTGTGGATGGACATATGAGATTTAATGCATGAATGTAAAACAACAAAATTAGTCATTTTTGACCTTTGGTACCATGAAACGGTTTACTCATAGTGATAAGACAACCATGTGGATTGATTGTGTTTTCCATGCTCTATATTTGAAGTTTGCAATCTCAGTGCTATAATCATGGTTGGTTTTTGAAAGAGGAGATGATAGAGTTGGAATGCATGTACTTAGTCATCCTTGAGCCCATTTAGTCAATATTTACCTATTTCATTGCATTTGTCATTTCTTGACGTGGAAAATGTGTAGAGCGATTGAGTTGGTTCATACTTGAGGACAATTATGTTTTAAGTTTGGGGTGGTGATTCATCCCTATTTTAGGGCTTAATCTTTTTTTATTTTGCATTTCAATCACATCTATACCTATTAGATTACATGTTATTTCCCCTAATATGCATATTTGTTTAAAATGCACTTATGGACATTATTTGCACATTTTTAGGCATTTGGACCACACTTCGATGGATGAGAGAGAGAAGGAGTGATCCTATGGTTTATCTACCCTTGGGGAGGTCTAAAGTGAAGTCCGAGTTTCCATCAACCTACCCTTAGTGGCCAAAGCTCCATTAAAGAAACAATGTCCAAGAATGAATAAGGAATCAAGTCAAAGTGTTGTAACAGAGACCACCACGGTCGTGGTAACTTAGAACGGTCGTGCTGGCTCATTCAAAGTCAAAAGAGTCACATTGAAGCAAAGAAGGAATCACCACGGCCATGCTACTCAGAATGGCCATGGTGGACTGACCCAGAATGGTCGTTCCCCCTTGCACAACTGTGTGACTTGTAAAGAAAAATGGTCGTGAAGCCAAGAACAAGTAGAGTTTTCCAAGACACCATAGCCGTGGTGACCACCACAACCATGCTACCCTAGCCCCACCACATCAATGGTGACCACCCTAGTTGTGGTACTTCATGCACAAACATGACCCACTTACTATGATTTTTCCCATTTCTCACCTCAGTCATTCCACTCCACCACGACCGTTCTCACTCCTTCCCACCACAGTCATGGTGACCACAATGGTTGTGCTACTCACAAAAACCTAGCTACTTTTGCACTGTATTTCCCACTTTACCCCTACTTGACCTATTACTTCCCCCACACCTATATATACCTAGGTGGTTGTTGGATCACGAGGTTAGCTACCTTCTATCACCTCTTAGCTCCCCATTTTTGCATTCCATCCTTTCCACTCCATTTCCACCTCCATTCCATCTCATTTCACCATTTCCACCACCAAAACCCTAGTTTCCTAGTTTTTTTACCATATTCCACCATCATCCCATGCCCCTTTCACCTTAGAGGAGGAGGAGAAACATCATGCAATAGGTGAAGAGGAGGATTGCTCCATCTAAACTGAACTCCATGGCTTCTTCTACATCTTTCTCCTTTCTTTTTGTATTTTCTATTTTCATGAGTAGCTAGGCCCCTTGGGTGGGTTGTTTGGTGTCAAAAATGTTACTTTGATACCATGTTGGGGGAAAATGATATGTAAACATTGTAATTTCCTTTGCTAATGATTATGTTCTATTTCTATCTAATTTTTCATGAATTACTTGTTGGTTTGTGCTTGAAATCACCTAGGAATTTAGGGAAATTGCTTATATGTAAGAATTTTGGGATTTTCTCCTAGGTCCAATTCATGGATCCCTAGCTAGCTACCCATCCTCCTACATGCTAACCAATTCTCCTAACCCTAGTTGAGATATTTAAGTAGCTAGATTAGATGAATTTAGTATGCTTAGCATGGAGCTTTCTCAAGGCTAGAATGTGGGTGATAAGAGGCTTACAACCTCACTTCCATTCCCATTACTAACTGTGGTGACACATCTCGCTATCACACAGACAATGAGGTGCCACGCGAAAATGTGTGGAAAACACCATAAACCACCTATTACCAAAAGGACGGGGTAATTAAAACTGATTTTAGGAAGCATATAAACCAAGAAACTATTACATCCAGATCCTCATCCTGCAAGAAAATAGGTTATAAAAACATTTACAAGTCTTGATACGTGTTCACAGCTTAGAAGATCAGCTGTCTTGTCATAACATGAGTTCATAACATGTTTATTCATACATAATGGGCCACATCTGGCCAACAACAAGATTTACAAAGCTTCATCAGCTATACATCGTAAAACAACATCAAAACGCCTTCGAGGACCTGAGAGTACAGGGATGACTTTAGGACTCTACTACAAAACAACCAAAACAACAACGTATCCATCTCTTGCCTTCTACTGCTCTTCTTGCTGCTCAGCCGCAACCCCGTGAACACCACCACATCTAGCGTGATCACCTAAAAAGGTTGTAAACCAACGGGGTGAGACACACAGTCCCAGTGAGAAACATAACTCCCCGCCAAAACTATAAAACCTCAAAGGTTAAAGCAGATAACAACAAATAACTGAATAAGTATAACAAGAGCAGCATACGGAGCAAAGCTATTATTACCATCAAGCTTATCAAGATATCCGAGATGCATGTAACCAAGCATTCTTTAAGGAACATGATTGACAAGATAAGCTTTATAAGAACTTACCACAAGATAATGGGTCGTATGCACAAATGCATAGTACAACTAGATCAACTATATAAGCAAGGCCTCAAACAATGTTCCATATTTTGTTCTAGGCAAGATATACTATTCGGCTGGATTACATTTTATTTTCCCTTAGGAAGTGAGACGTACCACTCAAATCCAACCTTTAGTTGAGAAACCCAAGCCGGTGCGATATAAGGTCAATGGAAGAGCCGGACTCCATGACCTCCCACCTCGGGGTCAGTGCACGAGCTCTACACAAGTAGTACCGCAGTCTCATGCTTAAGAGGCCTCAGCCACATGGTCAGCTCCCGTAGTCTACCCTTTCTTTAGTCCGCCTTGGTACAGGTCACAACACTAGTATATCTGAGCCACGGGCCAGTTCACCGTGCTGTCTGAGCCATGAACGCATTCATGCTCTATTACACTGATCCATGGGTCTATTCACCATGCTCCTAAACACATCTTGAGTTTACAACCAAAGTTGCTATCTAACCTCCTCATTTTCGTCTAGGAGAAACCACACATATTCAATAATATGTGCTTCCAGGTTAACCCGCAGGAGAACCTATTTCACCATCACCAGCTACTGATGATGATGGATCTATGGCCAGGGCAAACTACATGATATGTTCTACTATAATTAGTTAGTATATTTTAAGTGGATTGTTGAGGCAACCATGTTGTAACACATACATAACATTAAGTTTTATTATTATTACCACCATCACATATCCCGGGATCTCGTTCCCTCATCACAAGAAACCACTGCCTCTTAAGGCATTTTCATCATTTGGGATAACAATCCCTGATTTCATCATCAGAGGATAACACCTCAACTAGGCACTTTAGCCAAACTCAGGTCCTCAGACCTAAACACATCAAACTGGTGCTGCAGGTTATCTCATCAACAAGAGTGACCATCAATGCAGTGTTATTCAAACATATATACCTCATAGCCCTTTACCTGGCTATGACTCCCCATGAAATACCTGCATGGTTAGTATACACATTCATAGAGATAACTGAAGCCATCATGAATTAACAAGAAGATCATGCTATCAAATATAGGGCAACATTGATGATTATACGCTGTATCATTCACGCCTCAAACCTGTGACCATAGACATGGGTCACGTCATCATGTGAAGCAACTCATAAGCTTCCAAGCTTATCATTTACTCATCATTATATATATATCGAATTCAAGGAGATCATAAACACATGTAATATCATTATTAACGTGGAACAATCATCTACATGCAACTCGAGTTATAGAACCCTTACTAAAACTTCCACAACCCTCACCAAAAAGGGTGACGACCAGTGCGTCCCTCACCACATCTTGTAACGGGTAGGGTGGCATCCCTTACCAAAAGCATATCGGCCTAACAATATGTATAAAAACATATTGGCCAACCCTAAACGGTATTGACCACCACCCAAGGGTGTCTTGCATCCAGAGATCAAAACATATCGTGCAACTCTGATGCACAAACCAGGTGTACAAGACACTATCGTGCAGCTAGGTAAGGAGAGGGTATCGTGCAACATGCTAATCATAACACAACTATCTATCCATGTTGACTGGACCCTATCGCCCATCTAGAGAGAAGTTTCCTATCAGGCAGCCACACCACTCACACGCCCAAGGCTTCACTGTCAGAACATAATGCCCCAACACATCATGGTATCGCCCAACACTCACAACTCAGGCGACACCAAAACATTCCAAAGAAGCCTATCGGTCAAGGGCAACACTTCATATCGGCCTGCAACGGAGCCGCATCTAGGGTTTATATATGCCACCATATCGGGCACCACCATCACCAACCATGACACCCATCACAAGGATAACCCACTGAGCTCTATAACTATTGGTATGTATGCCCTGAGAGCCAATCATGGGATGATTGGTGGGATACATTAAGATTAATTTGATAAACATCAAAGGCAAGCTTCCAATTCTTTCTAGTTTAGTCATATGAGATAGTGATAGAACATATTGAATGTCTAGAGAATGACAGTTGTTAATGACGTATGCTTTCAGATTAAGGACCTGAACGATGAAATCATACGGATGCTAAGAGTTTGTACATTCTTGTTATGTCCCTAGTCGGATGTCATTGTGGAAGGTAGATAGACAGCAATGACACACAAGACTAGATTGTGGTGTTGGTTGATGACAGAATTTCATTAGTCATGATATAGAGATATCAAACCAAACACATAGGTACTTGTTAGAGAACAAGTGTACCAGACAGACCCACCGTGAGTTTGACACATGGAACCATGACATGGTAGTCACAGTCAGTACTCACAGTGATGGTGGTGAGTGTGATTCTTCAACCTGAAATCACTACACTCAACACATGTCGTTGGGCACACTTTGACATCATCAAACGCAATCCTGAAACATGGGTTGTTATAAAGGTGATGATTGGGTGGCTTTGACACATGGGGCTTTTGAGGGGTGAGTGATAGATATGGGATTTGTCCCTCCTGAGGGAGTTTGATATCCAAGGCCACTTGATGAGTAGGATTGAAATAGGTGTGCGCATGCATGTGTGGATCAGTATGTGATATTGATGAAATACATATCTCTTCCAAACTACTCTGAGATCAAGAAAGTGAATGAACGTTGACAGGATGACTGTTCCATGCCTCAAGTTCATTCGGGATATCAGTGACAAAGGAATTATACATTCACTGTAACACCATTCATGGATTGTAGGATTGAAAGTTGTTCTCCAACTTTCTTTTTCACTTGGGTAGCACTGATGTGTGACTAGGAACCACTCTTTGCTTGTGAAGTCATAAGTGTTATGGACTTTCACTGCCAACGTGAAATGGACCTGCATGGTCACACACATAGGATTTAACTTGGAAGAGGAGTTTTGTCCACAAACAATGTTTAGATTGATTATAAAGGAGTTCAGTAGTTCAATTAAACACTCAATTGATTGATAGCTCAAAATCATAGTGTTCAAGGTGTTGGACAGATTGATTAGAGTATCAAATTGATTGAAATCGCACTTGACTGATTCTGCACAATCTGCACTCCCAACCGATTGGCTCATGTGATGAACTGATCGGCTCATGTGATGAACCGATCGGCTGAGCTTGGTGAACCGATCGACTCAAGTTGTGAGTCGATCGACTCATGGCAGGGTGAAACGATTGCTTCAAGTGTAGAAACGATCGATTCAACTGGTGTAACCGAGCAAGTTGGGAAAGTAAGATTGGTGAGAATTTTCCTTTCGTTTCACTTGCTCAATTTGATTGGGAAATAGAATTGGTATTCGATACCAATTAGAAACAAAAGAAGGAAAGTCAATCACGAACTGATCAGGACCACGAACCGATCGGTTTAGAAGTGAACCGACCGGTTGAGGTGTCCCAACCGATCGGTTGAGGTGTCAACCGACCGGTTCAGGTCCCCAACCGACTGTTTCAGTTGTGAAACGATCGGTTCAGGTTGCAAGTTGGTTGTTTTTGTGAAAAATCTCGAACCCTTCTACTCCTACTTTTAGTCCCGCATTGCCCAAGATGGAGAACCCTGTCCCATGACATCCTATATATAGGGGTATTGGGGGCTTCTCAAAAAACAACTCAGTGCAAACCAGTTGCTCTGCAAAGTTGTCATTCTCTCTGGTTTTGGTAACCGAGAGAGCCCGAGCAAGTGCTACCTGATAAGGGAGGCACAGCAAGGGAAAGACAACTGCAGTTGCAACTGGTGGCAGGAGAGTGTGTTGGCGACTAGTACGCTGACAGGAGGGTGCGACTCCTTCCAATTACTTGTGGGACAAGGAGATTGGAGTTCCAGGTGGTCCGTGTGGACTACTTCAGAGGCGGGAGGTTTCTACCGCTAGGAGGACAACCTTCAATCCTGTCAGTCCCCGTGCGACCAGGAGCTGCACAGACACCGTCCAAGACCGGAGGTGAAGACCGCGCAAGGCGCGAGGTATTGTCGTCGAGCAAGCCTCGGGACAAGGTATGATTCAACAAACCATCATTTCCTATTGTATAGAAGTTGACGCATTTCTTTGTTTTGGGTTGGGGGGAGAATTTTTTTGTTTCCGCTGCCTTATCTGCCTCCCCTAAAACTCAACATTGGTATCAGAGCCACGTCAAATACTCTATATTTTAGGAATATTGATATGATCGATTTTGGATTGTCGCCTTTATTTATTGCATATGATGCGAATAAAATTGGCTTTATGCATGTCCAATCCTAAATCCACAAATCCCAATTACATATATGTTATGTATTATTAATGCACTCGATACGCGTCGCCCTTAAATGAGTTTTGTGGTGGATGTATAGTGTGGTTATGGCCAATAAACCCTATCTGTGTATGGTTGTGTGTGGTTGCTTGCATCTCGGTCTATGCACCAATCTTCCTTCTCCTATTCCTGATGTAACTCGAAATAATTCGAGATTTCTTTCCTACCTTTGCTCCCCTCGAATGTAACTCGAGGTTTCTCTTTTTACAATGTAAAATAGGATAGAATTTTATTTCCTATTATGTCAAAGAACGGAGGACATCCTGACGGCAGCTGAGACGATCGGTTCAAGGCGTGAACCGATCGGTTGATGTTCGAGACGATCGGTTCAAGGAGTGAGTCTATCAGTTGATGACCTGTTCGAGGAGCGTGACGAGCGGGTGGCGGCCATGATGAAATGCACAATGACCAGGTGAACAGATCAGTTGGAGGAGCCAACCGATCGGCTAGTGGCACCCAGACGACCGGGCCAGAACGAGCAAGTCATTCATGTGATGAGTTGATCTACTCAGAAGGAAAACCACAAAGTCCATCTTGAGAAGGTTGCATGTGATGTAGACCTAGATGACCGTGATTCCTCTTGGCTCGAGGAATCACATCAGGATGGCCATAATCATCGCTTTTATCATTTTGCATGTTTTCTGTGGGATATAGCATGTATATGATACATATTATGTATTGTGGTGATTGGATATGTATGCGTATATAAAAACCAAATCCCTCATTAAATATTAAGTTTTAGATTCCTTCCAAATGTGACACACATGAAAAGCTTGATCGATAAAGTGTGGGCACGCCCAAGCGTTGTGCACCGTCTATCTCATGGAAGAGTGAAGGATGAATGTGTGGGTATGCCCAAGCAGGGTGCATATTCATCGTGTTGGCTTTGGGTCAGACTTAACAAGGTGACCTAGATAGGATCTAGCACCTTGAGGCATGGAGATGATCATGGCAAGGAGTTGCATATGACATCTTATCAAGAGTTTCATATGATGCAATTGGCAAGAGTTGCCTACTTGAGAGATCTAAGTTGTGGATGACAGCCCAAGCTGGTCCATAACTTAGAGGATTTCAAGATCTTGCCCACTAGAAGGTTGTACGCTGCAATCTTCCAAATTGATGGTGAGGGCTATCAATTTGAACTAAAATAGTGAGAGTGATAATTAATTAAAGGCCTAATTATATCATCAATTTTTTAAATCAATCAAATAAGTCAAAAATGAGTTTTTCAACTACAATTGCATATTTTCCTTTTGTAGTACAAATGGAAACAAACAACAATCACTTTTCTTTGCGATCGGTCCTTGAAACGGACAAGCTAAATGGGACAAACTTCCACGACTGGTATAGGACATTGAGAATTGTTCTCACTCAAGAGAGCATAAGCTCTATGTCCTGGATACTCCAATTCCAGAGGAACCTGCTCCTAATGCACCAAAGGCAGAAAGGGATGCTTACAAGAAGCATTCTGATGATGCTATTGATGCAAAGTTCTTGATGTTGAGCTATATGAACCACGAGTTGTAGAGACAACATGAGAACATGGGTGTCATTGAGATGATTCAACATCTCAGGAACATGTATGAAGATCAAGCACGACAAGAGAGATACAATGTCTCAAGGGAACTGTTCAAGTGTGTCATGACAGAAGGAGATCCAGTTGGTCCTCACACACTCAAGATGATTGGGTATGTGGAGAACCTGACAAGACTGGGATTTCCACTGAGCCAAGAGTTGGCTACTGACGTGATACTGCAATCGTTTCCAGAATCCTACAGTCAGTTTGTGATGAACTACAACATGAACAACTTTGATAGGCCACTGTCAGAGTTGTTGGGCATGTTGAGGACAGTCGAGATACAGATGAACAAGGACAAGCCTAAGTCTGTGATGGTGATCACGAGCAAGAAAGGCAAGTCCAAGCGTAAGGGCAAGGGCAAGGGCAAAGGTAAGAAAGGTTCTGATGCTAGCCAGGAGCCCAAGTCGTCTTCAGCTCTCAAGGCCAAGGGAGGCGTGACCAAGAAAGGAAATTGCCACCATTTTCAAAAGCCAGGACATTGGAAAAGGAATTGTCCTCTCTATCTGGAAGAACAAAAGAAGAAGGAGGCAACATACATCTCTACTTAAAGGTGTCATGAAAGTAAACTTGTAACACTTTTGAGGTATATGATACCAAGATGTAAAGTGTAAAGAACTCAATAAATGGGGCAAGTGTTGCCGCCATAGATAGGAGTACATTAGTTTATTTTCAGCCTAAAAGGCATGTAATACAGTTATGAACTGCTATTTCATATTTGCCAATAGATAGAAACACTTTATTTTTGCATATTGTATGACAATGATGGCAATCAATAAAGTTGATGTTTCAATCTTTTAAAGATATGATCTTTGTGGCAATGCCTTGTTTATCTTGTGGTATTTGATATGCATAAGATAAAATGATACCTAAAAGTTATAGATAACTCAAACAATCAAATTAGCATCAATCATGAGAAATTCATTTCTAGTGTCCATATGATGGACAAATCTAGACTCTTTTGGTTAGAGAACCAGTAAGAGACATGAATATCTTGGACATGATTAATCAATCTTCACTAATGGTAGTGGGAGAATGATTATCCTATTAGGTATAATACATGTGATGTATTTACATACCTATTGGAACAAATGCTAATACTTCAAATGGTGTTTAGAGAAATACCAATATGAATATCTTGAAGTGTTCAAGATTATCATAGATGAAGTGCAAATTTGGTAAAGTGTTAATTCTTGATGAGATCAATGAATGAAATACTTGGACCAAATGTTTGAGATCCTTTTGAGTGATTATGATAGTGTATCGTAGTGAACTCATGATTAAGGCATGGTGATGTCTAAATCAAGAAGGAATCATACTCTAAGGAGTTAGAGAATGATTATCAAATAACTGAATTCTTCTAAATAAAAGAATACCCCACACTAATAAAGGACATTAAGAATCACAAGGAGTTGTGAGTTTTTTTTTATATCCTTAACAGATACACCTCAATTATCTATGTGATGAGTTGTTCATGTGACGAGTCAACTATCCAGATGAATATGAGGAACCAAATTTTGAGTTATGGTTTATGACCATTACATCCTAAATGACTTCCATGTGAACCATAAGGTATGACCTTGATGGTAGCACCCATTGGAATAAAATCCATAAGTGCAGATAAGTCTTAAGTGTTAAGACACATGGATAACATTTTGAGAAGGATGATGTTTGTTGCTTGCAACTTAATGACTAAGACATTTGGCATATGGATACTAAAACCGCATTCCTATGAGGAATAAAACAAGGATGTGTACGTGACACAAACTATAAGGTTTATGAATCCACTAATGCAAATGAAGTCTATAAGTTACAATGGACTAATCAATGTGATTGATTGAGTACAAGCAACTCAGAATTGGATCTTTACTTTGATGATATAGTCAAAGGGTTTGACTGATATGTCAAAGATAAAGAAGGGATCTGTGATTTAGTGGGAGCGTGTTCACATTCCACATATTGATGTGAAATGGAAATGTTCTAGAATGGAAATCCAAAAGTGGAAATTATCTTTAAGGAAGATAGAGATGTTTCCTATGTGATAGGAATAGAGATCTATAGAGATAGTTTTCGAAAGCCTCTTGAACTGAAAAGCGGAAAGCATACATTGGCAATCTGTACTGTAGGGTTCAGTATGCACAGATTCAGTGGGAGAAAACTTGTCCATGTTACATGGAGTTAGTATCCCAAGGCCAAGTGTCCAATTCTTATGAAGAATGGGAACACTAAGAATAGATATGGATCTATCATGTATGTAATCATCCCATTATCTTTCATGTATCGACATGGAAAGAACAATATGCATTCATCATCTTGTATGTAGGACATGGCAATATGATGTGCTCATCCTGATAACTCGTATGTGGGACATGACGAGTGGATGTCTATCTACTTCCAGTAAGGGTTAGTGGAATACCATGAGAACTTGATAAGTACTTGAGAAGTACTAGTTCTATGGAAATAAGGAAGAGTTCGATGTAAAGAGTTACATTGATGCGAACTTCTGAAAAGGACAAAAATTAATCGCAAAACATATATATAGGATATATAAAAGTGAAAGTTTGTTGATAATTGGAAGTGTTCCAATGAAACCATTTAAAAGGAAATGTCAAGTATCTATGTGTTAGAGAACAACAGTGGATACTATATGGATCTAGAAGTTCATAAGATGAACTTATAGATATTCCACTCATTGATGACAAGTATGGAATCCTTGATCATGCAATGTGGCTAAAGGTTAGCAAAGGAATACTAGATCGCATATTACGACAACTCCATCTCATATGTGTGACGTACAAGGAAGAGATGAGAGACATGCAATTTATACTGACTTTGGCAAGGTGTTGCCATAACTCACTATGTTCGCACTAGAGCACAGTAACATGTGGGACACGTTTGAAGATCATTATGAATGTGATTCAAAAGTGATTAGCTCGCAGTACAAGTGGGAGTCTGTTGGTATGTATGCCCTGAGAGCCAATCACAGGATGATTGGTGGGATACATTAAGATTAATTTGATAAACATCAAAGGCAAGCTTCCAATTCTTTCTGGTTCAGTCATAGGAGATAGTGATATAACAGATTGAATGTCTAGAGAATGACAGTACTCAATGACGTATGCTTTCAGGTTAAGGACCTGAACGATGAGATCATACGGATGCTAAGAGTTTGTACATTCTTGTTATGTCCCTAGTCAGATGTCATTGTGGAAGAGAGATAGATAGAAATGACACACAAGATTAGATTGTGGTGTTGGTTGATGACAGAATCTCATTAGTCATGATATAGAGATATCAAACCAAACACATAGGTACTTGTTAGAGAATAAGTGTACCAGATAGACCCACCGTGAGTTTGACACATGGAACCATGACATGGTAGTCACAGTCAGTACTCACAGTGATGGTGGTGACTGTGATTCTTCGACCTGAAATCACTACACTCAACACATGTTGTTGGGCACACTTTGACATCATCAAACGCAGTCCTGAAACATGGGTTGCTATAAAGGTGATGATTGGGTGGCTTTGACACATGGGGCTTTTGAGGGGTGAGTGATAGATATGGGATTTATCCCTCTTGAGGGAGTTTGATATCCAATGCCACTTGATGAGTAGGATTGAAATAGGTGTGCGCACGCATGTGTGAATCAGTATGTGATATTGATGTCATACATATCTCTTCCAATCTACTCTGAGATCAAGAAAGTGAATGAACGTTCACAGGATGACTGTTCCAGGCTTCGAGTTCATTCGGGATATCAGTGATAAAGGAATTATACATTCACTGTAACACCATTCACAGATTGTAGGATTGAAAGTTGTTCTCCAACTTTCTTTTTCACTTGGGTAGCACTGATGTGTGACTAGGTACCGCTCTTTGCTTGTGAAGTCATAAGTGTTATGGACTTTCACTGCCAACGTGAAATGGACCTGCAGGGTCACACACATAGGATTTAACCTAGAAGAGGAGTTTTGTCCACAAACAATGTTTAGATTGATTACTAAAGGAGTTTAGTAGTTCAATTAAACACTCAATTGATTGATAGCTCAAAATCATAGTGTTCAAGGTGTTGGACAGATTGATTAGAGTATCGGATTGATTGATATCGCAATTGACTGATTCTGCACAATCTGCGCTCCCAACCGATCGGCTCATGTGATGAAACGATCGGCTGAGCTTGGTGAACCGATCGTCTCAAGTTGTGAGTCGATCGGCTCATGGCAGGGTGAAATGATTGCTTCAAGTTTTGAAACAATCGATTCAACTGGTGCAACTGAGCATGTTGGGAAAGTAACATTGGTGAGAATTTTCCTTTCGTTTCACTTACCCAATTTGATTGGGAAATAGAATTGGTATTCGATACCAATTAGAAACAAAAGAAGGAAAGTCAATCGGGAACTGATCAGGACCACGAACCGACCGGTTCAGAAGTGAACCGACTGGTTGAGGTGTCCCAACCGATCAGTTGAGGTGTCAACCGACCGGTTCAGGTCCCCAACCGACCGTTTCAGTTGTGAAACAATAAGTTCAGGTTGCGAGTTGGTTGTTTTTGTGAAAAATCTTGAACCCTTCTACTCCTACTTTTAGTCCCGCATTGCCCGGGATGGAGAACCCTGTCCCATGACCCTCCTATATATATAGGGGTATTGGGGGCTTCTCAAAGTACAACTCAGTGCAAACCAGTTGCTCTGTAAAGTTGTCGTTCTCTCTGATTTTGGTAACCGAGAGAGCCCGAGAAAGTGCTACCCGTTAAGGGAGGCACAACAAGGGAAAGACAACTACAGTTGCAACTGGTGGCAGGAGAGTGTGTTGGCAACTAGTACGCTGACAGGAGGGTGCGACTCCTTCCAATTCCTTGTGGGACAAGGAGATTGGAGTTCCAGCTGGTCCGTGTGAACTACTTCAGAGGCGGGAGGTTTCTGCTTCTAGGAGGACAACCTTCAATCCCGTCAGTCCCGGTGCGACCAGGAGCTGCACAGACACCGTCCAAGATCGGAGGTGAAGACCGCGCAAGGTGCGAGGTATTGTCGTCGAGCAAGCCTCGGGACAAGGTATGATTCCAGAAACCATCCTTTCCTATTGTATAGATGTTGACGCGTTTCCTTGTTCCGGGTTTGGGGGAGAATTTTTTTTGTTTCCGCTGGCTTATCTTCCTCCCCTAAAACCCAA
The DNA here is from genome assembly GCA_963693085.1 of Alisma plantago-aquatica. Taxonomy (NCBI): domain Eukaryota; kingdom Viridiplantae; phylum Streptophyta; class Magnoliopsida; order Alismatales; family Alismataceae; genus Alisma; species Alisma plantago-aquatica. Next base: position 159,851,666 of record OY856415.1, read on the forward strand.
CAATAACGTCCAAGGTACAATGGGCACCGAACCAACCTTAGCTAGGTGTATCATGTAGGGCTCCCAACAAGGAATATCACCCAAGCACACAAGGGTATCGACCACCAACCAAACTCCATCAAGGCACAACAGCCAAGGGTACAACTCAAAACTAAACAAATGGGCAACACTATCCCAAAGTCATATCATGCAAGATACAACCCAACAAGATTGTCATCAACCTCAAGCACAAAGGCACCAAACCCTAATTGATCAAGAAGATCGGCTCACCTCTTAACAACCAAGAGAGAGGGGCCTTGCACAAACTCTATCACAAATCGGGCAACCAAAAGGATCTACCTCAACGTAGGTCATTTAAAGCTCACCTCTCAAATCCATGGTGAGAGGAGGGTGTTGCCCAAGAAACTAGGATGTAGACTGACCTATCAACTTAAACGAGAGAGGGGTATTTCCCACATCACTAGAGCTTAGATTCACTTCTCATAACCAAGGAGAGAAGAGGGGTATTGCTCAACAAGGAATTCTAAACCATGGTTCGGCCAACAAGGGTACAAAGGTACAAAACCTCAACCATAATAACAAGATCACTAAGGCTAAAGGCGCAACTAAGAAAGAAACTTATCTTAGAACATACATGACCGATTATGATCATATGAAAACATACATTATAGAAGGAGGTAGTATGGTTAGGGTTAGGAGTTATGTAACCCGCCTTAAGCAAGCTCCTAGCACCAAGAAACACCTTTGGCCACCTCCAGAGGAAGAAGAAGAAGACTCCAAAGAGAAGGATCGACCACCAAGATTTGCAAAGGAAGAGGTGTCATGCTCCAAGGGAGAGGAGAAACTAAGGAACTAAAGGGATCCTTAGCTAGAGAAAGGGAACACATATATAGGAGAGGATGGAGGAGAAACCAAGGTAAGACAAGGCAAGGTGTCACCCACCTAGGGACACTTGTCCAGTGGCAATGCCACCTCCTTAACTTGCCCTTCTAGAGAGAAGGTTCCTATCATGCAGCCACACTACTCACATGCCCAAGGCTTCACTGTCAAAACATAACGCCCCAGCACAACATGGTATCGCCCAGCACTCACAACTCAGGCGACACCAAAACGTTCCAAAGAAGCCTATCGGTCAAGGGCAACACTTCATATCGGCCTGCAACAGAGCAACATCTAGGGTTTCTATACGCCACCAAATCGGGCACCACCATCACCAACCATGACGCCCATCACAAGGATAACCCACTGAGCTCTATAATGTCTAAGGTACAACGGGCACCGAACCAACCTTAGCTAGGTGTATCGTGCAGGGCTCCCAACAAGGCATATCGCCCAAGCATACAAGGGTATCAGCCACCAACCAAACTCCATCTAGGAACAACAGCCAAGGGTACAACTCAAGACTAAACAAACGGACAACACTATCCCAAAGTCATATCGTGCAAGATACAACCCAACAAGATCATCATCAACCTTAAGCATAAGGGCACCAAACCCTAATTGATCAAGAAGATCGGCTCACCTCTCAACAACCAAGAGAGAGGGGTCTTGCACAACCTCTATCACAAATCAGGCAACCACAAGGATCCACCTCAATGTAGGTCATCCAAAGCTCACCTCTCAAATCCATGGTGAGAGGAGGGTGTTGCCCAAGAAACTAGGATGTAGACTCACCTCTCAACTTAAACGAGAGAGGGGTATTTCCCACATCACTAGAGCTCAGACTCACTTCTCATAACCAAGGAGAGAAGAGGGGTATTGCTCAACAAGGAACTCTAAACCATGGTTTGACCAACAAGGGTACAAAGGTACAAAACCTCAACCATAACAACAAGATCACTAAGGCTAAAGGTGCAACTAAGCAAGAAACTTATCTTAGAACATACATGACTGATTATGATCATATGAAAACATACATTATAAAAGGAGGTAGTATGGTTAGGGTTAGGAGTTATGTAACCTTCCTTAAGCAAGCTCCAAGCTCCTAGCACCAAGCAACACCTTCGGCCACATCAAGAGGAAGAAGAAGAAGAAGACTCCAAAGAGAAGGATCGGCCACCAAGCGTTGCAAAGGAAGAGGTGTCGTGCTCCAAGGGAGAGGGGAAACTAAGGAACTAAAGGGATCCTTAGCTAGAGAAAGGGAACACATATATAGGAGAGGATGGAGGAGAAACCAAGGTAAGACAAGGCAAGGTGTCGCCCACCTAGGGACACTTGTCCAGGGGCAATGCCACCTCCTTAACTCGCCTTAAACACATGTCCAAGGCCATTGCACATGCAAGCATCATGCACCAAGTGTCCACTAGTCGTGACAAAAACGAGGTCAAAGGGGTCCATGGCTGATACACCCCATCGCCATGCCCGACACACCTCCCTGGAGACACACTTATGGACGATACAAGGCACTCTTGCCCGACACAAGGTCCAACAAGGCAAAACAAGGCCCAAAAAAGCTCATCCAAACCCAAAGAAACTCAAGCAACGAGCCCAACCCTTCCTCTCAACACTAGAGGAAGCAAGGAGAGAGAAGAACACTTCTTAAGGTGACAACTTTCCCATCAACCCTAGACTTGGGTAAATTGCAAGTAGCACATCCAACACCCAACAAGCACAAGTAAACCCTAATCACCACTAAAGGTGATTAGCAAGCAACTAAACACCAGGGTTAGGCAAAGCAAACAGGATAAGCCCAAAACGAATGTTAGGGTCCTTACACTAACATCAACCCCTAATTATCCTAACATCATATAACCTAGAAACCTAGGCTTATTTAGACTGTGAATGAATTACACCTAAACCCTAACCCAATTGAGCCTTGAAAGGGTAGTAGGGGTGTTAGGGACTAGTTCCCCTATACACAACCTAGCATATCCATGTCTAGTTAGTTGTTTAACATAATTCATTATACTCTATCTTGTTGTTTGGTTTGATAATCTAAATGAGACTATAATGTTCATATGTCACCCCCAATCTATGTGATAAATGCATCCCCCAAATAGCCCACACCTCTCTTTATTGCTTTAAAACCCTAATTGCCTTCTTGCTTAGCTAGTGGTAGTTTAGTTAGTTCTTTACTTGCTTAGTTAGGTTCTTTCCTTGTTCTTGATTTGTTCTTGCTAGTTTAGGTTTTTAATTGCTCCTTTGCTTAGTGTGCTAGCTAAGTGTAGTGTAGACTTCTTCTTTCCTTCCTTATCATAAGTTGTTCTTTTCCCTTTTCTTACCTTTCTGTGTCTTTTCTTGCTCAATAGAATTAATTATCTAGGGTAAACTAAGGCTTTAATCTTGTCTTCTTTACTTTAATTACTTTCTTTCTCAACCCTTACTGTAATCAACAAACCACCTTTAAATCCTTCAACCCTAAACTCCATAGTAGGAACCTAGCCCAAAAACTAACCTAGCTCTAGTGCCCCCTCTTCTCCTTATGGATTGACCCTATACTTGTGACTAGCCTAAATCACACATCCAAGAGGAGTGGATTCAGAGTAGTCTGACTTTGAAACAGATAACCCGACTCTCAGGCCCCCGCAACAATAAACGGGGTCTGATGTAGCAATCGGGGTCAAACATAGGTACAAGGTTGGCAATGTTAAGTGCACAGAGTCTAACACTCATATACTCCAACCGAATAGGGTATATAAAAGGTGTTCCCTAAGGAACGGTAGAACGCAAACTAAAGTAGTTCAAAAGAAACAAGAACAACAAGAACAAAATAAACAAAAGAAATAAGATGAAACAAGTATATTGGAGGAAACCTGGGTTGGGGTTCACCTACTAAATAATCTCACCAACATGCAACATCATCTCTCTCTCTCTCGTATACTCTTACCAAGATTACAAACAACCACCAAAAGCATCTATTCCACTCTTTCTCAAGATGAGGATAGATCTAAGTATAAGGGTAGTCCCTCTCTTGAGGTGATCACACATATACCTCGCAACATAACATATGGTTTTAATGCCTTAGCATTTCTATACTCTTGTACATTCATACTACTCCACGACATAAGATAAAGAGATATTACTCTTTCAAGATATCAACAATCAAACATCACAAGATGGTAGATAAGCATACAAGTGAAGCATTAAAATGGTTGCATGGAGATAATCTTGATAAGAGTATGTATATTCAATAGAATGAGACAATGTACATGTTGGGAGAGCCGCAGTGACTACTCCCAACCCGAGTTAAGGTAACTAGCCGCTCATGCTTGTGGACAGCATAACAGTGTTATAGAAAGATGGATACATGAAGCCCACAAAGAGGGGAGGGTAGTACAGTGGGATGGAAATGATAGATCTAGAGAGAAGAGACGTGATACAACACAATACTTCTTCAGATATGGATCTAACACAAGGATGGTGTGGACAATCTTCTTCTCTCAAAGAATGAGTCTTCAGTCTTCTCTCTCCTCATCTTCTGCCTTTGGAGATCCAAGACTAGTGATGGGATGGCCTGGGATGAATTTTGAATGTAGCAGCACTTCGTGGTCCTCGGGATCCGATCTATGATCTAATGATTTGACAAGACAGGCGGGTGTGCTATTTATAGACACATTCCACTGACTTAGACTTATACCACGGTCGCGGTCTCAATTAAGTCAGGGGTGAGGCCACGGTCGCGGTTCATTCTTTATTCATCTTACACCGTGGTTGAGCTTAGTCGCAGCTTGGTGACGATCGTGATTGAGGTCTACTTGTACATTGCGTCAGGGAAGTCGAGGTCGAGGTCTTTCCACTTAGTTGCGGTTTGCAAGAAGTCATCAACAACCATGATTTCCAAGATGATCGCGGTCCTTCTTGATCACAGTCCTTCTTGATCGTGGTCCTTCTTGATCACGGTATGTATCCACACTGCGACCACTGGTCTATCTTTGAGATGCATGTTCTGATCTCGACCATCCTTGAGGTCATGGTTAAGCGATGACCGCGGTCTATAAACTAGTCATGATCCTTCCTTGACGCCTGATGACCGCGATCTCTAGAGAGATGTGGAACCACGATCGCGGTTGAGATATAAGTGGACCTCAGTCGCGGGCCCTGAACCACGACCTGCATTTTGAATGTTCCTGAAACCATGTAAGTGAGTCTTTAGTCAAAAAGATAGAAAAATTATGTGAAAAGTTAACAAACGATATACTAAAAGTGGTGTAAAATATATACAGAAAGTACGTAAAATAGAGTGTTATCAACTCCCCCAAACATAAAATCAAGAATGTCCTCAGGATAAGTGTAGGTTCGAGAACTTAGAGAGAGAATGAACAATCATAGAAGACAACATTGTAACATAACTACAATATCTCATTCTTGCATCAAGACTATTGTTGCATGTTTTTAAACCCCTTAAGTCTCATTCCTCCCCCTCAACCGAAGTTTCATAACTTCATTTCCCTGCCATTACCTTCAATTGTAAAAGTCTCCTCCTTCTCAACTTATCACCCTCTTCCCATTAGGTAATGACCGTACGGATGCCTGATCTTTTTCGAGGGGTAGCTTTCACACCAATTCTTTGTTTTTCAGTTGGCCCTATGCTAATGATTTTGGGTAGGCTTAAGGCTTTAGGTGTTTTCCTCTTCCTTCTGAAATCCTCACCCACAACTGTCGTAAGAATAGTGTTGCCCTTTTTGGGCTTCTGACTTTAAGTCAGGTGGCTTTGTTAGTTTTCATTCAGGATTGGAGGTGTGTAAGCTTGGCTTCAAGATTCCACTTACGAGAACAACATATCTGTATTCATGAGTGCAGTAATATATCGTCCGTGCAGAAACTTTTGGCATCTTTTTGGGCACAACTCTCATATTTTTTTTCTTTATTTCTTTTTTGCTTTTTACCTCTCCTTTCAGTCTTGGGTTCGGGGAATTTTACTTGGTCTTATGGGCGGCCAAGCCTCTTTTCGATATGCTTTGAAGAGGGTAGTTGTTTCCCTTTCTATAGAGATAAGGATTTCCTGGTCAAAAGCATCAGGCGAGGGTGGTTTGTCAGGAGTATGACTAGGTGAAGTTCTCATCTCCGAGTGTTTCATTTGTTAAGGTTGTCACATTTACAACGTCTTATTGTAAGAATGAGGTAGAGAAGTATTTCTATGACTTGGTTTACTCGTATATACATGTATATGTTGCTCATGTATTTCTCTCTAAGAGGGCAAAAACACTACAATTAGAAAATTTAGCAAGAGAGGAGGTGAGCTTCTTAAAATTAAAAGGTAGCTTTATAAAAAATTCAAAATTTTGAAAATTTCATCAAAATGTTTAGAGGTAAAAAGATGGTAAATGTACCTCTGTAGCCTGTTTATGACTCCTCCCCCAAACTTATCCTGCACCACGTCTCGGGGTGTCAAAATTTGAGTAAGATGTATAAACGAACTTTCTTTATTTGTTTTTGTTATTGTTGGTGTGTCCCACTTGGACTCGAGGAGCATGCTTGTGTATATACCTCTTAATGGGTGGTATTGTTCATGTTGCATGTTTCCACCTTGAAGCCAATGGTATCTATGGACGCCATCCAGGATAGACAGAAGAAGCCACAGTCATTTGATAGGGGCACCTGCTGGGGGAACCTATGGTAGAATTGTGTCTTCTTGAAGTCCTTGCATGTTGTGTGGTCGTACCCTCTGTAGCGACTTCTTATCATGTCGACGATAGCTTCGGCACATGTGTTTGCATTTTCTTCTGTGGGCATCTTTGTTGTTGTCATATTCATCTTCTTATTAAGTGTGAAGGCTATGTCAGAGCTGTTGTAGAGTAATGCAGTCCTTCTAAGGATGTTGACATGCAGCAAAGTCCAATGATTATCATGAAGGATAGGCAGGAAAATGTGGTCTGGTGGGGATGTCGCAAGGCGTTGTTGCAGCCGCTCCTTCTCTCCTGATCTTTTGTATTTTAGGATGTCATCCACCAGTAAAAAGTATGCCATGTGGGCATTTGGCATGGTATCACCTAGTATCGCCTGGTAAGCTGACATCGTACTCACAAAAAGGTATCCTCCTATTTTTAGCATTTTTTAGAGGTCGTATTTTAGCATACAAATGTCATATCTCTCGAAGATGACATCTCCCAGTGAATCGTCTTCTTTCAAAGAACTCATAAATATAGTCAGTTCTTCTAGAGACAGACTGAAGCAAATCCATCTGTCACAATTCTTGAAAGAAGGTGTAATTTCTCCTGCTAGTCCGTCTGGTCTATCATTGCCCAAATCTTCTTCTTCAACCTCTCCTTCCTTAGGTTGTTCTCTTGGAGGTTGATTTTCAGGGACTTCTGCTACTGGGGGTTTCTTTTATCAGTAGTCTGACGTTTGTTGTGTAGCTTCTCCAGAGCTTTCATGCCAGCCTTCTTTCCATGCCGCAGCTCTGGCTGGTTCAGTTGGATCAACCCACATGGTCTTTACTTACTCCCTCCAGGTTACCTTTTTAGGTAGAGGGATATCCATGTGAAGCCTCTGGGGTACAACTTCTGCAGGCATCACCGGGTCATTGAAGAACCGACAATCATTGATGACCTCCATAGCATACATACCCTGCAGTCCATGCAGATCTTCATTATCTAAATCCTCCACGGGGATGCCCTTGTTGATGGCCTCCATCATTCATAGTACTATGAAGGCGCAATCCCCCGAACCGACCTCTTCTTGGGGTACTTTCTTATTAATTGAGAAGAGCTTCTAGGACCCTTGGAACTTGTTATATGCATCCTTGATAGCTCGTTGTAGGTGCAGCGGTATCTTTAAAGTGTCTCTGGTGTCCTTCTTCTTGTAAACCAGTGAGGTGATGTCCAGTTCGGCTGCACAACAATTGAGCACCATCATTTTCCTCTCATACAAATCAACGAATATCAATGCCCAATGCGTTGTATTCCTTATGGGAAGCACCACGTGTCTTGTTTCCTTCCACCGGACTGCTGCCTTCAATTCAACTACATCTTCTGTCTTGTAGTCTTCATTGTAGAGGAGGCTGGCTAGATGTGTTGTCCCGTTGAAAACCAGCTGCTGCTTGTCTAGGTGCAGGAATTCTTCCAGGAGGGTGGCACAAAGTACCTTGAATAGTCTTTTATGAACTCATGCCTTCTTCATGAATATTCCTCAGAAGTGGTCGCTGGACAAACATCTACCCTTGTTGTTATATAATATGTCTAACCCAGGTAGATCATCGCTGAGGACATCTGCCAAGATGTAGACATCTTTGCATGTGATCTGTGATACCATAGTCATGTCCATATGTTTCATCTTGCAAGGTAGAGGGGGAGATGCTCCAATCATTTCTGCTTTAGCTATTGCACTCTACTCCGTAGCAGGCTCATTTGTGAAAAAGGTTGCCAGCCTACCATCCTCATCATCGGATGTTCCTTCCAATGCCAAGGGTGCCAAAGCTTCCTCTATTGTAGGCATTTCCTTGGCCACTTGTTCAACCACCTTATGCAATAGTTGTGTAGTGGCCCCAGGTTCGGCTACCTCTGAGGAAGCTTCAACAGCTATGTGGTCTTTGACATTGCTCTCCTCAGAAGTTTGCCCTAGCTTGGCATCCTCCATCATTTCCAGGGTTGCCTCCATCTTCCCATCATAGAGATAGTCGTTGTGCTCATGATGTGGTTGGAATAGGAGGAACTCACTTCTCTCCTCGAGTCCAACCCCCAGCTCAGCAATCATTCTATCGAGCTCTGCCATTCCTACTGTGCTGAGTTTGGTGACCACTTCTTCTTGACGTGCAGTAGCAATCTGCTCTTCTATCATCATGTATGCGTAGGTAGGGAGAATTGAGGCTCTGCTAGTTTCCTACCATCTTCAGCAGCTTCATCTTGACCTTTTCTAGATTGCAGTTGAGGTCGAGCCCCCTTGACAATGTCACACTTTTATTTGTTTGTTTGTCGTTGTGGGAGATCGACCGTTGTGGTGGATCATTTCTCTTTGGTTTAGATGTATGTGCCTCCTTTGTGTTGGCACTTTCTTCTTTTGGTGTGCCCACTCCTGTGCCTGCTCCCCCCATGTTATCATCATCGTTGTCGTCGTGGCTAGATGGGTTGGCTGATGAGTGTGTCGGGCTTGCTGACTACTTTGTCTTCTTCTTCTTGTGCCAGTTCTCGAGTTCTTCGTGTTCCTTCTTGAGCTTCCGACGGTCTTCTTCTAAGCGTTATTGCTCTTCTTGGAGGCTAGCCATTGCTGCATCATAGCCCTGACACATGTGCTCGTTGTCGGCTCGGATGGCATGCCTCTCTTTTTGCAAATCTTCCATCTCGTCGTTCATATTCTTTAGCATGTTCATCATCATCCATTGGTTGTTTATAACTTCTTGGACAAAATCAGGAAGTGCTTTTGTCCTTTCATCAAGGACTTATACCTGTGTGGTTAGCATAGATAAAGAAGAAGAGATGGTTTTATTTATTGTGTTAGTTTGATGCATGTGTTCCCACATAGCAGCAAACTGTGTACCTAATGCACCTCTGAAGGAAGGTGCATGCTATTGCTATAGGTGTAGCTGATGCTCCATGCGTGTCATTGACGAGCTTGGCATCATAGGTTGTGGAGGAGGTGGCGGTGGACCTTGTTCTTTCTCCTTTGGTTCATCTAGTGGGTCCACCTCTGCTCCACTGATTCCCATATCCGGTATGGCCTGAGAGTCTTATCCTTCTGGCTCTACCTCCGGTTCCTTGTTGGGATGATGCGGGTTGGATGTTACGCTCTTCTCTTTTTCTACCTCAGGCTCCACATTAGTCGCTTCTTTGTGAGCCTCAAGAGGTGTGGGTTCCAGAATTCCCACTGGTACTTCTGGAGGTGGAGATGTGGGAGTGGGTTGTTCTGCGGTTTTCTCCCTCAAGGTTGACAGAACAATTGTTTCTGTTGTCTTCTTTTTCTCTACTACCAATTTATTCCCCGGCTCCATGCTCTTCTTCTTTTATAACTTAGTTGGGGCACAACTTTCTCCAGCTGTAATCACTGGGTCTGTATTTGCACCGGCTTGCAATGAGAGCACATATTTTCGATGTCATCGTGGGTTGGCCGCAACTTGTGGGTGATGTAGAATGCCATTTCTAGAAGGGGGTGTAGTCTTTTTGACCCGCTCTGCTTGAAGTACAACTTCTCCACCTTCTATGCCAGAATGCTTGTGCTGATTAGGGACTTGACGTCTATTCTTTGTTGTCCCTCCATTTCTTTATAATTTAGGACTTCTCCTTCGTCCATTAGGTATTTGGCAATTTGTGTTATCTGGCCTCCCATGAAATATGCAAAATTTCTCTTTGTGTCCCCTCCTACTGTTGTTGATAAGTTCTCGATTAATATCTTCCCGATATTAACACACATTCTATTGCTCATTGACCAAATGAGGAACATATCTCCCTTGCTAATTGTTCCTATTTCTGACCTCACGTATATCGTGTAGGTAGTGATTTTCTGCATCATACGAATAAAGCACGATGTGATCAATGAGGCCTTGGAGCTCTTTGAGTTGTGCTCCTCCTCCCCTGTCAACTCTTCCCACATCTGGTTTTTCTCATAGGTTTCCGCTTCTCTTTCACTTGAGGCGGTGGAGCAGGCTTTGGCTTGTTCCACTGTCTCAGAAAAATTTTTGTTCAACATTGCTTCTATGATTATGTGAAACTCGCCTCCTAGCCTCACTTGCAGTTTATAGTCTCCACTTCCTACCCTTCTTTGTTCACTACTAGTAGAGACCTAATTTAATGAAGATAGGAATTATTTGGTCAACTTCTTGTAGGATTTCACCTCTGCTGTGCATTAGGTGCGTAAGTTTGCACCTTCTAAGAATTTCACCGTCCTGTTGTAGATTCCCATCTTTTTGAAATCTTCTACATCTAGGTAATGGGTAGGGCACAACTCCTTGTTTTGGTACATCCAGTTGTAGGTAGACTAGCGCACGACGTTCTTGGGCACAAATGGGGGTTCTCCAAATTTTGTAGGTATCTCCCCCACGACCTCCTTGGACTTTCTGGACTCCTCCTTAATTGGTTTCTTATCAACCACTGGAATCAACTTCTTGCTGCACTTGGTTTCCTTAGGTGCATCTTTTCTTTTCTCACCTTTTACTCAGCTCTTTGACTCCTCTGGTTGGTACTCGTAGGTCTCTATATGCTCCATTTGTTCTATTTCTTGTAGGCAGTCCTCCTATGGCAGTTTGCCCAATATCCTTTGATATTGTTCCAACCTCAGCTATATCTCCACACATTTGGGCACCGATAGAGAAGTATCTCTCTTTAGTGTTATTGTTAGGTCATTTACTATCTTCTCTATCTCCTTCAAGGAAGTAGACTTCTGGTACAAGGGATCACTAGTTGTTGGAGAAGACATTCTGCAAATTTTCAATGAATTAGTTTCTAGTTTAATTTAACAGAAATCACCATTTTTGGCAATTATCTGAGGAAGGTATTTCTTGCACATGATATGGTATTCAATAAATTATTTCTTGTCAAATTGAAGAGTGTGCATAGGGACCGCGACCCACAGTTTTTTTAGCAACTTTAGAGGAAACTGCGGTCGCGATATTCCGAAGAAGGTCGCGGTCACAGTCTTCTCCTTGTATTGGGCAGGTCATGATTCAAGGGACCGCGACCTTGAGTATCATCTTCTACACCGTGACCCGTGGCAGAACTGCTAATTGGAGTATACACCACGGCCGGTGTTAGGGTTTTAGATCACACCACAATTGCGGTTGTAGAGGCGATGAACGCGAGCCACGGTCATTCTTCTTCCAACTGTTTTGATTCCTCTCTCTGTTCGTTAAACTGTTCTTCATTTTTGCTAGCAACAGTTGTCCCACTATTAATGTTTTTAGGGATTTTAATTATTATTTACAAATGCCGCCATAAGGCGGTTAGGGTAAAAGGGAAACCTAGGCAATCTGTTTACGGTGCGACTTATGGCCGTCAAAAGATGAAACGAAAAGAATCAGTTCAGGCGACATATTAAATCAGAGGTGACAAGGTAATTCATCGATTTAAAAGTGAAAAATGGGTTTTCCTGTTACCTTTTCAATGGTTGTGATGACAGAATCAAGCACGGTGGGCATGGCAATCGGCTTCGCTACGTCGATAAGTCGTCGATCGCGGTCAGAGCGGAGGTTAGGGTTTATCTTAAACTCAGGAAAGCTAGGAGTGAAAAGAGTCTAAGAGACGAGGGTTTAAGGTAATATATACTAACATAACCATGACCAAACAATCAATGGGGGGGAACCGCAGTCGTGGTGATCATAACAAACAACCGGGTCGCGGTTCTCTGCTGATTGAAAGACAACCTCAAGTCAAGATCGAGGTGTCTGGCAGCGTGTACCGTCGGTCTTGGTCTTGCGTGATGCAAGTGCTATATTGCGACCGCAGTCCACACCACGATCAAATCAAAACAAAGGGTGTTTCCTTAGGTAAATCATCAACTACACAAAAAAAGATGGATATGTACACTACTTAAAAGGGGAGAAAACTAAAAACACAAAGGGAAGAAAAAACAAGGCTTAAGAAAAAGTCAAAAACTTGGGTTTCCTCTCAAGAAGCGCTTGCTTTAAAGTCTCTTAGCTAGACTTCATAATCTTCAGTCCTTGGGTCCTGCAGTTTGGTGTGGCAACTCTTCATTCATTCTCTCATTTGGCTGACCTGGTTCCACCAAATTGATCTCAGATCTTCACACAAAGGCCTCATCTTCGTAAAATCTTTTACCCTGTGGCTATTAACTTTAAAAATTCGAGTTTTCTCTCCTTGGATTTCCATCATTCTTGATGGGTAGATCTTCACCACAGAGAAACGACCTGACCATCTTGTTCTAAGCTTTTTGGAGAAGAGCCTAATGCTAGAATTGAAGAGAAGTACTTTGTCTCCTTCACGAACATCCTTGTTCTTTAGGTGGGTGTCATGCCACACCTTAGTCCTTTGTTTGTATATCCTCGTGTTTTTGTAGGCATGTAATCTCAGCTCCTCGAGCTCTTGTAGCTGTAGAAATCTTTTCTATCCCGCCTTTTCTAGGTTCATGTTTAGAAACTTGATCACCCAAAGGGCCTTATGTTCGAGCTCCAAAGGTAAATGGCAGGACTTTCCATAGATTAATCTGTATGGCATCGTGCCTATAGGTGTCTTATAAGTAGTTTTATAGGACCAGAGAGCAACGTCAAGCTTCATGGACCAGTCCTTTTGAGTGCGGCCAACTGTCTTTTCTAGAATCTGCTTAAGCTGCCTATTAGATACCTCTACTTGTCCCAAGGTTTGAGGGTGATAGGGTGTAGCAACTTTGTGCTTCACCCTGTACTTCTTTAATAGTGCTTCAAATTTCTTCTCTCCAAAATGTGATCCCCCATCGCTTATGACAGTGCGAGGCACTCTGAAGCATGGAAAAATGGTTTTCTCTAATAGCTTGATCATAGATTTGGAATCACAAGTTTGGGTCACTACAACCTCTACCCATTTCGACATGTAGTCAACAACCACTAAAATGTACTGATAAACTTTTGACGATAGGAAAGGACCCATGTAGTCTATCCCCCAAACATCAAATATTTCTACTTCTACCCAATCGGCCATAGGCCTCTCACTCCTTTTATTGATATTGCCGGTGACTTGGCATTCCTTGCAAGCTTTGACAAAAGACGTTGTGTCTTTGAACATGGAGGGTTGGTAAAACCTAGACTGAAGCACTTTTGCAGTTGTACTTTCCCCACTATGATGCCCTCCATATGGTGAAGAGTGGAATTCCCTCAAGATCAGTGGGACTTCCTCCTCTGATATACATTTTCTATACAAACTATCTAAACATTTCTTAAATAGTAGAGGGTCATCCCAATAATAGTTTTTGACATCAAATAAGGGCTTCGTTTTTTGGTTGTATGTTATATCCGGTGGCATTTGACCACAAGCCAGATAGTTACAGATATTGTAACGCTCGAGCCCACTTCCCAAGGCTCTAGTAGAGTTTCAGGAAGGACGGCTGGCCCCACAGACTAGCACTAGCCTTAACCGCACACTTTTTCCTCACTCACACGCAAGTCAGGGTCCACTACCCGACTGGTCACCCATCCTAGTACTATTCCAAGCTGAGCACGCTTAACTATGGAGTTCTTTTAGTGATGGGCTCCCGAAAAAGGAGGTGCACCTTGGTGATATGGTAGTCTAATCATTCCTTTTAAGATCATGTTATCTGAGGCCTCAAATCTTGGGACATTACAATCTCCCCCACTTAGACTCCTAACGTCCTCATCAAGGCTCAACTATATGGCCTCATAATATTTCCCCATTTCAGTGGAGACCCAGAATGGCCCATAGACACCCATCTCCCTATCACAGAATACCAGCATAAGGGTGGGTACGTCACCATTGACAACCCTTACCCACATACCTGGACGACATGACTCAAGACTAGCATGCCACATGCCCATGTGGGCCACACCTACTAGAGGGTTTATGGCTCTGATACCATTTGTAACACCCAAGCCCACTGCCCAGGTCTGCGACCACATTTTTTTCCTTTCTTATCAATTATTTCATAATCAAATTCTTGTAACAGTAGGGCCCACCTCTGCAATCTTGGCTTTGTGTCCTTCTTTTGCATCAGATAGCATATAGCCTAATGGTCAGTATAGACCTTTAACTTGGCCCCTATAAGATATGATCTGAATTTGTTGAACGTGAAGACAATTTCCAACATCTCTTTTTCCATGGTGGTGTAATTTACTTGGGCTTCGTCTAATGTGTGGCTGGCGTAACATATGACGTGGTACTTTCATTCTTTTTTCTGTCCTAGGACTGCACGTACGACATAGTCACTTGCATCGCACATTATTTCAAATGGTAGCTCCCAGTCTGGAGCCTACAAAATTGGTGCAGAGGTCAAGGCCTTTTTTAGGGTCTCGAAATCTTTAAAACACTTATCATCGAACTCAAACACTGCGTCCTTAATCAGCATATTCGAAAGCAGCTTTGATATTTTTGAGAAATCTTTAATGAATCTCCTATAATACCCAACATGGCCCAGGAAACGCCTTACTCCTATCACTGACATTGGTGGCGGGAGTTTGGAGATGGTCTTGATCTTGCTAAGATCCACCTCAATGCCCTTCTTGGAGACCTTGTGTCCTAGGACGATGTCACTTTGAACTGTAAAGTGGTATTTTTCCCAGTTCTGGACAAGATGTTTCTCCTCGCATCTTTTCAGAACTAAAGATAAATTTCTCAAGCATGCATCAAAATCTTTTCCATAAATAGAGAACTCATCCATAAACACTTCAACTATATCTTCTAAAAAGTCAGAAAACATGGAAATCATGCAACGCTGGAAAGTTGCAGGAGCATTACATAAGCTGAAGGGCATTCTTCTGAAGGTGTACGTGCCATAGATGCCTTTAAACGTCATTTTCTCCTGATCATCTGGGTGTATCGAGACTTGGTAGAATCCACAATATCCATCTACGAAGTAGAAGTAATCATGGTGGGTAAGTCTTTCAACAACTTGATCAATAAATGGTAAGGGAAAATGGTCTTTCTTTGTGGCCGGATTTAGCTTTCTATAATCAATACACATTCTCCATCCTATGACCATTCTGGTGGCAAATTCATCACCATTATCTCCCTTCACCACTGTCATTTCACCCTTTTTAGGTACTACGTGGATGAGGCTCACCTAATTAATGTCGCTTTGTTGGGTATATGATTCACACATCACATAGCTTCAATATCTCCTTCTTGACTACTTCCTTCAACATTTGGTTCAATTTCCTTTGAGGTTGCACCAACGGTCTTGCCGATTCTTTTAAGTTTATCTTGTGCATGCACAGAGCGGGGTTCATTCCCTTGATATCTTCAACTGAATATTCTATAGCTCTTTTACGCTCCCTCAACTCTTCTAGGACTCTTCCCCTCTGTTCTTCTGTGAGGTTAGCATTGATGATGATGGGATTCCTTCTTTCCTCATCCAAGAACTCATACGTAAGCCCTTCTGGTAGTGGCTTTAGTTCCGACCTTGGCTTCAAAACTTCTAACTCTTCATTTGAATGTTCCAAAGAAGCATACTTCACTGTGTCTATCGCTTCTTTGTCATCTCTAAGACTTTCTTCACCTTGGTTAAGATAATCTAGTATCTCAACCACTCATGGGTCTTCTATCAAAAGATTTGGGTTGTTTAAGGCCTTCATAAGTGGGTCCACAATGGATTTCTCTTCTTGAATCTCTTCACAATACTGGTTATAGTTGTCCATGAAGTAGACTGACTCGGAAAGAGATGGCCCCTTTATAACATCCTTCACTTTGAAGTCAATGTGGTCACTTCCAACTCGGAGGGTTATGACGACTTCTGCGACATCTATTAGGGCTCTTCCAGTAGCTAGAAAAGGTCATCTAAATATTATTGGACACTTTGGGTCCTCTACAGTATCTATTACGACAATATCACAGGGTATGAAGAACTGTCCCACACGGATTGGAACGTCTTCCACTATACCCACTGGTCTCTTGAAAGTGTGATCAGCTAGTTCAATTCTCATACTATTCATGACCATATCGGTCAATCCTAGTCTCTTTGCAAGGCTTAGGGGCATCAGACTTATGCTGGCTCCCAAATCTGCCAGTCCCTTTCTTTCGACATTGTCTCCAACACAAAAGGGAATGTTAAAGGCCCCTGGGTCTTTCTTCTTGGCAAGTAGTTCAGCCTGAACAAATGCACTGGACATGTTTTCTAGGTGTACAGTTTCAACGTGGTTTCCCCTTCTTCTCTTCGTTATGAGGTCCTTGAAAAACTTAGCAAAAGTCCACATCTCTTCCAAAGCATCCACAAACGGGACATCTATATGCAGTTTCTTTACTGCCTTCATGAACTTTTCATATCTCTTCTTCAGGTGGGCCTTGCTAAACTTGTATGGAAATGGAATTCTCGATGCATATGGGCTTTTCTTCATAAAGATTTCTTCTACATGATCAGGATCCCTAGCTCCTTCACTTTTCTCACAGCTTCCTTCAGCAGGCTTCTCCCTGTCAGCAGATTTCTCAGAAGAAACTTCCTTCTCCCGTTGTGGTTCCTCAACTTTTTCTTCTTCTTTGTCATTTCTTGTTCTAGAATTGAGATCAACATCCTCCCAGATCGGAGGGTTGCCATTTTTGTAGTATCTGTGTTTGACAGGATCTTTCATGTGGGGTTCTTTACTAGCTCAGCCAACTGCATGAGCTGTTGGTCTATCTGGCATTGATGCGTCTGCATATCTGCCATCTGGACTTGCATCGTAGTCAGGACGCCAGAGTTAGCTAGGGAACTTTGTACTAGTTGATCGTTCACAGTAGCTTTCCTCTTGGCGGAATCGAATAGTTGAGTTACTAAGTCAGGTTGGTCATTATTTTTTGCCTAAACCATGTCCTTGACCTTGGCCTTGACTTGTCCCTTTACTTGGTCCTACTGCTTGATGAGTTTGGTTCCTTCCTTGCACTGAGTAGTTATTCTTGTTCATATGGTAATTGGTTGTTCGAGTGTACGGTGCTTTTCCGCTCCTCTTCTCAAATCCTGGTGGTTGCTTTTATGAATTTCCCAGTTGGTGTGAATTCTTGGCCGCATCTTTGTTTCCATAGATGAAACCAGGGTGATCTGGTCTCTTGAAGTTGGCATAGGAAACATTCTGCGTAGACTCTTCTTCTCTTTCATTGTCTTCACTCTCTTCAGGTCTTGTGTAGACACAGTTATCAACTCCGTGTCCTCCTTCACCATAGGTGACACACTTCATCACCTTCTCAGTGTGCTTCTTTCCGTTTCCCCCAGTATCATTCAATTGTTTAACATCAGTTCCTATTTTCTAGATTTGGGCAGTTATAGTTTCTAAAGACTTGGCTTCCATGGATGGTCCTTCAGGTCCTATATTTTTCGATGTTCTTCTATCATTTCTTTCATAGTCTACTCCTGCTTGGAGTGCAGCCATGTTCTCTATAATCTTCATAGTTCTGTTTGGATTTTTCCCCAAGAAGTCACTACTTGTGGCAGCATTCAGAGAGGTCCTCTCTATATGGGTCAGCCCATTATAGAAGGTAGTCACAAGGAACCCCTTACGATAGTTGTGGTGTGGGCAGTCTCTTAGGTATTCTTGATAATGTTCCCACACCTCATGCATATTTTCCCCTGGCTTTTGTGCAAAAGATGTAATCTTCTGCATGTTGCGGATGGTCCTCTCAGTAGTATAAAACTTGGTGACAAAGGCATCCACAAGGGGTCTCCACCCATCTATAGACTGGTGGGGGAGATTTAGATACCAAGAGATAGCCTTATCTTCTAAGGAGAAGTTGAAACCCTTGCAGTAAATCACTTCTTGTGGGACACCCCTCATCTTAATGGTATCACATATGTTCTTGAAAGCATCAAGATGGTGGTATGAATTCTCTCTTGGATTCCCACATAAAGGCTTGTTTTGAATCATAGATATGACGACTGGTTTTAGTTCAATGTTTGTTGCATTGAAGTTCAGTACAACGATCGGACATCTTGACTCGTTGGCTCTTGTTGCTGCCAACTCACGAAGGGTCTTCCCTTCCTCATCATCCTCACTATCGTTGTTCCTGCAGTTACACTCATGGTTGTTATGGTTTCTTCTATGCCTGGGACAATGACGATGTTCCTCTTTGTGACGATCATCCTCGCGATGATCATCTTCATGTCGCTCTTCTCGGTCTTCTTCTCATTCTTCATATTGATGACCGTCATTATAACGGTCATCTCTATCTTCATCCGTTCCTAGCGGAGGTGGGTGGTGTTCATTCCTCATGTTCTGCTCATCTCCTGAGAGGGTAACGTCCACACAAGGTAGCATGGCAAGAAGGAGTCAATCAAGTTGCTTCTTCCTGGGTGCCTGAATAGATCGTACAATTAGGTTAGCAAACTAAACTAGTCCAAATGAACTATTCTACACAAACTCAGGTTAACAAACTTAAAGTAACTATGCTATCAAGCTTATTGCTAAGCTTGAGGCACGAGAGTATAGTAAGCAGACTCGGGTTCTTAACAGTGTCATTTTGCCTTGTCCCCTACAACAACACCAAAAATTTGACCGGCTTAAATTGCACGTCCAAGAGGAGTGGATTCAGAGTAGTCAGACTTTTAAAGAGATAACCCGACTCTCAGGCCCCCACAACAATAAACGGGGTCTGATGTAGCGATCGGGTTCGAACATAGGGACAAGGTTGGCAGTGTTAAGTGCACACAGTCTAGCACTCGTATGCTCCAGCCGAAGAGGGTATATAAAAGGTGTTCCCTAAAGAATGGTAGCATGCAAACTAAAGTAGTTCAAAAGAAACAAGAAAAACAAGAACAAAAGAAACAAAAGAAATAAGATGAAACAAGTATATGGGAGGAAACCCGAGTTGGGTTCACCTACTAAAAAATTTCACCAACATGCAAGATCATCTCTCTCTCTCATATACACTTACTAAGTTTACAAGCAACCACCAAAAGCATCTATTCCACTCTTTCTCAAGATGAGGATAGATCTATTTCTAAGGGTAGTCCCTCTCTCGAGGTGACCACATGTAAACTTCGCAACATAACATATGGTTTTAAAGCCTAAGCATTGCAACACTCTCGTGCATTCATACTACTCCATGACACTAGACAAACCGATATTATTCTTTCGAGATACATCTAGGACACTTTCTGCGTCGGTTTGCAACTAAAATACCGACACTATATTCCCAGATGCCACGGCCGTATTTCCCTACACGACCGTGTTTAGTACTATAGGTGTCTATTTTATACTAATAATCGATGCTTTTTCCACCACAACCGTGCTTTTCGGCACGGTCGGGTTGTTTGTCACATTAGGTGGCGGTTTTTATCCAATAACTGATACTGTAATCCTTTGATGACGATTTTCTATAAATAATCGACGCCTATGTTTTAAATTTTTTTTCTTATCAATTTGCTGGCCTGCTGTGGCTGGTCAGTAGGATGCGAACCTGCAGTTCAGTTTTTTGAATTGCAGGTTTACGACATCCATTGATATCAGCCAATAAACAGGCCACAAACCTGCAAAATCGACAAATATACTTTTCACACAAGTAGATGCATTCAGACATCAATTCAATTCTCACATTCACACATGTATAAACATTCAAATACATGTAGAAACATTCAGACATGTAGAAACATTCAGACATGTATAAACATTCAGAAATATTCATTTATAAAATATCATTCAACATCGCTATCAGCATCCCAATCGCATATTGGATAATCATCTGCATAAATGCAGCATATTGGATAATCATCTGCATAAATCGCATCACATAGTATGCGCATGCCCAGCTGTTGTCTTGTGTAGCGCACTATAAATTGAAACATACAAAATATTAAAAAATACAACTAAGCACAGTTCACATAAATAATATATACATTGGAGTCGGGAACTTACTTTCATGTTCTCCCAAATTATCGGTTGGTTCTTTTTCCTGGGGACATTTCCTCTAGCCTTTTTGAATGCATCTAAACCCCTACATGTTAATGTAACACAGTAAATTGCATAATTAAAGAGTAATGTAATAACATATGTTAACGGATATAAAAATGACATATTTCTCACCAGAATAATGGCATTCTCATTACGTGTCCAATTTTAGTATTCAATGTACTCCCCACAGGATCTAGATAATAAACAGTGAACGTCCCAGGGAGAATAACTAGTAACTCCCAATGCCTACCGCTAGAGGTAGAAAAGTTAAAATTTAATAACTCAAAATCCACAATAAAAATGTAATTTTCTTAAGTCCAAATTATATGTAAAGTAAACTTACTTGACATTGAATGGAGCTATTATTATAGTCTTCTTTTACTGACTGAAAATTGTAAAAGTATCTATACAGTATTGTTAAACACTATCAGGGTCTTTAGCTACCATACTAATCAATGATGGAATCAACAATCCCACATGGTCAAATGCAAATTGTTTACATTGATTTTTGACTAAGTAGCTGCAAAACATGTATTACATATGCATTAATATATAAGAACTAGATCACCGAATCTTACACAAGGTATATGGATGTATAAACAAGATCTCACCTTATCCATGTCTCTATCATTGATGTATTCAGCCAATCATATGTAAATAGTTCAATAATATCTTGTATAAATAAAGAGCTTTCGTATGATTGACCTGCATAATTCACTTCTAAAGAAACAATTATAGGGCAATGTATATTATGTGCCCATAGCCAACATGCCATTCCCCTACAAGTAGGACCTTACGGGTATTTTAGGTCAGTTGGAACCCAACTTGGTAATGCAGGAAGTGGAGGTGGAGGCCTAGATGCTCCGGGTGTCTTATTTTTAACCTGTATATATAATTTTAGATCAATTGGCCTCATATATACACATTAACAATCTAAAGTAATGTAAATTTATCTTACAGTTTCAGTAGTGTAGATGACATATGCTATGGGCCACAATATAACCCCGCCTTCTGCCTCAACAAGTGTATCAATATTTGGGTGGGCATATGGCAATGTAGCTTCCATCCAATCGGGGAATACATGTATCGGGCTCACACGAACGTAGCCTTGTGGAATTGGAGTCCCATGAAACGTTGCCCCAGGAAGGGATGGGTAAGCATGTGCCTCTGCAACAACATAGTCTTGCATTATTAAGCGGTATGGCTTCAACGCCTATAAATTTACGTAAAGAATGTTATACATATATACATATCATCTTGAAAAGACTAGCTACAATGTCATAAACAATACTTACAACAGACGTGTTAGGTGGTGGGTCTACATGATTACTCATAGTCTGTACATCAGGAGAAGAGTGGGTCACCACAGGCTCATTGGAAGCCTGAGATGCCTGCCACCGCTGCATTATATCATCGACTTTCTTAAAAACTATATCCTCGACTCTTTTATTCTCCTATACATGGATAAAAGAAACATTAGCTTCTTATTATTGAATTCCCTTTTGCAGTAACATTTGAAAAAAAGAATAAGTTACCTCTTCTTGCGAAAGTCCCACTCTGGGTTTGCACTGGGATGGCCCAAAGAATGCTTTGATGCCCACACCAGTGCCTACACCCCTAACACGTCCAGGATGCTCTGGGTTACCCAGAGCAATTGTCAATTCATCCCTTGTGCCCTGAGAGATGAACGTGCCTTGTTTCCTCTTCTCGTGCAGCTCCCGCTAATCACCATCAACAGAAATTGGTAAGTTAGCACCACAAATAATCAATATTCAAACGATTGCTCTAGGAGTTGTATTTTACCATTTTCGCAGCCGCCTCAACAGTTACATGCTTCTTTATTTCACCATTCTTGTTTTTCCTCCCAGCTATCCAGACATCATGGTGAGGCAAGGGTGTGGCAGATGTAGTAGAGGACTCCTGAGTAGCAGCAGACTCCGCCTGTAGTCTTTGGCGAACACTTGCATAGCCCTTTGGACCCGTAGTGTGGTCATGCACATTCAGTGCACACCTTACTTTTTGTGCCTCACTGAGGGCCTAGTTAGTATGCACATTAATTATTTGGTTAGTAATACTATATGTTAATCTTGAATAGGTGAATACAACGTATATTAACTAGTATCCAAAAATAGAATTGCGCCTCACTTAATACCTTGAATTCTTCAAATTTTCTTGAAGCAACAAATGTGTCCCAATCTTCTTTGTCCAAAAAGTTCCACTTTTCAAGTGCTGACTTCTTCTTCTTATCACCATCTTTTATGTATTCTCTATTGAGATTTGTCCTATAGTTCCTTAACATCTTTGCAGCGCGTTGCATCACGCTTTTACGATGCAACATCTCATCCAATGCAAACAGATTCTGTAAAATAGAATTGCTATTAACTAGTATCCAAAAATAGAATTGCAAATAATAGAATTTGTAATCTACAAAATAGAATTGCAAATAATAATAACTCACACATAAATCCTTCCATATCATGTCTTTCTTCGCCTGAGGAACTTTATGCCAATTATCATACTTAACACCACAATGGCTTCGAGTGACAACCCCAAGATAGTTTACAAAATTATTGCGATTCACTCCAATTGCATTTCCTCCATTATCAAACTCCACAGCCAATCTGGATCCACTACCACTTAGCGCTATTAACTTCTTCAACAGAGTGATGCCCCTTTTCTTGTTAAGTTTTTCATTATGTGCATCAAGTTCCTCCAGTGTTGTAGTGGGTAATCAACCTAAAATTTAACAAAAATAAACACACTGAATTAGCCCAATATAGAAATATAGGATATATGACATAACTAGAAGATAATGAATTTTATAGAAATAAAGGATATGTTTTTAGAACTTACATTGGTATCCTCACCATGCTCATCATGGACAACATGCTCATCATGGACTTCATGCTCATCATGGAAATCATGCTCATCATGGTCAGCCATCTGGAAATGTCATTAAAAAGGCAAACATTTAGCATTTGTATTAACTAGAAGATAATGAAACATCAAATCTGAAAATGATATTGATATTAAAAAATCAAACATTTAGTTTCAATCAAAAAATATAAACATGCATGCCTCTAAAATTGTGATCTTTTATCAATTAACAATCCTTCATTGTGATCTCCGTGCACATATAAGTCATCATTAGCTTTAATATTTTGTGGAGTTCGCCACCCAACTGAGAATGGACTGGAGTCATCATACTTATCATAGTACTCTTCTTCATCTATAGGATCTTCAATAAATTGTCTTTTACCATGAAGAACAACCGACCATTTATCATTTGTAGGATCATCGATATAGAATACTTGTTTCGCCTGTGATGCCAATATAAATGGTTCACCCTTCTCGCCAATCTTTTCAAAGTTCACTAAAGTGAAACCTAATTCATGCACTATAACTCCTTTGGTGTTATCAACCCAATTACATTTAAAGAGCGAAATTCTAAAATCTATGTAGTCAAACTCCCATATGTCTTCAATGACACCGTAATATGACATTTTAGCTTCACGTGGATTCTTATCCTTTGCACTTGCAAAATACATAGTCGACGCTTGAAGAGTGACCCCACTATTTTGGATGACACTCTTATCATCTTAGCACTTTGTGTAATATGTGAACCCATTAATGTCAAACCCTTCATAAGACATAACATTCAGTTTTGGTTTAA
Organism: Alisma plantago-aquatica; assembly: GCA_963693085.1. Lineage (NCBI taxonomy): Eukaryota > Viridiplantae > Streptophyta > Magnoliopsida > Alismatales > Alismataceae > Alisma > Alisma plantago-aquatica. The sequence continues at coordinate 159,875,716 of OY856415.1, forward strand.
AGGTGAGGCATTTGATAGTTTACGTAATATCATTTGGTGTTTGAGATACTTGATGTAAGACTTTATCTTCAAACCACTTTGTAAAAGTCTTGTTATGCTCTCTAGCAAGCCACATTGAACTTGCTCGATGATGTTGTCTGTTGATGAAATTGGTATGTTCCTCGATATAAACACTCACTTCGTCCATGTTGTGTAAAATATACAAGTGAGCTTGTTCCAACTGCTCACGGCTGATACTTTCACCTGTGATCCCAAAATTCCTTTGCCCTCCTCAATATTCTTGTCATTAATAGGAGTGTTATTACCACTCAGAAAGTCATTGCAAAAATCCATAACCTCTCTCGCCACATAACCTTCAATAATACTCCCTTCAGGCCGATAACGGTTTCAAACATCACCTTTAAAAACGCTCATGTATCGTTCAAAGGGATACATCCAATGCAAGAAAATTGGTCCCAACATTTTCACTTCCCTAGTCAAGTGGACAGCAAGATGTACCATGATATCAAAGAACGAAGGAGGGAAATACATCTCAAGCTGACATAGGGTAACAACAACTTCTCTTTGTAAATCATCGAGAGTATCAGGGTCAATAACTTTGCTGCATAGACTGTTGAATAAGAAACAAAGTCTGGTGATTGCAAACCTTACATGCTTTCGCAATATAGATCGAATTTCCATGGGCAATATTTGTTTCATTAGAGTGTGACAATCATGAGATTTAAGACCTATCAACTTCAAATCTTTCATTGATACCAATCTACGAATGTTGGATGAGTAACCCTGTGGCACCTTAACATTTGCCAAGCATTCACAAAAAGTTTTCTTCTCCTTTCTAGACAACGTGTAACAAGCGAGAGGTAAGTATGTTCTTTTATTACCCATTTCACGTAATTCTGTTAATTCTGACCTTATTACCATTTCACGTAGGTCCAGTCTAGATTTTATCCCATCTTTAGTCTTACCTGGTATATTTAACAAAGTACCAATGATGCTATCACAAGCATTTTTCTCAACGTGCATTACATCGATACGATTTCTGACTGTCAAAGAACTCCAATAAGGAAGATCCCAAAATATTAACTTCTTCTTGAATGAAGAATTTTCACTTCATGTGGCCATACTACATTGTGATTTCTTACCAAATTCATTGACAATGTCTTTTACTCTTTCATAAACAACATTCCCCGGTATAGGTTTAGGTGCACTCCGTTCATCATTCCATCCAATGAATGCTTTGCGCTTCCTACGATACAGATGGAATTTTGAAAGAAACCTTCGATGACCAAGATATACAATCTTGCTGCCATGTTTTAGTCTTATTGAATTAGTGTTTTCTTCACATATAGGACACGGTTTAGCTCCTTTGACACTATATCCAAACAAATTCATGTATGCTGGAAAGTCATTAATAGTGCAAAACAACATAGCGTGCAAATGAAATTTCTCTCTTACTGAAGCATCATAGGTCATCACACCTTCAGCCCAAAGTTTCTTTAAGTCATCAATCAAAGGTTCAAGATAAACATCGATATCATTTCCGAGCTGTTTAGGGCCCGATATCAACAACGACAACATAGCGTACTTATTTTTCATACACAGCCAGGGAGGAAGATTGTATATAACAAGCATGACTGGCCAAGTGCTATGTTGGCTACTCAATGTCCTGTACGGATTCATCCCATCTGTACAAAGCCCAAGTCTTAGATTCCTATCTTCTTTACCAAATTTGGGGTACAATAGATCAATCTTTCCACTGTGGGGAATCAGACGCATGTTGTAGGATCCCATCATTATTTTTCTTAACATCTGCATGCCACCTCAAATTATTCGCATCTTTCGGATTTGCAAACAAGCATTGAAACCGTGATATTATAGGTAAATACCACATCACATTGGCAGGAGAACCAGTTTTGGACTCCCCCGAAGTCGTCAATTTATACCGTGACACACCACATTTTGGACAATCTTTCAAATCCACATAGTCCTTTTGAAATAATACACAATCATTTGGGCATGTGTGTATCTTCTTGGCCTCCATTCCCATTGGGAACAACAATTTCTTTACCCAGTATGTTGAGATTGGCAGCTCATTTCCTTCAGGAAGCATTTCTTTCAACAAAGTCAACAATGAAGTGAAGCTTTTGTCGCTCCATCTATTGTTAGCTTTAAAACTTATACAATCTCAACACAGCGCTAAGCTTCGTAAACTTAGCACAACCTGTATATAATGGTATCTCAGCATCATGCACAATGTTTCTAAAGATAGGAGGTGGATCGGTGTGCTCTACCCTACAACTATCCAGCATTGCATCAACGATGTCTACTGGAACTGGTTCATTCACATCTACGTCATCAGAGGCAATTTCTTCTTCCACCCAAGCACTGCTATTGACATCCACTGGTTTCGAGTTTGAAATCTCTCCATGCCAGTGCCATTCTGTATAGCCTTGTACAATCCCGTTGCACATGACATGACTTTTGATTTCGTCACTAGTGCTGACTTTCAAATTGTTACTGCAATGCCTACATGGATAGTAGAACCTATCTCTAGGTTCTTTCCTATGTTCCTCGACAAATCTAATAAACTAATCAAGACCAGATATAAACTCTGGGGTGCAGCGATTGTGAATGGACATCCATGATCTATCCATTATATGATCAAAGAGAAAACAAGTGTATATTAGGACAAGATTAGGGTCTACGGTTAACAAATACATGTTACGTCATTCATTCTATATAATAAATGTGTACCACCTATCGGTGCCCTGCTGAGGACTATCTAAGATTTACTCCTAATGAGTAAATCTTGGATGGGTTTCTAGGCAAACAAACACATGTGATGTCATTCTGATATATAATAAATGTGTACCGCCTATCGGTGCCCTGCTGGCGCATTTTCGGTGGCGCGAAGCCTTTTAGCGTCGGTTATAAAACTGACGCCGAAGAGTTCGACCTTTAGCGGCGCCCACATAGGCGTCGCTTGAGAACTGTCACTAAAAGGGAATAAACAATTGACGCCAAAGACATGTTCTGTAGTAGTGAAATTCAGGGTTTCTAGGCCAAAAAACACATGTGATGTCATTCTAATATATATTAAATGTGTACCACGTATCCCATCCTTGAACACCTAATCTCACTAGTAAGTGTATAATGTGTATTGGGTTTTCAAGAAAATTTCAGCAGCATTTCCCCGCTGTTCTCTAAGTACATATGTCCTTAGAGAACAAATGGGGAAATGCTACCAAAATTTTCTCGAAAACCCAATAAACATTATACACTTACATCCTAAGTGCGATTAGGTGTTCAAGAACAGTCCCAAACCGGGGACTATCTAAGATTTACTCCTAATGAGTAAATCTTAGATGGGTTTCTAGGCCAACAAACATGTGATGTCAATCTTATATATAATAAATGTGTACCACCTATCCCATCCTTGAACACCTAATCTCACTAGTAAGTGTATAATGTGTATTGGGTTTTCAAGAAAATTTCAGCAGCATTTCCCCACTGTTCTCTAAGTACATATGTACTTAGAGAACAAACGGGGAAATGCTACCGAAATTTTCTTGAAAACCCAATGCACATTATACACTTACATCCTAAGTGAGATTAGGTGTTAAAAAACAGTCCCAAACCGGGGACTATCCAAGATTTACTGCTAATGAGTAAATCTTGGATGGGTTTCTCGGCCAACAAACACAATAATAGATATGTTCATGTTAGGGTTTCATCACAATTAATGTTAGGGTTTCATCACAATTGTTGTTAGGGTTTCATCAATGTTAGGTTTAATCAAATCAAATTAGGATGCTAGAATGGACAAGTTTAAATCTTATTTCAACATGCATCAAATTTACTTAATTAGGTTAAACATTAGGATTAGAAGCACAAATATATGCAAGCAAAAGATTTGTTCGTATCCTAGGATTTACATAAAGAATTACATAAAAATTTGTTCATATCCTTATCAACAACAAGCACAGCCGTGGCTGTGTTGGCCTACCACGGTCGTGCTGGACAGCATGGCCGTGGTAGGCCAACACAGCCATGGCCGTGCTTGCTGTTGGTAAGGAGCTAGGGAGAAGGAAACAAAGAGGCTAGGGCTACCTGGAGCAAGCGTGGAGAAGAGCGGCGGCGAGCGGCGGCAGTAGTGGCGGCGAGTAGGCGAAGAGCAGAGCAGAGCGGTGAGCAGCAGTGGCACCAGGAGAAGAGAAGAGCAGCAGAGAAGAGAAGAGCAGTAGTGGCGGTGAGCGGCGGCAGCAGGAAAACCAGCAGTAGCGGTGGCGGCGGCGAGCAAAGGCGCACCAGCAGCAGCAGCGGCGAGCAGTAGCGGGGGTCATCGGGCAATTTTAGGCGAGCGGCGGCGAGCAGTAGCACAGGAGAAAATTATCACAATGAAATAGGAAGAAAGGGGGAAGAGTCGGGTGATACAGGTCTATTAAGTTTGTCAACAACGTTAGTTATCTACAACACCGACGCCGTTTACTCTTCAACGTCGGTTGATAGTAAACAACCGACGTCCAATTAGACAATCTTTGCCCTAAATTATTTCGCGGGAACTATTATCAGCGTCGGTTATCAAAGGATAATCGACATCGAAAGTGGGACTTTTCGCACAAATTTTCATCTTATATAGGCGTCGGCTATTAGTTAAACAACTGACGTTGTATGTGACACTTTGGGGCCAATTTTTTTTCGCTCGAGAATTGGATTTCGCGGGAGATTTTAGGCGTCGGTTTGTTATACCCAGCCGCCGCTGAATACAAAGCGGTACCCGTGTCTGGATGGTCTTCGAATATAGATGTCGGTTTTCCTAAATAATCGGCGTTGAATAGTATAGGCGTTGGTTTTCCATAAAAAATGACGCCCATAAAAGCGACGTTGAATGTTGTTTCTGTAGTAGTGTATGAACTGTCATGGCAATGTCTTGGCTAAGTTGTTCCGTGTAGATAATGAAGATGCAATTTCTTATAGGGTCGCCTTGCTTGATTGCCTAGTTGGCCTTGATAGATAAAAATAGACACCCCATTCCACATAATAAAAGAGGATCCTAATGAGTTAATGTTCATAATAATTTCAATGATCATGTTAGGAAGATCAACCTTGAGGAGCATATCTTGAATGAATGGCCAACTCATCCTATCAAAAGCCTTGTACATATCAAGTTTCACTGTTGTCCACTTCTTCCTTCCTTTCTGGAAGAGCATTGAGTGAATGTCCTTGTAAACTAGAAAGATGTTATCCATAATCCTTCTTCCTGGGATGAATCTAGATTTAGTTGGGAAGACCCAATTGTTGAGTAAAGGTTTGATTTTATCAACAAGAACCTTAGAGATTAGCTTGAAGCAAGTGTTGTTAAGGGAAACTAGGCAAAGTCCGCTATAGGTTTTGACGTTGCCCATCATTGGAATAAACACCATGTCTGAATTCAACATGTCATTGTTAATTGAAGTTGTGGAAAAAGCTAAGTAAACTATTCTTACCACTGACTTGCCAATGTTGTTCCATTTATCTTGGAGGTAGTCATTATGCACCCCATCTGGTAGTGGATGAATTGCCTAACATTTATAACGACCTCAATTGAGTAGATATGTTGATCCCATAGGACCTAGATTCCCTTGAAAAACTCAATTGATTCTACTCCATGAGAGGAGGAGAATCCTATCTAGTTAATGTTATTCTTATCCCAACTACCACTATAGTGTGGTTCTATAATGGCCATGAGGAGAATTTTGCGAGTTCTTTTAAGGTGGAAGATGTGTTGGACTTTATTGTCAGAGCAGGCACCTTGAAAAGTCCAGCAGAAGTAGAGTGTGATTGACATTTAAAGAGATTTGGGAGGTGTTGGACCATCATATGATAGTCTACAACTGACCATAGGGTCCAGGTCATCCATGACAATATCTTGAGCTTCTTCAACCTCCAAATTTGAATCCATGTTACTAAACAATGTATGGACTTCACTCACTTTGGTTCTACCCGACACCTCCTGAGCTTTCCCCTTTTTTCTTATTCTGTAAGGACTGCAAAGTATAGTTTGGTATATGATTCTTCTACATTTGAGCAATACACCGCCACCCATAGTATCTACTCATCCTATAGTGGTCGTGCCGCCGAAGTCATATGTGAATTGGAAGGGGGCTTCTTATCATTGCTTGGACCTATGTCAATGGAAGTATCATCACTTGTGAGGTTCAAAAATATATTTATTGAATTAGGAATGGCTAAGGACTTCCTACCTTTACTCTTGGCATACTCCATACCTATTTAAGAAGGCTTGTCTCCATAGAACATCTTGAGGTTTCTTCTATTCATCACTCTTTGTCACCCCTTGATTTGTAGCGTTGTTGTTAGGGTTACAAAGGGTTGGTTCATGTTCTTGTTGTTGGTATATATGACCATAGAGCCATCTCGAGCGATTTCATGGACTCAGATATTAATTAAAGAATTAATACAATTATTTGTATAATTAATTAATTATAGAATATTCAAATTAATCTTCAAGTATTTTAATTAACATAGTCTTTCTATTTACCGATGGGTTTAGGAAACCCTGATTCCTTTTGTCTCCTATTTAAAGGGGCTTGATGGCTGATATATTTACAAGATATTGAGAGAGGCTTTTCAGTTTACGCTCACATACATAAATCCTAGGCATCACCGTCCTCAGGAGAGAAAGGAGAGCATTGTGACGCTAGCACGTCATCGCACAAAGACAACTCATTCTTACCGACTTAGGAAGTACGACATGGAGTTCCAGTCCATCCACATGGATGAAGTAGAGACACAGACGTTGAGACGTCTGTGTACAAAGGATGCCAATGACCGTCCATACGCGTTACGAGCGGCATACATCACCTCACAAAAGGAGCACCGTCGGATCATCCTATGATGCATTCAGAAGATGGGAGAGAAGTACCGTCTGTGTAAGTCAGTAGCGTTGCACATCATCATGTAGCAGAACATACCAGACTTGCTCCATGGCAAGGTATATCCTATGAACACTCTTTCTGAATATGTTATTGTTGACGCGATCGTATTACGGGTTGCATGGAAATATTTTTTGTTTCTTCCGCCGCACATGTTTCCTCCACAAAATCCAAGAGTGTATCATAGCAACGTCGATCTATGATGTATTTAGATTCATTTTGATATGATCAAATTTCTATATGATGCAAACTTAAAACTTCTAATGTGCATATCTAAACCTAATTCCACATACGCCATAGGCTTCTATTTTTGACGTTTCGGACGGAGTCGACTATTGAAAATATTAATTTTCCTAAGTGCACGGAAGTAAAATTTTGTAGACCCCTGCATAGGGGCGTTGCCCCTGTGTACCCCACAGTCTGTGTGGGAGTCAAAAATTTATTTAATGGGGAATGTCCTGCATTAAAAGTATTGTAATTTTAATATTTATATATGTATATGTAGATATACCTATGATATCATACATGTCGCCTTTAAAATATGTTTTATGTGGTGAATGCATGCATAATTATTACCTAGAATCCCCTTTTATAAATGTTGTGAATGAATGTGGTTGTGAATCTTGTTGAGATGTTTGTTTGTGAATGCTATGGATGTATAATGTTTGTACGTGGATACTTTGTATAAAGTATTCGACTTGCATGCTGAGCCTCATCTCTTATTTCAAAGTGTAATTAATTCTTTCTGTTTATATATGAACTCATATGATGTAATGGAGATATGATTAGTTTTAGTCTTTGTAAACTTGATGTAAGGAGGCCACTTGAAGATCTAACTCCAAGGTGCGTCCATGGAGAAGCACCATGAAGATCCAATTCCAAGAAGAAAATTGAAGATCCAACTCCAAGGAGCGTCCATTGAGAAGCAACATGAAGATCCAATTTCTAGAAGAAACTTGAAGTTCCAAACACATGGAGCGTCCATGGAGTTGTTCATTGTAATGTTGATCCTTACAGGTTGATTCACAGGTGTTGTTGCAAGAGATGCATAAGACCTTAGGTGGACTATAATCCTTTGTTGCTCTAAATGATTATAATAGTATGGCCATAACCAATGCATTTCTATTTGTGATTGCATATCTATCACTTGTGGTTATGGACATAGTAGTATATGATACACACTATAAGTATGTGGTGTTTGGATATGTATATGCATTATAAAACCCCTCAATTAATAATATTAAATTTTAGTTGCCTTCCATAAAGCAACACACATGAAAATCTTGATCGACTATGTGTGGGAACGCATCTGTGTGGTACACTGTCTATCTCGTGGAAGTGTGATGGTGGATGTGTGGGTATTCCTCCGTAGGGAGCACACTCATCGTGTTGTCTTATGGGTTGGATTGCATATGATGCAATTGGAAAAAGTTGCCTACCTTAGTATTTTGTCTTTGACATCGGCGTTGGCTGGGCATTGATCTAATTATTTTGGATCTTGGCTCATTAGAAGCTTGTATGTTGCAAACTTCCAATTTGATAGTGAGGGCTATTAATTTTAATAAAATAGTGGGAGTGTAATTAATTAAAGGCCTAATTAATTTCATTTATCAAATCTTTACAAGTCAAAATATTTTGGACTGAATGCAAACCTTTTCTTTTGTAGTAATCAAATGGTAAACAACATTCTCATTGCGATCGGTCCTTGAGAAGGACAAACTTACTAGAATCAACTTTCAAAACTGGTTTTAGGACACTAAGAGTTGTTCTCATGCAGGAGCGTAAGCTCTATGTCCTTGAAACACTAGAGCCAGCGAAACCCACCTCAAATGCGCCCAAGGCTGAAAAGAATGCTTACAAGAAGCACTTTGATGATGACGTAGATGTCAAGTACATGATGTTGTGCTCAATGAACTATGAGTTGCAATATCAGCATGAGAACATGAATGTCATGGAGATGGTAACACATCTCAAGAACATGTATCAACATAACGTAAGACAGGAGAGATATGATGTCTCTATAGCTTTGTTTAGAATCAAGATGAAAGAGGGAGACACAGTTGGTACCCACATACTCACTTTGATTGGGTATGTGGAAAGCCTATCCAAGCTGGGATTTCCCCTAGGTTAAGAGTTGTCCACTTATGTGATTCTACAATCGTTACCTGAATCATATAGTCATTTTTTCATGAACTACACCATGAACAATCTTGACAAGCCGTTTTTAGAATTGTTGGGCATGTTGAGGACAGCTGAAGCACATATGAAGAAACACAAGCCCAAGTCAGTGATGATGATCAACAGGACATAGGGAAAGTCAAAAGGCAAAGGAAAGGCTAAGAAAGGTTCTAAATCCGAGAATAAGACAAGGTCATCCACGCTCAAAGCTAAAGGTGGGATCTCCAAAGAAGAAAGTTGTCACCATTGTTACCAGGCTAGACATTTGAAAAGAAACTGTCCTCACTACTTGGAGGAACTGAGGAAGAAGAAGCAGGGTATAGAGATCTCCACTTCATCTATATACATTATTGAGATAAACTTAAATACTTCTTCATCTTGGGTACTGGATACCGGATGTGGATCTCACATATGTTCAAATATGCAAGATCTGATAAGAAGTAAGCCTTTATGAAAGGGGAACGTCGAGTTGTGGGTCACTAGTGGAACAAGAGTTGCTGCCACTGTAGTTAGAGTTATTAGTTTAGCTTTGCCTACAGGTCTTGTAATCAAATGAGAGAATTGTTATTATGTACCTACCTTTAATAGAAATATTATTTCTATATCTTGTATGGATAAGAGTAGATTTGAATTTCACATTAAGAATGGAATCATTTCTATTCTAAAGATGAGATCTTTTATGGCAATGCCCCTATGTCTTATGGTATCTACTTGTTAGAACTTGAGACTAGCATATACAATGTAAATACTAAAAGTCTAAAACTTGACAACCCAAACAAAACATAATTATGACATTGTTGTCTTGGGTAAATGAGAAGAACATATATAGACTCCATAAGGATGGTTATCTAGACTCTTTTGATTTTGAATCGTTAGAGACATGTGAGGCTTGTTTACTAGGCAAGATGGCCAAAAATCCTTTCACTGGACATAGTGAGAGAGCTAGTGATCTGCTAGGGCTCATACATACTGATGTATGTGGACCTTTTATATCAAATGCTAGAGGAGGCTATCAATACTTCATTACCTTCATTGATGACCTCTGTAGGTATGGCTATGTATATCTTATGAAACACAAGTCAAAAAACTCTTGAAATGTTCAAGACTTTCATGAATGAAGTAGAGAAGCAACTTGGTAAGATAGTATAAATACCTTTGGTGAACGGGAAGGTGTACCATTACATCGAAGAATGATGGTATAAATATCTGCTCCATTTTACATAGTGTAACAACAATATGATTTTCTAACCTCTTCAGATCTTCTACCGTTAAAACTTTAGAGCAAAATTCCTTAAATGATATACTAAGCTCGGTCAATGTCTCAGATACATCCTTTGGAAAGATTCCACGTGTTGCAAGAGGAAGGAGTTTTTGTAAAAATACATGAAAATCATGAGATTTCAACCCAGAAATTCTACGCTCATCAACATTCACACATCTAGAAATATTTGATCACAACCCATCTGGAAATTTAATTTCTTTTAAGAATTCACAAAACCACTTTTTTTCCTCAAATGATAAAGTAAAACATGGAATAGGGACTTCTAACTTTCTATTCACAATATATGGGAGAAGCTCCTGCCTTATATTCATATCTTTTAAGTCTTTGCGAGCTTTTGAATTATCCTTAGTCTTCTCATCAATATCCAAAATCATTCGAATTAAACTATCACAAACATTCTTCTCAATATGCATTACATCAAGATTATGACGAACACGAAGACTCTTCCAATAAGGAAGTTCAAAAAAAATATTTTTTTCTTCCAAGCATGAGAAGGTTTTTCTTTTGAACTTCTTTTCTTTCTCTTTCCCAGGTTTCTTTCAAAGATGTCATGTAGTTGACTCAAAGCTTCTTCTACAGATAGTTCCTGAGGACGAGGTCGTGGTTCTTATTTCCCATCAAACGCGTGGTCATTCTGTTGCCATCTATGATTTTGTGGTAAGAATCTACGATGCCCCATATAACAAAATTTTCCCCCATGTTTCAATCTGAGAGACCAAGTATCCTTGTGACAAGAAGGGCATGCTAACACACCTTGGGTGGACCATCCCGACAAATATCCATAAGCAGGAAAATCATTAATTGTCCATAATAGAGCCGCATGCATTTCAAAATTCTGTTTTGACACAGCATCATAAGTTTCAACTCCTACATCCCACAACTCCTTTAACTCCTCGATCAATGATTGTAAATAAACATCAATCTTGTAGGTAGGAGACTTTGGCCCAGGAATGATCATGGATAAAATAGGATAATCTTGTTTCATATAAAGCCATGGAGGTAAATTATATGGAATAAGGATAACGGGCCATATGCTATAAGAATTACTCATGTTCTCGTGTGGATTAAATCCATCAGAAGCCAATCCAAGCCTAACATTGCGAGGGTCTCTAGAAAAAGATGGATTCATCTCATCAAATCTTTTCCACTCTTCAGCATCAGCTGGGTGTCTTAGTTTACCATCATTTATGTGCTTTTCTTGATGCCATCTCATCTCTGAAGCTGTTTGATAGCACATGTACAGTCATTTTAATCTTGGTATTAGAGGAAAGTACCATAGAGTCTTAACAGCACGTCATCCTTTGTCTTGCAACTTCCGTTGTTACATTTATTGCAAGGGAAAGGTATTAAGCCATCAACTTCTACATTTCTAGATACAAATTGAATAAATTTTTCAACGCCATTTCTGTATTCTGGTGATAACCTATTTTTATTCTTCATCCAGCTCTTATCTATTCCAGACATTGAATCCTACAAAGAAAAGATCTACAATTAATTCTAGATTTTAAGGAAATCATTTAAATTGGTTACTCAATCATTTTTGTGTCAATATTACATAAATATCAAACAATGTTAGCATAAAACTTAGAAAAATAAATTTGGAGTACATATAAACATGCAATGTATAATTTAAGTAAGTATACAACAACAAATTATCTAAACTTTGATATGTAAATAGACATAAAAAATTTAGATAACACTCACTCAATTCCATGGGTTGAATAGAGCTCCTTTTCATTATAAACCACCCAATGCTTAAAAATCAAAATCGCAATACACTATATTGAGTGGGGAGGATTTTTATTAGAGAACAAATTTAAAATATATAACCAATCATATATTGTATATTTCAGCAAATATTAAGATCAAATATTATGGTGCAAACTACCATTAGAATCCCTCAAACATTTTATCCAGATAGACAACTTGTTAGTCAGGTGTAATATCGGTAAAACATTTATGATTTGCCATTTTGGACTTCCTTTTCACCTACAACATGTTCCAAGATATGTAAAAAGAACATTCAAAAAGATCTAAAATATTGGAGTGTGTGACAGAGAAACAATGTCTAAATTTTAGCGTAAACTCCTATCTATAGTACATGATATTGAAATGGGGGAGGTACAAAATAGACTACAAAGTTATACAATATGACTAATGGCATCAAGTACTAATTTTAACGTATTACACATCAATCCTCTAGAAAATTATTCCTATATACAAGCCTTTTTGAAATTGATGTTCTTTCAAACTAATCATCCATCATATATAAAATGCGGTCAAGCATTGTCTATTCTATTTAATTTTTCTTTTCAAATTCTTCTTTCTAAAAGTTTGAATCATTTTCATGAGATACACATGCGATACAAGTGTCTTGGAATGCCCAACAGTCCCAACATGATAGATTTAAGACAAGACAAAGCACTACAACCAGAAAGAGTCCATTGCTGATAATAATCTAGGAAATCAAAGCTAATTACAAGTGCATCATATATCTCAGTTAAAGGCTTTTTTGTTTAGGAAAATTGCTTCCAAAACCACTATAAATGGACATGAAATATATAGGTGCTATATCAACCAAATATGTTGTAGACTAGTATAGTTACAATCATTAAAATTTTCAAAATGCAACTTTTCTTTAGATATTTCTAACAGCTCCCCCCTCTTCAAGCTATATATTGAAATTCATAGAAATTTTCAGAGATATGGCATAGCTTATTGTTTAGTTCGAATCTGCCAATAACCTCATCAAGTAAGGTTGGAATTCATGGGTAGGGGTTGGAATAATGAAGCTTAATTAAAGAGTAACATTTATGTGATAGAAAAAAATGTAGTGTCATATTAATTTGGTTGTCACTACTTAAAACAATATTAACTTCTCATAAATCCCCACACTACAGATGTAAAAAGACAACCCATCAACTTTATCTTTGACGGTTCCTCTTATAACCCTTTTATTGAAACTTCACATACGCACATAGTTTGCACAATAAGCTTCCTGATCTAACCATATTAAAAATATTGACTTCTTCTCTTTTGACCTTTCCTACAGCTTTAAATGAAAACCCCTTCCACTATAGTTGATTGCACACCTAATCAAATCGTATACAATGAAAGATTCAAATTTTTTGACAGAAAATTATTCACCAACAAGGTCTAAAGTGGGAGCCGAATTTATTATTGTTCCTCAGCAATGACTTTTCAAACATATTCAACTAGACAAGGCTACAACTTGCACAGACCCTTGCACATGTCATATGATGGACGACGCCAATGGTTTAATCAATGAAAGAAACATGATGCTTTTTTGATACCTTGATTTTTGAATAATGATTCATCAAAATCCTATTAACAAAAACATTTCTTATATGTATTTTCATATTTAGAGAAAGGTAATGGTGAAAATTTTAGTCCCCTAATACTCAATCATTCCTTGTATATAAAATTCCTTCAATCTCATTAAGAGTTTTATTTTGTTTTTTGACACAAAATAGTGAGGAATGGAGATGGAATGTCATTTTTCTATAGTGACTTTATTTTTTTCTGTAAGAACACTTTGAAGATTTCAAATGGGGTATACATCTATGTACATCTATAATTTAGATGATAGGAAACTTGTTGTAAGATGTGCCATGTGTATTGATAAGGGATGTGGATGAAAATTTGTATGATTGAATCCTTTTGTTATGTATTGAAATCAATTGCAACTCATTTTTAGTAGAACATGACCTCACACCTACATAAAATATGTAGTCTAGGTAGATGTACAACATATGTGAACCATAACTACAAAAAATAGTAGGAAGAGCACAAGATAACAAGGGGGTAAACAGAACTAAGATAAAGAAAAATTACATTATTATGGATTTTCAACTGGGTTCCTCTAAATTTTGGATCAGAACAAGGACCATCAAAAGTTGAACATATTAAAATTCATATGAACATGCATAGAATTGGGTAGTATTCCATTTTTGCTTGTTAACTACCTATTTCGCTTATCTATCTTGATTCAAAAGAAGAGTAAAAGTAGTGCAATGAATCTGAATCCATGGATAATTGGCATAATAATTATGTCTTGCGAAGAACATGTGTTGCTTAGGATAGTTATGAAGGAATCTATAAGCTTCATACAGTTTTATGTGCTAACAACGTCATCAACATAGAAGGAGGCAAATATAGTCTTGATTAGGAGCAAACATGATCAACAATATTGCATCCAAATAAGTCTTGAACAAATACGAGTTGTCAATATATTGCATCTAATGGCATAGTTAAAATAAAAATGTACTAGCTCTATGTAACCAAGGCCTAGGTGCTTGTATTTGTTAATGGTTTTGTCTCTCACACAAAAAGATAAATTGGATCTGAAATATTGGTGGCTTGTCCATAGATGTAGGTTATTGCATCCATTTAATAAGTCATTACAACTATCAAGTCTATGCTTATCCCACATGTTTCTTATTGCAATTGAGTGAACAACTTTACTTTTAGGAGTTTTTACTATGGAACACCTTCATCTTACATAAAACCCCACTGCAAGTAGCTTTGTGTTTGATCTCTCTAGTGATCCATCATGCTTGAATTTTCCATTATGTATTAATCATTAACCAACCACATTATAATTTGATTTTCTGGTGGAGTTTTCAAGTATTATTCGATATGGACTAGTTTTCTATAATAGATTGAAAATTAGTGCTTCATATAGCATAATCGGTTTTTTTAAATTCGTGGACTATAAGATTAGTACTTTTGTCTAGTGTGGCTAGAGAGGCTAGAGAAAAACATATTGTTTATTGACTATTTAGAAACTCCGGACAATTGTGTGATACAAAGGGGCGTTGGCATTTAAATGTACCTATTGTGCTTTATCCGATCAACACTAGTCTCCTTTTGTTATGTTTTGTCTAACTAAAAATACCGTACATAGGGTCCCCACTTCATTTTTCCACATGGGAAATAAATATATTATCACAATGATAATGAACATAGAAAAACTCAAAATGAGTTTACTATTTAACATATTTTAATAGATGTCTTCCTAATGGGTTTAAAGGTTATCACTATTTCATCCTTCTTAAAAAACTTGGTCGCATTATTTTAGCAAGCAGTGCAGAAGTACCCATTAAGCATTCAATATTGTTGGTTAAGTATATGTTTGTGTTTGTGTAGAAGTAAAATTTTATGGATTGACTATGAATACTTTCTTCCTTTGTTTAAAAAATAATTATACAACATGATTCTTATATATAGACAATGTTTTATATTTGATTCTTTTGTTCTTCAAGCTTGTTGTTTTGAACATAGTACGAATGTTAAACTTGTATTATATTTGAAATGGTCTATCAATATTAGTTTGTGAGTTCTACCTCCATGGCTGACACTCTACTTGATTTGTATGATTTCACCACTTTTTTCATGTGATATGATACATTGTCATAAATTTGAAAAAGGGGTTCAAGGGTATGGTTTGTACATGCTTAGAAAATTTACTTTAAAAAGGTAGGGCATGACTGATTTGGCCCACCTAGACTTTTGAATTTTTAATAGGTAGATGAGAACATATTTCACAATGTAAGATCTTATAATTTAATATTCATAATAAATAGAAAAGAAACTATGCTATCTTTTCCATTAGTCGATGTTGTAATAAATTCATATATGATATCTAACTAAGACAATCATATCATTCAAAATAAGAAATGGTATTATGTCTTTGTTTTGAAGTACTAAATTCCATAGCAACATCTTGAACAATATATGCAAACGTGGAAACTAATAGGAGTTTATCCATCATTTCCATCTCTTGAGAAAGTAGAACTAGAAAACAAGGAAAAAATTGTATAAAAGTGGTGTCCGTCCTCCCTATATCAATAGTTGAAATGTAAAACTCAAATCTAAATTGAACGACTTTACCTTTGAACATATTTATGGACCTGGGCTAGGTGAAAGATATAACTCCCCAGGTATTCTAAATTAAAGATTCACATATAAGAGCCAGTTGACAAAGGAAAATTGAACCAATCTTTATACTGGGCAAGTATTAGATGAAGATGGCTGATTGATGCCTTTAAATTAATATGAAAAGTGATAGCATTTACTTTATAACAAAGAAGCATACCACTCTCTGAGAGAACAAAGGCATTGCTCTAGCAATTACTAAATGGCCTAAATTATTTGCACAACAATTGGACTATACATTAAGATCTCAAACCTTCTAATATCTTGGTTATGGGTGAGGGTGATGAACAAGGTGTTGTAAAAATAGCCGATTTTGGTCTTGCTAGGATATACCAAGCTCCTCTGAAACCACTCTCTGAGAACGGGGTGGTGGTAACAATTTGGTACCGTGCTCCTGAGTTGCTCCTGGGGGCTAAACATTACTTAAGTGTTGTTGATATGCGGGTTGTTGGCTGTATATTTGTAGAGTTGCTGACCTTAAAACCTATGTTTCAAGGAGTAGAAGTGAAAGTTGTCCCAAACCCATTTCAGCTCGACGAACTGCATAAGATCCAGCAGTGGAACTGCTACATCTATGGTGAACCCTAAACCTATTGCTAGACCAGCAATACCCATGGTTGGTATGCAAAGATTGCCACAAGGCCTACGTAGTGCTTATAATATTCCTCCTCAGGGAAATATGGGTGGCATGAATACCACAGGGATCCTGATGGAGCGAGGCAACACTGCCCAGGCACATTAGCAACAGTTAAGAAGAAAAGACCCTAGAAAGGGAATGCAAAATAGTGGATATCCCCCTCCCAGCAGTAAAGACGTTTCTAAAATCTTTCAGGCCTTCCACATTGATCAGCCTTCTAACTTGGCCTTGTAAATATGGCGCTCGGCAATTGTCTGCCCAATCATTTTGCCAAGTCTTGATAGTGGATCTATTTATCAGTTTGCCCGGCAATTGTCTACCCGATCATTTTTAGCGCATGTGGAGGGTTTGTATATGAAGGGTTACATTCGCTCTATGAAAATTTCATTATTCTCAGGGTAGAGAAAGTTGTCTGTAAACTAGAAAGAAGCATACCAGTTGTAGAAGCATACCAGTTGTCGTTTGTTCATGACGAATCAATCCATATTTCTTTGTGTATAACGCCTCAATGCAAATTAAGTGGAACACATGTGCGATTAGTTATATATAAGAGAAGTCGGTTAGATTTGAATAGAAAAGAACTGGAAACGAGGGTGGGGGGAGAGATTAATTTTTGTTCTTACCCGAATAGAACATATGATCGCCTCACACAAACCTATATGGAACGAAAGGAGGATTCGATCAAATCAAAATGATCAAAGGAGAGAAAGGGACAGTCACATTGGCAATGTGAATTGGGAAAAGGGACCGCAAAAGGGATGGAAATCACTCGCTATGACTGGGATAGAAAGGAGAATGTGCTGCCGAAGGGAACGGGATACGACTCTTGATTTTAACCAACTCTTCAGGATTGGGAAAGGAAATAGAGAAACAGATTTTTTTTCTTCAGTTTTGTGCGTTCCAATTTGGCGCTATCTTATTTTCAGGATAGTACCACATGGAGCCTGTAATTAGTTGGATATTTTTCCGGCACCAAATATATAAAATGCCGAAAAAATGTGTCGGCGTTGGTGTCATTTGTTGTAGTGAGTAGCTACACAATATGCACCCTCAGGTGCATGGTTTGTGCTCCCCAAGAACTTCCTTCAATTCACCAAGTTAGATGCATGATGTGGTCACTCATGTGCACAACATGCATGATCCTAAAACATGATCACAAGAACAACTTAAACATGCATGATGTGCGCCTTTCGTGCATGGTGTACCACCACAGTATCGACACTTTTGGCCATCCCACCCATGCACATTGTGTAATCATACTAGTAACCACTCCCCATGATTTCCTACACAAAATTCACCCTCTACTGGATGCCATGCTAAATGATTTTGGAGTTTTATCTTAACACCTACAAAGGTACATTAACGTCCAACCTCACAAAAGTAGGAAACTACAAAGAGTAGGGAATAAGCTATGGGAGGGATCTCTAGTTTGATCCAATTCTACCTAGGTGGAAGGAAAGGAGGAAATTCCAAAGGAAACTTCAAAGAGTTAGAAACTGAAAGGAAGAAGAAAGAAGGACTTGGAGGTGAAGATCTCCCTTTCCTACATTTATAAACACCAAGAGTAGCCCCATTTTTATGGATAGATCCTCGATTTTAGTTGTACCTCATTTATTCACCTTCTATAGTTCTATTTTGTTCTTGTAACACTGTGAATACATTTAAATTTGTGACATTCATCTTTTTTAGTCATCACCAATCATTACAAATTAACATACCCGGTATTTGATGCCTAAATGTTACTTATTGGTCATGTGTTGAACAACATTTTTCAATATTCAGATACTTCTCTATTGCTTTGCTAATTGTTGTCAATTGCATATGAGAATAGGTGGAAACAATTTTTTAAATCCTCAAATTTGTTTCTTAAAAGTACGCAAATTTAGTGGAGGATGATTAGAGCTTTAATTGGTATTACATGAAAGTTAATATTGGCTTCTACATGCTATAATCTCCTTGATCGATTAATGTTGTGTGAGACATGGAAAAGGGACATTATCAATTATGTATTGTATAATTGTTCATCATATGACTCATATATGTCTAGGTATAAAATACATTCTTTGGACTTGATCATTTTGAAGATACTCATGAAAACCTTTAGTTCAAATTTAGGACTTAATCAATCAGTCAAATTATCTTCTTTGAATTGTGAGTTTAAAGAAAATGGGGTTCATGTTGACTTTTTTGTCTCTCAATGGATTCGTCCCAAATGCTATACTTGTGATTGAAACTGTTACGGATGACAAGTAGTTACTTTGAATTTTGGAAGTGAAAATACTTTCTCCATCAACATCAGTTTAATCACTTCTCCTTGAATTGGGTCATACAAATCACTATAGTAAAGAAGATCCTCTATCATTATAATCGACAATGGATTATTAAACGCTTCCAATGTTTCCATATTGTTTGCATCATCCATCTAGGCCATGTAAAATGGTACTTTTTGGTAGCACTTTTGTTAGGTCAAAGATGCACAAATCATTAGATGTGCAAACTACATACAAAGACTAGTACATATGTATTACATGCATAATATCTAAATATGTATATGTAGTGCCACAATATATCACAAGTGATGTCTTGACAAGTCAAAGAAGATAATTACAACTTACACAGACAAGCAAACACAGATAAACACTAGGGTTTATATAGGGAACTCTCAATATATTTGAAGAAAAATCCATGGGGCCAACCCCATCGAGGAAATCCAGTGTAACCAAGATGGTATAACGTTTCATCTCATATTTCTAACCCAAAACTCAAGGAATAAAAGATAGTAGAATAAGATACAGAGATTACCCTACTTAGGTTAGCCTCAAAATATTCTCAGAGAAGTACCATTTTGTGAGAGTACCCAAACAGAATAAGAATAATTTACCATGTTAGAAATCAATAAAAATATTGAAATGAAATTCCCCTCACTTCCTATTACTCTCCTTTTCTCTTTTTGTCCATTCAATATTAGTAGAACTAGCTACTGAGAATAAGATTTTGGAAGTTGTTATTATCAACTTGTGTAGCTTGTCATCTCTTGTACATGAGAAGATCCACAAATATTAATAGTAGTAGGAGAAAATCAATGAGAAGGGGGCTTCCTAGGCTTTAAGTGCCCTTCCATAATAACAAAATATATGTTGTACATTCATAGAATAACCAAATACATTATATATATGTTGGTTTCAAATATGTTTATAAGGAAATTGCTAGTTATATCGACATGTGTTTAGTTTAAGAAAATATAGCAGCTCATATTTGTTTGCTTGTATTTGTCTATTATTTATGAAGACAATCAGTAACAAGTCTATCTAATGCAAACCCCTATTATAACTAATAATGAGTTCATCTAACTCAGACTCTTCCTCCTATTTTAAATTTTTGGATCGACCACTGAATCCCCGTACGGATGTCCTAGGCTCTTCGTAAATATAAGGTCAAAACCACGTAAGGTAGGACGAGAAACTAAGACTAATCTATTGGAAAGATAACAAAGAGATAATACCAAACAAAATAGGCAAGAATAGATGCTAATGTTAAATAATATATTACACTCTAAATACATCAAATTTAAACCTTTTCAACATTACAAGATGACATCTATATTCCTAAAAATATAATAGAAAAATTGTTTCAATAGTAATGTACGTACAATGATCCACAACACGCAAGCAAAAATAATAGTTAAATGCAAACAGGTAATTGGCAGAGTCTCAAGTTCTACATAATATTAATTAATAAGCTAGTCGGCTATACCCTTGTCGATTGTGCCTAGTCTAGACTGAATCAAAACAACTTGGGCCAATTTCCTCTTTTCCACTGATCCTAGTCACTCGTGTGCAACAACTAGAGGCTCCTTTCGCTATGTGTGAGCCACAATATGAGTGTCTGTTGATTTTTTTTGTCTCTCTATGGATCCAACCCAAATGCTATACATCTTGTAACTTACACTATTATGTGTGACATATAGTCGCTTTGATTTTTAAAAGTGATAGCACGTTTTGCATCACGATCAGTTTACTCATTTCTCACTGAATCAGGTAGTACAAATCATATAAGTAAAGAAGATCTTCCAATATTATAATCTACATCAACCAGTTAGACGTTGTCAACTTCTCCATCTTGTTTGCATCCTCCATCTAGTCCATGTAACATGGTATGCTATGATACCACTTCTCATAGGTCAAATATGTATTAATCATTTGACGTGCAAACTACATATGAAGCACCTATACATATATATTACACACAATATCTCAATATGTACACATAAGGCAATAACATATCATGAGTATGTCTGAACAAGTCAACAAAAATAATTACGGCTGATACAGACAAGCAAAAATAGAAGAACATTAGGATTTGTATAGAAAACTCTCAAAAATTTTAAGGAAAAAGCTATGGGGCCAATCCTATTGAGGATATTCACTATAACCAAGATGGTATAAGGCTTCATCTTAGATTTCTAACCCAAAACTCATGGAAAAAAGATAGTAGAATATGATTAAAGAGATAACCCTAACAGTAAATTTCTCAACAAAAAAAATCCTTTTTGTAGAGAATACCCAGACTAACAAGAATAATATGTCATATTAGAACTCAATAAAAAGGTTGGGACGACATTGCCCACTTTTCCTCTTTCTTCCCTTCTTTTCTTTTTGTTCTCCATTCAATATCAGTAGTGCAAACGGCTAAGAAGAAAAACATGGCAACTTTTCTTGACACCTAGTGCATCTTGTCATCTTTTACACTTGAGAGGATTTGAAGTTAATAATACTAGTGAGGGAGGATTAAAGAGGGGGAGGGGTGATTGGGCTTGCCCCCTTTCTTATCCAAGAAATATATATTATATTTTTGTAGCATAATTAAATAAATAATATATATGTTAATTTCAGATATGATTATAAATAAATTGCTAGTTAGATCGGCATGTGTTTACTTTAAGAAAATACAGCGGCTCCGATTTTATTGCTTATTTTATGTATTCTTTATCAGCAAAGTAGCAAGTCTATCTAACTCAGACACCTATGACAACTAATAATGAGTTCATTTAACTCAGCCCCTTCCCCCTATCGTGACTTTCTAGGTTCACCATTGAATGGCCAAATTGATCTCCTATGCTCCGACCATGTTGGCTGGAAAATGGAACATGGTCTTAGGCTCAAAAGTTAATTGTATGTAGTTGTAAACTTTTTGTTTGCTGTATTTTTGTCCACTATTG
The DNA here is from genome assembly GCA_963693085.1 of Alisma plantago-aquatica. Lineage (NCBI taxonomy): Eukaryota > Viridiplantae > Streptophyta > Magnoliopsida > Alismatales > Alismataceae > Alisma > Alisma plantago-aquatica. The sequence continues at coordinate 159,897,921 of OY856415.1, forward strand.
CTAGTGTTTCCTACATTGGTTTAAACTGCCATACCAAGCATGACCTTTGAAGTAATTTTGCTAGATGTTCAATCCAATAAAATTCATCACGTGAAATACATCCCAAGCATGCATAAAAAAATCGTAATCACCCCTTTGACAGAGACAAGCACCAATCATAAGGCATACGAGCTAATAAATTTATAAGAAAATACTGCAAATTGTATTAAATAAACTCCACAAGATTACAAGGATTGTTTGTTTTTTACAATCTCGTGCCTACAATAGAACGTTGTAGCCCACTATTGTGCTTTTCCTTCTTCGGATATTTTTTTAACTTTTTCATTTTGACGTACAATGTTGACGTGTTTTGACACACCACCATACGACTCTAGTAGCGGATAATACTACCCAAATGCTAGGTGGACACCATTTTGAAACTCAAAATAAAACTCCAAACAAATCTCCACCACATGTTACAAGGTATAACAAATAAAATAATGTATTTTATTTGTTATCGTTGTAGAATGTGGTGGAGATTGCTTCAGGTTTCGTTTTGGATTCCAAAATGGGTCTGCATAGCAAACCTCGATAACACTATCCCAAAAGATAAGACTAAACTACGGAAGGGAGGATCAGAAAATAAAATTAATATACTATAAATGATAATCAAGAGATAATATCAAACTAAATAAGATATTGCTAAACAATATATTGGACTCTAAATTCATTAAATTTAAACTTTGCTAATATTACAATATAACATTTAATATCCTCATAGTAGATAAGCACATTATTTCAACGGTATGCGCAGTGACCCGCAATATGCCGGGGCAAGCATACCAGTTACATGCATAAAGCTAATTGGGAGAGACCCAAGTTCTTGATCATACCATTTTCTAAGCTACTCGGCTGTACCCTCCTCGATTGTGCCCAATCTAGATCGGGTCAAAACTTGTTGAACCAATTTCCTCTTTTCCACTGACCCTAATGGCTCGTCTGCAGTAACCAGAGTCGCCTTCCGCTGTGCGTGAGACACGATATGTACTACTGCCGAATCATCGCTGCCATCCATCCTATGCATTACCATGGGCGCAATCCAGCAGTTAGCACGATGGCTTTTCTTCTTACCACCCGGCGATCGCCGTGTCCCCTTGTTCTCTGAAGCGGCAGCCTGGAGCGCAGTAGCAGCCTTAACGGCGAGCGCGCCAATGTCAACCACAGAGAGCGGGCAGCGAGACATGTTGACGTCAGGGAGGACGAAGTAGAGGCGGCCTGGAAGAATGGTGTAGCCCGGCGAGAGGGCGGGGATGAGCTCGTCGTAGAAGAGGGAATCGGCATCACAGAGAAGCAAGGAAGTGGTTTCAAACGAGCAGAAATCGTCAAGGACTTCCGTAGCCGTGAGTAGCGAAGTGTACTCCCTGAGCTTGCCTTCTGGAGTAATGACCTTGGCCGTGGGCTGGGAGCTAGCGGCGTCGGCGTTGGCTGATGAAAAGCTGGTACCCATATCGTGATGTTGGTAAGCAAGGAATGTACATGAGTAGCATCGGCGGCGGTGTGTGGAATATAAAGGGATGGGTTCTTGTTGGGTGGGTGTGGGTGGGGGACGGCGGCGGGCAAGAACCATGAGATTCATTCCATCCTCGGTGGGTACATGCCACAGTCACAATTAATCCGGCCATGTACACTATCTCTGTTGCTGCAATCCTTTCCGCCCATTACTTTCTCGGCCGCCTCTGCTTTCCACTCCACATATACTAGCACTGTTGCTGCAAGCTTGCCATAGTTTCCGCCCATTAATTACGACGACCGGGATATTGTTAAGGACCCACGTATGTTTCCGATAACGTGGGCTCGAGCTGCTTGGCCACTGTTGGCAACAACTTGACCACTAAATTCGCTTGCTGTCGCTATTTTGGGTCAGCAATCAAAGAGGTATGATAGGACCTTAGCATGTGCCTTGCACGCACAGTAGCTTCTCTTTTCCTGTGCCAGCTGTCCTTTATTTTCCTTTCTGTAGCGCGGTGCTCAGCCAAGAGCTGATCGCTGGCACTTTTGCCTATTAATAGAAAGCGGGCGTCCTGTATTCAGGCGTCGACCGCCTGACTATCAAACGTTTTGGTCTTTGATTCCCCATTCTTTGTTTGGGACCCGCCTTCGAGCGGGAGTAGCCTCCAAGATAGGTCGCAGAAGGCTGCCTCAGCGCCCTTCTTCCGCCGGTAAAGTGTCTGCACCTATCAAAGTGGTATCAGAACCTGACGGCCCTGCAACCTCCTGTCACCACCCTCAAAAACCCCCGAGAGCCTACCCTAGCACACCAACCGCCGCCACCACTCAGTCATCTCTCCCACCCAACCCATTACAGAAGATGTTGAACCCTGACGAGATGAACCTACTCCGCCACACCGTGGATCGACATGAGAAGGGAATCGAGCAGCTGTCCCGAAAATTGGACACAGTGCTCCGCGAGATCGCCCAGCTGCGTTTCACCGATTCAAAACGGAAAGGGAAGGAGGTCGACTATGGCGAGGACCGTCATCAGAGATCCTACGACGGCAGATATCGCCGCCAGGAGCATTTCAAGCTTAAATTTCCGGAGTACGACGGGACCGAACCACCAGAGAGATGGCTCAGAAAGTGTGAGTACTACTTCCGCCATGGCGAGATCACCTCCAAAGAAGAGAAGTTCGACCTCGTCGCGTTGCACCTCAACGACGATGCTCTCGACTGGTACCAACCTACGAGACGACGGTGCTGGAGGCAGCTTACATGGACTACTCGTGGGAGCTATTCCGTGAGGACGTCATCGAGAGATTTGGCGACGCCGACGCTCGACTACCGCAGGGCAAGCTCAGCAAGCTTCGCCAGACGAAGACCGTCAAGGAATATTACAAGGAGTTCGAGAATCTTGCCCAATTTACCACGGGATTCCGTGAGTCACATCTTTCTGAGATGTTCTTCTCTGGCTTGAAGGAAGAGATTCAGCGAGAGCTACGTCTCCGGGGTGTGCCTGAGATCTTGTCCAGAGCCGATCTAGCACGACTGGCGAAATTGGTGGAGGAACAGCAGACAGATTGGTGTCGCCCAAACCGAACACCATACCATAATCCGCGTTACGAGACCAAGGCAGAGGGGACACCGGCAACATCAACTGGAGCCAAAACAGTAGCACCGATCCAACGCATCACCCAGGCGGAGATGGCAGAGCGCCGCTCCAAAAACTTGTGCTACTATTGCCCGGATAAGTACGTCAAGGGACACAAGTGTAAACAACCAACATTATTCCTCATCGAGGATGATGATGAGAGCACGGATGACACACCGCCGTATTCATCCACGGAGGTACCTGCATCTACAGATCTGGACGATACACCGACTATTTCATCTTTCGCGATGGACAGAGAAGGAACCTCAGACACCATTCGTCTGTGGGCCTTCTTAGGACCGCGACGAGTATTGGTCCTACTCGACTCCGGTAGCAATCAAAACTTCATTGACCCACGCGTCCTGGATGCATCGCTGGAGAAGCACCTGACACCAGCGAAAGGGAACATCACCGTCGCTGGCGGTGGCTCGGTACCGTATAACAAAACAGGGAAGCGCCTTCCTCTAACATTGCAAGGGCAGAAGGAGCATATTGACGCATACTTCATGTCCATTGACAGCTACGACGTGGTCCTTGGCGTAACCTGGCTGAAAAGCAGAGGGCCCTCAATGTGAGACTTCAACAACCACACCGTCACCTTCCCGTAAGGAGATCCCTCTTTCAAGTTGCAGGAAATTAAACTTTCGGCACCTAAATTGTCACCACAAGAAGACATCCTCTCCTCCCTGTGTAATGCGACACACATCTTCCTTATCTCTGCCGAACCCTAGCCAAACCACATCACAATTCCACCAGAAATTGCTGCCATCATACAAGAATTCAAGACGATCTTCACTGAACCTACCACATTGCCACCACCTTGCCCTCAGGATCATCGAATAGCTCTCACTGATGAATCCAAACCTGTATCCACACCACCCTACCGATATCCCCATTTTCAAAAGACTGAAATCGAGAAGCAGGTATCGGATCTCCTTCGCCAAGGATATATCAAACGCAGTGTGAGCCCCTTCTCATCGCCAACACTACTGGTAAAGAAGGCGGATGGTAGTTGGCACCTCTGCATCGACTATAGATCTTTAAACAAGCAAACAATCAAGGACAAATTTCCGATTCCGGTTATTGATGAACTACTGGACGAGCTATAGGGAGCGACGATTTTCAGCAAGCTTGATCTTCGTACTGGGTATCATCAAATCCGGGTGGCTAAAGAGGATACGAAGAAGACGGTGTTCCAAACGCACGAAGGACACTATGAATTCTGGGTAATGCCCTTCAACTTGTGTAACGCCCCCTCCACTTTTCAAGCCCTAATGAACGAAATCTTTCGCCCTTATCTTCGAAAGTTTGTTCTGGTCTTCTTCGACGATATTCTAATCTACAACAAGACTATTTCCGATCATCTTAGTCATTTGACGGCCACCTTCAGTGTTCTAAGAGATAACAACTTATTCGTTAAATTGAGCAAGTGTGCTTTTGGGGTTCCTGAGGTGTCCTACCTAGGACATATCATCTCTGGGGAGGGAGTCCGCGCAGATCCAGCCAAGTTGCAGGCGATCCAAGAGTGGCCGGTCCCGCGTAACATACGTGACCTGCGAGGATTCTTGGGTCTAGCTAACTATTATCGCAAATTTGTTCGTGGTTATGCCTCTATTGCAGGTCCATTGCATCGCCTTCTTCGGAAGGATGCATATCATTGGGATTTCGCAGCAGAGCAAGCGATGAAGGACTTGAAGAAATCCCTGAGCCAGCCACCATTACTCATCCTTCCTGACTTTAGAAAACCATTTATGGTGGAATGTGATGCATGCAGAGTAGGATTGGGGGGAGTTCTGATGCAGCAAGGCCACCCAATTGCCTATTTCAGCCACGCCCTGTCACAGCGGCAGCAACACCTCTCTACTTATGAAAAAGAACTACTTGCATTGGTGATAGCAATCACCAAATGGCGACAGTACCTACTGGGAGCCCCGTTCATCATCAGAACAATTCACCAAATTAAGCATTAAGCACATCTTGGAGCAACGGATACACACTCCTTCACAGCAAAAATGAATCACAAAGCTGATGGGTTATGACTTACAAGTCGAGTACAAACCAGGCAAGTGCAACGGAGCTGCAGACGCCCTCTCCAGACTTCCATCAACAATGGAAACCTTCCATTTCTCGACAACCCAACCAGATTGGATTGACACAGTCCATCATGAGTATCAAACACTTGCAGACCTAATCGACATCCTCCAACGCTTTCACCAAGGGTCCCTACACTCCACAAAATACAGGGAAGAGGTTGGAATTCTGCTCTACAAGAGACGCATCTTTCTCAACAAAGATTCCTCACTTAAGCCACTAATACTCCACGATGCCCATATGTCCTTGCAGGGGGGACACTCAGGATTCAAGATGACATTGCATCGCGTCAAGCGTGACTTCTACTGGCAGGGACTCAGCAATGATGTCAAAGCATATGTTCGTGAATGTGTAACCTGTCAGCAACAAAAATACATCACAGCATCACCGACAGGTCTCCTTCAACCTCTGCCAATACCTGACCAAATCTGGGAAGACATCTCTATGGACTTCATTGAAGGACTGCCTCCAACCCAAAAATTCTCAACCATTCTGGTAGTAGTTGAGCGCTTGAGCAAATACGCCCATTTTATACCACTCAAGCACCCATTCACAGCCAAGTCTGTAGCCACAACCTTCATCGACAACATTTTCAAGCTCCATGGCCTCCCCAAATCCATCGTTTGTGACCGCGACAAGATCTTCCAGTCGACCTTTTGGAAGGAGGTTTTCAGCAAACTGGGTACCAAGCTCTGCTTCAGCACAGCTTACCATCCCCAATCTGACGGCCAGACTGAAGTCGTCAACCGTTGCCTCGAAACATACCTACGATGCTATTGCTCCACTTCACCAAAAGAATGGGTCTTTGTCCTTCCCTGGGCCGAGTACTTGTACAACACCTCCTGGCACGCATCGGCTAATATAACTCCCTTCCAGGTGGTGTATGGGAGACCACCTACATCGCTCGTCCAATACATCCAGGGAACAGCCAAGTTGCAAGTAGTGGATGAACTCCTGGCAGCCAGGGACCACACACTAGCACAACTGAAGCATTTCCTCCACCGTGCCCAAAATCGCATGTCCCAGCAAGCAAACAAACACAGACAAGCCAAGGAATACCAGGTGGGCGACTTGGTTTATCTCAAGCTTCAACCATACAGACAGAACTTGGTGACATTCCGGGCCCATCAGAAGCTGGAAGCTAAATATTATGGACCGTTTCCAATACTGGAGCGCGTGGGCAAGGTGGCCTACAGACTGCAGCTTCCACCTTCCTCCCAGATTCACCCGGTGTTTCACATCTCCCAACTGAAGATACACCATGGGCCACCACCTCCGGCGACATCTCCAATACTACCCAGCCAGTGGCCACCAACAGAAGCCGCACATCACTTCCCGGACAAGATCTTAGAGCGTCGCATGGTCAAGCGAGGGAACCACGCCATCGCGGAAGTCCTGGTCTCCTGGATCGATCTTCCACCGGAAGAAGCGTAGTGGATGTCTTATGCAAAGCTTCGATCCCGATTTCCTGCCTGGACCGACCCCGTGGGAGTGGTCGGAGCTTCAGGGGAGGGTATTTGATAGGACCTTAGCATGTGCCTTACACGCACAGTAGCTTCTCTTTTCCTGTAAGGCCGAGTGCCAGCTGTACTTTATTTTCCTTTCCGTTGCAACCAACTTTGTCCTTCGGCCCATGTAGCGCGGTGCTCAGCCAAGAGCTGATCGCAGGCACTTTTGCCTATTAATAGAAAGTGGGCGTCCTGTATTCAGGCGTCGAATGCGTGACTATCAAATGTTTTGGTTTGTGATTCCCCATTCTCTGTTTGAGACCCGCCTTCGAGCGGGAGTAGCCTCCAAGATAGGTCGCAGAAGGCTGCCTCAGCGCCCTTCTTCCGCCGGTAAAGTGTCTGCACCTATCAAGGTACATTCTTTGAAGAAACATGTGAAAGAGCTGGAAACGGTTCCGGCGGGCCGTGGCTGTGGATGCAAATACGAACTGAGTCAGTAAATACATTCTTGGCACCTGAAAAGGGCATGGATGTTGGGGTTCCTATTATGTTTCCACTGAAGATCAACATGGATTGCGTGGCATATTTGTAACTCCAAGTTGAGGAAAACTTTCTACTTTATAGCCTATTAGATGAATATTTGTTCGTGTAATTAGGTTTAGGGAAATACATAATTGGAATGGTATATTTTTTTTGAAGGCTTCAACCCCTATAATACTGTGCCAAATCGGCTAACACTAGGTTCACAAGAGGTAATGGAAAGTTGCGTTGTAAAAGAAAACTACCGCTAACTAAAATTCTCTAAGCTAACTCGTGAGCCACCTTGTTTGCTACTTTACTATTAGAAGTGAAAATGAATGAAACAAAAGACCTACTAAGCACTTTAATGTCCTTAATGAGAGTACCCAGATATTTTTGTCTCTCCTCCTCCGCAAGAACGGATTTGATGATAGACTGCATCAGATTCAATTATCACTTGTATATTTATGTCTTTGTAGAGACGATGTCCCTTTTTTCATTGCAAAGGCTTCCCCATCATGAAGATCACCTTGCCCTCACTATCCCTCCCTACGGTTCTGATCCCAGCATTCTCGTCTTTCCCTTGTCCTGCATCACAGTTCACCTTCAGTTGTCCACGTAGCGTAGTACTTGGACAACCAATTTTGCGTTCCCGGGGGCTGCTCCTTTAGGTTGTTCACCTTCCTATGCTCCGTGATCATCGTCTTGAAATCCCTCTGGGTATGTAAGGCCTTTTTTCTATGGTTACCGAAAACCTTGTCATTTCTGCAACACTAAAAGCCCAAAAGGCCGCCAATACATCATCTTCCTCCTCCTCGGAGCTTCTGTCCAGTACCTCTAGCATCGCTTCTCCCATGGATAGATTTGCAACTTCTTTGATTGTGGATTGTAGGGCGGTTGGTCGTCGGTTCCATAGCTCCCATGCGACATCTAAATAGAAGGTGTCGAATAGTCTCCTTTTCTTGATGGCATAGGCCGTAGTGGCCGTTTGGGTAACAATGTCTGTCATGGAGTCTCCCAAATCATGGCAAGGCCCCCCTGTAAAACATCTCCTTAGGAAACTCGCAAATTTGAGCATCCGACGTCGTCTCCAAATAGAACTCGATATTGTGCTTGCGTTGACCACTCTCTGCTGCTCGAGTTCCTGCGTGATGAATATGCCAAGCCAATATGCACGTTTTACACTGAAACTACCATTGTTACTTGGCCACCAGAAGATTAAGCCCCTTGTACGATGTTCTTAGGGGTATTGACATGATTTTCTATGCAATCTGCCTCGGGAAAGCTTGTTAAACCACGTCATGTGCCCACTCTTTCCCTGATATAGTCATGAGTTGGGTAATGTAATTTATGCTTGAGTTCTCCTGTTGCTGTATGTTTTGTAACGGCTTATTTAGTTCTGGGACCCATCTGTCTTATCATAGGCCTATTTCCTTTCCATCCCCCACCTTCCACTCGATCCCTTCCAGCAGCAGTGCTTTGGCATTCCACATACTACGTCATGTATAGCTGGGTTTTTGCCCTTATTTTACTTCCATGATACTATTGTGTGGGAAGTTTCTCCTTCAACACCTTATAGACCAGTGTATCTCTCCTGTGGTGCAGTCTCCAAAGTTGCTTAGCCAGTAAATCTTGGTTGAAGGTGTGTATATCTTTAAATCTCTTGGCTCTTTTGTTTGCACATTTTTTCCCAAATGATCCACGAGATCTTCCTCTATGTGCCCTTTTCTCCCCACCAGAACTGAGGAATCGAACTATTAATTGCATCAATGATACCTGTCAAGAGTTGGAAAATGCTCATCACATAGGAAGGTCGGGCGATAGCTTTTATCAATACTTCCTTACCCGATCTAGAGAACAATTTCACCTTCCACTCTTATAACTTCTTCCACACCCGCTCTTGCACAATGATGGAAATATGTTTCTTAGATCTGGCATCCCAAGATACTTTGAATGACATTCTACCTCGTTAACTTTTATGATTCTTTTCAGCTCGTCCCTTTGCACCGTCCTGACTCCTTTACTATAGGTCACTTCAGTTTTTGATAAATTTGTCTTCTACACAGATACTTGTTCCTATTTGATGATGGTAAAAACTAACTTTGGGCATTCCTCCTTCATAGATTTTACAAAAATATAGTCTTATGCAAAGAAAAGGTAAGAAATTCAGGAGCCATTTTTACTGGCCCTGACCCCATCTATTAATTTCTTTTAGGCAGCTAAGAGTAAAGCAGTAGCGAAAGCTAGGCGCAAATAATAAAAAGATAAGTTGATAGTGGGTCACCCTAGCAAAGTCCACGGATGGGCTTAGTCTTATTTGTCCTGTCTTTATTGATGGAGAAAGACTGGGATACAGTTGGCATGCATTGTTGGACTACCTTCTTCCATCTTCCCATAAATCCCAATTATTGCAGGAATGATCCACGAAGCTCCATTATATCCTATCATATGCCTTTGACATATCTAGCTTCATGGTTATATTTCAACGTCTTTTCCCTTTGTCTCCATTCACAGCATGGAACATTTCATATACTATAAGGGCATTATTTGTAATCAATCTCCCAAGAATGGATGCAATCTGATTTTCTAACACTATTTGTCCATGAGAGTCTTCAATCTATTAGTCATGACTTTCGAGGCTATCATATACATCAAATTACATAGACTTGTTGTCCCTTCTTTCATCTCTATTAGCTTTTGCACTTTGGATATCATGACCACCAATGTGTCATTTACTTGCTCTATGCTCATGTCTAATTTCCATAATCCTTTTATGTAGTTAAACACATATCTTCCTACAATATTACAATAGTTTTAATAGAACATGGCTTTCGTGCCATCTGGTCCATGTACTCTATTTGGGTGCAATGTTTCAAGGCTTCTCAAATTTCATCATCTATCAAATCTTTCTCCAAGTTGCTTTGTCATCCATGATCCACCTTCCTTTTGATTCCTTGTGTTGCTGCCAAAAACATGTTGCGTCTGATGTCTAGAAAAGATCTACAAAGAACCCCCTGAAAAAATCTTCAATCTTCTTTCTCTTGGTCTTTTAGTCCCCCTTCTTATTTGTCAACCCCTCTACGGTGTCTCTTTCCCTTCTATGTGATACCTTTTGATGGAATTAGGAAATAGTAGCCTCTGACCTCATTTCATTCACCCTCTCTCTTGTACTCCAATAAGCCTCATAGTTCATGTTCCAATATTGTAAGTGTTTTGCTAATTCCGTGCATATACTCATATTTGTATGATCGGGAGGTAAATGCTATAATTTTATTAGTTTGACTTTTATCTCTCAAATTTTGTTCTTCATATCCCCATAGTGCTCCTCCACCTATTTCTTAAGTCTTTCTCTACATGCAACATTCTTGTTGGTCAGATTTAAGTATCTAGTTTCTTTCCAGGACTATTCTATGAATTTTGCATGCTTTCCTCCTTCGGCCCACATTGGTTCAAAGGGAAAGTATCAGTTCCTTCACTTTTTCTTTGTAGCTCTTTTATCCACTGTGATGATGATATCAGCATGGCCTGACTCATACTTTGGGATGTGAATAACCTTGCAGTGTGTGTACATGTTTCTTTACTCCACACTAGTCAATGCTCTATCTAGTCTTTCTTTGAGGTAGGTCTCTGGTGTTAGGCCCATGTGTCACGTGAACATATCTCCAATGTATTCCAGATCAGTAAGCACATAGTCATCAATAGCATACATAATGTGATGCATGAATCTATCTAGTTTTTGCGGCCCTCCTTTTTCGTTGTATGACACTATTTCATTGAAATCTTCAACAAAAAATAATTGAAGATCCAAACCCTCTTTCACCTGTCTCATCAGATCCCAAGTCTTAAACTTCTGTTGTTGGTCTGCCCAACCATATATCCCTATGTATCTATGGTGATTCTCGTTGCCTTTCTCTATGACTTCACAATCACATGGTATTGAGAGTGTGACTTTACTACCATATATGTATCCTTCCATGACATCCCCAAACAGATGCATTCAACACTTCTACAATACATAGTCCTTCAACAAAACCACACTTCATTTTAACATCTTCTAGACAGAATGTAGATACCATACTTTCTGATAAGAAAACACATGTTAGGGCTATCTCTCCAACAGTAAGCTTGGAGATCATGCAATATGTCAGGGTGCCCCATACCTTGACAGTTCCAACTCAAGATTTTGATTTCTCTTTGTAGGGTTGGAACATTCCAACCACCACTACTTGGGATGAGTTTTCCCTATTTCTAACAACATGATTCTCCCTAGAGAGTTTTTTCTTTTTCCCTAAATCACCTTGCTCATATTGTTTGTCTACATTGATGTCACAACACCATTCTGCTCTATCCTTATTACCTGCAATCAAATGGTCGACCACCCCGTCCTCCATTATCCCTATCCTCACCACTCTCCCAATTTTGTACACCCATGTTGATTTCTATTTGTATTTCTTCTTTCCTGTGTCTATTTTCCTCCTTCCTCTTTCTACCTCTTTCCTATTTTATGCCCAGGTCAAGATATAATTTGAATAGAGTCTCTTTCTCTTCCATTCCCAGTGTAAGACCCCTGAACTATGTTTTCGGTAAACCCTATTTCTTTTGGCTTGATTATGTTCTTAGAACCTTTCTCTAACCCTTTGAGAAGATCTTAGAGATTGTGGAGAGCTTAAGTCTCTAGTTTGAGCTTGTTTGGATGATGTTTGCATTTTATGTGCTTGTTTTGGTGCACATTTCAATTTACCCATTTATGGGGGTATTCTTGTAATTTGCCACATCTAGAGTGTTCCTTCTCTCTCTTGGCTTTATGAGAGAGAGTTTAGTGCATTAGGGTTCCTTGTTTGACCCTTAGTTGAGTGGTTTCACCGTTAGTGGTGATTAGGGTTTCTAGCGCTTGGTGTGCCTTGACCATGTGAACCTTGTTGGTTTGTCTCAACCTAGGTCACGACCTAGGGCTTGTTGGGAGGGCATCATTGTCAAGAAACCTCCCTTAGGTGTGGTTGTCACTACCGAGATGGTATTAGGTGATCTTGGGTTGAAATGGTTTCTTTTGTGTGTGCTGTATCTCGATCTAGGGTGGGTGGTGACCCCTTGTTGTGGCCTTATTGTGTTGAGTGGTGTGTCGCGACCATGGGCGATTCCCTTGGAGGGTCGCGATCGCAACATAGTGTTGAGTGTTGTAGGTGGTCGAGATTCAACCTAGAGTGTATCACCATCTCATGCATGTGGGATTTAAGTGGTTGCATGTTAGTTTCTTGAATGGACAAGTGTCCCTTTGGAACCCTATCTTGTTGACGCCTCATCTCTTACCCTACCTCTCTACTCATTTTCTATATAAACCCTCTTTTCTCCATGCAAGTCATCTTTTTCGGCCATCTTCATCCTCCCTTCCCTGGTGCTCATCCTTGGAGCATGGTGTAGCTAGAAGGGGTTGTTCTTGGTGTCTTGGAGGGGGTTCAACCTTGCATGTGGTGCTTGTGGTGATCCTTGGTCATCTCCAACCTTGGTGAGTGTTTATATTTCCTCTTTAGTGTTTTCCTTGGACCTTCTACCCCATGTTCTTCCTCCCTTTTCTTGGACCTAGACCATAGTTCCTCCATGGTGGTCATTGTTGAGAGTAAGCTCCTCAACACAAGGGTCATATACCATGTTTTGACAAGGTAGACCCAACTGTGAGGATGGTTTCTTCTCTCTTTCTCCCTTTCTCTTTTAACTCGACCTAGAGCTTTTTGGCTATTTTTTCTTGGACATTCTTTGATCCGATGTCTTCTCTTTCTTGAGGTGCTCTTGTAATTGAGAGTGGAGATTTGGTTGGATCTTGATCATCCTTAGTGATTGTGTGGTTGGACCCTTCCTCATTTTGGAGTGGTCTTCCTTAAGGCTGGTTACATAACTCTTAACCTCCTCTATTATTACACTTTTCATGCTTGAATGTTTCCATTTTCTCTCTGTAATGTTCCCTTAACATGTCAATAGATGATAATAGACTCTAGAACTTGGATGATGTTGAGATCATGCTTGGTTTGGATGTAATCCGAAAACCTAATTCCTTTACACCCGATTGTGGTGTTTGTGGTGCATGGTGGTTTTAATTCCTTTCTTGACCTTGTCTTGAGTTGCATACATGATTATCAAGTGTTTCATGAAGTTTTGGTTTGGTTTTGGTGGTGATTATCTTGGTTTCTCTCTCTTATTGGGGTTCCTTTTCATGGTGGTTTCAAAAAGTTTGTTTTATGATTTGATGACCATTTTGTATGATGTTTTTCTTTCATGGTGACGATGGGTTTTCCTTGTTTTGCTCTGGTTTTAGCCATGGTTTATCTCTTTTTTGACCTTGGTTAACCTTCGGTTGGAGTTGGTCCTTAGTCTTGGTGGAGGCTTGACCCTTAGTGGACATTATTCCTTATTTTTGTCTTGGGTTGCGACATCTCTATGCATGTTGGTTTTAGGTCGAGATAGATGACCTTGTGGACAATGCGACATCCTCATCCTTGATGGCCATGATACCTACTCCTTATAGGTTTGAGACACACCCTAGTTTGGTGGATATGTTTGTTGGTATGTATGCCCTAAGAGCCAATCATGGGATGATTGGTGGGATACATTGAGATTGATTTGATAAACATCAAAGGCAAGCTTCCAATTCTTTCTGGTTCAGTCATATGAGATAATGATAGAATAGATTGAATGTCTAGAGAATGACAATACTCAATGACGTATGTTTTCAGGTTGAGGACTTGGACGATGAGATCATACATATGCTAAGAGTTTGTACATTCTTGTTATGTCCCTAGTCAGATGTGATTGTGGAAGGTAGATAGACAACAATGACACACAAGACTAGATTGTGGTGTTGGTTGATTACAGAATCTCATTAGTCATGATATAGAGATATCAAGCCAAACACATATGTACTTGTTAGAGAACAAGTGTACCAGACAGACCCACCGTGAGTTTGACACATGGAACCATGACATGGTAGTCACAGTCAGTACTCACAGTGATGGTGGTGAATGTGATTCTTTGACCTGAAATCACTACACTCAACACATGTCATTGGGCACACGTTGACATCATCAAACATAGTCCTGAAACATGGGTTGTTATAAATGTGATGATTGGGTGGCTTTGACACATGGGGCTTTTGAGGGGTGAGTGATAGATATGGGATTTGTCCCTCCTGAGGGAGTTTGATATCCATGGCCACTTGATGAGTAGGATTGAGAAAGGCGTGCACGCATGTGTGAATCAGTATATGATATTGATGTCATACATATCTCTTCTAATCTACTCTGAGATCAAGAAAGTGAATGAACATTGATAGGATGACTATTCCATGCCTCAAGTTCATTCGAGATATCAGTGACAAAGGAATTATACATTCACTGTAACACCATTCACGGATTGTAGGATTGAAAGTTGTTCTCCAACTTTCTTTTTCACTTGGGTAGCACTGATGTGTGACTAGGCACCGCTCTTTGCTTGTGAAGTCATAAGTGTTATGGACTTTCACTGCCAACGTGAAATGGACCTGTAGGGTCACACACATAGGATTTAACTTGGAAGAGGAGTTTTGTCCACAAACAATGTTTAGATTGATTACTAAAGGAGTTTAGTAGTTCAATTAAACACTCAATCAATTGATAGCTCAGTATCATAATGTTCAAGGTGTTAGACTGATTGATTAGAGTATCATATTGATTGAAACTACAATTGATTGTTTCTGCACAATTTGCACTTCCAACCGATCGGCTCATGTGATGAACCGATTGGCTGAGCTTGGTGAACCGATCGGCTGAGCTTGGTGAACCGATCGACTCAGGTGGTGAGTCGATCGGCTCATGGACAGGGTGAAATGATCGGTTCAAATGTTGAAACGATCGGTTCAACTGGTCCAACCGAGCAAGTTTGGAAAGTCAGGTTGGTGAGAAATTTCTTTTCATTTCACTTGCCCAATTTGATTGGAACAAGGATTGGTATTTGGTACCAATTCGAAACAAAAGAAGAAAGGTCAATCGGGAACTGATTAGGACCACGAACCGACCGATTTAGAAGTGAACCGATCATTTCATGGGTCCCAACCGATCAGTTGAGGTGTCAACCGATCGGCTTAGGTCCCCAACCGACCGTTTCAGAAATGAAACGATCGGTTCAGGTTACGTAGTTGGTTGTTTTTGTGGAAAATCTCGAACCCTTCTACTCCTGCTTTAGTCCCACATTGCCCGGGATAGAGAACCCTGTCCCATGACCCTCCTATATATAGGGGTATTGGGGGCTTCTCATAGTACAACTCAGTACAACCAGTTGATTTGTAAAGTTGTCGTTCTCTCTGGTTTTGGTAACCGAGAGAGCCCGAGCAAGTGCTACCCAATAAGGGAGGCACAACAAGGGAAAGACAACTGCAGAAAGCGACTGGTGGCAGGAGAGTGTGTTAGTGACTAGTACGCTGACAGGAGGGTGCGACTCCTTCCAATTCCTTGTGAGACAAGGAGATTGGAGTTCTAGGTGGTCCGTGTGGACTACTTCAGAGGCGGGAGATTTCTGCCTCTCGGAGGACAACTATCAATCCTGACAGTCCCGGTGAGACCAGGAGTCGCCAGTCCCAGTGCGACCAGGAGCTGCATAGACACCGTCCAAGACCGGAGGTGAAGACCGCGCAATCTGCGAGGTATTTTCACCGAGCAAGCCTCGAGACAAGGTATGATTCCACAAACCATCCTTTTCTATTGTATAGACGTTGATGCGTTTCCTTGTTCTAGGTTTGGGGAGGAGATTTTTTTTTGTTTCCGCTGCCTTATCTGCCTCCCCTAAAACCCAACAGTGGTATCAGAGCCACGTCAACTGCTCTATACTTTAGGATTATCGATATGATCGATTTTGGTTTGTCGCCTTTATTTATTGCATATGATGCAAATAAAATTGGCTTTACGCATGTCCAATCCTAAATCCACAAATCCCAATATACATATATGATATGTAATATGAATGCACTCGATACACGTCACCCTTAAACGAGTTTTGTGTTGGATGTATAGCATGGTTATGGCCAATAAACCCTATCTATGTATGGTTGTATGTGGTTGCTTGCATCTCAGTCTACGCACCGATTCCCTTTCTCCTAATCCTGATGTAACTCAAAATAATTTGAGATTTCTTTCCTACCTTTGCTCCCCTTGAATGTAACTTGAGGTTTCTCTTTTTACCATGTAAAATAGGATAGAATTTTATTTCCCGTTATGTCAAAGAACGGAGGACATCCTGACGACAACTGAGACGATCGGTTCAAGGCGTGAACCGATCGGTTGACGTTCGAGATGTTCGGTTCAAGGAGTGAGTCGATCAGTTGATGACCTGTTCGAGGAGCAAGATGAGCGGGTGGCGGCCATGATGAGATGCACGACGACCAGGTGAATAGATCGGTTGGAGGAGCCAATCGATCGGCTGGTGGCACCCAGTCGATCGGCCTGATGGCGAGCCGATCAGTCATGTGATGAGTTGATCAAACCCAGAAAGGCAAAGGACAGAGTTCATCTTATACATGTTGCATGTGATGTAGACCTAGATGACCATGCTTCCTCTTGGCTCGAGGAATCACATTAGGATGGCCATAATCATCGCTTTTATCATTTTGCATGTTTTCCGTGGGATATAGCATGTATACGATACATACTATATATTGTGGTGATTGGATATGTATATGTATATAAAAAAAACCAAATCCCTCATTAAATATTAAGTTTTAGATGCCTTCCAAATGCGACACACGTGAAAAGCTTGATCAACCAAGTGTGGGCATGCCCTAGCGTGGTGCACCATCTATCTCGTGGAAGCGTGAATGATGGATATGTGGGTCTGCCCTAGCAGGGTGTATATTCATCATGTTTGCTTTGGGTCAGACTTAACAAAGTGATCTAGATGGGATCTAGTACCTTGAGGCATGGAGGTGATCATGGCAAGGAGTTGCATATGACATCTTATCAAGAGTTGCATATGATGCAATTGGCAAGAGTTTCCTACCTGAGAGATCTAAGTAGTAGGTGACTGCTCTAGCTGGTCCATGACTTAGAGGATTTCAGGATCTTGCCCACTAGAAGGTTGTACGCTGCAATCTTCCGAGTTGATGGTGACGGCTATCAATTTGAAGTAAAATAGTGGGAGTGATAATTAATTAAAGGCCTAATTATATCGTCAACTTTTCAAATCAATCAAATAAGTCAAAATGAGTTTTTGGACTAAAATTGCATATTTCTTTTTTGTAGTATAAATGACAACAAACAACAATCACTTTTCTTTGCGATCAGTCCTTGAAAAGGACAAGCTAAATGGGACAAACTTCCACAACTGGTATAGGACATTGAGAATTGTTCTCACTCAAGAGTGAAAGCTCTATGTCCTAGATACTCCAATTCCAGAGGAACCTGCTCCTAATGCACCAAAGGGAGAAAGGGATGCTTACAAGAAGCATTATGATGATACCATTGATGCAAAGTGCTTGATATTGTGCTCTATGAACCACGAGTTGCAGAGACAACATGAGAATATGAGTGTCATTGAGATGATTCAACATCTCAGGAACATGTATGAAGATCAAGCATGACAAGAGAGATATGATGTCTCAAGGGCACTATTCAAGTGCGTCATGACAAAAGGAGATCCAGTTGGTCCTCACACACTCAAGATGATTGGGTATGTAGAGAACCTGATAAGATTGGGATTTCCACTGAGCCAAGAGTTGGCTACTGACGTGATACTACAATCGTTGCCAGAATCCTACAGTCAGTTTGTGATGAACTACAACATGAACAACTTTGATAGACCACTATCAGAGTTGTTGGGCATGTTGAGGACAGCGGAGACACAGATGAAGAAGGACAAGCCTAAGTATGTGATGGTGATCATGAGCAAGAAAGGCAAGTCCAAGCGAAAGGGCAAGGGCAAAGCTAAGAAAGGTTCTAATGCTATCCAGGAGCCCAAGTCATCTTCAGCTCTCAAGGCCAAGGGAGGCGTGACCAAGAAAGGCAATTGCCACCGTTGTCAAAAGCCAGGACATTGGAAAAGGAATTGTCCTCTCTATCTGGAAGAACAAAAGAAGAAGGAGGTGACAAACGTCTCTACTTAAAGGTGTCATGAAAGTAAACTTGTAATACTTTTGAGGTATATGATACTAAGATGTAAAGTGTAAAGCACTCAATAAATGGGGCAAGTGTTTCTGCCATATATAGGAGTACTTTAGTTTATTTTCAGCCCAAAAGGCATGTAATACAGTTATGAACTGCTATTTCATATTTGCCAATAGATAGAAACACTTTATTTTTTGCATATTGTATGACAATAATGGCAATCAATAAAGAGATGTTTCAATTTCTAAAGATATGATCTTTGTGGAAATTCCTTGTTTATCTTGTGGTATTTGATATGCATAAGATAAAATGATACCTAAAAGTTATAGATAACTCAAACAATCAAATTAGCATCAATCATGAGGAATTCATTTCTAGTTTCCATGTGATGGATAAATCTAGACTCTTTTGGTTAGAGAACCAGTAAGAGACATGAATATCTTGGACATGATTAATCAATCTTCACTAAAGGTAGTGGGAGAATGATTATCCTATTAGGTATGATACATGTGATGTATTTACATACCTATTGGAACAAATGCTAATACTTCATATGGTTTTAGAGAAATACCAATATGAATATCTTGAAGTGTTCAAGATTATCATAGATGAAGTGCAAATTTGGTAAAGTATTAATTCTTGATGAGATCAATGAATGAAATACTTGGACCAAATGTTTGAGATCCTTATGAGTGATTATGATAGTGTATCATAGTGAACTCATGATTAAGGCATGGTGATGTCTAAATCAAGAAGGAATCATACTCTAAGGAGTTAGAGAATGATTATCATATAACTGAATTCTTCTTAATAAAAGAATACCCCACATTAATAAAGGACATTAAGAATCACAAGGAGTTGTAAGTTCTTATATCCTTGACAGATATACCTCAATTATCTATGTGATGAGTTGTTCATGTGATGAGTCAACTATCTAGATGAATATGAGGAACTGAATTTTGAGTTTTGGTTTATGACCATTACATCCTTAATGACATCCATGTGAACCATAAGGTATGACCTTGATGGTAGCACCCATTGGATGAAATACATAAGTGCAAATGAATCTTAAGTGTAAAGACACATGGATAACATTTTCAGAAGGATGATGCTTATTGATTGCAACTTAATGACTAAGACATTTGGCATATGGATACTAAAACCGCATTCCTATGAGGAATAAAACAAGGATGTGTACGTGACACAACCTATAAGGTTTATGAATCCACTAATGCAAATGAAGTCTATAAGTTACAATGGACTAATCAATGTGATTGATTGAGTACAAGCAACTCAGAATTGGATCTTTACTTTGATGATATAGTCAAAGGGTTTGACTGATATGTCAAAGATAATGAAGGGATCTGTGATTTAGTGGGAGTGTGTTCTCATTGCACATGTTGATGTGAAATGGAAATGTTCTAGAATGGAAATACAAAAGTGGAAATTATCTTTAAGGAAGATAGAGATGTTTCCTATGTGATAGGAATAGAGATCTATAGAGATAGTTCTCGAAAAACTCTTGACCTGAAAAGAGAAAGCATACATTGGCAATCTGTACTAAAGGGTTCAGTATGCATAGATTTAGTGGGAGAAAACCTGTCCATGTTACATGGAGTTAGTATCCCAAGGCCAAGTGTCCAATTCTTATGAAGAATGGGAACACTAAGAATAGATATGGATCTATCATGTATGTAATCATCCCATTATCTTGCATGTATCGACATGGCAAGAACAAAATGCATTCATCATCTTGTATGTAGGACATGGCAATATGATGTGCTCATCCTGATAACTCGTATGTGAGACATGACGAGTGGATGTTTGTCTACTTCCAGTAAGGGTTACTGGAATACCATGAGAACTTGATAAGTACTTGAGAAGTACTAGTTCTATGGAGATAAGGAAGAGTTCAATGTAAACAATTACATTGATGCGAACTTCCAAAAGGACAGAAAATTAATCGCAAAATATATATAGGATATATAAAAGTGAAAGTTTGTTGATAATTGGAAGTGTTCCAATAAAACCATTTAAAAGGAAATGTCGAGTATCTATGTGTTGGAGAACAACAGTGGATACTATATGGATCTGGAAGTTCATGAGATGAACTTATAGATATTCTGCTCATTGATGACAAGTATGGAATCCTTGATCATGCAATGTGGCTAAAGGTTAGCAAAGGAATATTGGATCGCATTTTACGGCAACTCCATCTCATACGTGTGACGTACAGTGAAGAGATGTGTGACATGCAATTTATACTGACTTTCGCAAAGTGTTGCCATTACTCACTATGTTCGCACTAGAGCACAGTAACATGTGGGACATGTTTGAAGATCACTATGAATATGATTCAAGGGTGATTGGCTCGTAGTGCAAGTGGGAGTGTGTTGGTATGTATGCCCTGAGAGCCAATCATGGGATGATTGGTGGGATACATTGAGATTGATTTGATAAACATCAAAGGCAAGCTTCCAATTCTTTCTGGTTCAGTCATATGAGATAATGATAGAACAGATTGAATGTCTAGAGAATGACAGTCCTCAATGACATATGTTTTCAAGTTGGAGACCTAAACGATGAGATCATACAGATGCTAAGAGTTTGTAAATTCTTGTTATGTCCCTAGTCAGATGTCATTATGGAAGGTAGATAGACAACAATGACACACAAGACTAGATTGTGGTGTTGGTTGATGACAGAATCTCATTAGTCATGATATAGAGATATCAAACCAAACACATAGGTACTTGTTAGAGAACAAGTGTACCGGACAGACCCACCGTGAGTTTGACACATGGAACCATGACATGGTAGTCATAGTCAGTACTCACAGTGATGGTGGTGAATGTGATTCTTTGACCTGAAATCACTACACTCAACACATGTCTTTGGGCACACTTTGACATCATCAAACGCAGTCCTCAAACATGGGTTGTTATAAAGGTGATGATTGGGTGGCTTTGACACATGGGGCTTTTGAGGGGTGAGTGATAGATATGGGATTTGTCCATCCTGAGGGATTTTGATATCCATGGCCACTTGATGAGTAGGATTGAGAAAGACGTGCACGTATTTGTGAATCAGTATATGATATTGATGTCATAGATATCTCTTCTAATCTACTCTGAGATCAAGAAAGTGAATGAATGTTGACATGATCACTGTTCCATGCCTCGAGTTCATTCGGGATATCAGTGACAAAGGAATTATACATTCACTGTAACACCATTCACGGATTGTAGGATTGAAAGTTGTTATCCAACTTTCTTTTTCACTTGGGTAGCACTGATGTGTGACTAGGCACCGCTCTTTTCTAGTGAAGTCATAAGTGTTATGGACTTTCACTACCAACGTGAAATGGATATGCAGGGTCACACACATAGGATTTAACCTGGAAGAGGAGTTTTGTCCACAAACATTGTTTAGATTTATTACTAAACGAGTTTAGTAGTTCAATTAAACACTCAATCAATTGATAGCTCAGTATCATAATGTTCAAGGTGTTGGACTGATTGATTAGAGTATCAGATTGATTGAAACTGCAATTGACTATTTCTGCACAATTTGCACTTCCAACTGATCGGCTCATGTGATGAACCGATCGGCTGAGCTTGGTGAACCGATCGACTCAGGTGGTGAGTCAATCGGCTCATGGATAGGGTGAAATGATCGGTTCAAATGTTGAAACGATCGGTTCAACTGGTCCAACCGAGCAAGTTGGGAAAGTTAGGTTGGTGAGAAATTTCTTTTTGTTTCACTTGCCCAATTTGATTGGAACAAGGATTGGTATTTGGTACCAATTCGAAACAAAAGAAGAAAAGTCAATCGGGAACTGATCAGGACCACGAACCAACCGGTTCAGAAGTGAACCGACTGTTTCATGGGTCCCAACCGATCGGTTGAGATGTCAACCGACCGGCTTAGGTCCCCAACTGACCGTTTCAGAAATGAAACGATCGGTTCAGGTTACGCAGTTGGTTGTTTTTGCGGAAAATCTTGAACCCTTCTACTTCTGCTTTAGTCCCACATTGCTCGGGATAGAGAACCCTGTCCCATGACCCTCCTATATATATAGGGGTATTGGGGGATTCTCATAGTACAACTCAGTGCAACTAGTTGCTCTGTAAAGTTGTCGTTCTCTTTGGTTTTGGTAACCGAGACAGCCTGAGCAAGTGCTACCCAATAAGGGAGGCACAACAAGGGAAAGACAACTACAGAAAGCGACTGGTTGCAGGAGAGTGTGTTAGTGACTAGTACACTGACAGGAGGGTACAACTCCTTCCAATTCCGTGTGAGACAAGGATATTGGAGTTCTAGGTGGTCCGTGTGGACTACTTCAGAGGCGGGAGATTTCTGCCGCTCGGAGGACAGATGTCAATCCCGACAGTCTCGGTGAGACCAGGAGTTGTCAGTCCCGATGTGACCAGGAGCTGCACAGACACCGTCCAAGACCGGAGGTGAAGACCACGCAAGCCGCGAGGTATTGTCTCCGAGCAAGCCTCAGTATAAGGTATGATTCCACAAACCATCCTTTCCTATTGTATAGACGTTGACGCGTTTCCTTATTCTGGGTTTGGGGAGGAGACATTTTTTTTGTTTCCGCTGCCTTCTCTGCCTCCCCTAAAACCCAACAATGTTTCCTTATTTCTTGTTTGGTTGCAACATTGTTGGGTCTTGAGGTCAAGACATGTCCATGTCGTGCGTTGAGATGACTTTTGGTTCTTAGGGCCATGGCATGCTTATCTTTGAGTGGTTGAAACCCTAACCCTAGTTGGTTTAGACATCTGATTTTATTGTGATCGTGACTTGGTAGTTTGTTTGGTCAAGACATGTTCCTCCTTTGTGTGTTGTAGTCACGACATAATGGGGTTAGTAGCGGTCGAGACCCAAGGTGGAGGTGGTTGTGACACATGGTTGAAGTATGGATGTGTTACATGCTTGAATACCTAATTAATTCAAGTTTATAAATATTGTATGAGCCACGTGTAGTGCTATGTGGATAGTTGTTGCTTAACCCTTATGATGATCCCTAACCCTAATGTATTCCAAGAAAGGTTGAGATGTCCCACCTAGGGCTTATTATTTGCAAACATCTAAAAATCCCAAATTGGATAAGCATGGAGCCCTAACCCTAATGTTGAGTTATGAGATGTGTTTGTTTTTCTATCATGAGATGTTCATCATGATTTAATGCTTCTCACTTTTGTTTATAAGCCCCTAACCTTGGAGGTGATATGTATTCCATGGCTTGTATATTCTATGGTGGTGATTATACAATACGTTGTGGTGCTAATGCATACTGATGAGGCATGATGTGATGAGGCATATGCATGGTTTAATGTGACAAGTCATGTGACCTAGTGACGGTTTGATGCCTATTGAGAGGTGATATCCTCAAGTGATGTGATTAAGGGATTGATATCCCATGGTGATATGTGATTTTGATGATGACCTAGTGAATGGAAGAGCAATGACTATCATGTGATGATTATGTGACAAGTTCACACCCTATACATTTTATATCTTCTAAAGTTGCAAAACAACCTTATTCTTGTAGAGTTTGTTTTGGATTTATACGTTGTAACTTGATTGATGCTAAAAGTCCCAAAACTGACTAACTAACCAAGTGAAACCTAATCATGTAGTTTCCATGTGGCATAGATCCATTCCAGTGTCAACTTTATTTGTTGGATTGGTGAAATAAGTTGAACTTAGAGCACATATTTTTTAATATGTGTGGTGTAAGTCATGAATTTCCTTGTATCCATAATTACAGGTTGTGTGAGACGGCCATGTGTGAGATGATCGCCTTGTGATGTGGATGGCCATGTGTGATCCAATCCTTCTTCTAAAAATGGCCATGTGTTAGCCTGTTCTTCTAGCACAGTTACCTGTATCGAGGTGGGCTTAGTGTTTATATGTGGATGACCATGCATTATCTAATCCTTTTGCTGACTATATGTCACTCTTTTGTAGGTGAGCGATATGTCTCTGCGGTGTTCTCTTGTGCTGAACAAGAGGTGTTGGAGAGTCTGTGGATTTTGGCTCATCCATGGACCTTATATGGAACTAATTTTGACTTAGCAGTGGTCAGTTGGATTTGGGTGGCACAACTCAAATCCTTGGGGCATAATAAAAGACATAATATAGCCATGTAGTATATATGCTTAGGGTAACATATGTCTCACATTGATTGAGCCTTTGCCTTATCATTATATTGATTTCTTGAATTATAAGACGGTAAGAGAAGTCAATTGTTATACATGTTCTTCATATTCCTTTATAAAATATAACTTGATCTACTACTATGTGGTGGCTTTCTAGTCTTGTTAAATCTACTCTCCCTATTATATACACAACATTTAGCTAAATTTGCTCAACTTGTTTAGTATGTTGTTTTACCTGCTTCTAGACTATGTGCTCTAATAGTGTTGGCAGAGAGTTATATCCCTCATTGGGACATTTGGTCTCACCCTATGGGTTTGCCACATCTTTTTGGTGACTGTTCATGAAGAGGTAGAGGTCATGCATCTGAGGAAGAGTAGCAACAAGAGCAATAGATGATAAGGTTAGATGTGCTGCTAGTCTTTTGTTATTAGAATCCTATAGTGGTCCCTATACACTCGGGTCCTTGGGGTGTTTTTGAGATGTTTTGTGGTTATGTGGCCGATATGACGTTTTGGCCCATGTGCCATTGTGGTATAGTTATGACAGATGTACATGTATATATATGGAACCAATATCTTATGTAACAAGTTGATGACTGGAACGTTGCTCTACAGTGATGTAAGCATCATGTGACATGTTATGTGCCGCATGTGGCAGGCTTGTGGACTCATATGAAATAAGTTTTTGGCTTATGGTGATTTAATGAACTCGGTTTTAGTTTCCTATTTTTTGGGTAGTCTTCTTACTTAGTGTTATTTCCACATTTGGTTTTTGGGTAATCTCGCTTTATGGAACGTCGAGTTGTCGTAGTTTGGTTGGTATCAGAGCTTTAGGTACTTTGAGTCTACATGGACCTAGGACTAGGGTTTGTGTCTATTCTAGTGTCCTCCAGTTTGTCTTATAGTGAATTCTATTTATGCAGAAGAAGGAGAAGAGTAGAAAAGATGGTTGGAGAACACAAAGAAACCGCTCTAGAGAGTAGTGTTGCTACACTCGGTGATGGTGTGAGGGCTCAAGAAAGAGAAGATTGGGAGCCTGATGAGCCCCAATTTAACCCAACTGTGGTAGAGAACCCTACCTTCCAGTCTATGTTTGGGAATTTTATGGCTACGATGACACACATGGCAAACCATTTTTCCTGCCCCTCAGCCTAGGGTAGCTGTCCCCAGTGACAAATCTCCAGCAGTTGGGAAGACCTTTGAGAGGCTGAGACATGTTGGTTATATGGAATATGCTGGTACGAATGATCAAACAGATGTTGATTTTTGGTTAATTGAGTTGGAAAAGGCTTTCAAGATCCTTAATATCCCCAAGGAAGACAAGGTTAAGCATACATTTTATCTTCTGAAGTGGATTCATGGCCATTGGTGGGTCATTGAAGAGGAGAAACGATCAGGTGTTGATATCTGTTGGGAGGAGTTCAGACAAGATTTTTTTAGCAAGTACTTCCCGCGCACCTATCTGGATGAGAAGATCATTCAGTTTGAGTACATATGATAGGGATCCATTTCGATCAATGAGTACGAAGCAAGATTTATAGATCTTTTGAGGTTTTGTCTTGAAATGGCATCAACAAATGGGGAGAGGATTCAACATTTTAAGAAGGGTCTGAACGGTGAGCTAACAACGACGGTGGCAGTGCTTGAGAACTGTCAGAAGTTTGTAACATTTGTGGAGTCCATCAAGAGGATTGAACGGTCTACAATTGAGAATAGGGAAAAGGGTGCCAAGAAGAGGCCAGATCAGTACCAGGGAAAATCATCAGTAGGTTTTAAGAAGCCTTTGTTTTTTGCACTGCTAGCCAAGGGATGTCTAGTGCACATACCCAATGGTTACCCAGTAAGGGCAGAGGATGCAATATTCCACCAGCAGGAGCTCAGAGTGTAGCATCTGTTTCAGTGATAGGGTGGTCTAGGCCATGGTATGAGAGAAAGACATGCTAAAAGTGCATAAAGGTTTGGCATTCAAAGCTATTTTTCCCTGTGAAAGATGAGGAAGTAACCCAGCAACCAAGGCAGAGCCAACATGGCTCATAGAGACAACAGTTCAGTGGTAGTGGAAGGGCACATGGACAAGTGTCTCAAGATGGTTATTCAGGACAAGCCATCAAAATAAGAGGGAAGCAACAGACAATGACTAGATTCTATGCCATGAGTCAGCCTGAAGGAGTGGTCAACCCAAAATTAGTGACAGGTCAAATGGAGTTATTTCATTCAATTTGGTCTTCTTCTTTCATTATATTTGTTTTGGTTGATCCGGGTGTGACACTCTTTTGTCACTCAAAAAGCAATTGCTGCTTGTTATTTTCCTATTAGTTGTAGATGGGATAGTCTTTATTTAGAAACCCCATTAGTTGGTTTCATAGAGTTGCATGAGATTTGTCCTTCATGTGTCCTTTCTATCTCAAGACATAGCATTCAAATGGATCTCTTACCACTTGATATGCATGGATTTGGTGAAATCCTTGGAATTGACACCTTGGGGAAGTATCAGGTGGTCTTGGATTGTAGTTCCAAGGTGGAAATGTTTTTAGACAGTGGGGTATCGTGGATCTTCCAATGAGATAGAAAGACTCTCCCAACATGTTTGGTGTCAGCAATGGTAGATGAGAAGTTGATGACATACGGTTGTGATGTATTTTTAGCACATCTGGTAGATACCAAGATGAGGAATCCGAGTATCCAGGAGGTGGCAGTTGTCAGAGAGTTTGAGGATGTGTTCCCAGATGAGTTCTTAGGTGTTCCCCTTGTCAGAGAGATTGATTTTGAGATCAATCTAGTCTCAGGCACGCAGCCAATAGTGCATACGCCATATAGGATGGAGCCAGTTGAGATGGTAAAGTAAAAAGAATAGTTGCAAGAGATGCTAGAGAAGGGTTTCATCAGACCTAGTACATCTCCGTGGGGTGCTCCCATTCATTTTGTGAAGAAGAAAGACATATATATGAGGTCGTGTATAGACTACATACAGTTGAACAAGGTGATAATAAAGAATAAGTATCAGTTGTCGAGGATTGATGACTTGCTTGATATGTTAAGAGGTGTTGTAGTCTTATTCAAGATAGACCTAAGGTCAGGGTATCACCAATTGTAGATCAAGGCAGAGGACATACCTATGTTAGCTTTCAAGACCCAGTATGGTTATCATGAGTTCGTGGTTATGTCGTTTGGGCTAACCAATTCACCAACAACATTCATGGACTTGATGAATAGAATGTTTCTACTTTTCCTTGACCTATTCATAGTGGCATTCATAGATGAAATCTTGATATATAGTCGTGATAGTCAGCAGCATGAACAACATCTTCATTAGGCGTTGACCGTGTTGAGGCAACATCATATGTACATGAAGTTTAGCAAGCGTGAGTTTTGACTGAAGTAGTTGTCTTTCCTAGGATACATGATATCCCCTCAAGGTGTTTGAGTGGATCCCAAGGAAGTTGAATCCATGTTGGAGTGGGAGTAGATGAAGACGCCAAAAGAAGTTCGTAGTTTCCTAGGGTTTGCAGGCTACTACATGACCTTTGTTAAGAATTTCATCTTAGTGGTGTTACCCCTAACGAAACTAAAGCGAAAGGATGTACCTTTTGTTTGGGATGAAAAATTTGAACGTGCCTTTCATTTGTTGAAGGAGAAGTTGATGAGTGCACCCAATGCCTGTGCTACCTGAGTAGGGGAAGGGGTATATAGTTTTATGTGATGTCAAGGAATGGCTTGGGTTGTGTGTTGATGCAGGATAAGAATGTGATATCTTTCACGTCACGACAGTTGAAGAAGCATGAGGAGAACTACCATTCCCATGACCTGGAGTTGGTTGTAGTGGTTCATGCTGTGAAGAATTGGAGACTCTACCTATATGGTGAGAAGTATTAGATCTTCATAGATCACAAGAACTTGAAGTACATCTTTTCATGGCAGGAGTTGAACATGTGGTAGAGGCGCTAGATGGAATTAATCAAGGACTATGATTGCACCATTGATTACCATCTAGGAAAGGTAAATGTCATGGAAGATGCACTGAGCATAAAGTCTTCTTTGACACCATCAGTGGGTAGTGCACAGTTGAATTCCTAAGTGTGTCATAAGAGAGACATGTTGGCCTCCTTGCATCAGATGAATATGAAGTTGGAGATGTCTATGTTTTCCGGGTTGTTGGCATAGTTGTAGGTGAAGCCATCATTGAGATAGCAAATCAAAGAGGCACAACAGGCTGATACTATGATACTACATGTATGATTAGAGTTTGGTAGCGAGAAGTGTGATGGTTTCCATGAGGTAGATGATGGTACAATTTGTTACCATGGAAGAGTTGTGGTTCCTGATGCTGGTAATTTGAAGAAGATGGTACTAGAAGAGTCTCACTGTATGTGATGCAACCATGTATCACCAAGATGTATCATAATCTTAAAGATCTATATTTGTGGCTTGGCTTGAAGTAGGATGTGGTTGAGTTCATGGCCAAGTGTGTGGTGTGTTAGCAAGTCAAGGCAGAGCATTAAAAGCCTATAGGGACATTGCAATCATTACCCATACCATGGTGGAAGTGGGATGATGTTACGATGGAGTTAGTGGTTGGTCTTCCTAGGATAGCCAAAGGACACCATATTTAGTAGAGAAGCTAGCTCAAATATTCATGGATGAGATAGTGTATTTGCATAGTGTCTAGCTACTATCGTGTCAAATAGAGGTCCTCAGTGTACGAGTTGCATTTGGGAGCATTTGCACACATCTTTGGGTACATAGTTGAGGTTCATCACTACTTTCCACCCACATATAGATGGTCAGTCTAAGTGGACCATACAGACCTTGGAGGACCTGTTGAAGGCTTGTGTCTTGCAATTTTTGGGGAGTTGGGACAATTATCTCAGTATGATAGAATTTGCCTATAATAAAAGTTATCATAGGAGCATTGACATGGAACTGTATGAGTCGTTGTATGGGATACGTTGTAGGTCTCTATTTTTCTAGTATAAGATAGGTGAATATCAACTTCTTTGTCCTGAGCTGGTACAATAGACAATTGAGAATATCAAAGTGATTCAACAATAATTGAAGGAAACATAGGACATAAAAAATTCATATGTAGACAACTGACATAGACCCTTGGAGTTCCAAGTGGGAGATAGAGTGTATCTCAAGGTCTCTCCTTGGAAGGGTGTCTTGAGGTTTGGGAAGAAGGGCAAGCTAGCTCCCAGGTATATGGGACCTTACCCTATGATGGTAGGTGTAGGGAAGGTGGCATATAGGTTGGAGCTGCCACCTGATTTGCATAGGTGCACCCACTATTCCATGTGTCTATGTTGAGGAAGTGCTACCCTGATATTGAGTTGGTTTTGCAACCTGTGGATGGTGAGCTTGATGAGGACATGTCTTATGTTGAAGAACATGTGTTGATTCTAGACAAAAAAGTGAAGAAGTTGAAGAAGAAGGACACAGTACTCGTGAAGGTTCTGTGGAATCACCATGGAGTTGAAGAAGCCATGTGGGATCTAGAGGAATAGATGTGGAGGATGAATCCATCTCTTTTTACTTAGGATTTTGGGGGTGAAATCCTTGTTAGGGGTTTATAACTTGTAAGACCCCTAACCTATGTTTTGGGTTAACCCTACTTAATTTTTCTTGATGATGTGATTAGAACATTTTCTCTAACCCTTGAGAAGATCTTAAAGCTTGTAGAGAGCTTAAGTATCAAGTTTGACCTTGTTTGGATGATGTTTGTGTTTCTTGAGCTTGTTTTGGTGCAAATTTCAATTTACTCATTTGTGGGGGTATTCCTATAATTTACCACCTCTAGAGTTTTCCTTCTCTATCTTGGATTCATAAGAGATAGTTTGGTTCTTTGGGGCACCTTATTTGATCCTTAGTTGAGTGGGGTCAACCTTAGTGGCGATTAGGGTTTCTAGGGTTTGGTGTGCCTTGACCATGTGTACCTTATTGGTTTGTCTCAACCTAGGTCGTGGTCTAGGGCTTGTTGGGAGGGTGTCATGGTCAATACACCTACCCTTGGTGTGGTTGTCATGACCAAGATGGTCTTGGGTGATCTTGGGTCAAGATGGTTGCCTTTGGGTGTGGTGTGTCTCGACCTAGGGTGTGTGGTGACCCCTTGTCGTGGCCTTATTGTGTTGAGCGGTGTGTCACGACCATGGGTGGTTCCCTTTATGGCTCATGACCACAACATTGGTGTTGGGTGGTCGATATCCAACCTAGAGTGTATCACCTTCTCATGCATGTGGTCTTTAAGTGGTTGCATGTTAGTTTCTTGAGTGGGTAAGTGTCCCTTTGGAACCCTATCTTGTTGACACCTCATTTCTTGTCCTACCTCTCTCCTCCTTTGCTATATAAACCCTCTTTTTTCCATACAAGTGATCTTTTTTGGCCATATTCTTCCTCCCTTCCCTTGTTCTCATTCTTGGAGATTGGTGGAGCTAGAAGGAGCTATTCTTGGTGCATTGGAGGAGGTTCAACCTTGCATGAGGTGCTTGTGGTGATCCTTGGTCATATCCAACCTTGGTGAGTGTTTATCTTTCCTCTTTGGTATTTTCCTTGGACCTTATACCCCATCTTATTTCTCCCTTTTCTTGGCCCTAGACCATGGTACCTCCATGGTGGTTGTTCTTGAGAGTAATCTCCTCATCACAAGGGTTTTAGACCATGTTTTGACAAGGTAGACCTAAGTGTGAGGAGGGTTTCTTCTCTCTTTCTCCATTTCTCTATTGGCTTAGCGTAGAGATTTTTGGCTCTCTTTTTCCTGGATGATATTTGACCATGGCATCTTCTATTTCTTGAGGTGTTCTAGTGGTTCAGAGTGGAGATTTGTGTGGATCTTGATCATCCTTTTTTGATCGTGTACTTGGAGCTGGCCTTCTTTGGAGTGATCTTCCTTAAGGTGGGTTATATAACTCTAAATCTCCTCTATTATTGCACTTTTCATGCTTGCATGTTGTTGTTTTATATCAATAACATTCCCTTAACATGCTAGTAGATGATAACCGACTCTAGAACTTGGATGATGTTGAGATCATGCTTGGTTTGGATGTAATCTGAAACCCTAATTTCTTTACACCCGATTTTGGTGTTTATGGTGCATGGTGGTTTTCATTCCTTTCTTAACCTTGTCTTGATTTGCATGCATGATTTTCTAGTGTTTCATGAAGTTTGGGTTCAATTTTGGTGGTGATGATCTTGGTTTCTCTTTCATGTTGGGGTTCCTTTTCATGATGGTTTCTTGAAGTTTGTTTTAGGGTTTGATGACCATTTTTCATGAGGTTTTTCCTTCATGGTGATGATGGGTATTCCTTGTTTTGTCTCCTATTTTAGCCATGGGTTATCTCTATTTTGACCTTGGTTAACCTTGGGTTGGAGTTGGTCCTTAGTCTTGATGGAAGTTTGACCCTTAATGGTCATTATGCCTTGTTTTTGTCTCGGGTCGTGACATCTCTGGGCTTGTTGGTTTTGGGTCAAGATAGTTGACCTTGTAGAGGATGCAACATCCTCATCCTTGATGATTGTAACACCTACTCCCTAAAGGGTCGAGACACAACCTAGTTTGGTCGAGATATTTCCTTCTTCCTTGGTTGGTCACAACATGGTTGGATCATGATGTCGAGACATGTCCTTGTTACGAGTTGAAACAAATTTTTATTCTTGCGGTAGTGACATGCTCATCTTTGATTTGTTAAAACCCTAATCCTAATTGGTTGAGACATCTGGTTTTGTTGAGATCACGACCTATTTTTTTGTTGGGTCGAGTCATGTTCCTCCTTGGTGTGTCGCGGTCATGACATCATGGGGTTAGTCATGTTCGAGACACCAAGGTGTAGGTGGCCGCACACTTGGTTGAAATATGGATGTGTTACATGCTTGCATACCTAATCGATGCACATCTATAAATAGTGTGTGAGCCATGTGTAGTGTTATGTGGATAGTTGTTTCTTAACCCTTATGATGATCCCAAACCCTAAAGTATTTCAAGAAAGTGGGATATGTCCCACCTAGAGCTTATTGTTTGTATACATCTACAAAAACCTAATTAGCTAAGCTTGGAGCCCTAACCCTAATGTTGAGTTATGAGATGTGTTTGCTTTCTCTCTCACGAGATGCTCATCATGATGACGCTTCTCTCTGTTATTTATAAACCCCTAACCTTGTGTGTGATATGTATGCCATAACTTGTATATGCTATGGTGGTGATTATACGATATAGTGTGGTACTTATGCACACTAATGAGGCATTATGTGACGAGGCCTATTAAGGATTTAATGTGATAGGTCTTATGACTTAGTAATGGTTGAATGTGTATTGAGAGGTGGTATCCTCAAGTGATGTGATTAAGGGATTGATATCCAATGGTGAAATGTGACTTTGGTGATGGCCTTGTGAATTGCATAACAATGAGTATCATGTGATGATTGTGTAACAAGTTCACACCCTATACGTTTTATATCTTATGAATTTACAAAAAAGCCTTATTGTTGTACAGTTTGTTTTTGCTTTATATGTTGTAACTTGATTGATTCTAAAAGTCACCCAATTTACTAACTAAGTGAAACCTAATCATGTAGTTTCCATGTTCCATAGATCCATTCCAGTGTCAGCTTTATTTATAGGATTGGTGAAACACATTTAACTCATAGCAGAGATTTTTAAATTTTTAGGGTGCAATTCGATTATTTCCTTGTATCCATAACTATAGGTTGTGTGAGACATATATGCATGAGCAATCTCCATGTGATGTGGATGGCTAGGTGTAAACCAATTCTTCTTCAAAGAACTTCCATGTGTGAGCCTATTCTTCTTGTGTTGTTACCTGTACTGAGGTAGGCTAGGTGTTTATATGTGGATGACAATGTTTGAGATGATCCTTTTGTTGACTATATGTCACTCTTTTGTAGTTGATTGATGTCTCTACGGTGTTCTCTTCTGCTGACCAGGAGGTGTTGGAGAGGTCGTGGATTTTAGACCTTATATGACACTAATTTTCACTTAGAAGTGGTCAGTTGGATTTGGTGGTATGACTCAAATCCTTGGGGCATAATAAAAGATGTAATATAGCAGTGTAGTATATATTCTTAGGGTGACATATGTCTCACATTGGTTGAGCCTTTGCCTTATCTTCTTACTGATTTCTTGAATTATATGACAGTAAGAGAAGCCAACTATTATACATATTCTTCATATTCCTTTTTAGAATATAACTTGGTCTACAACTCTGTGGTAGCTTCCTAGTCTTTTTTAATCTGCTTTACTTATCATATGCATATCATTTAGCTAAATCCACTCTACCTTCTTAGTGTGTTGTTTGACCTTCTTCTAGTATATCTATGCTCTAATAGCGTTGGTGATGAGT
The DNA here is from genome assembly GCA_963693085.1 of Alisma plantago-aquatica. Classification (NCBI taxonomy): domain Eukaryota; kingdom Viridiplantae; phylum Streptophyta; class Magnoliopsida; order Alismatales; family Alismataceae; genus Alisma; species Alisma plantago-aquatica. The sequence goes on from OY856415.1 coordinate 159,931,740, forward strand.
TATATCTCTCACTGGGACATTTGGTCTCACCCTATGAGTTTTCCACATCTTTTAGGTGACCACACACGAAGATGTAGAGGTCGTGTAGCTATGTTAGAGCAGTAGCAACAACAATAACTGATTAGGTTGGATGTGTTGCTAGTCTTTTGGTATTAAAGTCCTAGAGTCATCTTTGTACACTCAGTTCCTTGGGATATTTTTAATATGTTTTGTGGTTATGTAACTGATACAAGTTTGTGGCTTGTGTGCCATGGTTGTATAGTTATGATGAATGTACATGTATATATATGGAACCAATATCTTATGAAATAGTTTGATGATAGGAACATTGATCTAAAATGATGTAAGCACCACGTGACATATTATGTGTTGCATACAGAAGGCCTTGTGGACTCATATGTAATAAGTTTCTGGCTTATGGTGCTTTATTGAAATCAGTTTTAATTTCCTATGTTTTCTGGTAATCCGCTTGCTTAGTGTTATTTCTGCATTTGGTTTTTAAGTGATCTTGCTTTATGGCACATCGGGGCATCACACTCAGGAATTTAGTTATTCTGCTTCTTCATCTGTTAGTAGTGTTATAAAGGGGAATAATTTTTCCCTAGACCTATCCCTTCTCCCTCACCAATTGATCATGGTTCTTCTTTAGCGAGCTTAAGCTTGTCATGAACTGCCATTGCCGCCTCCCTATTGTGACATTTAGGGAAATATGTTTCTCCAACATCCTCAACCCACTTGTCATCACCCACCGATATGAATTCATGCAATTTTTTGCTTTTGTGACTCAATTGGGCACTCCCCTTCGCCTTCCTTGGTGACGGTGTTGTTTGGCTGCTCTTTTGTTTTCTATTTGTGTTCATGTCTTTCTTTGTTGTTTTTTTGTTTATCGACTTCTCCAAATGTTTCAATCGTTTATGTTTTGTTCCCCTAAAACCCATTACTCTACTTGTCCCTTTCCCACCCATTCGGTCATCAAATCTTGTTTCATTTATTGTGTGTTTTTTGCTTTTGGATTTCTAACATAGCATTGTGTTGAACCCACTTTCTCTTTGCAGCATCCTCTGATTGTTCCCCTGTCAGTTTGTTATGGAATTGATGTTTTTGTCTTAATTGCTCCATCCCATATACCTCTTAGTTGACTGAAAACCTAGCCTTCCTTGGTGATGGCTTCATCCAAGCACCCCATTGTCAATCGATGTCATCTTCTTCCTCGAAACTAGGGCAATCTTTATCAACGTTCCCTAGAAAACCATAGAAAAAGTAGAAGTTCCCCAATGTCTCATACTTGACATCAAGTTCTACAATTTTCAAGGGAATTCCCTTTGATTTAGATGACCCTCTTTAATGGTTTGTTGATGTCTAGAAGAACATACACCCTCGCGAAGGACTCCCATCCCAATTTTTACACGTTTATCTGAATCACCTCCCCAATAGGAATCTAGAATGGAATACTCCTTATAGAGACATCCCATGGTTTCTCTTGCTCATCCACTTCTTTCAGTAAAAGTAGCATGTTTATAAATTTCCATGGTGCTCTTTCCAATGCCTTTCTCTTGTACCTCTAGTAAAAGAATAGAACAACAAAGATATCTCCTTCCATTTGATTGAAGATAACCTTATTTTAGAGAGCCCATGTCTAGGAGAGCGTCTGCTTCATGGCTTAAAAATTGCATGCACTGTCTATCAAGATTCTTGCTACCAATGGAAGTTGAACATGGTCTACATCTTTCCCCCTTCTTCCAATTGTATCTCTATCAATTCTTCTTCCTCCTCTTTCAATTTCATCCGTAAACATCTTCCCATGAGGTCATCCATCATATGTGGATATCGGACCCAAAAGACACACCCTCACCTTGAACCTATAAGAGAGAGACACGTGAGGGAGAAAGATGTCGTACATTCTGCAAAACCCTAATCACCATAGAAAGTTAGGGTATTCATGGATGAGAGATTAAAGACAATCTTAATTAGAACGGTATATAAGTAAGAATAAACAGCAATGGGATCCTCCCAACTAATTTGCACCATAGGTTAGGTCACGACCTGCCCATGATCTAACTATAATAAAAATGTAGGTTCTTGTGCATATCATTTTTGTATTAAGTATAATGAACACATAAACAAAGACACATTATTATAAATCAACATGTGAAGCAAATAAGAACAATAAATCTATTAGTAGTATATAACTGAACTACCATAACATATGCTAGCTATGCACTATTATCTATACATGCAAATGCATATAATGTTCCTGAATCAAGTTCACTTTAACAACTTTTAGGAATTTTTCATCAAACTTAATAAGTGTGGGATTGGCACAACTATTTGTGAATAGACTTTGTCTTGAACATGAATAGTATTATGGATACAAAATTGTTTTCTCGATTCCACTTTTGTTTAAGAATTCATCTTCCTTTTTGATCTCTTATTGTGGTCTCACTCTGCCCTACCTTCATCTTCTAGATTCAACTTTCTATCCATGATTTAGATCCTTATCTCTCTCATGTATATTTGTCAACATGTCTGGAGCTTCTTCTATAGTCGGTTCAAAATGCTAGTTAATATAATATGTCTGTCATGGAGATCAAGTTATGTTTTCATTTCAGAGTGAATATTTCCATTTTGTTTCCCTCAAGTTGAACAACATGAATTATTTATACTGGGAAGTATAGATCAAGACCTTGATTGAAAAAAATGGATTAGAGGCCTCTGTATTGATTATTCTAAAAGGACTCTTGATATGTTTTTTGTTGACAACAAATGTAATCTTAATCAATCTTTGTTATGTCAATCATATGTTCTCTAATTGCTAGGTTAGGAGTTGGATCATGATCAGTCTCATTGAGGAAGTACTTGATTGTTAGGAGTGGGACCCAAAAGGAGATCCTTTCACTTGTTTAACTGTATATGAGTAAACATCAACATGTCTAACAACACAAAAGTTTTTCACAATGGATGGATGTACAATTGTTCAATGTAGAAACAATATAGATAAAAAAATCAATTCAATTTCATTCATTAGCATGTAGATTGCATAGAAGGATACAACCATTGTAATGACCCCGCCTCCTAGTAACCCCCAATCAAGGGAAACCAAGAGGTCAGAGTCGTTATCCCAATTTCCAGATCAAAGGTTTGATAAATAATCTATAATAATTATCAAATTCTACCAACTAAATTGAAAGGTTGTAATAAAATTAAACTTTGCATACCTTTTTCAAAAACTTGGTTAACTATTTCTATCCACATCAGGAGTCTATTATAACTAATCCTCCTTTGCACTTTAATTCTCATTTAATTCCACATACACCACTTTACTGTTTGATCATTTCACTTGTACCTAAAACTTCGACAAACAAAACATCAGTCAGTAAAAGATGGTATGTGTGGGAAACAATAATCGTGCAATTAACTTGTAACAACATATTACAGTCAAATATGATTTAACAACTAACTTTATGTTTTCAACATAACTGCTCAATCCATACATACCCTAACCTCTACGCTGTCTCTGCAGTGGACCTGGATGCTACCTTCCTTATGGTAGATCCTCATTTAACCCCTCATGATCCTACCTAATAGGTGAATCAATTTCTAGGGTTGAGTCACATGGCACTACCCATAGGTAGCCCACTCCTTAACTCATGGTGTGCTAAAGAGTTGCATGGAACTACACGTAGGTAGCCCAATCCCTAACTCTTGATAGCCTAGACCTTTCTCTAGGTTACCCTTTTTAGCATTTGCAAAGCCACAGAGGAGGATCAGGATCTGAGCCAGTCATGTATACATATTTATGGTGATAATCATAGTCACTTTATAGTTGCATGAAATAAAAGTCATCCAAGCAGTTATTTTCAAGCAACCGATAAAACATTCAAGAATCACCGTGAAACTAAAACGATTAACCATAAGAGTAACCACATACCTAATTTGAAGCCTAAAACTTAAACAAGATATCCAAATCCAACTAGATGTCCAATCAAGAAAGGTAAGCAACCAAATCAAGAAACCATTGATCCTGAAAACATGTATAACACTTAATTGTTACCATCACATCCCAAACAACTCTTTATTGACTTGGGATACATTTCTAAGGTTTCTAATCCAAATTAGGGTTCATTAGGGTTTCTTAGATCTAATTTCCCATCTTCACCCTTTTTAGGTCAACAAACCCTAAAATAGCTTTTCTACTCATAAATACCCTAGATTACTCAAATTATACATATTAAGGATCTTTTATTCTTAAATTGGCTTTGGACAACATATCTCTGTCTTATTCATGGATTTGAGCAATTAAAACCATTACAAGTCATAATTATCAAAATTAGGGTTTCTAGGCCCATTAATGCCTATTCATGTACTTGGAACCCTAACTTCAGCCAATTATGCAATAATATTATCTTTTTATATCTAATTACTCTTTTATGAAAAAAAAGTTAATATTGACTTAAAGTATCCAAAGAACATCATTAAATTTAATTATCATCAATTCCTAGGGTTTTTCATCAATTAAACCATTAAAGATGATAACTTTATACACTTTTAGAATTTCAAGAGAAATTAGGATTCAATTATATTTTTAATGCATTCCTTGCATTTTTCTGATAAATTTTCATATCTTACTTATTGCAATCTGAGTTACTAATCATTTCCTATGATTATTTCAAGATTAAACTTATTCGACGAATAGCATAATGCCATGTCAGTGACCAACTGCTACTTACATGGACCCCAGATAGAATTATAACGGAAAAACATAATTACCCCTCATGTGGAGGCTTGGATTACCTCATGCCCAGGGGCAGTCTGGTCAAAAGACCCCCCCATCTCCTCCTACCTCCCGACGCGCATGCGCTGTCACGGGAGGACCGACCTAGCAGTTGGCTCCCAGGGATCTGGGCTCAGGGAGCACGGAGAAGGTTAGGGCGGTGTCTCAACCTTCGGTCAGAACCAGGCCAAACCCTAGGGGCCTACAGAGGCTAAGCTAAGGTGGAAAAGAAGTATAGCAGTACAAATCCTTGGGTTGAGCGTGTACCTGGCAGGGAGTCAGATCCGGTGGTGACGACGGTTCTTCACATACTGCACGGGGTTTGTGCATCCCTAGCAAACTCCATGGCATGTCCTTCTCCATGGAACTGCCAGCAAGGAAGGCTTCTGGCTGAAGGTAGTTTACAAACTTCTCCTTGTAACCCGTTGTGGGGATCTTCATGGAGAGGGTGATATGTCCTCTCGGCGTTCTCCCTGGAACCAGGCCACCATCCGCGGTGACTACTATGTTGATTCTCCGAGTAGCTGAGGGTTCCCAGAATGAGCAGCAATGTGGAGTTTTCTGTGGACAAAAAGGAACCAGGGAAATAGGTCTGGTTTCATTTGTGAGGATTCACATGATCCTTATATAGACCTTGGAAGGAATTGTAGTGGTTAAGAGATGGAACCGAGAAGGAAAGAAGAGTTATGAGATCACAATTAAGTTATTTCCCACTAATACCTTTCTTCCTACCTCCTTCTATAATCACGTTCCGATTTCCTTTCCACTTATCTTCTTTATAATTGGTCATCTCATCCAATTAAGAAATTGGGTTAGTAAACCACTTCCTTAAAGGAAAGTGTATTTGGCACATAATTAGATTATCATACATCAACCTTAGGAGGCTTTCCATGATTTTCTACTCATATTATTGTTATTGTTCCTTTTCTCCTCTCATAGACGTATCCCCGTAGTCCAAGATTTAAGGAAAAGCTTCTATAATTTATTCACAATATGGGAAAAATTTAATAAAATACACAAGTTAAATACCTTTTTCTTGACCCTTTAAGCAAGGGCTTTATTTGATTTAATTAATGCATTAAATTAATTCTTTTCTCTTCCCAACTTGTCTATGTTTCTATATTTCAATTACTTTCCTTATTAGAAACCACGTGCATAGGAAAAGTAATAAATAGCGAGCATCCATGCCACTTTCTACGTACTTCTACACAATCCTATTATCTTGATTTGCTTTTCCTTTTTATGCTTTATTCAATTTCTTTCATCTTTTCTTTCCTTTTATCACATTGGACTCATTATCATATTATGATCCACAAAATCACATGCACCACGTAAATGTTGCAAAGGAAATCCGTGCAATACATACAATTCCCTTAATCATACATTTATTGGGAAAATTGCATTTCCCACCGTATGAACCCAAAAATTGGGGTTGTAACAACCATCTAAAAGTCAGATGAAAAAGTTCCAACATTTCATACCCTGGAAGAAATTGAATTCACCTACGATCCTCTGTACAAATTGTTTTTAAAACATGTGATAGCACTTGGTCTAGGTGAGAGAACCAATTTTCTATAGAAAGAATGTTGTACACTAGGCCAAACCCCATTATTTATTGCTACAATAAAATATTAGTATTTAAGGAAATTAACATGCATACAATAGAGAGGGGTAACTAAGTTACTCATATCAAATTATAAATTTTAGATTTCTATCATAGTATGGAACAATATAATTGAACAATGCATTAAGAATGCAAATTGAATGCTATAAATAAGATACATTTATTAAGGTTCAATTGGATAGTGTCAATATATTAAAGAAGAATAAATTCATTTGCAAAACATATGCCAAAAATGTGATATTTAGATAGAGCATTGGTATTTAAAAAAATAAATGCCTCAAATATGTCAAAGAGAAAATGTATTTTACTATCCCATACGACTTAGAAGGAGATGCAACATATAAGTATTGTCCAATATGGGAGTAATTGAATGCAACATACCTTATATTTAGTTCTAAAGGCTTGCATGGTCGTACTCTAGTTCCTCGATAGTGTTTCAAACACCTTATACGAGTTTAGATATGTTTAGGGTTTATTACTCATTATTTACATAAACATGAAAAATCACCTTCATGTTATAACTGAACTAGGTTAAGAAGGTTGTATAGTTAGATAGAGAACATATATTTGTGATTCCAAAATATATTTGTTTATTAATTTTTGAGTTACACTTAAATAGTTATCATCTTTTTAGTTGATTGAATTTTTGTAGATATAAATTAAAATAGTGTGGTAAAGGACTAAACTTCCCTTGTACCACATATAAATTTCTTGATGCATGATCAGGAAGATCAGTTCTTTAGCTATAATAAAATGCATGTTGTTGTATATTGCATAATTGAAAAAGATAACCAAGCCCATGGACAAATGTGACAACTAAAATTAACCTAAAGGAAACACATTAAAACCACCCAAATGCATCCTCTTCCATGTTTATAGAAGCATCATTGGGAACAAGAAGTTGCTCGACCCCTTTCCCAGAAAAATGAGGCCATCTAGCTACACAATACCATCATCATGAACTAATCCTCATGTTTGCAAAGTGAAAAAGATAAAAACCTATAAGAACATATTCTGGCTCCATGAATTTCCATGTAGGGTTACCACAAACATAGAGAAAAAACCCAAAAAGACAAATAGTTAACAAGGCACCAATCTAATGTGCAAAACTTCTTTAGAAGAAGAGATTGCAACATACTAAAATTTAGGAACAAAATCTATTTTGATCTATAATTCAATACCTTCCCTAGCATGACTCAGTTTAGTAAGTTTTACTTCATTCTAGGTACCAGTTAGTTATTTTGGCCAAATTATCACAGTCTTTGGTATGTATTAATCTCCAATTCATTTTCTTTTATGTGAATGAATTCATCATCCTCAATTTAAAAATGTTTACACATTAGTCCCTCAATTCAACTTCATTAATCACTTCCATATCATTTAAAAATAAATCAAATATTTAAGTCTGGATATGTCGATAAGACTACATTAAAAAAATGGACTTATTTTATCCACCAATGGATTTGTTCTCGGACAAAGTTGAGTTGTACCAGGGAAAATTTGGTTGATAGTGGTTACTATCAAAATTCCTAAAATGGTTGTCACTCGAGTTACCATGGGGGAAACTCAACCAAAAAGAAACTTCCCGATGGCTTATGTTAATTACCAAAAAAGTGTCTATACATTCAAATTAAGTTCTCTAAATTTTTATTAAGCTTGGTTACCAATCATACATTCAACATAAATGATTTACAATATTATTCTAATAGAGATACTATCTATTCTTTAATTTTTGCTTTTGTGTTGAATTTAATTTGTTTTTTGGATAATTAGGGTGTGTGTATTTAATCTTCTTGATAAACCTAATACCTTAAATTGATTTGAAATAGGCATATTAGATACACATGAATGTTATATTTAAGTCATCATCAAAATATTGACAATGTATAACTATTAGTTCAACACATCTCTCTTCCAAATGTATCGTGCTCTTTTGTGTATTTTTCTTTGAAAATTAAACCCTAACTAAATCCTACTTCTCTCCTTTTCCCATGTCATTTACTACCCTAGATGACAACAACATTGAAGAGACTCTATTGCTAGAAATGATGGGAGCAGTGGTGACATGGACATGATAAAAAATCGACTAACCATGACAATAATTAAGTTTGGGAAGAAGGAAACAACGAGCATTGATTTAAAAAATGTGTACAATTGGTTGCATAATGAGCAAGAAGAAAGAAAGTGTTTTTCGAGTTGGATGACACCCTCCTATTTTAAGATAAAGAATTGAACTTACAAAATCAATGATTTTGTGAAGTTCTCAAATTTTAGAAGTGTCATATTTTTGTCTGCTTGATTATTATTCTTTCTTCCCGGTGAAAAGAATGTGGAATTTGTAAATACTTGAAGGTATGGATCAAATCTTAAATTATCTATCAATAAATAACTAATACGATAAGGTCATATTATCTACTACATAGTATTGTCACCTTGTTAGAGTTTAACTATCTTGTCTCCCTAATAAATCCACATTTAATTCCTACAAATCATGATCCAACCATTCAATAGAAATAATAATGTCATCCTAATGTTAACAACAAAAACAAGTTGTAAGAAAAATTCATTTCTAATAGCCAATATGAATATGAAAGTCCATACATATTGAACATGTCATAATATATATGATAACAAATAACATTTTGAATATATATGGTTGAGGATAATATGTATGTAGACTCTTAGAACTTAACTATTAGTGTTATGACACGTAGGTGATTTTTTTGTTTCTATTAAGGGTGATTACCCTTCCTCACATGAAATGAAAGTTACTCGCATTTGGTGACTATACAAAAAAATAGGGATAAGTAAAATGATGGATAATTGATCATTGAATTACATTACATCCAACTAGTTGATTATAACTTCTGGGTAGATTGCAACTTCCAAATTGATGATTCATGTTGACCCCCAGGTAAAATAATTTATGGTTGTTGTGGTTCTCTTTCTGGTAATATATATCGAAGGACCTGAAACTGACATGTTGTGGTTCTATCTCGATGTGAAATTTCTTGTTATATACGTCATTTTTATTTTTAATATCTTATATTTGAATGCATGTATAGTCTAATTTCTTAGCTTCCTTTTCAATGATACTTAGTGTTTATAACTAGATGCCTTTCATAAGATTATTTTCTTATATCATGAATATCTCACTTTGATATACTGTTTTGTCTTGACTGTAGGTTCTAGTTTAGAGTTCCTACATGGTTGCTAACATTTTTGGGGTGTTATAGAAAGTGAGACACTACAAGTGCAATATGGCAATATTAACTTGGTTTGATTTAAGGATGTACTAGAAAGAAAATAAAAAATTCTACACGTAACCAGGGACGAACTGATCACCACCCTAAACGTGGGAGTGCATTCTTAGGTGTGGAACGATAAATCATCAGTCTCTTTTCAGTAGTAGATTTCTCTTTTTGAAATAAAATCAATAAAATAAATATGAGATAAGTATAAAAATGAAATAGAGAGGAGGGGACTATAGAATAAGAGAGGAGAGAGAACATTGTTTTGATCATAACTTTCAACCCGTAATGAATTTCTTCCTGAAGAAAAAAATAATGGATTTCATATAAAAATAATTTATAAAAGGACAGATGTTCACATATTTCAGAGATAAATATAATACGAGAGACATATACCTCTCTCAGTATTATATGAAATAATTTTGTACAATACTAATAGTTACTTCTCTAGTCTCTTTTTCTACTTCTCTTATATTGTACTAAAATGTTTGTATAGTACGATGAAAGAGGAGGGAAATCAACAAAAAGAGAGGATAGAAATAAAAAAGAGTGAAAGAGAAATAGTGATTAGTATTATACTGAAAAGCATTAATACAATATAGGAGGATGTTTAGGAAAAAAGTGAGGAGAGAAAAAGGAGAGAGAGAAAGATAAATAAATTGTGCTAAAAATATTTGTACAATACAAAAAAAGAGATGTGAAGTATATATAAAAAAGAGGAGGGAATTAGAAAAACAAAGAGGAGAGAAGTAAACATTAGTATTGTACTAAAAGACATACACACAATATGGTAGATGATGAAAATATGCGTACTTTACAATATGTAACAGAAGAGAAGTATATATATATGTATATATCTTTTATTTTATTCTTTCTCCAAAGTATGCCAATCTTAGTCTTTTTAAAAGTATTTTTATAAGGACTCTTATGTTGTTCATTTGTACAAAAAAATTCATATGAAAAAAATGACAAATGTGTGCTTCTTTCTCTCATACTGTACAAATGGGTTTTATTATGCTATTAATGTTTAGATATCTCCTCTCTCTTTCTCACTATCCTAGTATTGTAAAAGAACATTCATACACTACAAAGAAAGTAGAGGAAAGTATAAAAAATAGAGGAGAGAAGTAGAAAGATAATAGAGAAGTAAACATTAGTATAGTACATTCATATAGTATGAACAAAGAAGAGGGAAGTATAGTAAAAGAGAGGTTTTCACAATGAAAAAGAGAGGAGAGAAGTAAAATTAGTACTTTATTAGATTCATATAATATAAGAGAGGAGAGAAGCATAAATCTCTCATGTTATTTTTTTTCTCAAAAATATATCAACATTAGTCTTGTTAAAAAGTTTTTTTAATTAGTACTTCCTTTATTCTCAGTAAAAAAATCATTAAGGAGTGAAAGTTATGAGCATAGTAATTTTTTATTTCTACAAAATTTAACCCACTGTATTCTCTCTCCTAGAAAAAATATGGTGCAGATAATGAGAGGGACTTCTCCACATTTTCTATAAGAACAATGTGATTCTTTTTGCATCTCTTTTTCTCTCTCTCCATAACTAATCCCCTTAATATAGGAGGTAATGGTTGTTTTGCAAATAGAGAACAAGTCTTGATGAATTAGGTGCATCTCCGGGGATGGGATGGTGTGTGTGCGGGACTAAAAAAATAGAGTTACGCTTCTCAAATCTCTTCACACATCGGTCACCCTCCTAGTTCTTGAAAAGGATTAATCACTGAGATGGCACAGAAAGCGACAAAAAAAGATAGAAAAAAATATTTTGTTCATAACTTTTGATCCATAATAAATTTTTGATCAAAATAAAAAAGCAATAGATTCATCACAAAAAATACTTTCTAAAAAGACCACAATTGACATACTTTGGAGAAAAAATTAATACGAGAGAAGTAAAAATTCAGAGGAAAAAAGTATAAAAAGTACAATATTTTAAATAAGGGGTATCATACACTAAAATATCGGTCCCCCTATATTTTGGGGTACATTACCTATACTTTTGGGTACATTAGTATTAGTCAGGGGTACATCACCTATGTTTTGATTTTTATTACTCATGTTTTGACGTACAATACCTAACTTTAGGAGTATAGTACGGCATCAAGTAAATATTAGTATTGTACCCCAAAATGAGAGTAATGTCCCAATTACATGGGCAGATAAATAAGAGGGGTATCATACCTATGTTTTGGGGTGCATAGCCTAATTTTGAGGGTAAAATATGAATGTTTACTTATTTATATATTGCATCTAAAACACGAATATTAAACCCCAATATGAAATTAATGTACCCAAAAAGAAGAGTAATGTAACCCAAAACATTAGTACTATACTGATGCACATAAATAAGAGGGATACAATCCCTGTGTAACATTAACATTGCAAATTAGTAGTAATTTTCTCTCTTCTTTTTCCACAAAATGACAGTAACATTAGTATTATAAATAATGAGAGTAATGTACCCCAAAACATAGGTAATTGTATATCAAAACGTTAGTAGCAACTTGGGTGCATAAATAATAGTCATATTGTACCTGTATGTTGTGGTACGTCACTGATATTTTGAGGGTATAATACAAATATTTAACATACTGATATTGTACCACTAAGCATGGGAACTATACCCAAGACACAAGTACTATATTTTCTCATAATTTTTTCTTCCATAATATACATTAATCTTGTTGGAAAATATTTTTCATAAAGAATCTAATGATTTTTGTTTCATCAAATAATGTTTAACAGAATTAAAGTTAGAAGATTTTTCTATCTAATCTTTTTCGTACATCCCTTTGATTAAATATTACAAGATAGTGTCTCCCACATTAGTAGCATGTGTTGGGTGGACACCCGAGGCTGCCAATAATTTTTCATAACAAAAAGAGGTGGTCCATTTGAGGACTGAACTGGATGGTAGGCACTTCTCTGCGATGTTCTTAAAATTGGATCGGATCAGCCGGTCTGACCAGTTAATCGATGGCTGACCGGTCTAGAAGTTTGAAAATTTTTTATGTGTTTATTTCTGGTTTAACTGGTCCAACTAGTTTACTAGACGAATAGGATGAAACCAACTGTTCAAATAGAAGGAAAAATAGGTAGAATAGATATGTATGTATATATATATATATATATATATATATGATTAAGAGAGAAAGATTATATATATATATATATATATTTGTGTAAGCGCATGTATATATATACATACACACATATACCTATGTGTATATATGTATATATATTTATATATATGTATATATACATATACTAGTAAATGCACGTGCTTTGCACATGATTGTTTAATATATTTAATTTAAGAATCTAGAGAAGAATATGATTAAATATCTATTCAAAAGATATATGATAATTCTGTAATGTTGATAGAATTATTAGATTAGTGAAGTCTAATGGCATTAAATTTATGTATGTGCTTTGAGTCTTTTTTAGTCTCCTATAATGAAATGTGTTCTATTATGCCCATATGACTTTTATTCATTTTCCTAGGAGAAAGATGGTGATGGGAGGGTTACACAAATACACCTAATTAAAGCAAAAGTAGGATAATAGAGGTAACACTTCTTGATGAATATACATTTAATTGAAGAATAAATTAGTGTATCTACTTCAAATATGTTTACTTGTTTTGTTTCAAATACATTTCAATAGATGGTATTTCACCATACCATTAGGAAAAGAAAAAATGTACATCCATTGTGTCTTTTCCTAATCTTAATTATAATTTTTCATTTGGAAATGTGAATAGTAGTTTAGTTGTTTTGATTATTCATTTGGAAAAAGATAACATTTTTCAATTGGTCTTTAAATATCAAAAATTCTTTTTCCTAGCCCAAAATATTTGAGACCAAAAGGAACTAAAACCCTTCTAGTAATCAATTTTTTTTTTAAATTAGGACTTTATGCACCAAAGAATAATTCATATACAAAAGAGTTATATATATATATATATAGACACACACATACACATATATATACATATAAATATATATAAAGAGAAAGGAATGTTATAATACCTTCATAATTATTATAATTAGTCTAACCAGGAATAAGAGCTAAAGTTTGTTTGGAACCATTATGGTTTGGGTGAAAGTATAACAGTTTCATTTTTTTGGTTAAGTCGAAAAGTGATTTTTTTGGAATGTATATTTTATTTTATTGTTTGGAAAAAACATATTCTTTTGCAGTATATTTACAATTATGGTCTTGTATTGACAATTTGGTGCTACCAGAGACACTCATGAGTAGCAAAATTCATCACTTATATGGGCAATAAAACTTAAGACTGTATATATATGTATATATATTTGGGATTAATAGAAAATGATTTCTTCCCCCTTCTCCCACACCTGAGGCGGAGGCTGAACACTCGGGAGGGTGGTAAATCAAGGTGGCAGCTAGGATTCGAACCCGGGTCCCTTTGTTAGGGGACACCATGCTTGACTACTTGAACCACTACTTGTCGGCTATATATATATATATATATATATATATATATATATATATATATATATATATACACGGAATCTTGTAAATATATTCCGACGTCCCCCCTAAACATATAGGGGGTCGAGATTACATGTAGGCCCAACACCAAACACCCAAAGAAAAGCTATAACTCACTCAGCTAGCTAATGTGTAGTCTACGTCTAATAAATTTAAATATTTTTACAACAATGCTTATAGTATTCATGGAATTTCCTTAGTGTCTTCTAGCATTCCTCTCTTCCCAAATGTGGTAGCATAAGCCAGCCAACAAGAGATACTTCTTTTCGAGACCGCCGCACCTAGCAAGCATTCTTTCCGGGTCAGCAAAGAGTTGAATCTGAAATCTAAATTCACTGCATAGATATTCCCAAATCTCCTTTGTGAAGATACATTCTCCCATAAGATGGTTGTGGCTTTCTTCTTTTTCCCCTCATAGCAAGCAAACTATAGAGATATCATAATTCCAACTCTTTATTCTATCCAGAGTAGCATGGACATTATGCAGAAATTTATAAACACACATGCTCCATTTCAGCACATACCTACTAGCCCATATTTGACTGCCCAAGGGGTCCTTTGTGCCCCTTGTCCAGGTCACCTCCCATATGCAAGTCTTGTTGTCTTTAAGCTGCCATCCTTCATCATCATTAGGGACAAACAAGTGTTTGATTTGTGGCCATATTTCCCTCATGATGTTGATGCTCCTTGAATATCCTTCTCTTGTCTTTGGCGTAAAATTCAGCCCTCTTGGATATCTGTCTCTCATCCATTTTTCCTAAGTAGACATGCCTTCTTGGAAAGATATGAGCCTTCTCATGGTTCCCCATCTAGCAATGTCTCTAGGTGTCTTCAGATTCAATCCTCTTTCATCTGTAGGAAAAGCCAATCCGGAATACTTCATAGGATGGTGTTCACTTCCCCACAGAAAATTGGCCATCTTCATTTCAATTCTATCTAGAATAGACCTGGGAATTTCACCTTGTTGTACCCAGAAAATGAGAAGTCCTTCTATGGAAGCTTTTATCAAAGTCTTGTGTCCAGCCATGGATGTCTTCTGAGTTGGCAATCTGTTAATCATTTCCTCCACTTTATTGATGCACTCGATAAAGTCTTTGGCGTGAAGGTTGCCACCGGCGAGAGGAAATCCCAGATATTTTGTTGGGAATTCACCCCTCGCCACTCCCATAGCCTGAGTGAGTCTATCTTCCATCTGGTAGCAGTTCTTGGACAAGAAAATATGAGTTTTGCTTTCATTAACACACAACCCTGTTTGCTTTCCAAACTTCCCTAGAAGACTTTTAAGATTTTCTAGATATTGTTGTTTGGCTTCAATAAAAACTAGAACATCATCTGCAAAGATCAAATGCATCATTACCTTTGTTCCGTGGATAGTGTAAGACTTTATTTTCTTCCGTTCTTCAGCTTGTTGCATCTTCCTTGTGAAATACTCCATGACAATCACAAAAACAAGACGAGACAAGGGGTCGCCTTGGCATAGCCCATTACCCCCTCTAAAGAGACCTGCAGACTTGCCATTAACAAGGATGGAGTAGCTAGTAGTCCCTACAAATTGTTTCATCTAGCCTATCCATTGTTCATTGAATCCCAACTGTTGCATGATCCACTATAATTTCTCCCATCTCACACTGTCACAAGCTTTGGAAACATCCAGTTTTAGGTAGGCCTTCCTACTACCTCTCATAGCATTGTAGTCCAGAAGAAATTCTCCAGCCATAAGAGCACAATCACTGATGCTTCTACCTATTACAAAAGATCCTTGGCTTGCAGAAATTAGATACAGGAGGACCATCTTCAACCGGGTAGCCAAATTTTTTGTAATAATCTTGTATTGTACCGAACAGCAAGCAATAGGATGAAAATTAGCAAGGGAGGAGGTGACCTTCTTCTTCGGAATGAGAACAAGGAAAGAATGATTAACCTGTCTCACCATGTTTCAGCCATCCAGGAACCAATTCACATAAGCAAGCAAGTCATCTTTGATAATCTCCTAAGTCTTTTTATAGAAGATAGCATTGAAACCATTAGACCCGGCGATTTATTACTTCCAATACTCCACACTGCTTCTTTGACCACCTATTCATTGGTTTTTCTAGTAAGAATGTTGTTATGAGTGCTTGTGAGTTTACACTTCCATTCAACCTCCTCTTCATCATCAATGTCATTAGAGAAGTTTTTGTTATACAGAGACGTGTAGAAGTCTATGGCTTGTTCTTCAAGGTCCTCCTACTTATTGACCACCATCCCTTCAACATTAATAAGTCAGAAATAATATTACTTGCCTCTCTTCTTCTAACTACAATATGATAGAGCTTTGTGTTTCGGACCCCATCCTCCATCCATTTTTCCTTGCTTCTTTTCCAGTAAAATTTCTCCTCGGCCTTTTTTAGATCTTCTAGCCTCATCTTTAACTCCCTATCCTCCTCTATCAGATAAGGTTTCAGTGGATCAGCCAACAATCTTTCTCTGACATCTTTGCATTCCCTTCTTGTCTCGTTCCGTAGATGTGGGATATTCACCTCCTCCTTTGCCCACTTTTTCAGTGTCGTTTAGGTGTTCATCAGTTTCTTAGCAAACACATACATAGGATTACCAGACACCTAAATGTTCCAGCTTTGCTTTATGGCAACTTCAAAACCTTTCCAATCTTCCCAGTAGTTTAGAAACCTGAAGGGACTCCTTTTCTGCTTTTTCTCAGTGATCTGAACTGAAATAGGTGCATGGTCACTAATATCAGAACCTTCAGCCTTTACCTGGACATTAGGAAGAATTTTCAGCCATTCATCATTCACCAAAGCTCTATCAAGTTTGCTTGCTATTCTATGCTCTGGGGCTCTTTCATGATTCAATGTGAATAAGTCACCACCCACCATGGGTAACTCATATAAACTCACTCTGTCAATGTCCTGATTAAATGTGTCCACTTCAGTAGTAGTAGCAAGTCTTTTCCCCCATTTTTCCGCCTATAATCAGACAGTGCTGAAATCACCAATAACCAGCCATGGAGTCTTCACCTGTTTGGAAAGAGCAACCAAATCCCTCCATAAAGCAAGTCTTGATCTTCCATCATTATGACCATAGGCAAACATCATCCATATCTGCAATCCACCATTATTTCTGTAATCAACTGTGACATGTTGATCCAACATCTATATCACTGACACTTTCCAGGCATTGGGCTTCCACACAACACATACACTAGCAACATCACCACACTCCACGTTTGACACGTGGTTTCATCCTTGTGGGAAGAGGTATTCAATACTATTGCTATTCTGGGTCTTTATTTTTGTTTCAACCAAAGCAACTAACGAGTGGCCATTAGCAGCAATCCACTCATGAATCTCCTTCTTCTTATTCCTGTTGCACCCTCCCTTAATATTCCAAAGAAGCATGGACATATCAAGGGTTTTTTGTAGACCTGGTTTGGCTACCTGGCTCCTTCTTGTTATCTTTCTTTTTTTCTCCTTTTCTTTCTCTTTCACGTTCCCCCCCTCTTCTTTGTCTGAGTCTGAGAGTGCCCCAAAACTGTTTGTAGTATCAAGAATCGACCCTACAGCTTGAGATTTTGGGATACCTGTTCTTCGTGACTAGATCTATTTGTTGCAGGTGTGAATTCACCCTCTGTTTCACCTGAGTGGGTCTGCTTAGTTGCTTCAGTTTCTTCATTTCCAGTGCCTTCCATATTGAGATCACTCGGCCCTTCTTCACCTCCTACTGCTTGCTGCTCTTCGCCTTGTGCATTCTGAGGTGCCTCATCAGCAATAGAGTAGTTTCCTTTTAGGATGTTCTTGGGTGAGTTTTGCTACTGATGTTTAGCCCACCAAACCTTCTTCTTCTCTTCCGCCTAAGGTTCCTTCCTATAATGCTCGTCTCCATGGCCAAAGGCGCAACAGCTTGCGCACCTTGGAGGGATGAAATCATAGATGATGTGCACCCGGATGGGTTCTTTTCCTCTAACGTTTGACCAGACATAATCATACTCGATGCCATCATCCTGGAGCTTGGCGATCACCCTGCACTAGTACAAGAATGGTCTGTAGCATCAGTTTTTTTAAGCCTGTAGTTTCACTTAATAACCGACCCCTAAGTGGTCGTCGCTATAGAATTTGCATTATAGCGTCTGTTTTTTTTTACCAAACAAAACTGACCTTACAGAGTAAACACCGACACAAAAGGTTGTAAAAAATCTGACCCAAGTGAGAAAAAGAAGCTTGTAAGGTCGGTTATTCCAAAAAAACTGACCCTGTAAACTCTCTCGGTCGAGAAAATTTTCGACCGAAAATATTTCGGTCGACAAAATTATCGACCGAGGGGTACACTGAAATGTTTATTCAATCTTTAGGGTCGGTTATTCCAAAAAAATCGACCCTGTAAACTCTCTCAGTGGAGAAAATTGTCGACTGAAAATATTTCGGTCGACAAAATTTTCAACCGAGGGGTACACTGAAATGTTTATTCAATCTTTATGGTCGGTTATTAAAAAAAACGACCCTATAAACTCTCTCGATCGAGAAAATTGTCGACCGAAAATATTTCGGTCGAAAAAATTGTCGACCGAGGGGTACACTGAAATGCTTATTCAATCTTTAGGGTCGGTTTTTATAAATAAATGACCTTATAGAAGGCCTTTAGGGTCGTTTTTTTACAAAAACCGACGTTAGAATTTATATTTCGGTCAAAAAAAATTTCGGCCGAGTAGTGTACACTATTCAATCTTTAGGGTCGGTTATTTAAAAAACCGACGCTAAAAGTAACAATTTTTTTTTAAAATTTTTGCAGAAACTGAAATAGAACAGAAGAACAAGAAGATTCATATATCCTGTGAGAGGAGAGCATTGATGCTCAACTGTCACCATTCAAAACCACACATTTATAATAAAAATGATTCATAATCACATCATAATTTATAAAATGATAGATTGCAAGTCTGAGATGATATTAAATGTCAGATACAAAAGTAAATATGAAAGAGTACTCAAACCACATACATAAATGGATCTGACATATTTAATCCAATGCTAAATTAACTTCATTTAGAAAAGAATCTGACCACTCTTCTCGGAATTCATTCAAGTCCACACGTGTGTAAGGCTGAGTTGTAAATATCTGTAACAGAAAATGCACATGCTAATAGTTTATAAAATGACTACAATCACTTGTAAATTTATGATGTTATTCTTTATAACCTGACTTATAGTCTGAATGTCATGTAATGCTTGTTTGACAATAGCTTGCATATATTTCATTACATAGTAGCCACAAGCCCAGTCATTATTTTGCATAGGACACTACAAATAACGAATTATACTTAATGTTAGTAAACTACTATAAATAGCAGTTGAGATAAGACTATAAGAGTTGACATATTAGAGTTTAAAATTAATATATATATAAGACTAAACAGTTGTCAAAGTAGATACCTTGATATTTTTCAAAGTCAATGTCTTTAATTTTGTGGGTATTTGTCCTCCGGCTTCACGAAAAGCCTTTATACCCCTATCAATTAAATGATAGTTGGTAAAATAGAAATTCTAAATAGAAATATCATTTTGAAGTATTGACTAAATTTATGCTTACTCCATAGCTGACAATTTCAGTTTGTGACTCCTTGTTGTTTTACCCATTGGGTCAAGATAATAAAGAGTCATCAATTTTGTGGCAATCACCACTAATTCCCAATGTCTAGCTCTGAGTAAGAATAAAACAAACATTAAAATAAATAATTTTATTCACTATTAAAATTATATTGAATAATAATACTTACTCGACGTTAAAAGTAATTAGGATAATTTCCTTCCCCTCACTAGCAAAATATTTGAATGCAGTAGAGAAGTACTCATTCACATCCTCAAAATGTGTCTCCACTTGACTAGTGATTGAAGGAACTAAGAATCCAACATTCCTTATATCAAAGTTTGTGATCTCAGTATATAAATGGTTGTAAAACATTTGTAATTATCTCCATATATATAACTAAGCTAAAAATGTGTATTTGAATTTTCTATATTGATAGATCCTTACATTATCCATACTTCTATTATCGAAGTATTCAGCCAATCATACCGGAACAACTCTATAATATCATCAAGCAAAATAAAATTCTCAAAGTCCCTCCCAGCTGCATCTTAAGTTAAATTGACCTACATATGTGCTCCTAAGCTTTGGTTGGCTAAGTATCGAAACAAACATTTACATTTGATTTCCAATTCATCAAATGTAGCTTCGGGAATGAAAGATGGCTTGGGCATAGGAGGATGACCAGTAGAATTTTTACTTTTTGGTTTACAAACTTGTTAATTAAATTACATACTTATATTACACGAGTTCATATATGCAGTCAAATATGAAACATATGGTAGAAATAAGGTATACCTTGTCATTGATAACCAAGTGTCTAGGCCAACCCACCATAGCACCCTCAGCTTCTTCAACTGTACTATATTCAGGATTAGGTATGGGTAGTGGTTTGTCCCCCATTCCGTCATACACAAGATGGATGGACACACGACAAATATCATCAGTAATTTGTTGGCAATGCAATGTACCACCAAGGTTGTACACCTTGCCCGCCGCCACAACATTATATTTTGGAACCTCCACTGCAAGTTTATAGTTCATACCAACCTAGATTGAAATAATATAAGTTATATAGGAAGCAGTAGAACAGATACATGTTACAACTATATATATTATCATATATATATCATACTAATAACACAACATATAGAACAAAAACTTACTGTAGATTGTTGTGGTGGGTCATTGTGAGTGCTCCCATGACCTTCTACAACTGGAGTATGGGCTTGTACCTCATCACTTGAGAGACACACAGTATGAATATGTTGAGAAGGTTGAGTAGGCTGAAATGAAGACATTATTTCTTTTACTTTCTGTGCTACTAATGCTTCAACCTCCTCTTGTGTAAGACCTCCTGCACGACCTCTTTTAGATTGCAAAGGGCCAAAATAAGACTTGAATCCTATGCCATCTCCTAATCCCCTAACACGGTCAGGATGCTCCTTTGTACCAAGAGCAACTGATAGTTCATCCATGTGGCCAGTTGGGATGAACTTTCCTTCCTTCCTTTTCTCGTGGAGATCAATCTATTCATAGTTAATAAAAATATTAAATCACAATATCAATTAGATATAAATAAGTCTAAGTTTGTGGGAGTTACTCTTTACTTAGTTGGGATAAACCTACCATCTTTTGTGCCACCATCTTAGTTGCAGGGTTGAAAATTTCACCTGCTCGATTCTGTCTAGCATCAATCCATGTCATGTGTCGGGGTGGACGCTCAACTTGAGTTGTACTAGATTATTCTCCAGAAGAGGATTACTTCTCTTGTATTTGGCGGCAGAAGGCATAACCACCGGGCCCCAAGTGATGGTCATGCTCATTTTTAGCCCGTCTTTCCTTTTGAGCCTAGTGAATAGCCTGATCATTTAAAATGAGGTATTGCAATTTAGACTTGGCAAACATGTATAAAAAGATTCACCTCCTTAATTGTATAAAATTAAAGATTCATACAATACATCACAATCTTTATTACCTGAAACTCTTCTGATCTCCTAGCTACAAAAAATATTTCCCACACCTCAGGATCTATAAAAATATATACATTTGTTGCTTTCTTCTTTTGTTTAGGATTATGTACAAATTCCCTTGTGAGATATGTCTTAAAACCCCTCCATCGTACACCACAACATTGTAGCACTCTTTTCTTGTGATCTTTTTCATTTAGATAAAAAACAACCTATACATACAAAAGAAGCAATTAATAATGTTGTTTTGAAAAGGAATTAATTCCAAGCAAACTAAATTAGAATCAATAGATAAAAAACATATTAAAACAATATCACTTCCACTCACAGATATATCTTTCCATATGAGGTCTTTTTTGGCATTAGAAACATCATACCAATTTTCTATATCTATTGTCACCTTACTGTGCGCGGTCTCCCCTGCGTAATGCTTGAAAGCACTAGCATGTTCCCCAACAGGTGCTCCTGTGATATCAAACTGGACTGGCAATTTGTCCCCTTTAGCCCTGAGCTCGTGCATCCTACGCATCAGTGTGGGACCTCTAATTTTCTTAGCATCACCACTACCATTCTCATGGTGCTCATGCTCATGCTCAAAATGTTCATCTTCACTCGCCATTTTAGAACCTGCAAGTATACATGATAAAAAAAAGTGATAATATGAGCACAAGTGATAAGGTATACATGATATATGATGTATATTTAAAAGATTACTTGCTTGAATGATAATAAAATAAATAATTCAAAGAATACATGCCTCTAGTATTTGTTGAGTTGTTAGTCAAGTAAAATTCCTTCAACATGGTCATGACATTTATAATATTCATCGGTGTTATCTTCAACATTTACACTTGGAAAACCAACTGAGAATGGACTGGAATCATCATACTTTTTGTAGTATTCTTCTTCATTTATAGGTTCTACAGTAAACTGTCTTTTTCCATAAAGAACGACAGACCAATTTTTATTTGCCGGGTCATCAATATAGAATACTTGTTTTGCTTGGTCTGCCATGATGAATGGCTCATCTTTCTCACCAATATTTTCAAAATGCACCAATTTGAAACCCAACTCATCCACTAAAACTCCTTTGTTGTTGTCAACCCAATTACACCTAAAGATAGGAACTCTAAAATTTGTATAGTCCAATTCCCATATGTCCTCAATGAGGCTGTAATATGACATCTCAGCTTCGTGTGGTCTTTTATCTTTGGCACTAGCAAAATACAACGGACAAGCTTGAATAGTGACCCCACTATTTTGGACCACAGTACTTTCATCTTGACGCTTTGTGTAGTATGAAAATCCATTTATGTCATAACCTTCATATGACATGACATCCATTTTTGGCTTAAAGGCGAGCCATTTTATGTTCTCAGCAACATTATTCGGTGATTCAGATAGTTGATTAAATACTTTCTCTTCAAACCACCTAATAAATGTTCGATTATGCTCTCTTGCATGCCACATTGAACTGGATCATGGATGATTTCTCTTGATAAGATCATTGTGTTATGTGATGTAGCTACTAACTTCATCGATGTTGTGTAAAATATACAAATGCGCTTGTTCCCACAACTCATGACTGATTCCTTTCACTCGTCCTCCCAGAGTTCCTTTGCCACAATAATTTTCAGTGTGATGGGAATATTTTAGATCGCTAGAAGTTTCATTGCAATTCAAAAAATCATTACAAAAGTCCATCACCTCCCTAGCCACGTAACCCTCAACAATACTCCCTTCAAGACGATAACGATTCCGAACATCACCTTTAAAAACACTCACATAGAATTCAAATGGATACATCCAGTGTAAGAAAATTAGACCCAACATCTTCACCTCCCTTGTAATATGTACTAAAAGATGAACCATGATATCAAAAAATGAAGGAGGAAAGTACATTTCAAGATGACACATGGTAATAATTACATCTTTATGTAATTTATCGAGAGTATTAGGATGTATCACTTTGTTTCATATTTCATTGAAGAAGAAACAAAGTCTTCTGATTGCAAACCTTACATACTTCGGCAATATAGATCGAATAGCCACAGGTAAAATTTGTTGCATTAAGGTGTGACAATCGTGACATTTGAGACCTATCAACTTCAGATCCTTCATTGATACCAATCTATGAATATTAGAAGAGTATCTTTGTGGAACCTTAATATTATACAAGCACTCACATAAATTCTTTTTCTCCTTCTTTGACAAAGTGTAACAAGCTGGTGGTAAATATGTGCGGCGACCCCTGATCTCCAATGATAATTCTTTTCTTATACCCATTAATTCTAAATCTTTTCTAGATTTGATGCCATCTTTAGTCTTTCCTGGTATGTTCAATAGCATACTAATGATGCTATCACAATTTTTTTTTCAACATGCATGACGTCACGTCAATGCAGTCTAATTGTCAAAGATCTCCAATAAGGAAGATCCCAGAATATTGACCTCTTCTTGTATAGAGATTTGTCACATGCGAGTGGATGACTATTTGAACTCTTTCCAAATTCATTAGCAATATGTTTCACCCTATCCTATACAACATTTCCTGGTATAGGTTTAGGAGCACTTCATTCCTCAGTTGACCCATTAAAGGTTTTATGTTGCCTTCGATAAGGATGCATTGGTGGGAGAAATCTCCAATGACCAAGATATATGATTTTACCACCATGTTTCAGTCTGATTGAATCATTATTTTCCTCACAAACAGGACATGCTTTGTATCCTTTTATGCTATATCCAGACAAATTTCCATAAGCTGGAAAATCATTAATCGTGCAAAATAACATAGCACGCAAACTGAAGATCTCTTTACGTGAAGCATCATATGTCATAATACCTTCTTCCCATAGTTTCATTAGGTCATCAATTAGAGGTTGAAGGTAAACATCAATATCATTTCCAGGTTGCTTGGGCCCTGATATCAATATTGACAACATCACATACTTATTTTTCATACACAACCAAGGAGGAAGATTGTATATAACAATCATAACAGGCCACATGCTGTGTTGGCTGCTTAATGTACCATAGGGATTCATTCCATCTGTATAGAGTCCAAGTCTTAAGTTTCTTGGTTCTTTACCAAATTGAGGGTATAATAAATCAATTTTATTCCATTGTGGTGAATCAGATGCATGTCGTAGGACGCCATCATCATTGGCCTTTAACTCCCCATGCCAAGACAAATTTTGTGCATCTTATGTATTAACAAATAAGCGTTGAAATCATGGTATTATTGGTAGATACCACATCACCTTGGCAGGAGAGCCATTTTTAGCTTTAGCTAAATTTATGGTCTTATACCTTGACGCACCACATTTTGGACAATTTATCAAATTAGTATAGTCCTTCTAAAATAACACACAATCATTTGGACATGCATGAATCTTCTTAGCCTCCATTCCCATTCGGCACATTATTTTCTTTGCTTGATATGTTGAAATTGGAAGCTCATTGCCTACAGGAAGAATTTCCTTTAACAAAGACAATAGTGAAGTGAAACTCTTATCACTCCACCGGTTTTGAGCTTTAAGAGTATATAATTGCATCACAGAACTCAACCTCGTGAACTTAGTACAACCCTTATATAATGGTTTTCAGCATCATGGACAATGTTTGCTAATAAAGAAGGTGGATCAATGACATTGTCCTGACAACTACGTAGCATCTCATCAACCATATCATCCTGAATCCGGCCACCTTGAATCGGTTCCTCATTAACATTATCATCATTATCTATATCTTCTATGCCACAACTATTAGTATCGACATTTTCTTATCCATAATTAAATTTCTCTCCATGCCAATACCATTCATTATAACCTTGTATGATCCCATTGCATATGACATGATTCTTAATTTCCTCACCAGTATCAACTTTCAAATTGTTACAACAATTTCTATATGGACAATATAGCCTATCTGTAGGTAGTTTCCTATGTTCCTCAGTAAATCTGATAAATTCATGAAGACCTTTGGAAAACTCTGGACTACAACGGTTCTTGATAGACATCCAACTTCAATCCATTTTCTATATCACATTAAAATTAATTATAAAACTAACTGTTTAATATTGATACTATAATCTGTAAGTTTTTATTGATAGGAAGTTAATTACTTATATACTAAAGTGTACCACCTATCACATTTTTGAATATTTAATCTCACTAGTAACTGTATAATGTATGTTTAGTTTTGAATAAAATTTCAGCAGCATTTCCCCTAAGTTCTCCAAGTACACCGATGTAAATGGCAAATAACCACTCACATATGTACCCAGAGAACAAATGAGGAAATCCTACTAAAATTTTCTACAAAACTAAACATACATTATACAGTTACATCCTAAGTGAGATTAAATATCCAAAAATAGTCCCAAACCGGGGACTATCCAAAGTTTACTCCTAATGAGTAAATTTTGAACGGGTTTCTAAGTTAATATATAAATACATTATTTTTATATTTATATATTAAGTTAGACATTATGCATCAACCCTAAAGTGTCAATCTAGGAGTACACATGTCTAATCTCGTATTAATTTCTAGAATTTATATAATGATTACATATGAAAAAATACATGTTTTTATTATTGGTTGGGTTATCAAATCATATAAAATGAAAAACAATATAACTATGTAGTTAAAGGAGCGCATGTCCACTCTCAGTCAACAATTAGTCGACCGAGAGCCCACCTACGCGCGGCGTCCACGTCCACTCTCGGTCGATGAATTCTCGACCGAGAGTGGACCTAGACGTTGTGCGCAGGTGGACTCTCGGTCGACAATATTGTCGACCGAGAGTGGACCTGGACGCTACCGTGGCGGAAAGAACGAATTAGGGAACGAGGGAAGCAGCGACCTTACTTGGAAACGGCGGCGAACTTCGTGGAGGATGTGACGACCTTCACGAAGAGGCGGAGACCTTCATGGAAGTGTAGAGAGGCGGCGACGATGAGCTCTCTTCGCCGAGAGGAGGAAAAGGCTTTGGCGGTGCGGAGAGGTGGTAAGGGCTTCACGGACACCACTATCCTCTTCGAATATGACGACGAGCTTCTTGGCAAAGGCTTTGGCGGTGCGACAACAATGAAAAGTGATTACGCGGGGGAGAAGGAAGAGAAGGTATCGGTGGTGGAATGACACAAGGAGAGAAAGAAGAAAAGGTATCAGCACCGCAGGAGAGAAAAAGCAAACGAAATTTATGTTTCACGGGAGAGAAAGACTAGGTCTCGACCACTTCAAGCCCTAGGCCCGACCTGTAGCGTCGGTTAAAATAGAAAAACCGACACTAGAGATAAGCGGTGCCCGTTTCGGGTTATTTAAAAACACTCAAACTCATTCTCGGTCGACAAATTCATCGACCGAGGGGAGCTCTAGGGTCGGTTAAAAGTAAAAAACCGACGCTAGAGGTGCTTATACAAGCGTGAACTAAACTGAATCCAAATGTCGACCGAGGGCCCCTCTAGGGTCGGTTATAAGGAAAAAACCGCACGAAGGAAATTTGGCTCTCCTTCTCGGTCGACGAATTTTTCGACTGAAAGGTTATCGGTCGACCAATTCGTCGACCGAGGGGAGCTCTAGGGTCGGTTATAAAGAAAAAACTGACCCTAGAGGTGCTTATACACGCACGAAGGAAATCTGGCTCTCCTTCTCAGTCGATGAATTTGTTGACCGAAAGGTTATCGGTCGACAAATTCGTCGACTAAGGGGAGCTCTAGGGTCGGTTAGAAGTAAAAAACCGACGCTAGAGGTGCTTATACATGCGTGAACTAAACTGGATCCAAAATTCATCTCGGTCGACAATATTGTCGACTGAGGGGCCCTCTAGGGTCGGTTATAAGAAAAAAAAGCGACCCTAGAGGTGCTTATAAGGAAATATGGCACTCGTTCTCGGTCGAGGAATTTTTTGACTGAGAGGTTATCGGTCGACAAATTCGTCGACCGAGTGGAGCTTTAGGGTCAGTTAAAAGTAAAAAAACCGATGCTAGAGGTGCTTATAAATGCGTGAACTAAATTGGATCCAAAATTTATCTCGGTCGACAATATTGTCGACCGAGGGGGGCCTATAGGGTCAGTTATAAGGAAAAACTTACACTAGAGGTGCTTATACATGGTGAAGGCAAACTAGATACTATAATCAACTCGGTTGACAAATTCGTCGACCGAAAAGATCTCTAGGGTCGGTTAAAAGGAAAAAACTGACCCTAGAGGTGCTTATACATATGTGAACTTACCTGGATCCACAATATAACTCGGTCAACAATATTGTCGACCGAGGGTCCTCTATGGTAGGTTATAAGAAAAAACATGACCCTAGCGGTGCTTATACATGCGTGAAGGCAAACTGGATCTAAGTTGTCTCCCGCATTTTTTGTAGACATATAAGTTCGGTTATTTGGAAAAACTGACCCTATAGATCGAGGCGCGAAGCCAAAATCGAGCAAATTTTTGCCGCGGGAAACTGTAATTGGCTTTCTAATCCAATTGTCTATAAGGTCGCTTATTTTATGAAAACCGACCCTATAGAGATACACTTCAAGGTCAGTTATTTTAAGAAAAGTGACCCAAGTGGTCTTAAGTGGTGCCTGCATTTTTTATAGACATATAAGGTCGGTTATTTGGAAAACTGACCCTATAGAGTTAAACTACAAGGTCATTTTTTTAAAGAAAATCGACCCAAGAGGTCATAAGTGGTGCCCGCGTTTTTTATAGACATATGGTCGGTTATTTGGAAAAACTGACCCTACAGGTAGTGATGTTATAACCCATTTATGTACTAGTGATGGCTTTGTGTCAATGTGCATCACTCTCCCAACACCAGCAGCAAGTTTCGATGGCTCTTCACGTCCATGACCTCCCAATTGAGTGGAGTGTGATCCACGATGGGATCGAAGAAAAGAAGTCCTTCTTCAGTTCATCACTGTAGGAGTAGTCCTTCATGACGACCAGCTGTGTGTCAAAAAATCTTGGTCCAAGATCCAACGTGGTTTGCTTGTCCGTCGTCGTCGCGCAGTGAACCAAAAAGATACCATCTTCCGAGATCAATTCAAATGACCCCTTGGGTCTCCATGTCTGCTGGATCCAGGCCAATAGATGGGGGTAATACGACCTCCTGCCTAGGGTGTACAAGAGCATCGTATGCTCCCAAACATTCTTCATCCTCTCGAATTCCTCTGCCTCCAGGTCGACATGGATCGCGCCATCGACGAGTCGCGGTTTGGCAAACTCCAGTTCCTCCTCCGTCCTTGGTGTCGGTTGTTTCAGAACCTGCGTCCAGACCTTCTTTAGTTCTCGCCCACTGGTGGCGGCATCACAACCGTCCTGGCTTCCCTAGTTTGCACCAGTCGACGGTGGTGTTTGTCCATTGCTCATGGTCGGGGTAGGATGTTCTGTGGTGGTGGGGGGTTTGCGGGGAGGTGGACACCACCGATCGGGATGATCCACGGCGTTGGCGTCATGATCGTCAGGATCGCATGGGCTGACGTCGGGAACCCTAGGAGACGACGCGGTTCTTTGCCCTGTATCATTGTATTGTATGTATGTATTTGTATATGTATATGTATGTATATATGTATGTATGTATGTATGTATGTATGTATGTATGTATGTGTGTATGTATTTATTTATTTATGTTTGTATTTGTGTGTGTGCATATGTATGTCTGTACTTATGTGTGACTATTCATGAATAGATAATGTAAAATTTTGAACACAAATGAAAAGTAAAAGGTTTAGGAACAAGATTTTTTTTGTTAATGGAGAGTTGGGGGTTCAATGCAAACCTATTTGAAGACCCTTGAAGTTAGACATGGAGTAAATATAGAAAATCAGAGGAGGAACTCACCTACAAATTGGGAAGTCATGTGAAAAGGGTTTCTCACATGCAAGGATCAATCTATAATGCAAAAGGCAATGCATGAGCTTCTTTGAAAAATGTTTGATGCCTAACCAACAAGAGTCTCTAACTTCACTTGGCCCAAACATCAACAAAAGTTCACTTATGGATAAGGAGTCTAATATGTGATTTCCATCAATGAAACCATCTCACAACTTCTAGTGGAGATAAAAAATAACACCTTATTCAAGAGCCACCAATAGGATAATGTAATGTACACCATTCAAAATATAATACCATAGTGGGCATGTGATGAAAGAATAGTTATAGAAAGTGTATATTAAAAAAAGGAGTTTTTATTTATAAAAGTCAATAATTTCCCAAGAGAACTTGGTATTTGGACCATACAATTGTGTATTGGCATACAAATGATGAAATTAAAACTAAAAGTAAACAATTATTAAAAATGTGAAAAAGATAATTTATCACCTTTACGATGACTATACCACATCAAGGATAATTAGAAAACATATGTTCACTGGTGTAATGAAGTAATCAATCTCCCATATCTACTAAGTTTTATGAAAAACTAAAGAGAATATTGATTTAGGGGAAAATTGTGGAAGGTTTGTTAATTTAGGAAAACACATACAACTAAATAATGATAAAAATAGTGACGTACAATGACATATATAAATTACACACATAATTCACAAGAAATACATTTATCAAACTGAAAATGAATTTGATAATAGAAATTTTATAGACAAACCATTTGTGTATGATAAGGAGGTCATGAGCCTTTTCTCAATGTACTCACATAGTAAGCCTCATATCAATTATTAAGGGTCAAGTGAATAGTTATTTAGATTGAATGAGAATCTAACAATTACATACTTTTGCGTAAAGAAAATCTTGAAGATTAAAAGAAAAATTACACTTTTCAATATGGTAAATACATCACTTCCTATTTTAAACATGGATATCAAATGTAGAGTGTAAGTACACTGGTCAACTCATGCTCAATGTAGTTGTCAGAATATAAATTTTCTTTTTTTTCATAAATAAGCTATAAGAATGTTTTTCCACACTAAGTAGAAAGTAAGTAGTCACGAATCTATCTTTTAAAACATGATAATAGGACAACCTAAACATTGACCTCAAAGAAAACTATGACCTTATTCATAAACATGACAATGAGCATGTAGTATGATGTTTCTACTTGGATTTTCATGACAGCATAGAACAACTTGACAAAAAAAAGCTAATATAAAACAAAATAATTTTATTAGAAAGTATTTGTATCATATTTTTAAGATTAGAAAAGCATTATGGTAGACAACCAGTGTGTTTTACATTTTTAGACTTGATGTATTAAATTAATTTATCAAATATTTAGTCATTATGTAATTTCTTTTATCATTGTATTATAGTTGTCTTAGATATATGTACTTTGCATACCTCCTTATTTGCAAGACTATACTTAATTTTCACGTATATATGTGACTTTTTCTTCAACCATGTATATATTAGTTTATCATATCTTTATTCATATTTAGTAAATCTACAAGTGTATAATTTCAATCTCTTTCTTGAAGTGCAACTCATTTTTCAAAAATACATATAACAATTGATGCTAACTTTTGTAGTTCCACATTTTTTTTCCTGACAAATTATTTGATACTTAGGGTATGATTGGTTCGCTATAACTAGACTAAGAAATACGGGAACAGAACTTATGGGACATATTTTTAGTGATTGGTTTTCCGTAACTGGAAAAACACAATTTCCTGGAGTTTCCTGGAGTTCCCTGGGTATAAATAAGGGTTAAGTTTATGACTTTTGGGAAAAGAGAAAGGGAAATGACTTTCTGTCGGTTAAGTTCCCGTGACGGCTCGTGAAGTCTCGCTCCTGTGACGGCACACAAAGTCTCGTGACTGCGTAGACGGTCTGAGACCTGGCGCTTCTGCAATCTGCTTGAGAAGACCATCGTCGGTGGCGCTGCGGCAATATTCTTGAGAAGAGCATCATTAGTGGGATTATTTAGTAGACGAGATCCTCTCTACTGCCAAAAAGTACACGATAATTCTCCATACTCATCCTCAATTTGCGGACAACTTTATTCATCTCAGGATTTTACTTTCTTCACATATGCTATTGAGTGCGTCAATAGAAAATTGTGTTCCTATCTTCCAACCTTCTATTGCTTGTCTTACAGCCTAATATTATGATTCCTAGTCAATGGTCTTTGTATATTTTATTTGAAGAATGCGATTGCGATTCATCATTGCATCTTTTATTAGTAATACGCAATGATAATAGCGTTAACTTACTGATCGACAAGCTACTCACTATATAACAACTTTTTTAATTTAACAATTGTGCATAGTAAAAGATTTGTTTGTATATAACGTTGAGATCACCATATTATTCTTAGTCTATTTCTCTTATTTTACCCATTAGATATATTTTTAACTAAAAAAATTGCACCTTGCATATAGGTTGCGTTCATATCTTAGCTCTTTACAACATAGGAGTTTAACTATAAACAATCAAACGTCAATTATTTGTCCTCTATAATACAATTGATTAGAATATGCTTGTATAGAAATAATTCCTAGCATTAATATAGTTGATTTATTTTTGGATGTAGATGGCTAATGATATTGACTTTGAGAAAAATCATCAACTAAGTGTGATCATGATATTGATGATCATGAAGATCTTGATCAAGAAGTGCCAACAAAATTATCCAAAACTCTCAAAATCGTATAGACTCAAAGATAAGCCGACATCTATAGTAATGTAGCGAATCTTTTGAGGAACTGATAATAGTTGCCTTCAAGAAATAAGAATGTGAAGATTAACATTTTTCAGACTATGTAATATGATGAGGCAGCGTGGTCTCTTGCATGATACATTAAACATGTATGTCGAAGAACAAATGGAAATTTTTCTAAGCATAGTAGGTCAAGGTACACTACAATGTGGGATTTCAAATGCCTATGATAGATCGCAAGAAATTGTGAGTCGTTATTTCAATAAATGCTTATATGCCATTGGTTGCCTATGTGATGAGTACATAAAAACTCCTCCAGTGACTACTCCCCTTGATATTATCTGTCGGCCAAATAAATATTTCCCATATTTCAAGGTAAGTACACTAACACATTTATATTAAGATTATAAAGAAACAACAACTTATTTGTCAATATGTTATGTGTAGGATTGTGTAGGGGCAATAGATGGCACACACATTGCTGCTACAGTGCCAAGTGATATTGTAGGGAGATTCCGTGGTAGAAAAGATAATCTAACACAAAATGTTATAGTGGCATGTAATTTCAGTTGTAAAATATGTTATGTTGGAGCTGGTTGGGAAGGATCTGCAAATGACATGACGGTGTTGAAGATTGTCTTAGAAGACCCAGATGGTCTAAAAGTTCCAGAAGGTTACTAGATTCTCCACGGCGTACATATACGTGCTAGTAAGACTACAATATATCAAGATCATAGTATGTGTAGTGGTTTGCATTGTACTAATCATAGTCATAATTATTGACTAGCTTGGCTTCAAAAAGTAACTCAATAAAAAATATAATTAAGGCATGACGTGTGAGTTGTTGCATAGGAGAATTCACCTAGGGATAACTCTTTTGATTTTTACATAAACAAGTACGATAATCACCATCCGCAAGTGGATGAATCTTATGTTAGTATAATCCTGGATTGAACACAAATTCTAAAATTGTGCCACGGAATCTCCCTACAATACTTTTATGCCTCTCCTATAAATTGTGTGGCATACAAATCACATAAACATGATTTACTTAAGAGGAAGTGTTCGTTAGCAGCGGATTATCAAAAAAATCACTAAAAAAATTAAAAACCTTTTTCGAAGAGATCCAATTCCAGGAAACTCTTAACAACAAAAAAAATCAAAGTATTACATATACATTTTGGTCCACAAGTACATACCATGTACCATATCTTCTTGAGGATTACATACATCAATTGCTCTGTTAAGTCTACACATGAGCAATATAAAACCTAGAGGCATTCAATCCAAGATCTACATTTTACAAGGTGTTGAAGTCTCCTATTTACACAACCACCTAATGAGATTAACAGGATGTTCATCATCTTCATAGTGCTCCTTGCTTTGCACCCCAGAAATATAGATTTTTGCAACCTAACAAGGGAGGATAGAGATAATAATAAGGATGTTAAGAATCATATATATGGAGAAAAGTACTGGAAAAAACTTTAGGGTTTATGACTAGGATGTTCATCACCTTCATAGTGCTCCTTGCTTTGCACCCCAGAAATATAGATTTTTGCAACCTAACAAGGGAGGATAGAGATAATAATGAGGATGTTAAGAATCATATATATGGAGAAATTAAATGATGAAAACCCTCGAGATCTCGGCCAATCTCTCTATCCCGTTGAGAGTTGAATGAATCCAGAGAGTTTGATGATGATAACATTATAGAGACGCTAGCACATTTATGTGGAAGTCAGGTTGATGCCAAAGTGTTCATGGGATGCAAACCTGAAAAGCGAATCACTTGGCTTCGCAAATTCATTTCAAAAAGGCAGAACATTAGTACTGGAAACAACAATCATTTTATGGGTCATTGATGTAGTTTTCTTATTATCTTTTTATTATCAACTCAGAACTCCAAGCTTATGAAGCTTATTTTATTTTCAATTGAACACCTTACTCTTTTATAATGTTACCTGATTTGGTTGATATGAAGTTGCTATAATATTTTCATGCACAAGATTTGATTATTTTGTTAAAATGAAGTCTTTTTGGTTGATGTGAAGTGGCTCTAATCATTTCGTGCACAAGATCCATTATGTTTCAAGAATGAAGTTAATTTGATTGTACAAATTATTCTACAAAAAGGTATTGTGCATCGTTATTTACTTATAGTTAATATACTTGTGCTACTTGACTTACAAAAAACCAATCGCGTGGAAGTCATTTTCTGAAAAACCTCATAATTTAAACCAATCACCTGAACTCTTTTTCCTGGAACTGAACTCAACTTCCTGGAAAATGAGTTCCCTGAAAAATCCAGTTACAACGAACCAATCGGAGCCTTAATGAAACTTGCCTAAAATAAGGAAATAATTTATGAACATCTTGTCATTTGTCTTGTTTAGATGAACTATTTTTACATTATCATTTCCTAGAATGATTATATAAAAAGTTCTGCATTAAATAGGTAATTTATAAAAAAATCACATAAAATAGTGATTAATAAGTATTGTGAATCATAAGTGTTTAATGGTCTTGATATTCAAGTTATGTTCTTTACCTAATACATGTGTACCTAAACACAAATATGTATACATAGTCATATTTCAATCTATCTAATATTCTAATTTGAGTTTGTTACAAAAAACCTAGCACTCTTTTTTAGCATGATTACTAAATAAGATTATACTCAATTATAAACTAAAAATGTAATTGTTAATTACTATAAAAGTATTTAAAATGCACACAATGTAACTCGTACACACCAACTAAAGTCGCATGCATATCAAAAAAGTTGTTAGGTGAAGGTTGTCACATTGTGTTCTTGTATATGCCTTGGTAGACACGCCTTGTACTATTGCATGGAAGTTCAAGACATAGCCTTCTTTCGATGATTTCTCATTCTGCATGGTTTCCGTTTTAGAAGAGTTGGAGCTACAAACTAACAACTCTTGTTCGTAGGCCTATGAGGGATTAGTGGCACCAATTTATAAATTATCAGCAAGTTCAAAATAGAAATATTTAAGGTGATATATACAACTGGATTTAGCATGGAGTACATAGGCACATGGGAACTTCTTGCTTCCACGTGAGTCCTCACGAAGCTGGAAATGAAGCTACAACTAAATAATCTAGTCATATGCATTGTCCAATGAGTATGATGTTATTAGTTTATTTGGTTCGATGTAGGGATTAATGGTTAGTTATTATGATTGTAGTTCATTTCTTGTTTAAACATCAAGATATTTAATGTTTATTTACATAACATCATTTGTAAAATATGATGGCAATGCTTTAAGTATTTATTGTTACAAAACATATCCAACATTAATCTGTTTATTTTGCTACTTGTATGTATTTTATTTTAAATAATAAATTGTATTTACTTTCATTCGTTTTTTTTAGGAAGGACTTCTTTGTATATTATTTAAGACCACCTTAATGTGGAAAATTTTCCCATACTAAATGCACCAATTCCAAGGATAATTATTACAATTCTATACGAAACCCAATTAAATTTTTGTAGTTTATAGTATATACATATCACATGGGCTTTTTTAAATTAGTGCATCCACCATATATAAAAATTTATTTACTATTAACATTATAGAAAATTAATTTGATTATGTTGTAACATACTTTAAAAATATTGAAGATTATACTATGATAATGACTTTCAAATCACTTCAGAAATCTTTCAAAATATATATAGTTCATTGTGATAGCCTGTATACGTTTTTAATGTTATATTTTCCAATTTATGTAAGAGGGTGTAAATCTTACATTACGGCCACGCGAAGAAGAAAACACCTACTTATCAATTTAGACTTTAGTCCAACCCATGACCTATGCTAGAATCTGCGAAATGTTATAGTCGAGTTAGTTATTAATTATTGGGGGCTTATTTACTCAGTCATACAAGTAAGAAAATTCACTTATAAATGAGTTATCTTTTGCATAGACAATAAATAATATATTATGTGCTA
The DNA here is from genome assembly GCA_963693085.1 of Alisma plantago-aquatica. Taxonomy (NCBI): domain Eukaryota; kingdom Viridiplantae; phylum Streptophyta; class Magnoliopsida; order Alismatales; family Alismataceae; genus Alisma; species Alisma plantago-aquatica. Next base: position 159,968,063 of record OY856415.1, read on the forward strand.
GCACGTTGTTTAATAATGAATCGTGGGGATGCATTTGTAAACAGTGATTTATGAGCTAAAAACGAATGTGTGTATAGAGCTAAAGCATATATCCATTCCAAGCGTGGGTATTATATTTATGTTGAACATATTTCTGTCTATCTGACTACACTTCTTGTAGATAAATTTACGGTATCCTAATGGATGAAGAATGTATGTCAGGAAGCATAAAAGTAATTCACAAAGTATCATGTGGTTATAAGGCATACAAGATTGATGGCGGTTAACCAACTATAGTTTTTTATTGTCATAATTAAGTTGTCCTTGTGGAAATTAGTTAATTTTTCAGACCCAGTAATTACTTTAGCTAGAATTATCGGTCTAAGCAATTGACAAGATTATTAATTTCATGCGCATACCACAATTGCAAATTGAGGAGTTACTTTCAAAGGTGGCATCCTCAATTTTTTTGAAAGATTTAGTTCAATACACAGTTTTTCCTGGATTGAATGGGAATTTATATGCAAAATACTGATAACTGAGTTCTAAATGTGGAGCTGACAAGTCTTTTGCTATTGACTGTTTTCCAAAAAACTCATAAGAAATATAAAATTATATATGTGCACGACATTTTAAAAATATGGGAACCTGAAACTCACTTTAAAAATATGGATTAGATTTTCATATACACTGAACTGATTTTATAATAGTAATAAAGTCGAATAAGAGTTGTCTTCCATTGATATTTGAATTTGATGACACGAGTTAAATTAATAAAGTTGCATCTTTATCTTTGTATGTAGAAAGTAGTACCAAGAGAAAGGAACCACTTCATAAATCGGTAAAAATGACTTCTCCTGTAAATGAGAATGATCTTTTGATTGGGTTAACACACTTCGTCGTATTTGGCGTTGTTGTAAAATGTATTATAACCTGCAATATATGTTGGATAGTTCTGCAGGGGGGTGTACCTAGAAATCTTATGAACCTGCAAAGTAAATGATAAAGTTACATATATATCCTTGCATGTATATTTGGGGTCAGACATTCTGTTTCAAATAATGCGTTGACCATAAGTTGAATTTGTGCCCTGTTTACTATTTTTTTGCTGCTACATAGCACAAATAGAACGATAAAAATAGTTCTCAATCCTGTTCGTTTTGAGTGCTTAATTATCCAAAATTTATCTAATATTTGAGTTTCTTACCGGCTAAAATGTTGGAAATGTATAACCGAATTTCAACGATAATCTTTGTACACGAGAACAACTTCTCTTACCAAGAATCGTAAAGTAATATGATGATCTCTATTTCAGTGATTCAGTGCCGATGTGCATCTTTGCTGGAGCAATCATCTTCCATCTAAGCATCGCTTTCGAGTCATTGGGATTCATCAAATATTATTCTCTTTCTTCTGACTCCATCTCCTTGTCTTGCTTCATATCTTCACACCACTTGTTGGGATTCGTACGGAAACCCTCCAAGTTCAAGAAAATACCACACAAGATACATCTCTAGTTTGTACAATAAAAGCGACAACGACTTCCAAGTCGACAGGACAAACCGACAAACAAACTACCAATGAGAGAATTGAGTTGGCGAAGAAGACCACAAAATTCTATTAAGCAACTCCACAAAGATTACAAGGATCGTCGCTCTCCCACAATCTCGTGCCCACAATAGAATTTCATACCACACTCTCGCTCTCTTCCGTCTTGGTTGTCTGTATGCATTCTCCTGTATTGACACACACAATATTTGGCGCTATTCGGCACACCGATAACCGATGGTGTCTACCTCTATTTATAGGTACATGACATCCCCTGTCAGGAAGTAAGAGAGTTACGTCTATTCCTATAAGGACTAGGAGAATGACAATAGAATAGGAGAAGGAAATAATGCTTGGACTTCACGTTGAACATTATTTTCCCTTTCCTAATATTGTTGGACTTAATTATGATCCAATTCGGATAAGAACAAAATCCTAACAATCTCCACCTTGGATCTTATCTGCTGAAGTATCTCCTCCTTCAAGAATTTTACTCCCGTTCTTCTTCTATTTGCTTCCGCCCTTGGAAGTTGAATCTGCCCTCAGAAGCACTCTACCGTTGCATGCCAATGCGGAGTGTGTGTCCATACATAGCTTCCCGAACTCTTCATCTGAGAGCTCTTCAAGTTGTACAGTTTGAAAAACTACACCGCCTCCACCTGCCTCTGGAATTACTGCAACCTTCATTCCTTTGGCCCTCCATGCCATAGGTATATACCTTCTATGAGCTCCACCTGCTCGCTGGTACTACGTGGTCGGTCTTGCCACGTCTTCCTTCTTCCTATAGTTAACAGCTTCACCTCTACATCTCTTGAATTTCATAGTCGGTCTTGTAGTCTCGTACGTGATTGTCCCTGAGGGTTGAAGACATATAATATGTTTTGAGCTCACCTGACGTGTCAATGATTCATCTACGCCTCCACTGGTAGAACTCCCATCAGCAACTCCTCTTTTAGTTAGAACCTCCCCAACCAACTGATATGCTCCTTTAGACTAGATACCCTTCATGATCACTTACCCCTTGCATGTGACTTGCATGACTCCACCTTACTTTGAAATCTTATAATCGATGGATTCAAGTATCCTTTCAGATATTAGCTTCCTTTTGAGACCGGAGACATATCGGACCACCAACAATGTGTGATGTGCTCCATCATGAATCCTGAATGTAACTGTTCCAATTCCGGTGATTTGGTAGAGTTTGTCATCTGCCAGTTGAACAGTCTCACGTACCCGATGGAGAGATCATTCATCAAATGCGTCTCTCTCTGGAGATATGATGTAGAGAGAGTATGAATCAAACATCTACCCATGATTGGTACCTAATTTAATGACAGCCAGTGCTTCTGAATATCCTTCCACTTACGAGCAAGCTCCACTTTTCAACTGCTTCAACGTTGGACAATCTTTAAATATGTGGTCCTCCTCGTCACATATATAGCATATGCGTCTGCCTTTGCCCTTTTGATTCTTCTTCTCGTGACCCTTGC